>CM075346.1:32707500-33937500 GCA_037693485.1 Kitagawia praeruptora | reverse complement strand
TATATTTCTCACTCGCTAACTTTATTATACTATATATTATTAATTCATGATTTATTTTTGAAAGAATTGTAAAATGTTATCTACAAACTTCATTTTCAAAATTTCCAATAAGTGTATAATTTAATAATATTTTAATTTTTATTTAAAAAACAAATCTACTGAAATGACCGAACAATTATAAGAACTCCTTTACACCAATTGTATATAGGTATTATGTGGGTTGTGAAATATTGGACATTCAAATGAAAGAAAGTATCAAAAAATTGTAGAAGAGATGATATTTTAACCTTAGATTAGGAAAATGAGGAGTTAATTTCTTTTATCTCTTTCATTTCAAATGAAAAGCTCCTATATTAAATTGCATTTGATGTTTAACAAATGTTAACAAACTATAAGAAAAACTCCCTTTTTATTAACTAAAACAAGATATATAATACCCCCTCTAGATTACAATTTAGAAGCATGAAGCAACCATCAGAGTCATATATGATCATTACCGATGTTAATTTATCTGACAAGGCAATTGCAGAGCACCATCGATCTGGTCCCAACCTTCAACTTGTACATTCGAGTCTCATCGTGCAGATACAAACACCATGTACAGATAGATGTCTATTATATCACCATACTATTTGAGAGTAAGCAATACGGGTCGTTTATTTTGAGAACAGATGATGCAAAATTTAACTTCATTTTAATTTATTCCTACTCAAAATGTGACTAGCTTTCATGTCGAGAAAAATATATTATTCCTATCAGTAACACTATGATAAGTTTATACTGAATAATTCTAACTAAATTTATGTTGCAGTCGCAGTCAAATAATTATAAAAAGCAATACCAAAGTTTCCGCTTATAGTCAAAAGAAAGAACTTTCTTTGTTTGCCATTGCAGCCAGTAGCCAGAATTTAAGAAAGCCTAGTGGCTCAACTCCAAACTACTCTATTTGCTTCGCTTGTTTTCTGCAAAACAATGACCAGGCTTTATTTACTGTCTAATTTTGTCTATATTCGAATTATTTCTCAGATTTTTCTCCAAAACAATACTTTCAATGGCCAAATTAATTTGTATTTTAGTTTGAAATTCTTCGCACTCGTGGAAAATCTTGCGTCCATAACAAAAATTTCTTATGGAAAAAATTTATTTCGTTAAGAGAGGCTATGTAAATATATTGACTCGAAAAAGTCAAAGAGTTCAAGTGGTGTGAAGTATATGAGCTGGACCGAGTGAGAGGATAAGCATAAAAAGCATGAAAGAAATTAAACTACTACTCTACTAATTGTCCACACGGGATATACAATTATACAAATATGAATATTTAATAGCTATAGAAGCCAAGAGGGAAGTTAGAACAATTTGCATTTGCTTACCAACAAGCATTTCAGTCTTCGCTACCTTTGCCACGGCTTACGGTTGGATTCTCATGTATGCAACTAATTTCTATGTATACTAATCTATCTGCACGTTTCTTGTTAGTTTGCATTCATTGGTTTTCATTTTTCTATTTTTAATTTATCGAAGAAAAAAGATACAGTATCTACCCTGATTTTAACACGGACCTAATCATAAACACAAATGAGCCGGATCTTGAATAAATGTAAAACTTTAATCTTCATAAATCATTTGGTTTAACTTCCATCAGGGGCGGAGCCATGCTGTGCTGGCAGTAGTCCAGGGTAAAATTTTTAATATCTACTAATTACTACTACAAATTTGTTAATTAATTGATGTAGTCCAGTTGGTTTAGTCGATTGAACTTGTCATAAAAAGCTGAAGTTTGATTCCAAACAGTTGCATTTTTTTCATTTTTTGTTGCATAATTGTCAAAACAGAAGAAAAGAAGTGTCAAAACAGAGCAAAAGACACTTGTATAAACAAATTATTGTTGTCCCATTGATTGAGGCTATGGATGGCAAAACAATCCGAACCGACGGATACCCGATCCAAAACCCGACTTTTTGGATATCCAAAACCCGACTTTTTGGATATGGATATGGATATGGATATGGATTTGAATTTCATACCCGAAATTTTTTGGATATGGATATGGATTTCATGTATACCGATCCGAAACCCGATCCGAAACCCGAAACCCGATCAAAACCCGAGCCGAACCCGAAACCCGAAAAATACCCGAATTTTATTTATTATATTTTATATTTTCTATATTATATATTTTATATATTATATATTATATATAAATGTATATTATAAATACATATTATACATACACTTATATATATATATATATATATATATATATATATATATAGGGGTTGATTCAAATGAGAACCATTATCTAAAAGAGAACCGGAGAACCATTGGATCCTACTGTAGAACCTATTTTGTTTCATAATAAAAATATAGTGTCATGCTATTAAATTTCAAATTTATGCACATGAAATTAAAATTTTTACAATTGAACTTGCTTCTTTTTTAAAGTTTTCCACATGACATTTAAAGTTCTACAACCGAACTTATTTTTCTACAAAGTTCTACGACTGAACTTACTTTTTTTAACAAATATTCGGTTACTGAACTTAAAGTTCCGCTGCTGAACTGATTAGAGTTCTCCGGTTCTCAGTTTAGCGTGGTTCTCCATAGAGCGTGACCCATATATATATATATATATATATATATATATATATATATATATATATATATATATATATATATATATATATATATATATATATATATATATTATATAAATGTATATTATAAATACATATATATTATACATACACATATCTTTGAGACATAAGATATGGAAAGATCGAGAAAATAAATTGTCATGGATGTAGCGGTATTTTTTAACTTACTTACACAATTTTTTTTTATTTTTTTGTTAAGCAACTTATTTACACTATTTTTAATTTTGAATACCCGAAAAAACCCGATCCGATCCGAAACCCGATGGATTTGGATTTGGATATTGAGTTTTGGATCCGAAACCCGATACGATCCGAAACCCGAAACCCGAAAATATTTGGATTTGGATTTGAATTTTGCAAAACCCGAGCCGAACCCGACCCGTTGTCATCCCTGATTGAGGCGTTGGTAATCTTCACAGAAGACGCGGGTTCAATCCTCCTTACAGTTGCATTTTTTTCCCCTCAAAAAATCCTGGCTTGACTTCCATGGAGCCAACATAGATGATGATCAAGAAATATTAAAATACATGATTCAGACTTGATTTTGTACGATAAACTATTTCTTTTAGATAGATGATTGCCGATATAATTATGTATTAAATTGAAGCATGATACAATATATGATAAGATGTCGAAGTACTAAGAATTTATCATCTTAGATTCTTGATTCGTTATTTATGTAAAACGTAAAAAATTAAATTTAAAAATCTACATTTTCGAAGTAGGTGAATAAAGTGAAAAGGCAAGACGACTGTAATTTTGAAAATGACGCAAATATATTGACATGCATAAAATGACATCATGCGGTAGATGGTGACTGAATCGTAGTTAACGTATAGGAATGAGACTATAATCTTGTTTGTGGCATTCGTTCCGCCACCTTTCGCAACTAAACAAACTATTTTTTTAAAAAAAAATACAACATTTTTCCTTAGCAGCCTGTGTCGTGGCCGACTAGCTGAGCTTGTTTTGTTCAAATTTTTTGTTCAAAATGAATTGATTTTTCGAATAAATAGATATCATTTTCAATACATTGTTCCATTCTGCTCTGGTCCAACCTCCTTGTCTTCCCTGTGAATGTTTCTATCTCACCTTCGGTTTTAGTTTTTCGGTTTTACGAACTAAACACATCTTTACATTATCCGATGTTCGTAAAGTAAAATACGTAAAATTAAACATCCGACAACCTGAAATTTGTTTAGAAAGTAAAAAAATAATTTAAGCACATTACAATAGACCAAATTATTTAAGCACATTGCATTAAGAGTGTGCATATGCAGTTAATTAGGGCTGAGCATTCGGTTCGATTAACCGAATACCGAACCGAAATAACCGAAATAATTCGGTTCGGTTAACCGAACCGAAATAATTCGGTTTTAATTCGGTTATGGTTTTTTGGGTATTTCGGTTTTTCGGTTTTTTCGGTTTTTTTACCGAATTAACCGAAATATATTAAAAAATCAAAATTATTATATATATATTTATATCATATATGTAAAAATAATATTAAATTTGGTTTTTATTTATATATAAAATATATTAATTATTATATATATAATATATAGTATGTATAAATTATTATATTATATAAATTATTATATTTTATCATATATTTATATATTAAATATATATTTATATCATATATTTATATATTAAATATATATTTATATTAATTCGGTTTTTTATTTCGGTATTCGGTTTTAACCGAAATATTTAATTCGGTTCGGTAAAATAATCGAAATTATTTCGGTTCTTGATTCGGTTATGATTTTTGAGCTATTTGGTATTTCGGTTATTTCGGTAATTCGGTTCGGTTATATCCGAATAATCAGCCCTACAGTTAATTAAGGGCCCGTTTGTTTTTTCATATTTATTCTCGATATACGCAATATATAATATTATTCAAATCTTCAAAACCATATATCTCTCGATCCATTTATTAGAAAATTGATATGTATATATCAAATTTCCATATTCATCGAGATCTATCCATTGTTATATATAAAAGACAAATATTTTGGAAATTATAAAAAAAGAAAAAAAAAGTTAACTTATAAATTCTGATTTACCCAAACAGTCTCCTGATTATAAATTCTGATTTACCAAACACTCTAGTGACAGCTCTACTTATCACTAACTAGTTAATTTAGCCGCGCTTTGCGCGGTTAATAAATTTTTATTGTACTCTCATTATATATTAAAAAAATTTATAATATTAAAAATATCATAAATATTAAAAGTAGCAATTACAATATTAAATATAACTAAATAACGTTTTGAAAGCCGACACCCCTCTCATAACATACATGCTCAATAGTAGCATAAAAATTTATATAATTAGAAAATTTAATCATAGGAGTATGGCCTCAACTTTTTTTTTTTTTGCACAAAAATGACCCAAATATTTTTTTAAGCAGATGCTTGCATTCCGTCTAAATTAGTCTAAATATTGCTGTTTATTTTTGGGCCATTTTGTGTTAAAAATACATTTTTCAGCCATCATGTTGTAATTAAATCATAAACTGAATACAATCATCTGTTTTTAAAAATAGTTAGGTCATCACATTGTCTATTTTTAAATTTGGACCATTTTTGTGCAAAAAAAAAATAGTTAAGCCCATCCTCCTGCAATTAAGTCTAATTAGAATAGTAATTTATTATGACATAATCCATTTCTATATATAATAGGAGAACATAGGGATATTATAAGGGCATTTTGAGCCAATAAACCCCCTGTGAAATTACAATTTTGCCCTTAGATATTAGAAAATTACATAAGATGCCATTGTTTTCTTATTCAAAGAAAAAATTTAAGTAAATTATGTTCTTGTAGGGAATTGAACCCATATCCTCTCCAAATAAACTCACCCTTATAACCATTGAGCTAGATAGGTTTTTGAGTTTTAAACTAAAAAACATATTACATAAACATGGTATCTCCCTCTTTCCCTTTTTCTTTTTTTCCTATTAATTTACTTTTGAGTAAATATGTTAATGATAACTTATATTGTTTATAAAATTTTGTATTTTCATTATCAAAAAATTCATATATGATTATTTATACAACCAATTTTATAATTTTTTGATATCTAATTTTGATAACAATATCATGTGTGATGTACATTTATCTTTCTTTTACTTAAATAAATGTTTCTTACGTATAATGTTAACTGAAATATATATTTTATATCTTTATATAATAGTGTTTTCTTTCTTATACTTGATTTGAATTAGTTAGATATTTAATACATAAAACATGGTATATAAATTTATATGACATAAATAACGTATTACAAATAATTTACTTATTTATTTATTAATTTTTTAAAAAAATTAATAAAATCAGAGTTAAAATTATTTTAAAATTAGACAATAATCAATGCCATATAACATGAATTGATAACATGTTTACTTGACATATATGATAATTATCGAATTATACATTTATAAATAAAAGATAAGATTTTGAAAAATAATAGATAGTACAAATAAATAAATTAAATAAATCAAATAGTCAAGTTAAAAAGAACTTTCTTCAAAAGTAGGATCATAAATTATATATCAAATATTAGGATTACTTCATATTTAGATCGATTAAAATGTGAGATAATACACTAACAGAAACTTGGGTTGAATAATAAATATTCAAAAGTTGTGATAATTGTATAAAAATAGGATTGGATTAAAATCCAAAGTCAATTTAATAAAGATCGATATTTTAGAACATAGGATTTTGCATAGCATTAAAGTAGACAAAATATTAGGATCTATCAATTATATTATACACTTCGAGTCTTTTCAAATTGTATGCATAAAAAGATAAAAGTTTAGAATATGTAATGTTTTTCGCATATTGATTATAAATCAGCTCAACTGCTTTCATCATTGCATAGATAAACTTTCCGTTTCTTGTGGTACCAAGAATTTCAAAATATAAATGATATACGAATAAATATGGCATCCTTGTGTGACTGACACTTAAACTAGATTCTCGAATTTATATTTGAAGAGAAAATAATGAAATCAAGAAATTAATTCTTCCCTAACATGTGTTTACTTGATTTTTTTAGTAGAAATAGACTAATTTTGATAAAATATTGAACAATTTTACTTTAGAATTTGAATTATGTGGATGGAAAGTTTTAAGGAAAGTTAAAAAAAAAAAACACCTATTTTTTGAACTTTTATAAACTATGCCAAGTCCTTTAATTTTGTATAACATACAAATTTTTGAATACTTTTGATTATAACTGCAATCTTATTATCATAGAATGATTCTAAATTTTTTAATACTTTAATTATGACTGCTATTCTTACATTTCAATGATAGAAAGATTACCAAAATCATGAAACAAATCTCAAAATCTAAGAATAATGTGGGTACAGCTATTGATCTTTTAAAGCAATATTTTGAGGTTTATGACAAGAATTGTATTAGTTTAAACTTATTTTCGAATCAAATCACGTAATTACTTCTACATTTTTTCATACAAAACTAACTATGACGAAGCATGCTTTATGAAAGAAAGAAAAAACGTTGAGTTGAGTTTATCGCTAAGTTTTCAATGAAATTAAAGAGACGATAATTTTCAAAAATCGTGGAAGCTTTGTCGATTCTTTAAACCCTTCAATTTGTTATATTTTGAATTTAATAAATGTTGTTTTAAAAGGTGACTCCTTTTAGAATATTGAAAATCTGAATAATGTTGGTGAAGATCTTTCCGTGTTGACAATATAATCAAAGAAAATAAGTTAATTAAGAAGTTTACACGAACAGAAGGAAATAGAGGGAATTATATCTTAGCGAGATATTCTAAAAAATACATATTAAGGAGTGTACTGATTTTATTTGGAAAATATTATATGATAAGTATTATTCATATTGATGGTATGCTTTTTTATCATTGCTGTAATGGAAATTATGTTATAGCCTCTACAATATATTTATATGCTACAAAACATCCTCTTTTTAGTGCTCACATGATTTATGCATAAATAAAATGATCCATAAATTAAAGTAGTGATATTATAATATATGTATGAACAGAAAATGTGCAATTGTACTAAAAAATATCCTTTAAATCATAAAAATGCACGAATTTGTATCGATTGCTAGAAGATGACCCGTGCCTTGCACGGGTTATTATTCTAGTATAATGTAATAACATGTATATAACATTTTTATCAACTTAATCGGTCAATAAAATGGTTGAGTTTATTATGTAAAAAATAAAAATATGTCAATATTATTTTATACAAATTCCAGATTTTAACTAAAAGATTATACTTCCATAATTTATAAAAAATTTCACAATTATTGATTAAAATTGTTTGAGAAGTTAAGATCGTTTATCCTATAATCGTTTGAAAAAAGTTTTCAAAAATCTTCAACATGTAATAAAAAATGACGCAATGTGAACAAATTTAAGTCTTTAATTTACATGAAAAATAATCATAATTTTATACATATAATTAATATTCTAAATTTGAATAATAATGATAATGTTCAAATAAAGTTTGTCAATCTTTTCTATAAATAATATGAAGTAAATTTGTATATATATATATATATATATATTCATAAGTGTAGTTAATGATTATTAAGATGTCATTAATATGCCATTAAGATGCTACTTAATGCAAAAAAAGAATTTAATAAAAAAATCAAAAAAAGTGAGAATTTAAGAAAAATATTTTAAACGCTTCTGGTGCATTTTGGATCTCCTGCCATTATAATATATATAGATATGATACTAGATGATAACCCGTGCGAAGCACGGGCTCGGGGATTTATATTAATTAATTATTAATTTTTTATTTAATTAAATAATATAAAATTATAAAAAAAACTATGTTATTTGAATAAAAAAATTATGCGATTAACAAACTATAAACTTAGATTATTTAATAGAAGTGCATGGAAACTCGTTTCAGTTGTTTTAGTTAAAAAATATTTAAGATAATTGATCGTATTCTTTTTTTATTCTAAGTTATAATAAAAAAATTGTTAATACAATATAAGAATTATAATAATAATAAGATTTCAATTTAATTATGTTTATTAAAAAAATAACATATAATCGCAGGAAAGATTGTTCTAATTAGTGTATAGTGTATAGAAACATGTTCTAGTTGTTCTCCTTGAAAAATCTTTTGGAAAATTGATCGTATTATTTTTTGATTCTTATTTATGATAAAAAAATTGTATTATAATTATAATAGGATTTCAGTTTTATTATTTTCTTTAAAAATAATATAGAATTATAACGGAAATATGATTGTAGGGGTGAAACTACTTTTTTTATTTAAAGTTGTAATAAAAGAATTATAATTATAATAGGATTTCTATTTTATTAAAAAAACATAGAAATAGAATTATAGTGAAAAAATAGGATTGTAGGGGTGAAACTAAAATATGGTGGAACCAAAAAGTGGTACCGTTAAAAGGTGTTTCGCTTATTAATAAAGGTTATAGATAAGTGCTTATAAGCATGGTTCTAAAAATCCCCGATTTAGCCGATTAATCCCCGATTAATCCTTTGTAAAATAGCTAACCGATTCGATTTTTGAAATCCGATTAATCCTATGAATTTATTTAAAATAATATGTTTTATTGTAAATTAGACTAATATATTAAATATCATTATAATATCCGATTAATACCCCGATTAATCCTTCCGATTAATCCCCGATTACCCGATTAATCCTAAATCGGTACCTCAACCGATTTATACCGATTACCGATTTTTACAACCATGCTTATAAGTCATAAGCTATTTATTTTAAGATACCCTATACTGAGTACATAATAGCGGAGGGGCGGAGGGGAAGGGGTCCACCCAAGAATAATAATCTATATTGTGGCCTATCGCAAAATTACAAAATGTGTTTATGATGTAGTGGTGGCCTATTTCTCTCCAGTTCCTACCAGCATGAACCAAAACAACATATAATAATTTCCCACTTGTGAGGAGTGAACTGGAATTAACAAAGTCATCACAAGAGACACCATTTTCGTATTTCTACATTTTAAAAATACCGCTCTCTAATCTCCAACAGAACACCAAAATAATAATGCATGTCCTATCTACAAATAATTCAAATTAGAGCTACAAATTTATCATTACGAAGCTCTATATATAAATCGATTGTCTTCTATGTTAATGGATTCAAGTAGGGTCAATTTAAATAAGAAAAAACCAACCACTGCATGCCCATCTTTCCAAGGACAAGCCCACCGTCTAATCGATCCCTCCTATGGCTTATAGCTCAACCGTACAGATATGTACATGATTCATGTCAAGTAATAAGGGTAACTCCTCAAGAAATTATTCAAAACATCATTTCTTACCTTTCTAACGTGGGTCACGGTCCACAGCAAACATTTGCTGTGTACTGTTACACAACAAATGATTTTACAGCCGTTGGATCGTTGATCCAACGACTGGAATTTAAAAAAAATCGACTACGTATCGCAGAAACTTTCCGCGGTATGGTGAAATTACAAAAATGCCCCCGCCAACGTACCGCAGAAACTTTCCGCGGTACGGGACCCTTTTGTTTTATTCGCCTTTTTGCAGTAGCAGTTCACAGAAAACAGAAAAGGGGTTTAAAATTAGGGATTAACAAGCGAAATTGAGGAGCAACTTCGATTCTTTGCCTGTTCTTCATCGTTTTAGGTATGTGTTGCCTTCTTACTCTCTTTTTGTACTGTAATGTGTGTATACACAGCATATGTATGTACTAATTATAGTTTAGAGGTGAATTTGTGGATTTTTTGGATTTTGTGGAAGTTTTGGATTCGAATGTATGTGTAAAATTGTTGGTTATCCTTTGGAATTTGTGGATTCGAATTTGTGGATTGTTGGTTACCCTTTGAAGGGATTTTTTGTTGAAGTATAGTTTATTTAAAGTGTTAAAATTATTTCATTAGTGGTAAAAATCGAATTTAGGGTGTATTATTTCACTGATTAGAGGCATTGTTTGTTGCAATTGAATTTAGGGTTTAAGAATTATGATCTAGGTTTTAAGAGTATGAGCAAAATTCGAATTATTTGGTTATTAATTCAAATTGAGTATTATTTTTGGTTATTAATTTAGTTTAAATTTTAACATATAGGGGCCATATTTTTCTAACATGTTTTTTAATGTAATTTGCAAAAATGGATCATTTTAACGACGACTTGCTTGACACTTTGCCCGGTCCTAGTAGAGCGAACATCATTTGGGATAACCGCTATCATGTTATCGAGGATGTGTGGGATGGTAGTGGGAGAGAGGAGTTGGATTGTATATGTGGTAATAGGGCGATGCGGGATTGGAAGTTACGAAGACCGCAGAGGGAGCTTCTACATATGATGGGGTTTGGGATTTTTACCAACCCCCATGTTGTGTTGGGTAACGATGCGAGGCTCATTTCGGCTATGATTGAGCGGTGGAGGCCTGAGACGAACACCTTCTTCATGAGGCAAGGGGAAATGACGGTAACGTTGGAGGATGTAGGCTACATCTTAGGATTGCCGGTTGTTGGTGAGGCTGTGACATGTGGTCTCATAGCGAATCGGAAAGAGTTCTTCGTTCGTAATTGGTTTGAGCCGTTGACAGATGAGGAGGTGGATGATGCGTTGTTTAGAAATCATATCAAGTTGACATGGCTCTTTGAGAGATATGGTAGGCAGAAGCCGGAGAAACATAATGCCGAGGCAACTATTGTACATACACAGGCATACTTGGTATTTTTGTGTGGTGTCGTACTTTTCCCTACGAAGGACAGAGCTTATGCCCATGTGAGATACATTGTGCCCTTGTCCAACATCCGGGAGATTCATAATTATGCTTGGGGTGCAGCGGTGTTAGCTCATACCTATAGAGGGTTAGAGATTGCTGCCAGGAGGGGTAGTAAGAGTGTTGCTGCTTGTGTGTGGTTACTGCATATTTGGTCGTACGAGAGATTTCCTCGCATTGGCGTGCCTCAGCGGGACCCTGATCAGGATGATTATCTGGTTGCAGAGAGTTGGGCTTATTCCTCTCTTCAGGGTATTAATAAGAAGCGGCGTCAGTCCGGTCCTCACCACAGCTTACCATTTTATAGGGGTGAGTTTGATGGAGTTGCTGGTGATGACGTGGTGTGGAGGCCATATGCCAGATTTGACGACGTAGTTGATTGGGAGATGCTACAGGCACAGTTAGCTGGAAATGCTCGAGTGTCCTTGGTATGCTTTGATGTGGTTGAGTGGCAGCATCCGGAGAGGGTGGTCAGGCAGTTTGGTAACTTGCCAGTGATTCCTCAAGCTCCCGTTAACATGGTCTTGTATAGGCAACCTAAGGAAGCCACTTTTGCCGGTGAGGATTGGTTGGTTCGATGGTTTGTTGAAATTGGGAGGTGGGCAAGATTTTGTTCAGATTTGGAGGGGTTGGTTGACTGCACTACCAAAATTGCATCCCAGGCTGAGTATATGGCTTGGTATTCAGAGATTACCCGTCTACGTGTAGGGAAGCCAGAACCTGTCCCCCATTCAAGGTACCAAACGAGGGAGCTCTATGATGGAGTCGAGGGATATCGAGTTGTAAGTATCCTAAATTTCGTACATTTATATTACACTATACACACGACATTTTTTTTTATTTTTATTTATTATGAACATTGTTTTATCGTGTAGATGGTAGCTGCACTTGATATGCTTAAGCAGTTGGATTCTAGGGCTCCCGTTGAGTTTTTGGAGGATCTTGGAAAAATATCAGATACCTTTCTCACTCCTTTCACAAGGTTGATGAAGAAGATCAAAGGACCGGCTTATAAACCTCCAACATTTGAGAACATAAAACCACTTTCACTGTATGAAGAAGCGAGTGCTACAACGAATACTTCGCAAGATGTCATTGAGATGACACAGCCATCCCAACATGTGTCTCAACCTCCCATTCCCAGTGGTAGTGCATCGTCTACTAGGCCTTCAAAACTACCAACCCGTAGAATGAAGGGGAAAAAGTGGAGTATCACCAAGGATTTAGATGTGCATAAGCGGAATGAAATCTATGCTGATTGGGGGGTGGGGCATTGGGCAGAAGCCGAACTTGAAGGGAGGAATTGAAGTGTGTGGGCACCATATATCAGAGACTGCGATGCAGAGCTTAGCTCCAGCTTCATGGATTGATGATAGGATCATTTTCTGCTATATGGTATGGTGTCATGGCTATCCTTGTTTTACATGTGAAATGCCATCTACCTATATGTCCTTGTCTAAGTTACCATATTTATGTGTTTATGTTTTGTTTTAAGGCATTGCTACGTGAGCGAGAGGAAACTATTCATCGATCCAATATATGGGAGAGGAAGCCAATATACTACTTCATGGATCCTTACTTCATTGTCATGGGTTGGGATCACATGAAAAAAATCAAAAGAGCGATTAGAAAGGGTGAGAGTCAGTTGAACAAGGCATGGCATGATGCACTCCGCAGTTTACATGGTTTTGCCACTTCGAGCATTGGCCCATCCGTTGTCGAGGCGGATTAAATTTTCCTTCCATGTTGTGTTAGTGGTGTTCATTGGATATTGTTTATGGTTTGTACGAAGACGTTCGATGTTATCCTTCTCGATTCAATGAACGATGAGGTTGAATATCCAAAGGAAACAGAAGTGGTGGTATGACTCTTTTTTTTATGTAGCTTGTCATTATTTTTTCGTTTAGTAGTTATCAACGTTGACTTTGTTTTAATTTTTGTAGTCATGGTTACTCCCAAGATTCTTGCTTAAGCTAAAACCTCAGATGGAACGTGATCCTGACTCCTCCCATGTTGTCCCTTTACCGCAAAGACCGAAGCAACGAAATTCAAATGATTGCGGTGTATTTGTGATGAAATACATGGATTTTATGTTGCAAGGTTATGATATTACCTCCATCGCATCTTGGTCGGAACACTTAGTTGATATGTTCCGCTATAGGATAGCAAAGGAGCTGCAAGCGGGAAAGGCTCGAGGGATATCTAGCGTTCGTATGCGACAACGTCATCAACTAGTTGATTAGTTTATCGTTGATTTTAGTTGTAATTAAGTTGGATTTTAAGTGGTAATGTAGTTCGATTTGTAGTAGTTAATTAGAAGGAATTTACTAGTCATTTAGTTGGATTTTATCGGTATCTTTGTTCGATTTGACTAGTAAATTTGGTGGATTTTATTGGTATTTTACTTTGCTTTTGTTGGTCTTTTAGTTGGGTTTTCATAGTAATTATATTGGATTTTGGTTTAATTTTTACTTCGCGTTAACTAGGAATTTACTTCGATCTTTTTTGTAATGTACTTGGATCTTCCTTGGCATCATATGGTATGCCTTGGTTTTGTGTATGACTGCAATACAGACTGCAGTGTATTGCAGATTTGGTGGTTTGGTGTCTGCAGGGATGGTCTGTTTACAAATTGCAGAGCCCTGTTTTTGCAGCACGTACCGCAGAAAGTTTCCGCGGTACGTACCCGTTCCGCGGTACGTACTGCAAAAACAGGGTAAAACAGAGCAAAGTCACTGCATAAAACCAAAAGATTTTGGAAGTTAGTGCAGAAAAAATTTTAAAAAATTGCAGCACACTTTTAAAAATCTTAAAATGTTATAATAAGTGAGTTTTGTGAAAAAAATTAATTAATTGGTTGAAATTTAAAAAAATTCAAAATTCCTTAAATTAGTAATTCAAATATGTATTTTATGGATTTTTTAATTTTAACCAAGTAATGATTTTTTCCCACAAAATACACTTAGTATAATATTTTATGATTTTAGAAAGCATGTTCTATTTTTTTAAAAAAATTTTGCACTAACTTCCAAAAATTAATGATTTTCAGCAGTTCATGCAGTGACTTTGCTCTGTTTTGCCCTGTTTTTGCTGGTCGTACCGCAGAAAGTTTCCGCGGTACGGTTACGTACCGCAGAAAGTTTCCGCGGTACGGTTACGTACCGCAGAAACTTTCCGCGGTACGTGCTGGAAGAACAAGGCAAAACAGAGCAAACTGACTGCATAAACTGCTGAAATTCTTTAATTTTTGGAAGTTAGTGCAAAATTTTTTAAAAAAAAATAGAACATGCTTTCTAAAATCATAAAATATTATAATAAGTGAAATTTGTGAAAAAAATTTTGTAATTGGTTGAAATTAAAAAAAAAATTCAAAATTCCTTAAATTATTCATTAAAAATGTTTTTTTTGGATTTTTCCACTTCACCTCTAAAACTTTAAAAACTTTTTGAAACACACCCCAAAATCCTTCGAACATTTAAATAACGTGGATTTGCAATTAATTACGTAAACTTCAATTAAATTACAATAAATTACATAAATTTCATTAAAATTCTAATAAATTCAGTACATAGCCGAAAAGGGTAAATGCATATTACATTTGAATGGAGTGATGAACTCCTAACCAAACAAACCTAATATATTGGAGAAGCCTGCAGACAAACGGTGAGAAGGTGTGCCGGGAGGAGCCTCTAAATTAACAAATGCGGCAACATGATACAAGACAACAACACAACCCTCGCGGATTACACCACTACTAATGGCTTTGTGCGTGCTAGTGTCATCCCAAAGAAGGACATTTATAGACATCGATCCATCGTACAACTTAAATGGGGCCCAACAACGAGGATGAGGAGAATCTTTTACGTGGGAAACCAAAAATAATACTCAATTTGAATTAATAACCAAATAATTCGAATTTTGCTCATACTCTTAAAACCTAGATCATAATTCTTAAACCCTAAATTCAATTGCAACAAACAATGCCTCTAATCAGTGAAATAATACACCCTAAATTCGATTTTTACCACTAATGAAATAATTTTAACACTTTAAATGAACTATACTTCAACAAAAAATCCCTTCAAAGGGTAACCAACAATCCACAAATTCGAATCCACAAATTCCAAAGGATAACCAACAATTTTACACATACATTCGAATCCAAAACTTCCACAAAATCCAAAAAATCCACAAATTCACCTCTAAACTATAATTAATACATACATATGCTGTGTATACACATATTACAGTACAAAAAGAGAGTAAGAAGGCAACACATACCTAAAATGATGAAGAACAGGCAAAGAATCGAAGTTGCTCCTCAATTTCGCTTGTTAATCCCTAATTTTGAACCCCTTTTCTGTTTTCTGTGAACTGCTACTGCAAAAAGGCGAATAAAACAAAAGGGTCCCGTACCGCGTAAAGTTTCTGCGGTACGTTGGCGGGGGCATTTTTGTAATTTCACCGTACCGCGGAAAGTTTCTGCGGTACGTAGTCGATTTTTTTTAAATCCCAGCCGTTGGATCAAATTTAACGGCTGTAAAATCATTTGTTGTCCAACGGCTGTAAAATCATTTGTTGTGTAACAGTACACAGCAAATGTTTGCTGTGGACCGTGACCTTCTAACATATGCAGTAACAAATAAATACTCCATCAATTATTTTTGTACATGAATTCGCTTACTAGCCTGTATGTGTTATTTCATCACAATGATGTTCTCCTTCCATCCCATGTATTTATTTATATAACTTAAATTTTAATACTTTTAAAGTTTTCAAAAATATTAAGATTTCATAATATAAATTTAATTACACTCATTATTTTATTCCATTTCACCAATCACTTTATACATGAAAAACTTATAATTAGTCCGAATATTTTATTTATTTTTCTTATTTTTTCTCATCACTTTATTTATTTCTTAATTTTCATGTCAAATTGAACCTGGACAGTAAAGACAAACGAAGGATAGGAAAAACAGGCAGCGAATTAAATCATGACAGATATGACTTATGGGAAATTTTTGTTCGATGAACATTTACCCTAATTTGTCCTCATCTTTATCCATCCCTCATTATAAGCTTTCCCCTCCTGCCCCCCATAACTATTACCCATCCACACCCCAACGGGGTGTCTCAGATGGTCGGACAGTGGCGCTTAAGGCTCGCTGTCTTGAGGTTACAGGTTCGATTCCCTGGGCACTCCGGAAGTAAGTGGGCTACCATGCTCGGGGATATGAGTGTGCTAATAGGCCTCCGGATTAGTCGAGGTGCGCGCAAGCTGGCCCGGACACCGAATTATCAAAAAAAAAAACTATTACCCATCCATCTAGATGAGAATTACATACTTTATATTTTACTTAATTTATTTTCAAAGAAAAGCACAATTTTATAAAGAAAATTGTCAGACTACCATCCTGAGTAAAATTAAGAAATTTCCGAAATAGTTTTGCATTACACAAAATTAACATATTATTTTACAATGTGCCTAGTCATTTAAGTGACTGGATGGTCACTAAAAAAAAGATGGTCGAGCCATCCCTTGGAACTTTGTAATAATATGCCAGATAAATTGATACAATTTACGAGTAACCAATTTATGAGTAGTGTTAGATATTTTAAAAATATCCGTGCGAAGCACGGGATCAGAGATTTATGTTACATAATTACTAATTTTTATTTAATTAATATAAAAAGAACTATGTTATTTGCATAAAAAATTTATGCGATTACTAAACTATAAACTTAGATTGTTTAATAGAAGTGAATGGAAACACGTTTCGGTTGTTTTCATTGAAAAATATTTAGGATAATTGATCGTAATCTTTTTTATTATAAATTCGACTGAATTACAATTTGCAACCCTTTGGTTCGGACCAAAATAAGTTTGGTCTCATAGTTTGCATAATTGCAGTTTGCATCCCTAAGAATGTTTGGCCGCTGCAAATTGCACCACTTTTTTGTATTTTTACCAAAAATCCAGGGATAATTTGGTAAATTCAGAATACTTAATTACATTTTGATCCCTAAAATATGAAATGTTGCATATATGAACCCTTGAACAAAAAGTTTCGAATTTTCATAATTTTTTTTATTTTTTCCTAATTTTTTTCGAATTTTTCCAAACGATTCACAGAAAAATTTGAAAAAATTTATGAAAATTTTGAAAAAAATTAGGAAAAAATTGAAAAAATTTAAGAAAATTCGAAAGTTTTTGTTCAAGGGTTCATGTATGCAACATTTCATACTTTTGGGACCAAAATGTAATTAGGTATTCTAAATTTACCAAATTATCAGGGACAATTTGGTAAAAATACACGAAAGTGGTGTAATTTGCAGCGCCCAAACATTCTTAGGGATGCAAACTGCAATTATGCAAACTATGAGTACCAAACTGATTTTGGTCCGAACCAAAGGGTTGCAAATTGCAATTTAGTCTATAAGTTATAATAAAAAAATTGCTAATACAATGTAAGAATTATAATAATAAAAAGATTTCAATTTTATTATATGTTTTTTTAAAAATAACATATAATTTTAGGGAAGAATGTTCTAGAGTAGTGTATAGAAACATGTTCTAGTTGTTCTCCTTGAAAAATCTTTTTGGAGAATTGGTCGTATTATTTTTTTTATTCTAAATTATGATAAAAAAAATTGTATTATAATTATAATAGGATTTCAATTTCATTATTTTTTTTTAAAAAAATAACATAGAATTGTAATGGAATATGATTCTTGGGATGAAACTATTTTTTTAATTTAAAGTTGTAATGAAAGAATTATAATTACAATAGGATTTCTATTTTATTAAAAAACAACATAGACTTATAGTAAAAATAGGATTATAGGGATGAAATCAAAATACGGTGCGAACCAAAATTACCGTTAAAGGGATTTCCTTTGAAAAATCTTTTGGAGAATTGATCGTATTATTTTTTGATTCTAAATTTTGATAAAAAAAATTGTATTATAATTAT
This sequence comes from Kitagawia praeruptora, assembly GCA_037693485.1. Lineage (NCBI taxonomy): Eukaryota > Viridiplantae > Streptophyta > Magnoliopsida > Apiales > Apiaceae > Kitagawia > Kitagawia praeruptora. Next base: position 33,919,085 of record CM075346.1, on the reverse strand, counting down.
AATAGTATTTCAATTTTATTATTTCCTTTAAAAAATAACAAAGAATTATAAGGGAATATGATTCTAGGGATGGAACTATTTTTTATGGATATTTACCAAAAATACTATGTTTAAAGTTTCTATTTGCAAATATACTATCTCTTTGAATTAATTGCAATTTTACTATATACCAAGTTTCAAAATTGCAAAAATACTACAAATTAGGTCAACCCTTCCCCCTCCCCCATGTGCCCTCCATGTGCCCTCCATGTGCCGTCAGTTTCACCCGACTGTGTACTTTTTTTTTTTTTAAGGTGAGATGCTATTTTGGTGGATTTGGGTTGCATGGCCCTACCACTTTCAACTGAACATGCAACTAAATTTCTGATTTCATGTTTCATTTTTCAAATGTCATTAAAATGACAATTGAAAAATGGAATATGAAATCAGAAATTTAGTTGCATGTTCAGTTGAAAGTGGTTGCCCCTGCGGGGCCATGCAACCCAAATCAGCAACTGAATGCAACCACATTCAATCGAATGCAACTTTTTTTTTAAGGTGGGATGATTTTGGTGGATTTGGGTTGCAAGGCCCCGCCAGGGGCAATATTCAACTGAATGCAACCACATTCAACCAAATGCAACCCCACATGCAACTTTTTTTTTAAGGTGGGATGAGTTTGGTGGATTTGGGTTGCAAGGCCCCGCCAGGGGCAATATTCAACCAAATGCAACCACATTCAACTTGTTGAAAGTGGTTACATTCAGTTGAAAGTGGTTGCCCCTGCGGTGCCATGCAACCCAAATCCACCAAAATAGAATCCCACCTTAAAAAAAAATTTGAATTCATTTGCTGATTTGGGTTGCAAGGCCCCGTCAGGGGCAATATTCAACCAAATGCAACCACATTCAACTTTTTTTTAAGGTGGGCGATTTTGGTGAATTTGGGTTGCAAGGCCCCGCCAGGGGCAATATTCAACCACATTCAACTTTTTTTTTAAGGTGGATGATTTTGGTGGATTTTGGTTGCAAGGCCCCGCCAGGGGCAATATTCAACTGAATGCAACCACATTCAACTGAATGCAACCACATTCAACCACATTCAACCAAATGCAACCCCACATGCAACTTTTTTTTTTAAGGTGGAATGATTTTGGTGGATTTGGGTTGCAAGGCCCCACCAGGGGCAATATTCAACCAAATGCAACCACATTCAACTTGTTGAAAGTGGTTGCATTCAGTTGAAAGTGGTTGCCCCTGCGGGGCCATGCAACCCAAATCCACCAAAATAGAATCCCACCTTAAAAAAAAAAAGTTGAATTCATTTGCTGATTTGGGTTGCAAGGCCCCGCCAGGAGCAATATTCAACCAAATGCAACCACATTCAACTTTTTTTTAAGGCGGGCGATTTTGGTGGATTTGGGTTGCAAAGCCCCGCCAGGGGCAATATTCAACCACATTCAACTTTTTTTTAATGTGGGTGATTTTGGTGGATTTGGGTTGCAAGGCCCCGCCAGGGGCAATATCCAACCAAATGCAACCAAATTCAACTTGTTGCATTCAGTTGCTGATTTCAAGTTCCATTTTTCAGTTGTCATTTTCGACCTCATATTTGAACTCTGATATATATATATATATATATATATATATATATATATATATATATAGTCCAAAAAAAAGGTCGAAACTGACGTTTGAAAAACGGAACTTGAAATCAGAAATTTAGTTGAATGTGGTTGCATTCAGTTGAAAGTGGTTGCCCCTGCGGGGCCATGCAACCCAAATCCACCAAAATAGAATCTCACCTTAAAAAAAAAGTTGCATTCAGTTGCTGATTTGGGTTGCATTCAGTTGCTGATTTGGGTTGCATTCAGTTGCTGATTTGGGTTGCATGGCCCCACAGGGACAACCACTTTCAACTGAACATGCAACTAAATTTCTGATTTCATGTTCCATTTTTCAATTGCAATTTTCGACCTCATTTTTGGACTCTGATATATATATATATATATTTATGAAAATGCCCCTGCGAGGCCCTTTTATATATAGCAATTTTAATGCATTTTAAGTGGTTCTCCAAGGTTCTCCACGTAAGATGGTTCTCCATGGAACAATGGCCTATATATATATATATATATATATATATATATATATATATATATATATATATATATATATATATATATATATAGGCCATTGTTCCATGGAGAACCATCTTACGTGGAGAACCGTGGAGAACCACTTAAAATGCATTAAAATTGCTATATATAAAAGGGCCCCGTAGGGGCATTTTCACAAAAAAGTCTTACAATTTTATCCTCTATCTATTTATTAAAAAAAAATTCAAAAAATGATGATGTGGCAACATTTTTATAAATTTTTTTTAAAATTTTAAAAAAAAATTTTTTTGATGAATGGATAGAGGGTAGAATTATAAGACTTTTATGTGAAGGGGCCCTGCCAGGGGCCTTATATAAAGGACAATTTTAATGCATTTTAAGTGGTTCTTCACGGTTCTCCACGTAAAATGGTTCTCCATAGAGTGGGACTCATATATATATATATATATATATATATATATATATATATATATATATATATCAGAGTCCAAAAAATAGGTCGAAAATCACTTTTGAAAAATGGAACATGAAATCAGTAATTTAGTTGCATGTTCAGTTGAAAGTGGATGGCCATGCGGGGCCATGCAACCCAAATCCACCAAAATAGCTTCCCACCTAAAAAAAAGGCTGATTATGAAAGAGGAGAGAAGGGGGAAGGGTTAGGGTTAGTATTTTTGCAATTTTGAAACTTAGTATAGTAAAATTGCAAATAGTTTAGTAAAATTGCAAATAGCTATTCTTAACAAAAGTAAATGTGCAAAAATTTACTTTTTCCTATTTATTTATGAAAAAAGCTCTTTTTTTATTTTTTTAAAGTTGTAAAAAAAGAATTATAATTATAATAGAATTTTTATTTTATTAAAAAAAAATCATAAAATTATAGTAGAAATAGGATTATAGGGGTGAAACCAAAGTAGAGGTGAAACAAAAAATGGTACCGTTAAAAGGGTGTTTCGCTTATTAATAAAGGTTATATAGTAGAAATAGGATTATAGAGGTGAAACCAAAATAGAGGTGAAACAAAAAATGGTACGTCGCTTATTAATAAAGGTTATAGATTAACATATTATTTTACAATGTGCCTAGTCATTTAAGTGATTGGATGGTCACTAAAAAAAAGATGGTCGAGCCATCCCTTGGAACTTTGTAATAATATGCCAGATAAATTGATACAATTTGTTGTGAGGGAAAATTGGTACAACACTTCAATAAGAATATAACAAGGTTAAACCAAGAAAATCCAAGAATATCAATTAAACAAATCGAATTACAAGCCAAAAAACCCTAATCTCATGAACCCTAATCCGAGAGGAGGAAGAGTGATTTTATGGACTGAGTTTGCAAGCACTCCGAGCTATGGTGATTGAATAAAACCTATTCAATCGAGAAAGACCAGCCCAGAGCGTGTGTTAGAGGTGTATATGTGTGTCTACACCCCTGCAAATGGCCTACATACCCTCATATTTATAAGGGATCAAGTCCAATGTAGTTCTTGATGATTGAGCCACGATTTGATAAGCTTTATCCTCCTTAACTGAACTGATTTCATGAATTATCCCAGCTGATTTGATTATCCAGTGGTTACTCCTTTATAAATCCATAATTATCTCCATAAATATATGATTATCCATCATATATCTCCATAAATATATGATTATCTGTGTTAACAGATGTTGTTTACCTGCTCCTGATGTCCAGGACTTATCCCTAAGTCAGTTAGGGCGTCCCTTATCCATCCTCCTATAATTTAGGAAGCTGCAGAGCGGCCTTCTGGATATCGTCAGGGTACGTGCACGTACCCCTGCCTAGAGGCCTACCACCTGAATGAACCCCTGTCAAGCCTCCGCACAGTAGTACCCCTAACTGAGGTCCAAACACCTGAACCCCTTCATGGACGAACCCCGATCTAGATAACACCATCCTCATTTCTCTAAGGTATATTGGGCCACCATATCCATACCCAGCCCAGCCTATCCTTCAATATCCATTCAATCCGGATGTGTACTCTTAATGGGCCTTAAATCAAGCCCAAGGCGGATTTTGGGCACAACAACTACCCCCCGGTTCCTTGCAGCCTTTGAAGGCAAGAGGAACCTATATTGCATGTACCTCATCCACACCCTCGTTCCATGCGAACCCCTAAGCCTACGTGAGCGAACTCGTTGTAGGAAACAAGGGATTCAATCACGAAACTCATGTGCCAATGATTGTACTTTCATACTCGAACCCTGGGGTTCAACCGTCTTCATATCGGGGTATCATCACCGAACCCCCAAGCTATGCACCCTAATAAACATATCCATTCCGCCAAATGATAACAACCAAGAAAATTACTTAGAATAAAATTCCGCATAAGTAAAATCATACCCGGACTCAAATTGTTTAAACTTCAAATTCCACTAAAACTCTCTATTCTCACCATAAATTCCCATGTATCCGGCCTTCCATCAGTCCACATTCAATTTTTATCGTTCTAAAAAAACCTTTAATGACTACCTCCTCTTTTCTCCTTTTAACACACGCTTCCCACCATGCACTGCCACGTGTCTAGACCGTCCGTATCCCCATATACTCATATATACATACAATCACGCTTGTTCCTCTTTTAACAAAAGTACTAGTAAAATAAAACCCCTCTTCTCCTCCAAGGCGATTTCTTCCGGTGGCTTCAACTTCAACAAAACACTCCTTCTCGACACTCTCTACCGTTTGAATCAAAGGTACTCCACCTTCCTCTTTTCTTTTGTCTTCATTTTTCTTGTTATTGATTGCTTCGCTGTGCACACCCACATAGATGTTCATACGTATATGTGCTTCACACTCTGAAATATGCTTACAACGCCATCCCCATGTTTAATATGTCGACTGTATATGCCTTTTCGTGCCTCCTTTGTTTTGCATGCTGTATTTTGAGCCTTGTTTGAAACTGTCCGTAACCACATGTTGTTCTTAATAAACGAATTGGGTAGATCTCGTGGTTTTCATTTGATGATTCCAATTGTGTCTGTTCATATTTCGCACACATGCATGTCTACACACACAGATACACCCTTTACTTGATTGTGAACCTTGCCACTTTTCATCATATGAGCCTTAAGATGTGTTTTTAGACTTGCCATTAGCGTGTTCGCAGGTTGGGTAGACTTGCCATGCCGTCTTTTAGATCCTCCAGCTTTTAGCCTGATTTTGATTTCCTGTCTTTTGGGGGTCATACTGCTGCACCCCTGAGACCACTTGGGCTACCGTCCCTTACATGCCCTGTAGGTGTTTGATGAAATTCCCCCCATGACATTTTCTGTCCAAGCCCTGTTTTATCGTGGGGTTCGCCTGATGGAACCCCTGTGACAACCCAGGGTCTCCAATTCCTTCCTTCATTTCATTACCTTTTTATTTGAGTTGACACCTTGTTGGTTTGTGTCCAACGCTTCGTGCTGACACTGCTTTTCCCCTTTGCAGATGTCCAGCCAAACCATTTCCGCCCAGTCCCAGAATTCAGTGACTAAGGAGGCTACCCCCCAGACGGGAACCTCTGAAGGAAATTCATTCTCATCCCCAAGCCCGGTATCCTCATTTCCACCACTGTCCTTTACTGTTAGTGGCCGCACACGGTCAAAGATCAAAGTCCTTGACCCCATTAAAGCTCAGATTTCCATAAAAGCTAAATCCTCAAGCCGTGAACCAATGAACCCTACTCCCATTAGCTCTGACACATTTGAACCAAGAGAGGAATGTGATTCTCTAAGCCACATGTTCCCACCATCCAAGTCTGCCAGTTGCTCCAACTCTGAAGATGAACTCCATGATGAGGCTATGACTGTTGAAGCCTCTAATCCCAGCGAGAGCCTACTGCACTGTGCTAACACGAAATCAATCATGACCAGCCAGAAACTAGAGAACCTATTGAGTGCATGTAACCCAGGGTGCACACTTGTCGTACCCCAACCTGATGAGAGGTGCCATGATTTTTCTAACTTCAACCCTGACCAAATTGTTCCCAATGCTGTGTTATCCGCCCAATTCTTTAGGTTGGGATTGTCTTTACCTCTGCATCCTTTCATCACAGATATACTAGACTTTTATGGCATTTCACCAATGCAATTAACACCAAACTCTTATCGCATGGCGATTTGTATGTTCATCCTTTACGATACCATGTTCCAAGTTGAATTGACAGCATGTGAGTTGGGTTATTTCTACCAACTCAAAGAAACTGGAAAAACCACAGGCTTCTTCTACCTTACAACTTGGAATTCCCACAAGGGGCGGTGTATAAAAGGGAACAAGAAAGGTATGTCAGGGTGGTACAAACAGTTTTTATACTGTTATGATTGCCCAGAATACAGAAAGGACTTCAACCTCGACCCATGTGAGTTACTTGTTTTCATAGTTCCGTAATCATCCTTTTAAGCATACATCTGTGTGAAGCCATGTTATACATATACATATTTTTTGTTTGCTTGTACATGATAGCAATGCCAGAACAGACTCCTCTGGAAGGAGTTGAGTTGGAACGAGCTAAAATGGCCTTGAAAAGGTGTGCAAAGCTAGGAGACGGCTCCAGCTTGTTAACCAAAGAAAACTTGATCAACCTAGGGTTCAGTTGCGAACGTACCCTTAAAGCACAGGGGGTTGCTCATACCCCTGTTGAGATGAACCCTGACAAGGGAATCCTTTGTGAAACAGGTTCTTGAACGTATCCCAGTCTTCTGAACGTACCTACCTTTCATAGACCATGCATGCTTTATATACATGTTTGATACATTTATTTTTGTTTGATGCATCTTCTTTGTTTATATATCCTGTTGTCATACCCCCATTTGCCACTAACACCTTCTATCTTATGCTCATTTGTTTGCAGAGATGTCTTTCCCCATTCCTTCCTTCATCAAGAGATCGAGCAAGAATGTCTCAAAGAGAGAGCAGGCGAACGTAGACCTTGAGGAAGAAATTCCTGTTCCAGCCACCAAAACCAGCCCGGATCCTGCTGAAAAATCCACTCTCTCCAGAAAAAGGTCTTCTCACAGAGCTTCTGAACCCTCTGGTGCTTCCGGCTCTCGAAGTGGCAAAAGATTAAGGGGTGATCCAGGGCGTAGCCCTTCTGATGTTGCTTTGTCCCCCTCCCTCACAGCCTTCCTTGATTCTATTAAGGAACGTACCCCTATGCAATCAATTCGGGAGTGGGATAAGATCAGTATGGAGGAAGCTGTCGACACGATGTCCCTGGCCAATGCTCAGAGCTTATTCTTACATTTGAAATATAGTCGTCAAATGGCTGAAGCTGCCAAAGGAGACCTCAAAATCCGTGAAGAACTTATTGGGCTACGTTCCGAGGTGAAGGTTTACCGTGAGGATAAGAAGAAAATGTTGGATTTGAACAAGAAGTTCCAGGAGAATGAGACCGTTTTGATCCAGGAGAAGAATGATTTATCGAAGGAGAGGAAAACACTGAACACCCTGGCCATCAAGCTTGATAAGGAAAAAGAACAGCTGGTTGTAGACAAAAACAGACTTGAAGTAAAGATGAGGGTCCTCCAGGGTATTATTGCTAAGTATAAGGTTGCTCTCTCTCGTCAGGGGGACAAAGAGTATAATGCAGGATACCAAGCCGGTGTCAAGGACTACATGGCCTCCACATACGAAGCCTTCCCCAACCTGGATTGGGCACTCCTGGGCCAAGATGCTGTGGATGCCATCAACCTGATTAAAGAAGAGAAAACCCTCGAGGTCCCAAAGGTTGCCATGACCGAAGCTCCCCTGAACAAGGATGATGAAGTGCCCGTAGACACTGTTGCCAAGGGTGTGGTGGAAGCTGTAGAGATTGAGACAACTGAAGCTTTTGCTGGGGGTTCAACAGTGAAAACCCAGGTGGAAGTCACCCCGTCTGAACTTGAAGCTGTAAAGACTCCCCCAGCTAGTGTGACTCCTCCTGCCTCTCCAACCAAGCAAATCCAGTAATTTCTTCCAGGCAATCTTTTTTAAGTGAACTTTTAAGAACTCTTTTGGCATTGATTGCCGTGAACTCGTTATTTTGAGGGTGCGGGCTCCTCGGAAGGCCTCGCAAGTTGTACCCGTAACTTCTGAATTGGTTTCTTTTGAACTCTAAGTAGATGTTTTATGAACCTTGCATGATTTTCCTTTATATGTATCTGTTGTATGTCCACCTTGTGCGCACACACATGCACATATGTGGGGATGTCTTGTTATGTCATACCTTATAGAGAATTCGTGATATGTTCCTTGTAGAAAAATCCATGCCATGTTCCATGTTAGGATGAATGAACCCCGGTTAGCCTTTGGGGTACACCCTTCGTAGCCTGGGCAACGTGTAGAGTCATACGCCTTCCGTAGGCGTACGCCACCCAGTTGTTATTCCATAGACTTAGACATAAGACTTTCCTGCCTTAAGGATTATTACCAAGTGAGTTACCAGGAGTGAACTTAGGATAGAGAAGTTTGGCAATCCTGCAAAGTGGTTAAATAACACAGATATATGTATAGATTCTAAAATAAGAATTTCTCTTTACCCAAGTGCATCCTCGTTCTTAGGAGGGTTCCTGCCGTAGAAGGGATAGGTTTTCCACCGGTACCCATATCCGTTCCAAATCCTTGCCTTGAAATTTATCCCTATATTCCATAGGGACCTTTACCTGGGGAGACAGGTGTTCCACCTGTCGTACCCCTAAATGTGACCGAATTCCTTTCCGGGTGACTTCCTTATGATGTTAACTTCGTAACGATGTTAGTTTCATAATAATGTTAATTTCCTAATGATGTTAGTTTCCAAGAGTTGAACTTCACTTACCCAGTTTCCCTGGGGTCGTGGTGAAGCTGTTTGCCAATCCAATGTGATATCCTCACATCGCTAAAGTCCTTACCGTTCTAACCTCACTCACCCAGTTTCCCTGGGGTCGTGGCGAAGTTGTTTGTCAATTTGTACGTAGCTTCCACAGCTGTACATGAGTCCCGAAACGGGGTTGGTTATCCACCAACGTGATTACACGGAAGTTTACCGGCGTTACGCCTGGTCAGGGTTCAAACGAGTGAACCTCCAATATGGGGGAACTTTATTGGCCTAGTGTCCCTAGGTCCAGCCTGCCTTGGGGTTCCAACCCATTCACACGTAATCCACATGTGATGCATGTATAATCCATACATGTTCCTGCCTTGATTCATGTACAATCCATACATGTGCCTGCCTTGATTCATGTATAATCCATACATGTTCCATATAGTCCGTGTAATCAATTAGCACATAATCCATGTGCTACAATCCTGCCTTGCGCACGTAATCCACATGCGATTCATGTATAGTCCATACATGTTCCTGCCTTGCGCACGTAATCCACATGCGATTTAAATCCGAAAAATTTTAAATTTCCTTTAAAATTAGGCTATCCTATCTGAGGTCAGTATCCTATCCGAGGTCAGTATCCACCTACTACCCCCCGAGTTCTTTAGTATAATTATACTTATAGTGAAGAACTAGGTACAAGCAGTCGTAACCTCTACATGCAATGCGCAGGCGAAACAAGTAACACATGTAGCATATAAGCAAGGCAAGTATCACACGTAGCACGTAAGAAAAGCAAGTAACACATAAAGCATGCATGCATTACCACTACATGAGACAACAATTAAAGCAAAGAACAAGTTGACTTCATTACATCCAATTAAATCAAAGTAGGTGTTCAACAGGTAGGCGTACATTCACACCCCCTGAGCACTTTATTATCCTAAAGAAAAGAAAATCCTAGCGATTGGTCCTAAGATCGTGGTAGTTATAACTAATAAACTACCTTTATTCTCCTATGCCTGAAAGAGGCCTATGATAAGTATCACCTGGAGTCAACTACCGGTAATATTTCCTGAGATATTCAGCGTTCCACGCCTCCGGGATGAGTTTCCCCTCCAAACTTGCCAAGTAATAGGTGCCTTCCCCTAGGACCGATGTGATCACATAAGGGCCCTCCCAGATTGCCTCAAAGATTCCATGTCCTGAAGTCTTTGAATTGGGCATCTGTTTCCTTAAAACCAAATCGCCAGCCAAGAGTGGTATCTGAACCCCGCCGTAGGGGTACTTATGAGTCTTAATTTTATGGGCCTCGGGCTTCAACTGTGAAGTTCCCTGATTCCCTTCCACCATATTTAGATGCAAATGATGTTTGTCTTTGTTTTCCAAGAAATCATGGCCACATTTTATGATTGGACCTGTAGCCGTAGACATCAAGCTGATTGACTTCTGATAGGTTGATCCAGCGTTCGACAGTCCAAAAGGCATTATGCCACGATAGTTGTAGCCTGTACCAGATATGAAGGGAGTGTACCCCTGGCCATGTTCTGGTAGCTTTCCTCCGGGCCATTTGGCCTTTGTCATTTTCATCGAGCCATTCTGATCATCAAAACTTTCAATATCATCATTAAGGACCTCCTCAATCATCTTCTTGATTAGGGGTTCCACCGTTTCCGTACCCCGAGATTCTGGGGCTTCTAGCATTAACATTTTAGCATAGGTGTCTTTCCCCCAAGAAAAAGCAGCATCACAGTGAGGTTTCTTCCCTTGACTCTGTAGGGACATAATAGCATTACAAGTTCCCCTTATCGACTTCACCCCCTTCTGAAATGGGGGTTCGTCCACCTGTTGTTCCATTGGTTCCAGGTAACGGTAACATTGTTCATTTGTAGGACCCCCATCCATTAATAGCAGGTGTTTGCAAGACTGCTCAGCTACACGTAATGCCTTACCATAGCATTCCCTAGAATCCAATTGGCATCCCTGTATACACCCAATTCCACCTGGAGTGGGGAATTTCATAGACAAATGATAGATTGAGGTTACCACCCGCATCTCTTTAAGTAATGGTCTTCCCAATATCCCATTGTAGGAGATGCCTTCGTTTATCACCATGAACTCGGCTATCTGTGTGGCAGACCGGGGTTCCTCCCCCAAAGTAATAGGAAGCTTCACCCGTCCAACAATCTGCACGGGGTTCCCAGTGAAACCGTATAACTCATTATAAGAAGGAGCCATTTCCTTATCCAGCAGGCCCATTTTCTGGTAAGTGCTATATGCAAGAATATTCACGGAGCTTCCGTTATCCACCAACACTCGGTACACCTTCAGGCCTCCAATCGCAACCTTAACCACTAGTGCATCATTGTGGGGATGATGAACGTGCCTAGCATCCTCTTCAGTGAACGTTATATCAGCGGCTTCCCCCTTAAAGAGCTTGGGGGGTCTTTCGGTCAAGTGGTATACATTTGTGAGGGGTGCACCTCTGGCTTCCCTGGTGTAGTTTTTCCTGGCATTCATGCTCGTACCCCCAATATATGGTCCGCCTATGATAGTACGTATACTATTAGCCCTCGTAGTGCGCTCTGGGTTCACCCTTTCAGTGTCCTTACTTGCTTTATCATCTTTATACCTCTTTGCTTCCTGGGCCACAAATTCCGTAAGGTATCCCCTTCTGATCAAGTCTTCAATGTGATCTTTTAAGTGGCGGCAATCCGCCGTCCCATGTCCATTAGAATCATGAAAGGCACAGTATGGGCCTATATCCTTTCTTCCTGGGGGTCCGTTCTTTACAGGCTTTCTGAACATTCCAGCCTTACTTCCTACCTCAAGTACATGTTCAACAGAAGTAGCGAGTGGGGTGTACTCCGCATATTTGGCAGTACCTCGGGAGTAACTTTTAGTTGGGTACTTGTAGCTTACTATTCTCCCTGTACCAGTTGCATTCACGGTCAACGGTGTCGTCTTTTCATTGTGATGGGTTGCCTTAGCAGAGGAACTTCCACCGTAGAGGGTTCGCTTATTGTACCCCCTGTCTTTAGGACTGTAAGATCTATTTCTCTTGCTCCTATTCCAACTGCTAGAACTACGATCCTTCTTCAGTTTTGCATTGATTCTTCCACCACTTTGTGGGTTTCAGCTCTAGCATAAAAGTCTGCTAAAGTTTTGGGCTCCTGGCCTTGCAGCTCCTTCCAGAAGTCAGTCCCTGGGCGTACACCCGCAATCAAGAAGTTTTTGTATGTCTCATCAGTGGCTTTCCTTACCTTCGGGACTTCTGCATTGAAGCGTTTGAAATACTCAGTGAGGGTTTCGTTTTCATCTTGCTTGATGTTTGCAAGGGTATTGGCCGGGGGTGCGAATGCAACCGAAGCCCGAAACTGAGTTACAAATAATTCACTCATATGTCGCCAAGACCGTATTGAGTTTGGACGTATCCTTTTGAACCACTGATGGGCACTGTCTCGTAGTGTGGCAGCCAATAAACGGCATTTCGTCAGATCCTTGACCTGGTATACCTCCATTTCAGTGTTGAACCGGCTAAGGTACTCAACGGGGTCAGTGGTTCCACTGAACTTTAAGTCTCCTACCCCCCGGTACTTTGCCGGGAGTGGTGAATCCCTCACCTTCTTCGTGAAGGGTGAAGCCACCGTTAGGCCCTCCATTGACTGTTTTTCCGCCCTTAATTTCTTGAGTGCTTCGCGTAGATCTCTGACCTTATAATGCTCATTTTCACCATCGGTAAATTGGCTTCCATCCTCATCAGGCTCATTAGTGGAACCCTCACCATGTTTGGGGTTGTGCTGGGAACTGCTGCTTCTCTCATCTTCAACCGTCTTGGTACTTTTGCCAGATTTGGGGCCAGACTTCTCCCTCCTGTGGCTTTGAGACCCCTTCGACTGAGACCTCCCATCTTGGGTCTTCCTTGTTTGCCGATCCTTTTTTCTATCCAGTTTATGGCGTAGGTCCATGCTGTCCAACCTATTGCCCAGCCTGTCAAAGACACTCAGGCTGCGTGCGGGTGAACCCTGTGACTCCTGGACCTCTTCCTCATTATCCTCCCAATCCGGATTTGTCTGGTCAGTCTCCACATCAGAAAAGTCTTTTTTCGAGGCCTCCTTCTCAGGCTCCTCAGCATCACTATCAAAATCCAAATGAATCGGGGTAACCACCTTCTTTTTCACTTTGCGGTCCGTGGAACTATGCTTTTGTTTCCATTTTTTCAACTTCTCGGACTTCTTTTCCAGAGAGTTTATTTTCTTTCCCATCTTCTTAATCTTCTCCTGGAGTTTTTGATTCGTGGCTCCATCGTTATGTTCACTTTCATAATCTTTCCGTTCATCCTCCGGCGTATGCATGTCACCGGAATCCTGAGACATCTCTTCCCTCTAGAGATTAAACCAAAGTCCCCTCCTTCTAGCGCCACAAATGTTGTGAGGGAAAATTGGTACAACACTTCAATAAGAATATAACAAGGTTAAACCAAGAAAATCCAAGAATATCAATTAAACAAATCGAATTACAAGCCAAAAAACCCTAATCTCATGAACCCTAATCCGAGAGGAGGAAGAGTGATTTTATGGACTGAGTTTGCAAGCACTCCGAGCTATGGTGATTGAATAAAACCTATTCAATCGAGAAAGACCAGCCCAGAGCGTGTGTTAGAGGTGTATATGTGTGTCTACACCCCTGCAAATGGCCTACATACCCTCATATTTATAAGGGATCAAGTCCAATGTAGTTCTTGATGATTGAGCCACGATTTGATAAGCTTTATCCTCCTTAACTGAACTGATTTCATGAATTATCCCAGCTGATTTGATTATCCAGTGGTTACTCCTTTATAAATCCATAATTATCTCCATAAATATATGATTATCCATCATATATCTCCATAAATATATGATTATCTGTGTTAACAGATGTTGTTTACCTGCTCCTGATGTCCAGGACTTATCCCTAAGTCAGTTAGGGCGTCCCTTATCCATCCTCCTATAATTTAGGAAGCTGCAGAGCGGCCTTCTGGATATCGTCAGGGTACGTGCACGTACCCCTGCCTAGAGGCCTACCACCTGAATGAACCCCTGTCAAGCCTCCGCACAGTAGTACCCCCAACTGAGGTCCAAACACCTGAACCCCTTCATGGACGAACCCCGATCCAGATAACACCATCCTCATTTCTCTAAGGTATATTGGGCCACCATATCCATACCCAGCCCAGCCTATCCTTCAATATCCATTCAATCCGGATGTGTACTCTTAATGGGCCTTAAATCAAGCCCAAGGCGGATTTTGGGCACAACACAATTTACGAGTAACCAATTTATGAGTAGTGTTAGATATTTTAAAAATACTTTTATTTTTTTTAAATGGCATGATACGATAAATGAAAATTTTTGATTGAAAATGTACATGTATATAGGATCTCATATTATAATCAAATAAGTTACCAAGTATAAGTGTGACAGTCAATTTTTGAAAAAAATTATGGGAAAGATTTTGCAATTTCTATCATTTTCTTTTTAATAGAAATTAAGTATAACTACCTTATAATCCATGCAAAGCAAGGTTAATTTAAATTTTTTATAATTTATTTATAGTCTAGTAAAGAATTTTTAACCTCATATTTTTATTTTTGTATATAATAATTTTTAGTAATAGACCTTTGTATATACTAACTTTTAGTATTATTATATATAACGATTATGTTCTATTAACGGTTGTGAATTTGATCTGTCTGACATAATTTATTTAATTTGAGTTGAAAATTTAACGATTGTAAATGAGTGATAACAAAAAATTGATAACCAAAAATAGGGGTTCAAATTATATCTCCCTTCGGTTATTATATAGTACTAGCTTATAACCCGTGCGATGCACGGATTTTTTAATACGTTATAAATTTTATTTTATGTTATAATTATGTGTTTATATAATGTAAAATTTATTTTAATATTATTAATATAATTTAACATAAATTTGGTTAATGATATGCATGATTTAAAATTTATATTATAGAATTTTAAGTTAAATATGTTGTTGACGGGATTCAAAACTTGAATTTTTAGTAAAGTACTTTAATCTTAAAATGTACCTTATAATTACATCTAACGGTTCTTATTAATTACTAAAAATCTAACAGAAAAATGGTGTAATATTGTTGGGTATACATTAATGATTGCAAAATTATGTGGTTTAAAACTTATATTATAAATTTTTTAAAAAAATATGTCGTTGATAGAATTCGAACCAGTTAATTTAAACATATAATATATCTAATCATTAGATCTAACGGTTCTGATTTTTTACTGAAAATCTAATAGTCATTATTCGTTGTATATAGATTTCTATTATATTTTGTTAGTGATTAGATGATATAGTGTTATATTTTTGGGTATATATTAATTATTGTAAGATCATATTTTGAAATAAAAGTTAACGTATTTTATTTAGAAAGAAATTTTATTGATTGTAAGATACGATATTTTAGGTGTTTATAAAAGGTAATATCATCAATCAATTAAAAATAAACCTCTTTTAATTTAAAAAAGGCAATCGGCTAATTGTCACTAATTATATTATTTTACTATTTATTTTAATAATTAGGATGATCGTGCTGAAATTGAACTGACAAACTTTCAGTGCTCGTGCGATGCACGGGTTTCTTTTATTATGTTATAAACTTTATTTAATATTACAATTATGTCTTTATATAATCATTATTTTAATATTTTTTAATTTTAATTTAATTTAATATACTCATGTTTAAGTATATACTGATGTTTCCCCATTATAAACAATGTATATGGATTTTTAATATATTTTATTAATAATTAAAAAAATATGGCGCGATATTTTCGGGTATATATTAATGATTATAAATTTAGTTTTAAATAAAAATGGTTTCATGTTTTAATTAGAAAGAAAATATTAATGATTAAAAGAGATGATACGATTTATTTTTTAGATATTTATAAAAGGCAATATATTCAACTAAAATTAAATGTAAAAAGGCAATCAGTTAATTACCATTAATTATATTATGTTATTATTTATTTTAATAAATAGGATAACCAAACCGAAAACCAAAACTTTTATTTTAATAAATAGGATAACCAAACCGAAAACCAAAACTTTCAATGTTTCGACTTTAATATAATAGTATAGATATAGCTTATAACCCGTGCGATGCACGAGTTTCTTTTAATATGTTCCAATTTTTTTATGCTATAATTATGTTTTTATATAATCATCATTTTATAAAAATTATTTTAATATTATTTTATATTAATTTAATATAAATTTAGTTAATGATATGCATGATTTAAAATTTATATTATAGAATTTTAAGTTAAATATGTTGTTGACGGGATTCGAAACTTGAATTTTTAGTAAAGTACTTTAATCATAAAATATACCTTATAATTACATCTAACGATTCTTATTAATTACTAAAAATCTAACAGCAAAATGGTGTAATATTTTTGGGTATACATTCATGATCGCAAAATTATGTGGTTTAAAAATTATTTTATAAAATTTTAAAAAAAATTATGTCGTTGACAGAATTCGAACCTTGAAATTTTAGTAAATTAATTTAAATATATAATATATCTTATTAGATCTTACGGTTCCGTTTTTTTACTAAAAATCTAACGGTCATTATTCGTTGTATACATATTTCTATTATATTTTGTTAGTAATTAGATGATATAGTGTTATATTTTTGGGTATATATTAATTATTGTAAGATTATATTTTAAAATAAAAGTTAACGTGTTTTATTTAGAAAGAAATATTATTGATTGAAAGATACGATATTCTAGGTGTTTATAAAAGGTAATAACATCAATCAATTAAAAATAAACCTCTTTTAATTAAAAAAGGCAATCGGCTAATTATCATTAATTATATTATTTTACTATAATAATTAGGATGACCGTACTGAAAATCGAACCGACAAACTTTCAATGCCCGTGCGATGCACGGGTTTCCTTTATTATGTTATAAAGTTTATTAAATATTACAATTATGTTTTTATATAATCTTTATTTTTAATATTTTTTATTTTAAGTTTATATAATTTAATATACTCTTGTTTACGGTTTATACTAATGTTTTCCTAATATAAATAATGTATACGGATTTTTAATATATTTTATTAATAATGAAAAAATATGGTGTGATATTTTCGGGTATAAATTAATGATTATAAGATTAGTTTTAAATCAAAATGTTAACATGTTTTAATTAGAAAGAAAATATTAATGATTGAAAGATATGATACGATTGATTTTTTAGGTGTTTATAAAAGGGAATATATTCAACTAAAAGTAAATGTGAAAAAGGCAATCGGTTAATTACCATTAGTTATATTATGTTATTATTTATTTTAATAAATAGGATAACCAAACCGAAAACCAAAACTTTTATTTTAATAAATAGGATAACCAAACTGAAAACTTATAAAATTTATTTAACATTATAATTATGTTTTTATTTAATCCTAATTTTTAATTTTAATTTAATATAAATTTATATAATGATATGCATGGTTTAAAATTTATTTTGTAAAATTTTAAATTAAAGATGTCGTTGACGGGTTTGAACTTTGAATTTTTAGTAAATTAATTTAATCATATAATATATCTTATTATTAGATCTAACGATTCTTATTTATTACTAAAAATAATGATTTGAATATATGGTGAGATATTTTTGGGTGTATATTAGTGATCGCAATATTAATTTCAAATTAAAAAGTAACGTGTTTTAATTACAAAAATTACTACTATAAATAATTACGGAAGGATATGGTGTGATATTTTGGATATTGATATGGGTTAAAAATAAGCCCTGAAGACATATTTAATGTGGCATTAATTAGGCCCAATATGGTCAAAACGTGATGCCCATTAAATGAGCCCAAACCCTATTTATAATATTAATTTCGTAATTAATATTAAGGGTAATAACCAGCTCAGCAATAAGAGTGAAATAAGGATATTACTCTTGCCTGACTTAGCCTCCAAGGCACCTACTTCAACAAGGAAACTGATTCCTACAAGGAAGGAGTCTAGAACCTTCCTCAAGGCGGTGACTTGCCCACCAAGTCACCTAATTCTACCACGATTCTAGGGATTCTTAGCCTATATAAAGGGTCTGACCCCTCATTCTCAGAACTACGTTTTTGGCTTGATCTTTGATACGCATCAAAGTACGTAGGCATCTTGTGAAGGCAGATTCAGCCACGAGCACGAGAGCGGCCATTAAAGCACGAAGCTCACGCACCCTAGCATTAAATACAGCAAACCCTAGCCGCAATCTAATAACCTAGTTTTTATTCCACAACATTTGGCGCCGTCTGTGGGAATCCAACATCAACCATGGTGACCACGCGAAGAACACCACCAACTACTACTGAGGCTCTACCCCTCAGCTCTGCTCCGCCTGTCACTGAGCAGGTACCCCCAACAACAGGGGCGATCACTCAAACTCAAGCTTCTCAAACTCAGGTTTCTCACCCTCCAGGGACGAATCCCCATGCCGAGAGAACGGTACCCATGGTCGTCTACCCAAGTCAAGAAACCAGCTCTCTCCAGATGCTGGTTTCCCCTCTAGTTGACCCCAATCGCCCGTCACCACCAGGGGTACAGATTCATACTACGGATCTCCCCATGAATACCAACCCGATGTATGGTCTGCCTAATTATCCCCCAACTACTCAAGGTCCTGGACCCAGTGGCCATGCCTTGCAGATCCGAGATCGAGAGTATGGACTACTCTGGTCCCTATACTGATGACTCGTTATCTGATGACGATGATCGAGATGAAGCCCCGAGGAGGCGACGTGTTAGTAGAGAACCTCGAAGGAGAACTCAAACCATCCATGATGGACCTCCTTTGACAGTTGCTGAGAGAATCAAGGCTCATGAAGCCCAAATTTTAAGGATAAAGGAAGATATTGCAAGAGAACAAGCTAGATCAAATCAAACTCAACTTCCTCCAACCTCAGGACCAATTCCCATTATAGACTTAGAAAGGTCTTCGAGAAGGTAAAGAAGGGCTGACGCCCCAACAGGAAGAACAACAAGGATGGAAACCCCCAAGAGCAACCCCAAGGATATGATGCCGCTTGGGGATCCTAATGATCCCACACCCCCGTTTACCGAGGAGGTAATGAATGCTCACATCTCTAGGAAGTTCAATATGCCGGCAATCAAGGCTTATGATGGAACAGGTGATCCCGCAAATCTTGTCAGGACGTTCTCAAATGCACTGCTGTTGCAGCCTGCAAGTGACGCCTTGAAGTGTAGGGCGTTCCCTCAAACTCTGTCGGGCATGGCTCAAAGATGGTATAGCCGCCTACCTGCGAATTCAATGGGCTCTTTTAAGGAGCTGAGCGCCGCTTTTGTTAGCCAGTTCATCAACGGGAGAGTTCATGAAAAAAGCTCCGCATCTTTCATGTACGTGGTGCAAGGGAAGAATGAAAATTTGAGAGACTACCTCAAGAGGTTCACTAAGGAGACATTGAACATCACTGACTTGGAAAACAAGGTGGCCATGGTAGCCCTGGAACACGGAACCACTGATGAATTCTTTAAAAGGTCATTGGCAAAGCATCCTCCTGAAAACATGGTCGAACTCCAACGAAGGGCTGATAAGTACATCAAGGCTGAGGATAGCATGAAGAAAGAAGCCACGGGAGGTAATGGCAAAGGTAACAATAACTCCAAAAAGTGAAAGCAAGACCAGGAGTATGATGACCAGGAGTATGATGCTAGGGACAAGTATCCCCGAACTAGCGAGGACTCCGACTATGCCCCTAAGAAGAACCAAGGACCGAGGTTCACTGAGTATGCAAGGTTGAATACTCCTAGAAGTCGAATCTTGTTGGACATTGAGAAGGATAAGGATTTCTGATGGCCGAAGCCACTCAGGGATGATCCCGCAAAGAGAAACAAGAATCAGTATTGCAGATTCCACAGAGATGTGGGGCATGACACTGATGATTGCAAGCAACTCAAAGATGAGATCGAGTTTTTGATTCGTAGAGGGAAACTGAGTCACTTCACTAAGGGTGACGACCGTGGTAATCAGAGAAGAGAGTATGATAGGAGGGATAACGATCAAGATCGCAACCCACAGCCCCGAGGGCCAGTAATCAACACGATCTCAGGAGGCCCGACTACAGCCGGCACAACAAGGAATTCTCGGAAGGCTTATGCTAGAGAAGTGATGCACATCGTGGGAGAGGCCCCGAAGCATGCAAAAACTGAAGTAGTGGTTGGTTTTGATGACTCAGACTTGGAAGGGGTGAAGTTCCCCCATGACGACCTGTTGGTCATAACTTCTGTGATTGGAAACTCAGAGATGAAGCGAGTCTTGATAGACAATGGAGCTTCCGTTGACATTCTATTTCATGATGCATTTGTGAAGATGGGGTACAATGATTCTCAGTTGACCCCCAATAACATGCCTATATATGGATTTAATAGAGTAGAATCCAAAGTTGAAGGGACTATTTAGTTGCCTGTAACTATTGGACAAGAGCCCAAGGAGGCCACTCAGATGCTGAACTTCCTGGTAATCAAGGCGGTTTCAACGTACAACGTTATCCTCAGAAGGACTAGACTTCATGCATTCAAGGCTGTCGCCTCAACTTATCATATGAAGATCAAGTTCCCGACCAGGAATGGTGTTGGAGAACATAAAGGTGATCAAAAGATGGCATGAAGCTGTTATGTAGCCTCGTTAAGGCCTGATGGAGTCGGGGGGCAGGTCCTTCCGATTGAAGACATGGATGTCCGCAGTAGTAAAGAACGCAAGAAAGACCATCAGAGGACATCACACAGAAGCCTCGGACAGCCATTGAGGCTAAGGCGTTAACTGACTTCATGGTTGACCGTACCATTGGCAACCAAGAAGTCGGGGGGCAGGAGGTAATACCCCAAGCAGGAAGTGAACTTCAGAATAATAAGGAGGAGACCAGAAGGAGTGGTGGGTGCTCTATTTTGATGGAGCATCAAAAACAAAATCAAGTTTTACAGACCTAGTTTTGCAAAGACCCAATGGACTCAAGGTATCCTAGTAGGACTTAGTTTCATATTTATCTAGTAGAAACAGAAATAAGGTTCATTGAAACCATTGCAGAGCATGTTGCTCCGAGTAGGACAGTAGTATTCTATGTAAGGGTTGAACCCATTTCAAGTTATTAATGCAAGTTTGTCTTCCATTCATCGATTGTGTGATTTTATTTTATGTGCCAAGCACCTGATAAGTGCAAGTCAAGGATGACCAAGTACCGAAAATAAAAGAATACACGAATGAAAAACAAACAAGTGCATAAATAAAGACCCCGAAGGGTCAAGAGTTAGGTTAAAGCACGACCAACTAATAGTTTAAATTCGTGAAGGACCCTGGTTAAAAGACAAGCAGATAAAAGCCACACGCAACAATCAAAGCCATTCAAGGCCAAGGATGTTAATGACTAGCTACTCTTCAATATTTCTTAAGTACCTGGATTAAGGATTCAAGGATGAAGACCAATAGAGAACAATGATGTATTTGCTTGGATAGTGGCTTTATATGGCAGGGATTGATCCCCAACTTATAACTCACAGGTTGAATGTCGATCCTGAACGGAAGACAATAAAATAGAAGAAGAGGAATTTTGCTCCTCAAAGGCAAGATGTCATTAAGCAATAAGTTGAAAAGCTCTTAGAGGCTGGGTCTATTGAAGAAATTCAGTTCCCCGAATGGTTGGCTGACCCAGTGATGGTGAAGAAAGCTAATTGGAAGAGGAGGATGTGTATAGACTTCACGGATTTGAATGATGCATGTCCGAAGGATTGTTTTCCCTACCAAGGATAGACACATTGTTAGATGCTACAGCTGGACATGAGAAATCAAATTAAGATGCACAAGGATGACATCCCAAATGAGCTACTTATCAACGACTGGTGAATAAGATATTCGCCCAGCCGATTGGAAAAACCATGGAGGTCTATGTCGATGACATGTTAGTCAAAAGCCTAATCAAGGCAGACCATATTAAGCACCTCAGAGAGGCATTTGAAGTGTTGAGGCACCACAAGATGATGTTGAATCCAACCAAGTGTGCTTTTGGCGTTGGATAAGGAAAGTTTTTGGGTTTGATGGTTTCAAAAAGAGGCATAGAGGCCAACCCTGACAAGATCAAAGCGATTCTAGACATGGAACCACCCCGCTCTATACGAGATGTACAGAAGCTAACTGGCCGAGTTGCAGCCTTAGGGAGATTCATCTCCAAGTCTGGTGACAAGTGCTTGCCTTTCTTTCAAGCATTGAAGAAGGTGAAAAATTTTGAGTGGACTCCCGAGATCCAAGAGGCCTTTGAACAAGCAGAAGAAGTACATGGCAGAAGCCCTGTTGTTGGCCAAGCCTAGTCCAGGAGAAAATCTTTATCTATACCTGGTCGTATCTGAACAAACATTGAGTGTCGTCCTCGTTCGAGAAGAAAAAAGGTTCAGAAACCCATCTACTACGTGAGCAAGGTGTTGCATGAGGCTGAGTTGAATTACTCAACCATTGAGAAGTTTGATTTGGCATTCATAACAGCCTCGAGAAAGCTACGAGACCAGCAATTGAGGAACATATTACATAGCCCGAAGGCCAGTGGAAGGTTGATTAAGTGGGCAATTGAAATTGGAGAATTTGACATCACGTATAAGCCTCGAACAGCCATCAAGGCTCAGGCATTAGCTAACTTCATGGTTGAATGTACCATTGACAACCAAGAAGTCGGGGGGCTGGGATATAGTAACCACCCCTGGGAGTGAAGAAAAAGGTGAGGAGCTTGTACCTGACAAGAAGGAATATTGGGTGCTCTATTTTGATGGAGCATAAAAAACAAAATCTAGTGGTGCAGGTTTAGTCTTGCAAAGCCCCGATGGGTTCACAGTTGAGTATGTTTTGAAGTTGGCTTTTTCGACAACCAATAACGAAGCTGAGTATGAAGCCTTGATAGCCGGGTCGGGCTTGGCCAGAATCATGAGAGTCAAGAATCTCAAAGTTTGTGGGGATTCAAGACTAGTAGCGTCGCAAGTGAATGGTGAATTTGAGGCCAAGCATGAAACTATGGCAAACTATTTGCGAGTTCTGAAAGTTGTTACGACTCAGTTTGATGAGTGCTATGTGGAGCATGTTCGAAGAAATGAGAACGTTATGGCCGATGCCCTGTCTAAATTCGCTTCTTCTGAGATAGAGAATTATGCAGGGAGTGGTTACTTCTAGGTCTTGAAGGCCCCGACCATCAACTCTAAGTTGGTAGCACCGATTGATGAAGAAAGTTGAAGGATAGACCCTATCAAAGCTCATCTTGAGACTGGTTGGCTCCCTGATAATGCCTTGAAGGCACAGAAACTTTTAGTGAGAAAGTGTTGAGATAAGAGATCCTTTATCATTCCATACATAAAATCTTGAATCTCAAATCTCGACACAAAAATTAAGCCTTGATGGCCAACAACGCTGTCTGCCTCCAATCGAGTTTGTCGTTTGAGTTTAAGGGCTCGAATCAAGAGTCATTAGTCAAGTTGAAACTTAAGCAAGGTTATATGAGTATAAGAGTAAGGTTGGAATCCTAGAGTCAAGATAGAGGAGTGACAACTAGCCAACGCACACTAGACTTGAAGTCAAGTGCTGAGTGGCAAATGAACTTCTTGAACGATCAACCGAGAAGCAAGACCTCCACCACACGAAGTAAGGGGGCAAGAACTAAAAAGCTTCACCACAAGATCCACATCTTAGAATGAGAATGAAGGGTTGGTTATAACCGACAACCATAAATGGATTCAAGGTTTAAAACCAAGAATTCAACAAGCGAGTTAAGGCCCAGAAGGTCACGAAAGTTGTGAAAGCCAATTTGAAGTCAAGGATGTCTGTTTGGTCATCGACTTTAAATAATGACATCTGACGATCGAATACTGACATTGAGGTCCAAATATCGACGTTCGAATATTGACGTTGAAGTTCAAGGACCGAGAAAAGGCCGACCAAGCTCCGAGGGTCGGCCAATCGAGCTCCCGAGAAGGCCTCCGGTCGACCGACCACTGGCCAACTGACCTCCCGGGGGAGCTTCGGCCGACTGATGGCGATCATCGGTACGAGATTTCAAGATTTGATGTCGAAGACGCCAGACTGAAACACGGTCGATTGAGGCACCGGGGGCACTCCGGCCGACCTACATTGATAGTCAGCACGAGGTTTCGCCCAGCCGACCGAAAACCGGCCAACCGGGCTCCAATGGAAGGCTCCGGCCGACCGACATCGGTCATCGCGTCGAGATTTTGCTTCGATCGACTGAAAAAAAAAACTGGCCGACCGGGCTCCAATGGAAGGCTCCGGCCGACCGACATCGGTCATCGCGTCGAGATTTTGCTTCGATCGACTGAAAAAATTCGACCGACCGGGTCATTGGCCGACCGGCTCTCCGGGAGAGCTTTGGTCGACTGACACCGACTGTCGGTGCGAGATCTTGTTCCAGCCGACTGACTCACCGGCCGACCGCCTTCCCGGCCGACTGGCCTCCCGTGTACGCCTCGGCCGACCGACATCGACCGTCGGTACGGGTTCAAAAAAAAAAATTGGCAGACCAACGAACCGGCCGACTGGCCTCTTTTTCTGAGCATCAGCCGACCGACGTCGACCTTCAGTGCGAGGACTTGAACCGGCCGATCGACCTCCCGGCCGACTGGCTTCCCGAGGGTCCTTCGGCCGACCGACGTTGATCGTCGGTATGGGTAAAAAAAAAATCGAAACAATTTTGGCCGACCCCTCTCCCTGCCGACTGGCCTCTTTTTGGAGCATCTGCCGACTGACGTCGACCATCGATGCGGGTTCTTGATCCGACCGACCGCCCTCCTGGCCGACTGGCTGCCCTAAGGTCCTTCGGCCGACCGACGTTGATCGTCGATATGGGTTTTTTGGCTCCGTTCCAACAAAAAATTGGCCGACTGACCTCCTGGCCGACTGGCTTCCCGCGCGTGCGTTGGCCGACCAACGTCAACTGTCGGTACGGGTTTTTGACTCGGCAGACTGGTAGCGATGCTCGAGTCGGGGTTGCGAATTTTTTTTTTTCCGATTTGATAATCAAGGAAAGTGAAAACTGAGTTTGAAGATTAGCACCGTTTAGTGCCGATTAGCGCGTTTAGCACCGTTTATTGTCGATTATTGCCGTTTAGCACCGTTTAACGCCGTTTAGCATCGTTTAACATCGTTTAAACGTCATTTAAAGCTGATTAGTGCCGATTAGCATCAAATTAACATTGTCGTAAACGCGTCGGTCGCTCCACGCTTTACATCAAGACAATACTCGTGAAACACTAGTGTATAAAGATGAGCCCTAACCCGAGTCTCGAAAAAGGCCGTTAAAACTTCAAGGAAAACCTGATCAGTTTTCCTAGAAGTTGGGGGGCAAATGATATGGGTTAAAAATAAGCCCTGAAGACATATTTAATGTGGCATTAATTAGGCCCAATATGGTCAAAACGTGAGGCCCATTAAATGGGCCCAAACCCTATTTATAACATTAATTTCGTAATTAATATTAAGGGTAATAACCAGCTCAGCAATAAGAGTGAAATAAGGATATTACTCCTGCCTGACTTAGCCTCCAAGGCACCTACTTCAACAAGGAAACTGATTCCTACAAGGAAGGAGTCTAGAACCTTCCTCAAGGCGGTGACTTGCCCACCAAGTCACCTAATTCTACCACGATTCTAGGGCTTCTCAGCCTATATAAAGGGTCTGACCCCTCATTCTCAAAACTACATTTTTGGCTTGATCTTTGATACGCATCAAAGTACGTAGGCATCTTTTAAAGGCAGATTCAGCCACGAGCACGAGAGCAGCCATTAAAGTACGAAGCTCACGCACCCTAGCATTAAATACAGCAAACCCTAGCCGCAATCTAATAACCTAGTTTTTATTCCACAACAGATATATATTAATTATTGTAATATTAGTTTTAAATTAACTGGTAATGTGTTTTAATTAGAAGTAAAATCTTTGGAAAAAATGGGTAATTGAGTTGTTGGAGCAGAAAAAAAAGTTGAAGTAAAAGCTCAATGTGCATTAATGAATTTTAATAATATCGAGAATAAACATATAAATCTGAAACAAAATTTTAAAAAACACTAGGGCTGATCAGATCAATCTTTACTACTCCCTCCGTCCCTAAATATCATTCCTGTTTTGACTGGACACGTTTGCCAACGCGTACTTTTGATCGTTAATATCTTTAATTTTGTATTAGTTTTAAATATAAAAACTTCACTGTATTAAAGTACTCATAAATATGAATCCAACAAGATCACTCATGACTATATTCCGTCTTATAGATTAGACGTAAATTAGTAATTTGTCTCATTTATGAACAGGACCGACATTTCAAATAAGAAAAACAATGTGAGACAGAGGGAGTATCAGTTATTAAAGTTGTCAAACCGTGATCGAGAAGCAACAGTGAAATTTATATAAATTTATCAACGTATTCAAAGATCAAACAATATCAATAATAAACCTTGATCATAAAACAAACATAAAATAAATTAAGAACATATTAAGCTAAACTCTGTGGATTATAAAACCTTTAAAAAACAACCTGGTAAATTATGCTAGATATGAGTATTCGGGATTTGTAATCATGTTTGATTGTGAGATGGATCTTTAGTAGTATATTGTAATCGTATTCTAATTTTATTTTTGAATATATGTAGAATGGTTAATTAATTTAACATTCATTAAAGGACATTAATTAAATTATATAAGAAAGCATATAAGATTTAATACTCGTGTTTACGGATTATGTTAATGTTTCCTTATTATAAACAACGTATATGAAATTTTAATATATTTTATTAATAATTAAAAAATATGGTGTGATATTTTCTGGTATATATTAATGATTCTAAGATTATTTTTAAATCTAAGAAGGTAAGGTGTTTTTAATTAGAAAGGAAATATTAATGATTGAAAGATATGATATGATTTGATGTTTACAAAAGATAATATTTTCAAGTAAAAATAAATGTGAGAAGGGCAATTGACTAATTACCATTAGTTATATGATGTTATTATTTATTTTAATAAATAGGATAATCAAACCGAAAACCAAAACTATTCTAATAAATAGGATAACCAAACCGAAAACCAAAACTCTCCAAACTTTTAATGTTTCGGCTTTAATATAATAGTATAGATAGATAGATAGTATAGATATATAAGTATAGATGTGAACAAAAGATGTAAAATAATGTTAATAAGGGCAATTTTTTTTTTCTGGAAATCATTATATTGCACACATCATTATATATTTAAAATTTTTATGGTTGCATAAAAAATTCGATTCCTAATCCATGATTATTGACTAATACATTACCGCGTTTATTGTCGATTGCAATTTATAATGGGAAAAGAGTATCTAAAGCACACAATAGAAAAGTTCTCTATTAGTGCGGTTTAAAATATAAAAAATTAATTATTATTTGAACAATCCAACCGTACGGATGTTAAATTCATACAAAAATACGTGAATGTACAAATTTTCGTGTAATTTAATTATTTGGAACTATAAATTTATAACAATAAGATTATGATAAATCTTTGTCGTTGAATATATATAGAAAATAGTATTATTATAAAAGTGATGCTCCATTATTTTAAATATAATAAAAATTTGTATACAATGTTATTTCGACATAAACTTTTCATTTGTACGGTTGGATTATCAAAAATAATTATAAAATACATGATTTAAGGTGCACTAATAGAGAACTTATCTATTGTGTACTCCCTCCGTCTCTAAAAACTTTTCACATTTCCCTTGGACACGTTTGCCAACACACACTTTTAATCGTTAATATCTTTAATTTTGTATTAGTTTTAAATATAAAAACTTCACTGTATTAAAGTACTCATAAATACGAATCCAACAAGATCACTCATGACCATATTTGGTCTTATAGATTAGGCGTAAATTAGTAATTTGTTTCATGTTATAACAGTCCCGACATATCAAACGAGAGAAGCATTATGAGACGGAGGCAGGGGCGGAGGTAAGAGGAGGCTACGGTGGGCTGTAGCCTAGGTTAAAAAAAAATCAAAATTTTTTTATAACCCAACTCAAAAATGTTAGACTTAGCCTAGCCCAAAATTTTAGAGATAACCCATCCCATTAAATTTTTTTTGGGGAAAAACTAGGACAACAGCACTGCAGACTCCCGTAGCTCACAATTCAAAAAGAAAACAGAGCTTACAAAATTTACACACTGAGGCAACGAAGAGGAACAATTACTACCAGAAGGAGGTAATGAAATCAATTAATCTTCTTATTAATTTACACTCTTCTCAATTAGGTTTTAGTGTGAATAATCTTGTTTAATCTCCTTCTTTTTCTTACAGTCTTACAGTGCAAATATAATGGAAAATCAAGAAAAAAAGAGGGGGAAAACATTGTTCTCATTTTTCAAACCAAGTGCACCTCCGACTACTACCAATAAGGTAAAATCCCCTTCTAATATTTGATATTGAAAAAAATGCATCTAGTGTTGAGATTAAGGAAATTGAAAATGAAGAACCAATTTTAAAATCTCGAAGAATAGAGATTGATCTTAATACTCTTGAACGAGATCTTGGAAAACGGAAACCTATATGGAAACAAAATGTTAATCAACAAGATGAAATTAGGAGAGCTTATATCAGAATGGGTCCGTATCAACCTAAGTTACCAGAGTATCCGAGTACGATTTATGGGTCATAAACACAACCCTGTAGATTTCAATATTCGTGGTTCGAAAAGTTCCCTTGGTTAGAGTATTCACCGGACAAAAATTCAGTATTTTGTTTTCCTTGTTTTATTTTTCAAAATAAATCTCCTTTGCATTCTGCACTCACTGTTGATGGATTTAATTGTTGGAAGAGGGTTAATGATGGAGTCAGATGTCCACTTTTAATGCATGTTGGAGGTCCAACTTCACCACGTAGTAATGCAGTGCAATGTGTTCAAGAATTGATGAAAGTTAGAGGACATATTGACAAAGTACTGAATACTCAAAGTTTAGAAGAAATTCAGAAGAATCGATTGCGACTTAAAGCAACAATCGAGAGTGTTCTATGGCTTAGCTTACAAGCTTGTCCATTTAGAGGTCATGATGAATCTCTAAATTCTAGCAATCGTGGTAATTTTATAGAGATGATCAAATTTGCGGGTCGAATGAACGAAGACATTGGTGATATAGTGTTAGAAAGAGCTCCAAAAAATGCCAAATATACTTCACCAACTATTCCGAAAGAAATTTTGCATATTTTTGCAAATAGAGTGAGAAGAAAAATCCGTGAAAAAGTTGGAGATGCAAAATTCTGTATTTTAGTTGATGAAGCCAAAGATTCTGCAAATAAGGAGGAGATGTCTATTATTTTGAGATTTGTTGACCGTCTTGGTATTTTACGGGAGCGTTTTTTTGAGATTGTTCATGTTCCAAACACTACTGCTTCAACATTGAAAGAGAATATTCGATGTCCTCTCTCGATATAATTTGCATATCTCTAATATGAGAGGTCAAGGGTATGACGATGCTAGCAATATGTCTGGTTCTTGGAATGGACTTCAAGCTCTATTTCTTAATGACTGTCCTTATGCCTATTATATACATTGCTTTGCTCATAGATTACAACTAGCATTGGTTGGAGCTTCTAAAAAGGAGATTTCCGTTTGGCTATTTTTTTCAAAACTATCAGCCATTGTTAATCTTATTGGTTGTTCTCCCAAATGGCACACTGAGTTACATTCTGCTCAAGCTATTGAAATTGCTCGTATGGTAACTTCAGGTGAACGTGATACAGGTAGAGGAATTAATCAGATTGGTAATCTACATCGGAGTGGTTCCATTCGTTGGAGCTCTCATTTTGATTCTATTTGCAGTTTAATTGATATATATGGTGCAACCATTTCAGTGCTTGAAAGTATTGTTGAAGAAGGAACATCTACTTCACTACGTGGAGAAGCTGGTGGTTGTTTGATAGTAATGAAATCTTTTGAATTTGTTTTTACACTTTACATGATGCATAAAATTATGGGGATTACTGACTTGCTTTGCTGGGCACTACAACACAAATCTCTTGACATTGTAAGTGCCATGGATCTAGTTTCAACTACTAAATCACTTCTTGTTACCTTGAGAGAAGAAGGATTTGATCACCTCCTTATATATGTTCAATCCATTTGCACGCAACATGGAATTGAAGTTCCAGATATGAATGCTTTGTACAAAAGCGCAACAGGACGTTCATGCCAACAAAAAGACTCGCTGACAATCTGCAAGCACTACCATTTTGATATCTTTAATTCAGCAATAGATTTTCAACAAGAAGAGTTGCATTCCAGGTTTAGTGATAGAGCAGTAGAACTCCTTACACTCAGCTCTGCTTTAGACCCTAAGGACAACTTTAGATTATTTAAAGCTGATGACATTTGCAAGCTTGCAGAAAAGTTTTATCCAGGTGACTTTAGTAAACAAGAACTACATTATCTGAGAAGTCAACTTGAGCATTACAAACTTGATGTGATTCATCATATGAGCTTTCAGAATATGACTACCATCAATGAATTGTGTCGTGGATTAGTTGAAACAAACAAGGTGCTGCATTATAATTTGATTGATCGATTGATCCGACTTGTTTTGACATTACCAGTTTCTACAGCCACTGCCGAACGGTCTTTCTCGGCTATGAAACTTATTAAAACTGCTCTACGCAATAAAATGGAGGAGGAGTTCTTGGCAGATTCTATGATGATTCACATTGAACGAGAACTTGTTGATGATATAGAAACGGATTCGATAATAGATGAGTTTTATTCTATGAAGAATCGAAGAGTGCAACTCAAATGACATGTAAGATTTATTAAAATTTAATCTGTTCCAAAGTGTTAAGAGTGGATATTTCATTTGCTTCTCTGAATTTTATAATTGCAGTAGAATTTTATGTTGTTTTGTTATGGACCTGATTCTCATGCTGTTTTTTGCAGGTACAGAGCATTTTCTTTATATTATGGCTTGCAATTTATTTAGTAGCCCAGGTAGAATTATATTCCTGCCTCCGCCCTTGGACGGAGGGAGTACTTTAGAAACTCCATGCCCATATATAATACTATCCTTTAACGCAAATATGGATCTCATTCGTTTAGAACAGAATTCTAGTATTTCAATCCTATAGCAAACACTTATTATGGGTCAATAAAATGATTTAAGCCAGAAAAAATAATGCGAGAGATGTGTGGTACTGTGGTCACATGTACATATATAGAGACAAATGCAACATGAACGCAAGAGGAGAGGGGAAGGAGGAGAACGCCATGCTCAGTAGTCAGCAACAGCAGCAGCACCAAAACTGAAGGGGGTTTGCATTTTTTTGTTAAGACGCGGTCCACAGTCATGTGTCCCCAGTCCCCCCATCAACTTGCCTTATCTTTTAGCCCCACCAACGAGTTTATTTCACGTCCTTTATCATATATTTTTTAAATTCATATTTTGTTTAACGATTTCGTATTCCAAATAAGTAAATAACTGCATATTATTATATCCGTACCAAAAAAATGATCATTTGATTTTTTCATTCATTGCAATTTAATTATGTTCGGTTGAAGTATTTTTAATTAATAAATTTTCTATTTTTTAGTTTGTTTATATTTAATATAAAATAAAATAATTCAAAAATATTATTCCTAAATATCTCAACCAAATAAAATGCGTGTAAAAAAAAGTAACTTATACTTTTTGATAGGGAGGGAATATATTTTAGAAACGGATGTATAAGCATTTTCGCATTATACATAAGATATGCCCGGCCCGTTTGGCAAATTTGTTAATCAATATTTATTTAGGAAAAAATTTCGTATTTATATATTTTTTTTTAGAAAAAAATGTGTATGAGGACTTTAATATTCACAATCTTGAAAAAATAAATTACATATTTAAAAAAAAGTACATATTTCTGAACTTTTTTCCAAAATAAGTAACTTATTTCTAAAAAATAAAATTTCCAAACAGACCAATCTTGTAAGAACATCTTATTCCAAATTACTACTCGACATGCTATCTTTTGAGAGCAGCTTTTTACTTATAAAAATGTATTGCGTTATCTTATCAGATGTGTATATAATATTGTGGCTTTTGGCTCAATTTATTTTAATGATTTATGGACTTATTTTCGGATAAAAATTTTGATAATTTTTTTAATACAAGTATTTAACGTATGTTTGAGATTCAATAATTTGCAAAAATAAATTGAAAAATTAGGAATCTCTAACTAACTTTATCTTAAAATAAATTAATTTATTCTGTAAATAAATTCCCCAAACACCACCACCCCCGTATAGGACACAATCTCATAGAAAAACTCAAAATCAAATGAAAAATCTACAAGAGCATATAATCCTATTAGATACAGTTTGCATGCTAAAATGATCGAGTTGTGGTCAGTGATTGCAGGTAGGGGCGTGACTAATACTTTTAGAACCGAGTAATCGACTATGATACCAAGCCACTTCTATACTTCTATACTATACTATTATAAGCAAAATAGGATATATTTGGTTTGGTACTCTTTTTTTTGTCACTCTTTTTTTGTACTCTTTTTTTTGTCACTCTTTGATTTGGTTAAATCTCTATTATTAATAAAATTCAAAAAAACTATACTATTATAAGCAAAACATGATATATTTGGTTTGGTACTCTTTTTTTGGTCAAACATTTATATCATCTTAAAGTAATATTTATATACGTATTAATACGATAATATTTATATACATGAGATTTCTAAAGTAATATTTTAATAATAAAAAATATATACAACTTAAAATTTTAATAATAAAATATAATTAAAAAATTTACAAGCAATCGTGCATAGCACGGGTTATAGGCTAGTATGTTATTAAACGAGGATTTCAAAAAATATTAAAATTTTTAGGTGTACATTTTTTTATATAAAGAAGTACAAATATTTTAAAAATATATTTAGACATAGAAAAAAAAAATAAGGGACACAAATAAAGGGGAAAAATTAGTTATGCTCTAGTTGTATAAAGTTTCTTATTTTCATACATCCCCATGTGATTTCAAAGAACAGCAGAAATATAAAAAATGTGCTTAATGAATATAGTTTTGCATTATTACCAATCTCTTCTTTGATTTTTTGTTATGCTAAGATAATACTTATTTTTAAGAATTATTATCTCATTTGGTGGTCTGACTATAACACTAATCATAACTCATTTCTTACATTTTTTTAAACTATTATTGGACATAAAAATTTAATTTATTTGAGGCTTTAAAATTTTCGAGACCCTGATGCTTTTGTGTGACCTTCAGTTGCACATCTCTTTAATCTGATCTAAATGTAAAATGCATTATGATATTAGATGAAGTAATTTATACGGAGTAACCACATTACATCCTACTCCTATAAAAACGACTTTTACAAACAACTGAACTGTAAATCTTTGATATTGTTCCTGAAACCAAGTTTTTTATGTCTTAAATTTCTGAAAATCAATATTTTGCATTATATACAAGGTATGATTTATAGACCTGGCAATCGTGTCGTGTCGTGTCGTGTCGTTTTATATATTTTCGTATTTTGTGTATTTGAAGGTGAAACCCGTATCCACTCGAAATAAATTCGTGTACTTGAATGTAAAACTTGTATTCATCCAAAATGAATTAGATTACTTTTCTATGTCTCAAATTACTGAAAATCAATATTTTGCATTATATAAAAGGTACACCCTCTGTCCCAAAAAACTCTTCACATTTCTCTTGGACACATTTGCCAACGCATAATTTTAATCGTTAATATCTTTAATTATGTATTAGTATTAAATATAAAAATTTCACTGTATTAAAGTACTCAATCCAATAAGATTACTCATGATTATATTTGGTTTTATAAATTAGACGTAAATTAATAATTTATCTCTTGTTATCACTAGAACATATGAAATGAGAAGAGAATTATGAAACGAAGGGAGTATGGTTTAAGATTATGAGGCTCCTTCTTACTAATTTTACTAAGGGCATGTTTGGCCCAACTTTTTTTACCCAGCTTATGACTTATTTTCGGGTAAAAATTTTATATTTTGATAAATTTTTTTTATATAAGTATTTAATGTATGTTTGAGATTCAATTAGTTACAAAAATAAGTTGAAAAATAAGTTAGAAAGTTAGGATTCTTAACTTTCAACATAAAATAAGTTGACTTATTCTTAAAAATAAGTTTTCCCAAACACCCCCAACATGTACCCCTGGATGGCACATGTATTACAATATCGCCATCTTCCCCGATCCTAATCCTTTTCTACTCACCAATGAATCTTCCTAGTAACTTACCCTCCATTTGGTTGACCCCATGTGATCCTCCATTTACCCATTATATTAGTATTTTTATAATTTTATATATTTACACTTACTTACATTTGTACAATCATGCTACAAATCAATTTATAGGGGTGTTTAGGGGAACATTTTTGCAGAATAAATCAATTTATTTTAAGATTAAATTAGGAATTTCTAATTTTTTTCTAAAAGAAGATAACTTTTCTTTTACAATTTATAGAATCTCAAACATAAATTAAATATTTATATAAAAAAATTATCAAAACATGAAATTTTTATCCGAAAATAAGTGCATAAACATTTAAAAAAAAATTGTGCCAAAACATCACCATAATACTAACATATTTTTAGCCTACTACACCTTTATAGTATTATTACACAACACTTGATTCCACTTTTCCTCCTATATATATCCAACCTCTTCTTAAAACCCACTAAACCATCCCACCTTTATTTTTCCTCTCTCTCTTTCTCTCTCTCTCCCCATCTCTTTCTTGAAACTTCTTGATAAAAATACATCAAAAATGGATGGCAGTTGCATAGATGAGAGCACCACAAGTGAATCTATATCCTTAACCTTAACACCAACAGCATCAATATTCACATCTTCACCAACCCCCTTTCCAAAATCACCAGAAAGCTTATGCAGAATGGGAAGTGGAACAAGCATCATAGTTGACTCAGAGTCAGGCATAGAAGCTGAGTCAAGAAAGCTCCCATCATCTAAATACAAAGGAGTTGTTCCTCAACCTAATGGACGTTGGGGAGCTCAAATCTATGAAAAGCATCAACGTGTCTGGCTAGGCACATTTAACGAGGAACATGAAGCAGCCAAGGCTTATGACATAGCAGCTCAACGTTTTCGTGGTCGTGATGCTGTTACAAATTTCAAGCTCTTGTCACAAGATGATGATGCAGAGCTTATGTTTT
This sequence comes from Kitagawia praeruptora, assembly GCA_037693485.1. Taxonomy (NCBI): domain Eukaryota; kingdom Viridiplantae; phylum Streptophyta; class Magnoliopsida; order Apiales; family Apiaceae; genus Kitagawia; species Kitagawia praeruptora. The sequence continues at coordinate 33,883,842 of CM075346.1, read as the reverse complement.
TAGACACGCATTCCAAAGCTGAGATTGTAGATATGTTGAGAAAACATACGTACGGCGATGAGCTGGAGCAAAGTAAAAAAACAAATGGGTACAAGAAAAAAATGGACAATAGTAACCCTAGTGTTAAGTGTATGGATCGCTTGTTTGAAAAGACAGTGACACCGAGTGATGTTGGCAAGTTAAACAGGCTGGTGATACCTAAACAGCATGCTGAAAAGTACTTTCCGTTACAAAATGGTAATACCTCGAAAGGTGTGCTGTTAAATTTTGAGGATTTGAGTGGGAAAGTGTGGAGGTTTAGATACTCTTATTGGAATAGTAGTCAAAGTTATGTGTTGACTAAAGGTTGGAGTAGGTTTGTCAAGGAGAAGGGATTGAATGCTGGTGACATTGTCAGTTTTCAGAGATCTAATGCTGTGGATAAGCAGTTGTATATAGATTGGAAACCGAGAAACGGGTCGGATACGGATATCCGGGTCGTGTCGGGTTCTGGCCCGATTCGACCCGTCGAGATGGTCAGGTTGTTTGGGGTGAATATTTTTAAGGTGCCTGAAGGTGGTGTTGATGGTAATGGAAAAAATGGGAAGAGAATGAGGGAGATGGAGTTTCTACAAGTGTGTAACAATAGTAAGAAACAAAGGGTGGTAAATGACTTGTACTAGTAGTGTATTAATTTTGTTATTCCTGCAATTCTCAAGCGTCTACTTGTTATATCTAAGTTGTAATCTTGGATATTTTGGATCGAAATCTTCCCTAAACCCTGCTAATATGAAAGTCTAGTGCAAATTAGAAGTGTTTTTAATTGTGCTTTATGTTATTGTTGCAAGTTGCAAGAAATGATGAATGTTGCAAGAGATAGACAAAAGAACAGCTGAAGAGAGCTGTTCAAACTTAGGTGGAACATTGTCATAAAAAGGAGAAAAATAATGTCAAATTGTTCTGTTCAAACTTTGGAGATTGTTTTATTATACTACTACACACATATATATCTGCGTGTCACTTGTTTAGTACTACTCGTTTGGTATTTGATTGAAAGTATCCTATGCTTTGTTGCAAATAGTATAAAACTCGTGTTTCATTTCAGATACTCCGTATATGTGTAAACAGAACAAGAGGATGAGAATCAATAAGATTACTACTACTGTATTATTTATTCAGGTGCACAATGCTAGTAGTATTGCAATACAATCTCTTCTTATCTCCTTGTTTTGAACGTTTTCATCTTGTTTTTACCCACTTTTTGAGTTGGCATAAATTTCTGTTTCCAGTTGTCTCTGTACTTGTTATACTATTCACTTTTATATTTATCTATAATAACCAATGATCCCCAACAAAATTTATAAGTAGTTGTGTTACGATTACTAATATACTAAATTTATAAGTAGTTGTGTTACCAATAAATATAAGTAATTGTGTTGGGATTATAAATGAATTTATAGATACTATGATTATCTATAAGTAATTGTGTTACGATTATAAATGAATTTTTCATGTATTCATATCAAAAATTTATTTAACAAGTATTGCAGATAAGCAACAAGACCCTATAACCTGTTAATTTGAATCTGTTAATTAAAACACTTTGAATATACACAACTGAAAACCTATACTAATATATTGGTGTAATATGTTTAAAGATACAGGAAACTGAACATGTGCCTATAATGCTAATTGTGAGAGGTGACCAAAGCACAAGAAGCTAATTGGTACTCTAGTAGTATAATTTGTTACAATAACTAACTGATTAGCTACAATGCCTTTTGGAGACACTTTGAGCCGCCTCATAATCCAAGCATTATTAGTATTTTAATATGCTATAACTGTAGTATTAGATGGGAGCTTAGTGACTGAGACTTGTCTAATCAGAAGAATGCAGCAGTAGACTGGTTGACTGGTTCCCACTACCCAATAGTTAACTTAAAAAAAAAAAAAAATGTCAAACTTTATCTTAAAATAAATTAATATATTCTAGAAAAAATTGTTTCCCAAACATCGGCATAATTTATAGGCACTTGAAAAACTGTCAGGCTAATCCAAGATTAGATAGAAAGGGGGTCCGAACCTGATCAATTCCGTACATAATTAACTACCCTTAAATTTCTAAATCAGATTTTTACAACACTTAAACAATCTTGAGGGTGTTTGGGATTGCTTAAAATAAGTTACTTTTGACTTAATGGGGGTGTTTTTAACTTAAAGGAAAAAGTGAAGTTGTTTACTTTAAGTTGAATGAAAGTGTTTGGGTAATTTTACTTAAAGTTAAATGGGGGTTTAATAATTTTGATTTAAAGACAAATTTGACTTTAAAAAATTTAAAAATCATAATATTTAAACTTTACAAGAATTGTGAAAAAAGAAAAAAAAAAAAAAAACTCCATAAGTCATTAAGTCATAAGTCAAAAGTACCTAAATGGAACTTCTGACTTAAAGCAGTTTTTTAACTTAAAACCGGCTTAAAGTCGTGGTTGCCAAACACGCAGAAAACAACTTAAAGTCAACTTTTGCTTTAAGTTAGGTTTGCCAAACAGGCTCCTTGTCTATTTTCACAGTAGATACGTAATGATTTATAGGGAATCAAAATCGTGACTGAAATGATTCTTTCTCGATATACGTATTAAAAGCATTGCTAATTGTCCACATACATGTACCATATCTTTCGGACTACAAGTCTACAACAATATATGTGAGATCTTGCGGCAATTCTTCTCTGAAACGCTGTGATGTTTAATTGACAAACATTTAAACTTGTAAGGGTATCTCGAATACGGAGGGAGATAGCTATAATTATTAGTTAAAATCAAAAAAATAAATAATTATGTTAAATTTGCTGAATCTGTAAGCTTGTGTTCTCAGCGGTATTAGCTATAAACGTTAGCTATATTTAAAAATCTGTTACTTTATTATTTTTGAAATTCTAACGGTTATATTTTCAAATAGTAGTTATTTATTCGGGATAAAACTCAAAAATAATTTTTTTTCTAAATTCAATTAAATAAACCTTTCACATTAATATATATTTTATTTAATTAATTTAAATATATTATTATTTGAAAATATATTTGAAAATATGGTATTTTACTATTGTCAAATTCAATCAAATAAAGGTTTTATATATACAAGTATATATGTTATTTAATTAATTAAAGTAGTTTTATTTTATAAGACAAATTGTACATTTTTTAAATTTAATTTCATTCCCAATTTTTTAAAAATATTTTTTAAAAAAAAATTCATATTTCGTTAGCAAAAAATAACATATAAATTATTTTTTCATCAAAATATTATTTTCCCAATGGTTATATTTTAACTACCATATTCAAAGGTCATAACAGTTGTTGCGAAGGAATTAATAATAAAAAATTTTAAAAAAATTATTCAATACAAATGACGATAAAAAATATAATTAATAAAAACATTTTAATGGTATTTAAAAATGAGAAAATGTTGTTAAAAAACATTACTTTTATATATTATAAAACATATAACTAAAAAAATATTTTATTATATTAGTATTTAAGTTTTTTTTATAAATATGTAATGTATATTAAAATAATTATATAAGTAATTAATAAATTTTGTTAACAGTAAAACAATAAATCATTATTTAAAATTACTCTTTATAGTTTATGAGTACATAATGTATATTGGGAAGAAGAATGGAGCAGGCGGCAGCTACAATTTAGATATTGAGATGAGATTCAACAGATATAGCGCATGTAACTAAGATATTTAAAATTATACTCCCTCTGTCCTCTCATTTCTTTACAGTTACTATTTTGGGGTGTTCCTCTCATTTCTTTACATTCCAAAAATAATAAGTTTCTCTCACTATTACACCCACTATCTCATATATTTAACAATAAAAAACACTATTACACCCACTACTTCCTCCACTATCTCAAATCTATAATTAAATATTAATAGGTCCTACCATTTTACCCACTTTTCATTTAACTTTACTCATTTTTTTATACATTTTCTTGGTTTCCATGTCCATCCTCATGTAAACAACCATAAGGGACGGAGGGAGTAGATAATAAGAGAGCTCCATTGGAGTAGGTTATTTTTTGCATAATAGATATAATTGACTGCCACATAAGATTTATAGCTAACACAGGTGCATAGCCTTGAAGATGCTCTAAGTGCATGTAAAATCTTTAAAGATTTTAAAACAGAATCTGGACTTATGATTAGGGATGGCAACGGGTTGGATCGGGTTGGATATCTGTGATATCCAAATCCAAACCCGAATCCTTAATCCAAATCCAAACCCGATCCAAATCCAAATGGATTTTCAAATTCAAAATCCAAACCCGATCCACCGGGTTTGGATCGGGTTCGGGTTTTATCCAAACCCAAAATTTTTAATTCTTTGTAAAAAATTAGTAATATTTTTTAAAGATAAATTTCATAAAAATTAAAATTACAATAGCAAATAAATATCTAGATTTCAGAGACATGAAAATAAATAAGTCCAAGTTACACCACTATTAATATTTAAAGACATAAAAATTAAAATACAATTGTAAATAAATATCCACATAAATATTCAGAGAATGAGTGTAGACTATAAGACTAGCAGTAGCAGTGTAGCACAGCATGTGTATCAAAATTGCCTGAATTAAGAAATTTCATAGTAGCAGGCATGTGTATCAAAATTGCATGAACAAAATTACCTAGTGTAACTAAGTAACGGATATTTATTTTTAAGGAATAAATTATAATATATATATATATATATATAAATTATAATTTATATATGTATATATATCGGGTTTTTTTCGGGTTTCGGGTTTGGATCAGGTTTTCGGGTTTCGGGTTTGGATCGGGTTGGATATAACTAATATCCAAATCCAAATCCAAACTCTTTCGGGTTTAAAAATCAAATCCAAATCTAAATCTAAAAAATCGGGTTCGATAAGATCCAATCGGGTCGAATTAGATCGGATATCCATCGGATCGGTTTTTTCTGCGATCCCTACTTATGATCGTACCATATGTGTAAGATCTGTCGTGGCCCAAAATGTACACGATACACTTTTTTTTAGTACACTGGTTTATGAAACGAGTAAAGCTGCTAATGCGCACATATTTTAGATCAAATTACAGTATGGTGAACCAAGTTGGTACCGATTATTAATAACGGCTGTCACCTCAAATAAATTTATAATAATTACTCCTTTTATCCATTTTATTTCTTTATATTTTTCTTTTTGAAACGTTTCATCAATTTTTTATATTATTAAAAATAGTAAATTTTAACAATATAATACATAATTACATCTATTATTTCACTCCACTTTTTCAATATTTTACATTATTATACCGCTACTTCATTTATTTTAACAACATAACATCCACTATACTTAATTTTTGTGTCCAAACCAAATATAAACATTTGATCGGGACATGAAGTATAATTCAGTACATAACGAACCAACCCCTTCATCTTCACGGAGCAAGTCAACACGTTAGGCCTCTGCAAAGAATGCAAGGTCACCAAAACACTTACCTATTTCCAAGTAAAATTTACTTTTGTCAATTTATCTACAGTAGAGGGAAATTCAGACTTTATAAACCAAAACATAAAAACACAACCACCTTTTTTCTTATTTTTATTTTTTTAGGGGAGAGGATAACACCTTTTTTCACAAGGCAGAAAATACATTTGTTTGGGCTAGGTGAGTGGATTTATATGGGCTAGCTGAGTATATTACATGGGCTATGTCAATATTTATGATGGGCTAGTGGTGCATAATCCATGTTTGGGCCAAAGTCCATTATTATCTAATATTGTCTGTCCATTTGTCAACCCCCAGAAATCAAAATATTTGCTTGTTTTATTCTGCTCCCCTGCAAAAATAATTTGATTTATTAATTATTATTATCCAGTTGTTTTATTTTGCTGGGAAGAAATGGCTGTTGCTGCTGCTGTAATAAGCTCATCATCCTTTCTTCATAGGGATGCCTTGTCAGCTTCCTCTTCTACTCTCTATCCTCTATCTGGTATGTATGCATACATTAATCTGTATCTATATCTGTATCCTTAGCATGCCCTTTATGTTTCAACCATGATTACTTGCCTATGAAATTATGTTATGTCTGAATTTTATGGCGTAATTAAACTAAATAAATTCACAGGAGTACTAGTTTTGCACTAGAATTGCTATAAGGAGCTAATTTCTGTTCTTCTTTTTTGTTGCTAAATCTGATTTTAATTCTTGATAGTACTTTTTTGAATTGCCCTTAATTCAGGAAGCCATATTCAATATCCAAAGAGAATCTTTATTTTCGCGAAGAGAATTTCGGGATTGGAAGAAGCTATTAGAATTAGAAGGTACAAATTTCCAGTTTTTTTGCCAGCCCATGCAGTCATATAATGTTGCCTAAATATGACCCATTTCAGTGTTGGTGATTTATGTGTAGTATGTGTTTATATGTATTAAAGCAGGGTCTTTTGCCAAACAAAACTTAACAGGGGGCTATTCCATAGTGTATAAACGTTACTAACCTATGCGATATGTATTAAAGCAGGGTCTTTTGCCAAACAAGACTTAACAGGGGGCTATTCCATAGTGCATCATATGGTCATTTCCTTTTGATATTTTTATATAATAAGCTGATCGCTGTGAGTCTATAATGATGACACCGTGATCAAGGTGTCAGGATCAATAGGATTCTAATCCTCCAGCAAAATCTTGTTTAGTTGCATTTCCAACGTTTAACTAAAATGAACATGACCCATATTGACTTAATGACTTGGGGCTATCAATGTGCTTCATCGGATGTTGCATAGTAGTAAGAATGTACTTAGTAGTAATGTATAAATATATCAGAATATTCACCTAGTTGTTTAGACAGACAAAAGGACATAACCCTTTTCTATATATCCAGGGGGGGGGGGGGGGGTTGTAAAGTTAACTTCTGCAAGTTAATATGGATCATGGGAGTAGTAACTTAGTCAGATACGTGTTAACAATTGTATACGTGTGTGTGTGAGCTAGTTAAACATATTCAGGTAGATAATGATTGCCTATCCGTTCATTAGTATTGTGTTGCATTGCAGCCTAAGTATGTATCTAAAGATTGGTTCACAAAGGAGTTTCAAATCTTAATACTTTGCTCCTTTGATCTGATGTCTCTTATATTCTGCAACGAATCCAGCAAGACCGTACAATACGTTGACATATGCAAGACGAGTTGGGCCCAAACTGTTGGGCCATAATAATAATAGATCTGTTAGCCATAAGGGACCAGCCCAAGACCCATCTGTGTAAGGGCATATTAGTCATTTCAAGAGTAGTAAGAGTTATAGGGTTGGGGGTGATAGATGAGGGTTTTATCGATTAATTGGTGAATTGAGTTGTATCAGGAGACGCCCCCTTCTCGAAGTGTGGGGATTGTAAACTCTACCGTTTTATTATTCTAGTAACTCTATTTATCGTATTATACCTTCAGTATCAGTGTGTGTGAGCCTGTTTATACAAGTTAATTCGTAGCAACTGGTATCAGAGCACTACGATCTACGTGGGTGTTGGATATGGGAGCGCCGCCTTCAAACCAAGCACGGATTGAATCGTTGGAACAAGGGTTGAATGACCTCCGTTCTTCGATTACAACCCAGATTTCTCAAGCTGTATCCACGGTGGCACAAGACCTGCAGAAAACCTTACTGGACCATTTTAACACCTTCAGGGATGAGCAGAGGCGCCTACAAGAGGAGATGCATTCGACTCTTACCGCAACCCAAGGGGTCGATGGGTTAAACCGTATGCGTGATGTGGGTGCAGATCCATATGGGAAGAAGCCGGTCAATGTGCAGATGGGTGAAACGGAGTCGGGTCGACCCGACGGTTCAACGATCGGGACGTGTAGGTTTGGAGGGTTGTCGGGTCAAGTCGGGTCGGGGCAGGAGTTTTTGCAATCAACTGGTCCACTGGGAAATTCTGGGGGATCGAATTGGAGGTATAAGAAATTGGATCTACCAGTTTATTCGGGCCCAAACCCAGATGGATGGATCCTTAGGGCTGAGCGCTATTTTGAATTCTACAGACTCACAGAAATGGAGAAGTTAGAAGCTGCGATTGTGTCGTTAGATGGGGATGCCCTACTGTGGTACCAGTGGGAACACAATCGTCGGCCCATTAGGAGGTGGGAGGAATTAAAAGGCATGCTCCTTAGGCAGTTCAGGCCTTTGTCTTCAGGAAGCTTGTACGAGCAATGGCTCAATCATAATCAAACAGCAGGGGTGGTGGAGTATAGGAGGAGGTTTATTGAGTTAATGGCACCGCTGACTGATGTGCCTGAGGAGATAGCTAAAGGGCAGTTTATCAATGGGTTGAAGGATGACATAAGGGCAGAAGTACGAGTAATGGGGCCCCGTTGTCTGGTTCACGCCATGGATCTAGCAGTGAAAGTAGAGGATAAGTTGCAGTGTGGTATGCGTAAGCGTGCAGATACTAAAGGGGCTGGGGCGAGCTATTTCTCGACGATGTCATATAGCCCTCAATCAGGTAATCAGTCGTACTCCTCTTTTAAGTCCCAGGCAAGTTCTATATCCCCGTCGGCTCGTTCCTTGTCGTCTTACTCACAGGGTTCAACTAACTCCACTGAGTCGACGAATCGAAGTCCTCACTCTATCCCAGTAGCTCGACCAGTAGAAGTGAAGCGGTTGAGTGATAAAGAGTTTCAATTAAAGAGGGAAAAGGGGGAGTGTTTCCGTTGTGAGGAGAAATGGAGTGTGGGGCACCGCTGCAAAAATAAGGAGCTTAGTGCGATTTTGTTGCAACCAGAGGAGGAAGGGACTGTAAGAGAAGAGTTTCTGAATACTGGGGATACCGGTGGGGAGTGTGGGGAGTGTGAGGATGTGTTGGGAAATTCGCAACCTGAGATTTCACTTAATTCAGTGGTAGGGATTACTAGCCCTAAAACGATGAAGCTCCTGGGCACACTCAAAGGGCGAGAGGTGGTGGTCATGGTGGACCCAGGTGCCACCCATAATTTTATATCCAAGGAGGCAGTGCAGAAGTTAGAGATTCCAGTGCTACCGTCAAAGAGTTTTGGTGTATCGTTGGGTACAGGGGAGGCAGTACAAGGGGAAGGGGAATGTAAGTCCGTCGTCCTACAGCTGGCAGGGATTACAATCGTGGAAGATTTCTTACCCCTATCCCTAGGAAACTCAGACATAATTTTGGGCGTACAGTGGCTCGAGAAGTTGGGGACTATATCCACCAATTGGAAAACACAGACAATAAAGTTCAGGTTGGGACAAGAGAGTATTACTTTGAAAGGGGACCCCTCGTTGGGGAGGTCGTGTATTTCGCTTAAAGCCATGCTCAAGACCATAAGGAAGGAAGGTGGCGGGTATCGGGTGGAGTTTAATAGTTTGACAGCAGAGCCCGAGAGCCAAGACTGGATGCAAAAGACTCCAAGTTTTCTTCAACCTACAGTCAAGGAGTTTCAAGCTGTGTTTCAAATGCCAACAGGTCTACCCCCATTGCGTGGGCATGAGCATGGAATTAACTTGAAGGATGGGACAGACCCAGTTAGTGTTAGGCCATATCGGTATGGCCACGCACAGAAAGATGAGATTGAGGCGCTGATTCGGGATATGTTGACAGCAGGTATTATCCAGCCCTCCTCTAGTCCATTTTCCAGTCCCGTCTTGTTAGTGAAGAAAAAGGACGGGTCATGGCGCTTTTGCGTCGACTATAGGGCACTCAACAGAAATACAGTGGCCGATAAGTACCCAATACCTGTGATCGACGAATTGCTAGATGAGTTGCACGGTGCTAGAGTGTTTACCAAGTTGGACTTGAAGTCCGGATACCACCAAATTCGAGTTCGAGCAGAGGATGTGGCCAAGACGGCTTTTCGGACTCACGAGGGGCATTACGAGTTTCTCGTGATGCCATTCGGTCTCATGAATGCCCCGGCAACGTTTCAAGCATTGATGAACACTGTTTTCAAGCCTTATCTTCGAAAAAATGTCCTGGTTTTTTTCGACGACATACTAGTATATAGCCCATCCCAAGATCAGCATGTCAAGGACGTGTCTCAAGTGCTAGCCACACTACAACAGCACCAGTTGTTCGCTAATGGTAAGAAGTGTGAATTTGGGCAGTCTCGGCTAAGTTACTTGGGCCACATTATATCAGAGAATGGTGTGGCAATGGATATGGAAAAGGTAGATGCAATGCAAAGGTGGCCCATACCCAGAAATATTCGCGAGCTGAGGGGTTTTTTGGGCCTTACGGGATACTATCGCAAGTTCATTGCAAACTATGCGTCCCTGGCTCAACCTTTAACTGACCAGTTGCGACAAGATCAGTTTGGGTGGTCCGAGGAGGCAACTACAGCCTTCACCAGATTGAAACAAACTCTAATGGAAGCCCCCATCTTGTCGATGCCAGATTTTGCCAAGGACTTTGTAGTAGAAACAGACGCGTCAGGATTTGGGCTTGGGGCGGTACTGCTTCAGGAAGGCCATCCCATCGCTTATTACAGCAAGGTTTTGGGGCCACGGGGAAGATTGAAATCCATTTACGAGAAGGAATTAATGGCCATCGTGCTAGCAGTGCTCAAGTGGAAACATTTCTTGCTGGGTCGACACTTTCTCATTCGCACAGACCAACAAAGTCTGAAATATTTGATGGAGCAGCGTGAAGTGGGGCCTGAATATCAGAAGTGGGTGAGCAAGTTGATGGGGTATAATTTTACAATACAATACAAGAGTGGGCCTTCGAATAGGGTTGCAGATGCCCTCTCTCGAGAGTTTGTGGGAGAGACTGAATTGGGGTCGCTCTGTTTAACTGGTGGAACAAGATGGGAGCATTATGCAGACGACATCCGGAATGATAAGTTCATTAAAGACTTGACCACAGAAATTCAAAATGGCAAGCAGGTTCCCCAGGGGTATCAGTTGGAGCATGGAGATTTGAGGTACAAGGGACGATTAGTAATTCCCTCTAAATCGCCATTGGTGGCTGTTCTCCTTCATGATTATCACGACTCGCCTATGGGTGGGCATTCGGGGGATTTTAAGACGTACAAGAGGTTAGCAACAGATTGGTTTTGGCCAGGTATGAGGAAAGACATAACTAGATACGTGGTGCAATGTGTGGTATGCCAGCAAGCTAAAGCTTCATCTCTGAGCCCAGGGGGACTGCTGCAACCCCTTCGAATTCCGTGCTTAGTTTGGGATGAGATATCTATGGACTTCGTCGAGGGACTTCCAAAATCCCAAGGGGTCGATTCTATACTGGTAGTGGTTGATCGGTTAACTAAATATGCACACTTTGTGCCTCTGAAACACCCCTTCACTGCAGTCTCCGTAGCTGGGATTTTTGTCAAAGAAATAGTGCGTCTCCATGGGTTTCCTTCATCAATTGTCTCAGACAGGGACCGTGTGTTCCTCAGTTTATTCTGGGCTGAATTGTTTAGGATGCAGGGCACGGCTTTACACAAAAGCACCGCGTATCACCCACAATCAGATGGGCAAACCGAAGTGGTAAACAAATGTGTGGAAACGTATTTAAGGTGTTTCATAAATGGACACCCGAAAACGTGGGCTAAGTGGCTTCCATGGGCGGAGTATTGGTACAACACCTCCACTCATGCATCAACTGGGTATACGCCTTTTAAGGCTTTGTATGGAAGGGACCCTCCACCATTAGTTAAGTATGTGGCTGGGGAGACGTCTCTACTGGGTTTGGAAGATCAGTTGGTGGAAAGGGATGCTATAATCGACGACTTGAAGGCCAACTTACTCAAGGCTCAACAGCGGATGAAAACTCAGGAGGACTTGTCTAGAAGAGAGGTGGAATTTGATGTGGGGGAGCGTGTGTTCCTGAAACTACAGCCGTATCGCCAGACTTCTTTGGCCCGACGACCGTTTGATAAGCTGGCTGCAAGATTCTATGGCCCTTTTACCATCATCCAGCGAATCGGCACCGTAGCATATAAACTGCAATTGCCCCCTGAGTCAAGGCTGCACCCAGTGTTCCATGTATCATTACTGAAGAAGGCAGTGGGCAATGGGCTAGTATCTTCACAACTGCCATCAACTATCACTGATTCCATGGTACTAGACAGCACCCCAGAGCAGGTGTTAGGCCTGAGAACTTCTACCACGGGGAATTCAAATACCAGGGAGGTGCTGATTAAATGGCAAGGCATGACTGTTGAAGAGGCAACCTGGGAGCCGTTCGACAACATTAACCATCATTTTCCTACCTTCCACCTTGAGGACAAGGTGGTTGTTTGGGCGGAGGGTAATGCAACGAATCCAGCAAGACCGTACAATACGTTGACATATGCAAGACGAGTTGGGCCCAAACTGTTGGGCCATAATAATAATAGATCTGTTAGCCATAAGGGACCAGCCCAAGACCCATCTGTGTAAGGGCATATTAGTCATTTCAAGAGTAGTAAGAGTTATAGGGTTGGGGGTGGTAGATGAGGGTTTTATCGATTAATTGGTGAATTGAGTTGTATCAGGAGACGCCCCCTTCTCGAAGTGTGGGGATTGTAAACTCTACCGTTTTATTATTCTAGTAACTCTATTTATCGTATTATACCTTCAGTATCAGTGTGTGTGAGCCTGTTTATACAAGTTAATTCGTAGCATATTCTTTCTGTTACATACATTTTCTTGACTAGAAGATTAACACTCCTATATGAAGTAAAAAGAAACATTGTTGTGCACGTTAGCTCAGATATAGTGAACAAGGATTCATTTTTTCCCTTTATGAACAAGAAGTTGTTTAACTGATGATTAGTTGATGCTTGTTCCTCTATAGGGAACGCGAGCTTAGTAAGAAATCTACAGGTTCAACACGTAGATTACCTTTGAAGCGTGGAAAGGTATCACCACGTCTTCCAGTCCCCAGTCACATACAAAAGCCTCCTTATACAAGTTCAACTTTGTTGCCAGAAATTTCAAGCGAGTATCAAATTCACGATGCTGAAGGACTTTCTAAAATGAGAGCGTCATGTAAGCTCGCTGCTCAGGTCCTGGAGTATGCAGGAACCTTGGTTAGGGTGAGAAATTTCAAACTCCCACCCCCCCCCTCTCATTTAAAGTGTTTTATATGGATCAAATTTAAAGCAGAATAAGAATTTAGACGTCTATATGCCCGAATTAGTCAAAATTTTGGACCTATTTTTCTTATTATTTTTTATAAAGATTTTTTTATTTTTACTTTTAGAGGCTAATATTTTGGGTACTGTGTATTTAAATATTAATACTCTGGCTCATTCTTAGATTTTGTATAGCTTATACTACTTGTACAAAAAACAAAGAAATTTATTAAAATGTTAATATGCTTGTATGTTTATAAATGTTTCGTTAAGTTTAAACTTTAGGGTAATTTAATAAAATGTACTCGATCATCACACTTAACAGGCCAAGATAAATTGGGGAAGCAAAGAACTGAAAATGCCTAGGCACAGTCTTTTGTAAGATTTCTGAATCTCTTCCGTTGTCTAATATACTAATATTTTATGAGTGACTAGCCCATAAGGTACCTATTTTTTTTCTAGAGCTGTTTAGCTGTCGTGTGTCTTGTAGATACTTGCCTGGATTAGGCTTTCCTGCTTTCTTTATGTCGATTTCTGATATTTACAGCTAGTTGATGCTTTCTGCAGTCCTCCTGGGGGTGCTTTGAGATGCAAACTTTACATTTTACTGTCCTTATATCCTTTTTAGCAATTTCTAAGATAATCAGCCTACTTACTCTGCAATTTATGAAATATAAGAAGATGTGATACTATCTTGACATTCTTTTTCAGCCATCAGTGACAACAAACGAAATTGATGAAGCAGTGCACCAAATGATTATTGAAGCTGGTGCTTATCCTTCACCACTCGGTTATGGGCGTTTTCCAAAGAGTGTATGCACCTCAGTAAATGAGTGCATGTGCCATGGAATACCTGACTCTCGGAAACTAAAGGTTTTATAGTAGTTTTGGCCATAGTTTCACGCTCAAAACACTTAATGTTATTAGCTCAAAACGCTTAGTCTTGATAAAAATGAGCATACCTTTGCAGGACGGAGACATCATAAACATTGACGTCACAGTATTCTTGAATGTAAGTTGATGAATGATGTTATATTGTTTTTCATTTATTTTATTGTTACAGAATGTCCAAACTATTATGTTCTTATTAATGTCGGTATTTTATTGCACACGTTTTGTAATATTCTTTTTGATCAATGTAAATTCTTCCAAAAAGACAGATCAAAAAGCATTTTACCCCTTTCAAAGATTTGATAGATATTTTTATCCCACTTGTAAAGGTAAGTGCTAACTTATGTTTAAAAATCACAATGGTTTTGGTATTAGGGTTATCACGGGGATACTTCAAAGACTTTTTTGTGTGGCAATGTTGATGATGCAACCAGAAAGCTTGTGAAGGTAACCTTTTGTTTGAACTTAGTAACTTACACAGTTAGCAAAGTACTATTATTATCAATTTTATAAACATTATCCATATTCATCACCATAATGCACAGCAAATTATAATCTTGTGCTTGTATTAACTGTTAGAAATCTCGACAATTGTTAGTGTCCACCAGAGTATGTTTTGAGGTTAAATTTTGTTTCATTCCTCACATTCGATTGTTTATATGCTCTAACTTCGTAGTTCCTTTTCCTATTTTTGACAGGTAACAGAAGAGTGCTTACAAATAGGCATTTCTGTCTGCAAAGATGGTGCTCCTTTCAGAAATATTGGAAATAGTATTAGGTAACGTAGTTTCTACTTCTGCACTTACATGAAGATAGAGTTGGTAGACTAGAACTGGTATTTTTTTTGACAGTCTTATAATTGGTGTATCAGTGAACATGCTGAAAAGTTTGGTTATGGCGTGGTGGATCGTTTTGTTGGACATGGTGTAGGGACTGTATTTCACTCCGAGCCATTAATATATCATGATCGTAAGTAGCTTCTTGTTCTGGCTTCACTATTCTGAATGATATTATATTTAAGGTTAGTGCATTAGGAAATGTGAATCATAGTCAAAACAACTGCACACTATCTGGTCTTGAGGGTTCTTAAAGATTTAGTATTGATTTATAGAATTGAATGGATGGAGTAAAAAGTAACAAAAGCTATCTTCAAGATTGGTGCTTTACGTGCATTACAGTGGGGCGTTATTCGGTTGAGGAAAATTGCCTTATGGAAATCTGCTTAGGTCCTTTCCCATTTATTTGCGGAGCCGGAACACGTATAAATGCATCAATTGCTGTTCCTGTAACGTTGATGTCTTTTTTTGTGTGTTTATACATGTACTTGTATTTTTTTTCATACAGGCAATAAAAAGCCCGGTACGATGGTTGAAGGAATGACTTTTACAATTGGTGAGTGCATTACCTTCATTTGCTTGAAAGTTTGACAAGTACTTGGATACTTGGCACAAATTGTGTTTAACTATTTGAAGTTTCAAAGCAGTTACTGATTGTTAATGCATTTGTAGGCACTGTCTTGTCTAGAGATAAACTCATGATTTTGGTGGTCAACACTAACTGCAACTTTCATGAATACATTGACTGGAAAAGAAAATTAGTGAGATACACATTTTTCATTTTCATTGCCCTTGAAAAAGGTCTTGGCTCACTAGTTCATACTGAACCTATTAATTGTTCTGGCCTGCCAATTAATTGCTAAAACCAAATGTTCAGGATTAGTCTACACTCGACAATATACCACAATCTTTATATTTTGATGTTGAACCCGTTGTTGTCAGGTGATTAGGGTACAAGGTATGATTCACGAATTCTACTTCGTTTCCTGTAGATTCAAGCTGGTAGTAAATGATAACTTCAGTGTTAAGCGAAGGAAATTTAATGTACAACTTCCTGGCATACATGGAGTTGTTAACTGTCCGCTAGCCATTAGCCAAATTTGGTTCTTTGGAGAATGGCCTTGATGTCTTCTGTTCCTCAAAGTTGTCCTTCAGTTTGTGTACAGCTAGATGTAAACATCGCAGTACATGTCTGAAGGGCTGGCCTTCACATCCACACAATAATCAATATATGTGTATGAAGTTTACTTGACTTGTAAATTTATAATAATATAATAATAAAGCAAATCACTCATAATAAGCTGCTTCTCACTTTTTACTCTGTGGAATATGATCATTAACATTGAGCAGCATGTATAAAGTTGCACTTTGTGAAGCTTTACGTCTCTCCTGTTTGAGCATTTATGTTGTCTTTGGTATGCATGTTGACTATAACATTGTATACTTTTCTTGCATGTTAACCTTTTACTGCATGATGACATTTTGCTACTCTGTTGGTTATTTTATCTTTATGGTGATTTGCATGAACAGTTGATCATGTTAATCATATGCAAATACAATTGCATAGGAAGTAAATGTTCTGTAATTAACTTAAATTGTTTTTAATTATATATGAATGATTGCTACATATTGCAACTGCAGAACCAATTCTTACGCTGGGAAGCATCGAGTGCATAACATGGGCAGATAATTGGACGACTCTGACAGATGATGGCAGCCCTGCAGCACAATTTGAACACTCAATTTTGGTTACCAAAAGTGGTGCAGAAATTTTGACGCAAACTTAAATTGATAAATTTTGTAAGGGTAATGCTAAACATAGCCTAGGGTTATGGTTAATAATGAATGTAAGTAGATAAATGCCTTTAATATGTCAATTTTGCACTTAATACATTGCACGAATTTCAATATAATTATTTAGCAATTTGAGATGTTTTTATTAGTAAAAATTATTATGAATGCAAGGGGTCCACTATTATTAGTTGAGAAATCTATTCTATATCTGAGCAAATTTATTCATAGGTTCGGTCTTTCCGAACCTCCAAACCCACACTCCAAACCTAATTCTTTATCAATCCATATTAATTTACCAATATACCCCTTAAGTATATATCAATATCAAAAAATATGAATTTGATAAGAATCGAACCTATGACCTCTCTATACACATATCTTTATGTTCGCATGTATAACCACTACATCAAATCCCTTTTAGTGACAAATTTTAAGATCATTAACTACATTCTTGAATAACTCCTAACTATATTCTATGCAATTTTTATTTATTATCACATATACAAAAACTAAACCAAATCACATTTTGTAACACATTTTAAAATCATTGACTACATTGACTACATGCTCGCTATATTTTATGCAATTTTTATTTATTATCACATATACAAAAACTAAACCAAATCACATTTTGTAACACATTTTAAAATCATTGACTACATGCTCGAATAATTCACTTACCGCTATCAATGTAATATTTATTTTATAACTTATTCATTGACTATAATTTTGATTTTGAGGGGAATTAAACCCATAACACCCACATACTCAAAAAATTAATTAAATTCATGTTTATTTTATAATTTATTATGGATAAAATCATTGGAATATTTTTTACTTATTTATTATCACATATACAAAAACTAAACCAAATCACATTTTGTAACACATTTTAAAATCATTGACTACATTGACTACATGCTCGCTATATTCTATGCAATTTTTATTTATTATCACATATACAAAAACTAAACCAAATTACATTTTGTAACACATTTTAAAATCATTGACTACATGCTCGAATAATCCACTTACCGCTATCAATGTAATATTTATTTTATAACTTATTCATTGACTATAATTTTGATTTTGAGGGGAATTAAACCCATAACACCCACATACTCAAAAAATTAATTAAATTCATGTTTATTTTATAATTTATTATGGATAAAATCATTGGAATATTTTTTACTCTAACATATTGTTAGATAATATCCTTTATATTAATTATAATGTCGTTTTATAGCCCAATTATGTATACGTAATTCTTTAATCAATAAATGATAAAAGAGTCTAAAACTCATTCAAAAATTCAGTAATATTTAATTAATAATATTTTATCAATATCACACACATACATATTGTGTGTATGATTTAAAATACATGTGAATGTGTGGCCTAATGATATGAAGATGCAAAATTTAACTCGATGTTCCAACTTCCAAGTTCAATCACCATTGAAAATAATACTTCTATATATAAATAGAAACTTAGGGGTCAATTGGTGTTTTCAAATCATGAATAAAATACATTATTCATTTTACATTTTTCCTACATATAAAACCAAATATTGTCCCGCTTAAGCGCTACACACAGAGATATCATGTGTGTTATCAATATTCAAAGTCAAGATAATTATATTTTTTTGGTATATATAGAGCAAATGGGGAGTGCCCTGAGCAAATTTATTCATATAAAAAGTCATATTTATCCCTACTAATTCTATCTATGTTATATTTTCGGGGTTATTTAATAATTACAACACTAATATATTTATTACATAATAATAACTAATAGTATGAAATAATATGCATTTATTATTATGTAATTAATACTTGTATGTATCTCTGTATCCATTCATGTTAACTCTATATATTTATATTTTGAAGTAAGGTTTTGATCTTAACCTTGACCTATTTATAATATATGGTTTAAGTTTAATTTAACAAAACAAAGCATAGCAACCTGAATTATAATTTGAATGTCACGATTGGATATTGCATAAATTCTATTTACTCACAACAATTGCTGTGAAGATACGTGATCACGAGTAATTCATAAATATGTAATCTAGAGCATGCCCGTGCCTTGCACGGGATACAAAGCTAGTTAAATTAATATTGTAAAGGAGCATTGGAAAATAAAAAATCAATTAAATAACTAAGAATAAACTAGCATGATAGCCCGTGCAAAGCACGGACACCATTTAAATTCATATAATGTTGTTGTTTTGATTTTATTAAATAGACGATTTTTAATTTTTGAAACACTAAACGTTATTAGTATGGTATTTTTTATGGACACTAATATAACTCAAATTTCTTACCTGAATTTTATATATGATCATAACAATACAATCACATCTAACAATTTAAAAAACATAACTTGGAATGATTAAATAATACGTAATTTAAAATTTTTATCATGAGTCAGTAGACACACGTGTTTATATATATGCAAGTGCTGAATAAGATCATTTCAAGATAGGAGATTCGAAAACTAATCATGGCCATACATTCAAATCTAATTTACATCTGAACCTTCCCACATCCACTCCCATGCCCCTTACATTTTCGGCGACCTTAGATACCATCACTTGCTTTACACCGCCGTTATCACCACCTTATTCCATTTGTCATATCATCGTTCATTATATACATATACATATGTATAATGTGTTTGGGTGGGTGAGAAAGAGGGAGTGTGTGTATAAACCATCATCACTCTGCAATCTTTTATGGTCACCAAATCGACCACCACTTCGAAAATAATTGATGAACATGTTTGTCACGAATTCCAGTCACATTCCTGATCACACCTCCACTAATTTATTCATCCCTCTCTCAATAAATCTAAGTTTGTAATGTCGATCAATGACATTTTTACTCACTTTATTACCGTCAACATTATTACCAATAGTTTCGAACATTTACACAATTCCAAATCTGGAATATTCTTGTAATTTGCGTTCAAATTTTAGTGATTTATGTTTAAATTTTGGTAACTTTAGTTGAATTCCTAGTGATTTTGCTTTGATATTGGTGATTTTGGGGGTGTTACTGGTGGTGTTCATATTATTATAGATAAAATTCTGGTAATTTTGGTAGTGGTGCATGTCGTGGTCGTGGTGGTGGTGGCGTGGCAGTGGTCATGTGATCATGTGACACTGCTTTAATATTCTTGTAATTTATATTAAAATTAGCTAAAATTTTGGTTTGTATTCATGTACATTGTGATATATTATCTACTAAGTATCATATCTCAATAATACAGTTAGACGTTTTAAATCTATTATTTTTAAAAGATTATCCATAATCTATTTTTTTAATGAATATCTTTGACCTATCTATATGTGTTTTATCTAAATATTTATCTAATAATTAATATGAATTTCAAATCTCATTTGCAATCATTTTTATTTTGTTTTCCTTAAATTATCTTTTTCTAGTCAATCAAAATATATTACCCAATAGCAATGAGAGTGGGGTGTAATCGATTCGAACACTGCCACAATAAAGCTCAAACTCGGCTAAAAAGTTCTGTCAAGCTTGAACTCGAGCTCAAGTTCAATTTGCCTTTTAATTTTAATCTCGAAACTTTACTCATAAAGCTTGAAATCTCGAATCGATTTAACCAATTTTGAAAAAAGTTTGAATATAAACGGTTCGACTCGGGTTCAACTCGATAAAATATATGAATTATATAAAATATTGTATATTTACATTGAAATATATTTTAAAAAAATTTAATATTAGAAGTCTGATTAGTCTCGCGAACCTCGAGAATCAAGTAATTTAAAACTTAAACTTTGCTCGGTAAAATACTTAAATAGCTAAAACTTGAGCTTAACAAGAATACTATCACTGAATTCGAAAATTTTATTAGCCGAGACCAAGCAACTCGAAAGTTCGAATTGAATACATTTCCAGAAAAGTTTGAATATGAATAATTTGGCTCCGGTTTGATTATAAAATATATGAATAAAAAAATATTGAACATATTATAACAAATGAGTTCTAAAAATGTTTTAAAAATTTATTTGGTGTAATGGTTGGAGATGTGAAGTAATTCATTCTTAACATTGACGTTGTGAGTTAAATTCTCATGACACGCATTTTTTGAATATTAATATATGGAAGGGCAAATTAGTAAATTACTAAAGAGGCTTGAAAGGCCTTGTTGGCCTATAATATATATAACTAGCATAAAAGCCCGTGCAAGGCACGGACCTCCATACTAAATCATATTTGAGAGTTTATAGAACTGTAAATTGCAAGACATTACAACCACTCTTTTAATACATGCCTATCTTGTCTTCGTTACAAGTAGACAATACTCCTCTGTTAAGGGAGCATAATGGAAACATTGCAAATGATACAAGTAACTAAGGTATAACTTGTACATATAACTTAAAAAGTAAATAAGTAAAGATTCTCTGAAGTTATATTTCTCTCAGCTCTAGTTCCTGCATATCCTCAAGTTCTGCAGCTTTCATCCTTAAGCCCTGCCACTTCTATCTCTAAGATGGACGATCAAGAGAAATTCAAAAAAACGTTCAATTTTTCTCAAATAATTACAACCATATAACTTTCTGTTGCTTACATAGATTTTCCTCTGAAGCCTTTCATTACATATGCAATATTGATTGTCTGATCGAGCAAAACTCAAAATTGACTAAGCACAACTGGAAAGAGTAAAAGACACCACAAAAGTACTGCAAAACTTTCTTGTGCAATCCTTAATCCAGGCCGGTGGAACCAACATGATGCCCAAACTTGCAGTTTAGAATCCATTTTTAACAAAAGAGCCACCAATTTCTGGATCTATAAATTTGCCAGCAATAAATGTTAAAATAAATTATTCACCTATGCAAAAAATAAGAAAAATAATATCCTATATTAATATTGTTCAAACATTTATTATGAAAATAAATGAAAAGAAAACAATCTAAAAATGGAAGTAAGTGCACATACGCTCCCTGTTGCTATTAATTTGGTGGTGCAGCAAGCGACTTAGCAATTTTACTTTATAATAAAACTTGGTAGGAAGTGCAAACTAATACCATATAAAAAGATAAAGAAGCATTATTAAGATTAAACCACATGTACATGATCATGTACATGACGAGTGAATGTATCAGACAAAAACGAGCTTGTGTCTGTCTTCATTAATCATCTACATGACGATTGAATGTATTAGACAAAAGCGACCTGAATTTGAAATCAGAAACTTTCGACATTGCTTAATGGGTTTGCACTGAATTATGGATTTAACATACTATGGGAGGGAATTCACATCATACATGAGAAGGAAGGTAAACAGTCGATGTAAGAGCTAGACAGACACCTTAAATTTCATCAACTTCGCTATTGGAAAGCTCATGCCATCTTTCGTAATGTGGTGCAGATTACAAATATGAGAAATCAAGTTCAAATCTAATTGATATTTCTGATACAAACTTATCTAATCATGACTCAATAAAATCAAATAGAAGACAAGTTTACAGTACTGATACACTAAATAAAAACTTACGATATCATGTAAAGAAAAGTTGCAAAAATGTAAGATTATTACATAATTCCGACAAATTAAAGCAGCACCACTCTACTATTTGAAAAACATAAATGCTCACAAGCTTCTTTGAAGGAGATACGCATATAGAAGAACGCTGGTAAAAAAATAACCCACAACAATAGGGACAAGTACACCATTTGCCTGCTTTGCCCCAGCTTCTATGATTTTCGAACGATGCCGTGCAAGATCTACGTGAAATTTAGCTTTTATCTACTACATACATATTCGTTTAGATATTTCCCTCATGATAAGCTAAAGTGCAAATTAAATAATTTTGATATTGCCCACTGAAATTTAATTATGCGCTATTATAAAGTTGGTCAATACCTCATTTTGTAATAATAACAATAAACAATGTACAGTACTAAGTGGAAGTACTTTGACCTTAAAGAAAAGTGGAACATGTTGATAAATTATTGCTAATTCATAAAATACATAATAATTAACAGACCATTTTAATTTATATAATACTCTAAGCATATATCTTAGTTAATCTAAGCTATACATCATCTAGAAAATATAGTCACAATGCTATATTTTCATATGTGGGTGCAATGATTTTATAGTGTATTTCAAAATTTGGGTTTCTGCATTTTCCTGGTTTCTCCGTTGTTTTACAAAGGATAATGAATATCAAGGTACAATTTACCAGCCCCATACATTTTACATTCTGCACAACTTCATCCAATAGCAACATTATATCTATGTCTTTAATTTGCTCTCTTATTGTAGCATAGGCCGAGTTAAAATAAAATGGGGGCATATGATTCAGATTATAAAGGAAATTTTAGCTATTAGAGAAATATTTAAAAAGTACAGGACATTCAATCAAATAGATGGCACAATAACACCTAGAAAACCTCGTATATTATAATAATATTTTACCTTGCGAGGCATCTTTAGGGGTATTAATTTCCCTAGATAAAACCTAGCTTCCCGCTTCAATTATGTTGGGGTTACCGACATAACGGAACATGTCATTCAGCACAAAGTATTCCCACCATCTTTTTTGGCAAGGAAGAAGGTTAGAGCAAAATTCCACTCTACGTTACGGAGACCTCTACGTTACGGAGACCTGTAATACTTAAGTGAATGTTGTTAATCAACAGACTTAATCTATGCTATACATTCCTCAGACTCAAGAGACATGACCTTTTTTTTAATAGCATGTATGTCAAATCAATGTCAAAACAAATACACGAAAGAATCAGTTACAACATAAATCCAAAAATTTAAAATCTTAAAAAAAAATTGTCACCAAATCTAATACAGTAGACACAACAAATAGACATCATTATACAAAACAAAATTAAGTCGAAAGAAGATGTCAATCATACCTTCATGGTGGCCAGCAATACTTCCATCTTCTTCAGGTCTACAAACAAACAAAATTAGTCACAAAAACAAACCCTGACTAACACAACTACACTACAAACATATTAAAGTTTCAATCTTTCATTGCAAATCACACATATAAATATGTATACACCATGATAGAAGAAACGGGTTTAGGAGCTCGCACCGCTCTTCAATCACTAATGCCATCGCTGATTGACCTCCAAAAATTTAATTCAAATCACTTGGAGTGTATAATATAACATAACAAAAGGCATTCACAATAATATATATCTGCACAAATTTATCACCACTACATTCCAAACACTCAACCCAAAACGGGAGGGCAGAAAATTCATTTGTTCGATATAGATATCATATTCTCCATCTTTATTTATGCATTAAATATCTTCATTCCAAGAAAAATTGCAACAAACCAATCTATCCATTCAGTAAAATAGAATCAGCAACAACTCAAACACACTCAACTGAGATCCCTATATAATTTAGATTATGATACATAAGACACAATTGAGATGCATATATACATATGAGCATATCCATCTATATATCTCCAAATTAATTATCTTCATTCTTAACTAAACACCAACCATAATACACACCTGACATCGCAAACCAATACATAAACATATCAATTAAGCACATCAAAATTAGTTACAACTACACGTAATCCGGATGTCTCATGATAACCACAAGACAATTAAAAAATAAAATCGAGATACATATATACAATTACTTACCAATTCCAAAGGTTACACAAATGAAGCACTTTGGACGATGTTTGTGTGTTTTGAAATTGTGGCCGGTTTGAAATTTAACATGGTGAAATTAATCAATTGATTGAATTATGGTTTTTAAGTTTCATGAAGAGATGTAATTGAATTCTAAGTAATTGGAGTTAGGGTTTATAGGTGTAAATATAAATCTAGCAGGACCATGATTTGTGAATGGCAAGACTAAAGAGGTGAAGGAATACAACACGTAAAAAAATTAATGTATCGGCAGGTGCCTTGTATCTTGTGGCAAGACCTGTAATTTCACAAACAATAAGGGCAAACAGGTCAATTCACAGGGGGTTTTTTGGCTCAAAACTATGTCCCTGTTCGGCTATTATATATATAAAGAGATGGATTTGCTAATTTGCTAATAAGTGAGTCAAATTACTAAAATTAGTATAATTATATGGGCATTTTTATCCTGAGTAAATCATAAAATAAATATAGCTAATAAGTGAGTTATTTGAGCATGTAATGAATGAGTTTAAAATATGTCACAAAAGGGTGATTTGGTATAGTGGTTGTACATGTGAACATATAGTTAATGGTCCTTAAAGGTCATGGGTTCAATTCCTTTCAACTTCAAAGTTTTTTTTACATTAAAATATGTCTAAGGAGAAATTCGTAATTTACTAAATAGGCTCAAAACCCATGTTGGCATATAATAGATATAATGGATGTTCAAAATATGAGAATATTTAATATTTACCCATAGTCCTTAGAGCTATGGTGAGCATTTCCCATTCTTCAGTATGTGAGAGACGTAGAACACTGGATGCTTGTTACCCTCATGTTCATTTACTAGCACTGCCCCGAGTGTTCGATCGTTCACTGCCAGATATAGCTGTAGAGTTTCGTTCGAATTTGGTCTCATCAAGAGTGAGGTTTTCTCCAGGTATTCCTTTACTTCTTCAAATGCCTTTTGGCAACTTGGTCCCCACTCAAAATTCTTCGACCCCCGAAGCACTTCAAAGAATGGCAGAGTTTTTTCGGCCGATCTGGTAATGAACCTCTTTAGAGCTGCCAGTCGTCCAGTTAGTTTCTGAATGTCTCTTATTGTCTCGGTGCTTCCATGTCAATAATTGCTATAATTTTTCTGGATTCGCCTCAATCCCTCGAGCGCTGACCATGTAACCCAGAAATTTCCCGCTGTTGACTCCAAACGTGCACTTGTTCGGGGTTAATTTTTATGTTGTTTCTCCTAAGTTTTCAAAACACTCCCTCAGGTCTTCGGCCTGATCCCTAAAGAGGGACTTAACGATCATATCGTCCATATAGCACTCCATATTTCGGCCTATCTGCTTCTTGAAGATCTTGTTTATCATTTTCTGAAAGGTTGCCCCCGCATTATTCAGCCCAAAGGGCATTTTGATGTAGGCATACGTTCCATTTGGGGTGATGAATGTTGTCTTAGGAATATCCTCGACATTCGTCGCTATCTGATGGCATCTAGAGAAACCATCCAGAAAGCTGAGTATTTGATGCCACGAAGTAGCATCTATTAGCTGGTCAATGTTCGATAATAGGTAGTGGTCCTTCGGATAGTTCTTATTCAAGTCAGTGTAGTCTACACGCATTCTCCATTTATTGTTTGAATTCTTGAACACGACCACGTTCGCCAGCCAATCAGGGTCGTCGATCTCCTTAATGAATTTTGCCTCTAACAACTTCTCTACTTCGGCCTGAATAACCTTTTATCTCTCGATTACGAAGTTTCTTTTCTTTTGCTTTACAGGATGAGCGTCAGACTTCACGTTTAGACAATGTTTGGCCAGTGGATCCAGTCCTGGCATATCTTCGGGCCCCCAAGCAAACACATCATGGTATTGTTTGACCACTTGATGACCTTTTCCTTCAGTTCAGGCTACATATCTTTGCCTATCTGGATCATCTTTCCGGACTGACCGACAAACAATTCAACTTCTTCTTTTTCTGTAGCTAGTTCAGCGATTGGGCTAGACAGATCAGCCCAAAACTTCTCTAACTCAATGTTCAACATTTGATGGCTACCCCCAGCATCATTCTCGTTTCTCTTCCTTTTACCAGCTTCGACCATCTCCACGTCCTTATCCTTTTCCCAATCTTCCAACATGATTATTCGGGCGGCCTTCTGGTCGCCTCTCATTTCTCCCACCCCGTGTTCAGTAGGAAACTTTAACTTCAAGTGAGGAATCGAAGATATAGCCTGAAACAGAGATAAAGCTAGCCTTCCCAGAATTCCGTTATAAGGTCTCTCTACCCGAACCACATAAAACTTAGCTTCCTTCGCCACTTTATATGGCGCCTTCCCCAGCAACACAAACAAAGTAATTGTTCCTTCAATCGGCATGGGCTAATCACAGAAGCCATATAATGCTGCCTCGTGGCATGGCTCCAGTTGCTCGCCTCCCAAGTTCATCTTACAATAAGTCCGGTGGTATAGAATGTTTACCGAACTCCTTTCGTCCACCAACAATTTCCAAATCTTGTTTTCCCCAATCACTGGGTTAATAACAAGTGGTTCTTCGTGCGGCCAAATCACATCCTCATAGTCATCCTCTGTGAAGGATATGGGCAATGGTTGCCTCGCTGCACTTGATTGATAGAGATTGTAAACTTGCCTTGCGTACTTCTTTCAGGTTGTTTTACTGTCCCGATCGAGCACTGTTCCCCCAGATATTGTCCTCACTTCACCTCTGTACTTTTTTGACCCTTCGGCATCTTTCTTCTTCTCTTTGTTATCAAGTTTATCTCTCAAGTCCCCGACAAACTGTGTCAAATCTCCAACTTTAATCATCTTTTCAATCAACTTATTCAAATGGTAACATTCATCGGTGTTGTGGCCTTTGTCCCGATGGTAGTCACAATACTTGTTTTCGTTTCTTTTATGCTCAGGGGTCTTCAGCCTGGCTGGACGAACAAATCCAGGCTTACCCTTAATCTCGTGGAGAATCTTCGAGATAGGTGCATTTAAGGGTGTGAATACAGTGCTATCTCTATCTCGCCTTCGTTCGGCCCCTTTGTTAGGCATGTTGTCTGTCAATCTACTTTTAATATCCCCACGACCCCTTCGTTCGTCTCTTCTATCATCTCTACCCGAATCGTTCCTCTTCCCTTCCTTATAACCCCCTATGGACTCCATTTTCCTTCCAATAGCCTCTGCCCGTAGATATATATATATATATCATTTAATGACTTAGGAGGCATATCATAAAGAGAAGATCGGAGTGTTTTTACCCTTTATGGATTCAAGTTCGGTAGCAAGCAAACCAACTGCTTTCACATTGTCAAGATTGGTCACCATTCTAGCCTCTTCCTTGAATCATGCCAAGTAATCCCCAAGTTCTTCGTTCGGTCTCTGCCTGCAGTGGATCATGGCCTTTGTATCTCTCTCTCTTCGGCACAGATGAGAGTAGTGCCTCAAGAACTTCCTTTTGATATGCTCATACAAACCGATCGACCTGGGCCTCAGCGAACGATACCACATGGATGCCGACCCCTTCAAGTAGGTCTTGAACATTTTACACAACATGATGTCACAGTGTCCCATACCAGTCATGAGAGATTCATATTTCTTACAGTGGTCTTCGGGATCACCCTTCCCGTTTAACAAGTGCATCTTCGGGAACTGTTTCCCCGGGGGCGATCGGTACTGCTCAACATCTTCGATCACCACTAGTTCATGGCTGGCCTTCCTTTCTCCGAACATAAATTTCTCTATCCTCTTGATTCTATCTTGTGTATGCGGATCCTCTTCTTCCGAATCAGAAGTATAACCTTACTCTTCAAGGATTCCGAATTCCGTCTATGCGCTTCTGTATAGAAAATAAGTCATTAGAGGTGAAGGTATTTTGGTTAGTATATTATATGGTGTTAACCTGTGACTCTAATTGGGAATTCCACAGGTGTTTTTATTTCAAAAGGAAGCTCTTAACAAGTGTAACATGGTCGAGAAGCCAACAGTTGTAACTCGCGTAGTTGATAGCATGATTGACAATCTAAGACCAACGCATGCAAAAGCAACTGATGTTGCTAATGCTGTATTAGACGGTACATTTTTTTTCTTTTCCAGACGATATGTTCCTTAGCTTCACTAATGTATATTTGTGAATAAATATTTTCATTATTGTGTATATTTATTCTGTTTTCAGTGGCTTCTCAGGATTTCGTCGGCCTGTATGCATGCCAACAAATAGGCCCATAGTAATAATTTAGTTTTCCCCAAATTTCTTATATGCTCCTGTGCAATATTTTATTTAATAGCATTGTGCATCTGTGACATATTTTGTTGACCTATCGTTAGAATGAGATTAACTCTTAATGATTCTGTATTCTGTGTGAGACCTGATATTATTGCCATTTGTGTGCTTTTTTCCTCATTTTTGCTGATTGATATTATTGCTATCCCTCTTGTGTGGTCGACTTTCTGAGTGATATTTTGATAGTTTAACGAGCATTGCACTTAAATTATTTATATAGGCTGAAAAGGTTTTCAATCAAGAGATGTACTTCAAGAAGACTGTCAGATTTGTTGGAGAACCAGTGACACATTTGGAATCAATTGCTTCCTCTGCGGTAGTATATTATATTCGATATTGCTTTTATATGCGTGTGTTCCCCTGTAGTGTTTTCTGTATTTTGTTCTTGAGTTTGAACTCACTTTCCACTACTACAAAAATGACTTTTAGCGTTGGTCAAAACAGGCATTAGGCATCGGTTATTTGGCGTAGTAAATGTAGGCGACACTATAGGTCTATACCTATAGCGTCGGTTAAATATGCGACGAATATCATTACTAATAGCGTCGGTTATTTAAACAACCGACGCAAATGATCCTATTATTGGCATCGGTTGCCTATGAACCGACGCTTTTGGTCCTACTATAGGCGTCGGTTGCTTTAAGAACCGATGCTTTTGATCATACTATTGGCATCAGTTTCTTAAGAACCAACGCTTTTGGTCCTAATATAGGCATCGGTTCTTTAAACAACCGACGCTTTTAAAGCTAAACACAACCAAGCTAAACATAATCTAGCTTGTCATGGCAGAATACAAAGCTAAACAGTGAGTTAAAGCTACTGTGATGCACGGTTTCTTAAGGTTTAACGAAAATCGGGCATTACGATGACTATAAATCGAACGTTTCTAAATTGTTTTCAACACAACCAAGCCACACCGGGCATCCATACATCTTATACACATGTAATACTCCTCTTAACAGTCAAGAACATCTTACTACACCATCATAACATCATAATACTCAGATCCACTAACAAACTACGTAATCATACTTATAAGATCATCATATTCATCACTAATCTAATAATCATCAAGAACATCCATAAAATTTAAAGTGGATCTAGGGTTTCAAGAGCTTAACACCTTCCTTGGGGTGTTTATGAGTCTATCAAGCCTTGATCTAGTCCTTGGAACACTTTAATATAGCTTAGATCATCAAAAGAAACCAAGAAAACAAAGTTAGTTTCTAAGGGTTACAATTCATCATCACTTTTGTAAAATTCATAACAAATCGAAAAATAAGAGTTTGGACCTCAAATGTTTACCACATCTTGGCCTCTGCATAAGCTTTGATTTGAGCTATAGATCACCAAAAAAAAAGCTTCCTACCTATGGGTTTGAGCCCTCTTTTCCGGATGGACAGAAACTGCCAAGAACAGGCAGGTTGGTTTCTTCAAATTGGGGAGGTTATTTGACTAGGCTATACTCATTAGATTGCCATGCAATTTGGAACGAACCTTGCCCATGGAGTGGAGAAGCTATGGTTAAAAATATGGTGATTTTATCATGAATAGAAATGAAGATATGAATTTTTCTTTGAGCCTTGTTTGTGCTGGGCAGTTTGGGAGAGATGGAGTTTCTTTGCTTGCTTTGTTCTCATCCTTGGATAAAATGCATTATTGATGATAATATCTCATAAAGTAGGTTTAATAAAGTGATGATGCAAGGGATTATGAAAATGGATGGACATGTGTTGAAGATTTGATGGTGCTAAGGCTAACAAAGTGATTTGCTTGCTAAGTACTAGTTTAATCTCTAAGTGTGCTAGTTACTTGTATAACTATATGGTTACTAGATATTTTACCCACTAGCACATGCATGCAACTTGCTCTCTGCTTGCTCTTTTGTCCGGTTATTGCTCAATTTAGTTGATCGTTCATAGGAATAACTCAATCGTTTCTAGTTATGGTTTTTACCAGAAACCTTCTTAATATTTATAATACTAATCTCCATCTTTCTTAATACTTCTCAAATTTAAATTCCTTAAATCCTTTTAATAAATCCTTAAGTCTTGCAGTGTCCAGGGAAATCTCGAAGAAAATAAAAGTGCTATTTTTCTGAATTCGATGTCGTTTACATACACTTATTTCGCCCTTGGATCATGAATACGAACTCAGAAATCCGTTCTGAATACTTCTATATAGCGTCGTCTAATAATATTCTTATTTTCACCAAAAACACTATTCATTCTTTATTCATTCTTTATTCCATCTTTATTCCTTATATTTATAAAAATGTCCTTGTTCTCTTTCGGGCATTCCTTACCCCTTTTACGGAACCACTGGACTAACAACAGATATAGATTTGGATGACACAAGAATATCTCCCTCCTCTTTGGAATGCCATATATTATTTCTTAGGAGATAGCTTATTCTTATCTAGGTTGTCAACCCATTGCATTCTTCATGACATATAATCATTAGAATCTTTACCCATTCACATTCATTCATTAGAACTGCTAATACCTTGTAGTCAGAATCACTGTTCATTCTTTCATTGATATGTAAAAAAAGTTTTAATTCTACCGAAAATTCGGGTTCTTACAGTCTCCTCTCCTTGAAAGGATTCCGTCCCGGAATCGGGTAAAAGACAAATGGGGTACTTGTTGGTTATTTCACTTTCCAGTTTCCTAGTCAATCCTTAATCAATCCCAATCCTTTTTCAGCACATCTTACTAGTGCTACAATACATCCTTTATCCTTTTTCATTAATCTTCGATACTTTTCGTATAATACACTATCCGGTTTATGCTCTTTCCTAGTCATATGCTACTTTCCTTATTGGTATTGGTAGTGACTTTGGTATCACTATCGCGCTGCAAATTCGGAGATAACCTCACTCGTAATTATGCATTTCCTAATCGCTTTAATCTTCACAATCTCGATCAATATATAGAATTAGAGGAATTTATTGAGAGATCACTATGATCAATGAACATTCGTCCTATTGCCTAGTTAGTACAGAAGGTGGCCAGCCTTCAGTTCTTGACAAGCAATTTAAACAAGTTATGGTATTCCACTTAGACCCCTATCACATAGACAGGTAGTCACGTAGCAGTACCTCCCCTCCTTAAAGGGTTGTTCTTCTCAATTTAGAAGAAGATAAATAAGAGAAAAGAAAAGAAAAGAATTTCAGGGAGTTATAGAATTTTTTTTTTCATGATTGTCAACTATCATACTTGAAATTTACCTCTGAACTATAGAGGTTTATCAGAGAAGAAAAATAATCGTAATCGTAACAAATACCACTATATTGTAATCTCACGTGCCAACATATCCTTGCTGCAACACTCATCGTCGGAAAATCTTTCAACCTCTCAGGTTAAATCTTAGATTCCATGCCGCTCTACTGACTCTTTCATATTCACAATACTAACACTTTCATGTTGTCATCCCCAGAGTTCGTTAGAAAGTCTATTCATAACATTCCTTGCTTCTCATCTCATAATTATCTCCCAATCTTTTCTTTATCAATCACATCCTTCGTATTATCTAATTCTTATTTACTTCTGTTGCTTAACTCCACCGTCATCTCATTAGTGGGACACTCGTCACCTTTACTCAAAATGCATTATACGTTTGGGGTCCAACTTTCCTTTGTTCAACCATTTAGATTCCTACTTTCTCGATCCATGAGTCTCCTTATTACTCAATCAATCTATTCCAAATTTCCTCAAATTCTCCCAACTTAAAGGGGTTAATCTTTATGTCATTTATGCTTTCAATTTCAGCTTTCCATTGTGACCAATACTTACAATGTCAATATCATACTTTTCTTACCTCATTGCTGGGGTTTCTCAGGAGTCCGCATATCTACTCCCTTATTGATTCCTCAACTCTATATTCATCTCTATCAGTTACTTGTACCATTTCTACTACAATCACTCTACGAACCATCATAGCCTAATCATTTATCGCAAATATCCCGTCGTTCCCAAAATTAAACCATCCGAAATAAACCTGGATGATTTCTCTAACTTAGATTCAATTTGACATTTCCACAGTCGTCATCACCTAATTTCTCAGAAGGATCACCATCGTTTATTGTTTACGCAGTGCTTTAATAACTAAACATACAGGTTTCCTAATTGTTAGATCAAAATCCTCTAGGAAAACAAAATAATCACTATTCCCTATCCATAAGGAACGCTTCCTGAACTTGACGTAGATATTACATGAAGCAGATAAAATTGCAGGAGAGCTTCCAGCATCGCAGCTGGAATAGGCTGGTGAGATTATTAATCATATGTCTCCAGTAGAAGTCTAGAAGCTTAGCGGTTTGCTTAATCACTTGCCAACCTCATATTCTCTATGTTGTTTGTACAGAATTACACCAACATAAACTTGCTTGTCATTCATCATCATGCCAATCAGCTTATCAATATCAGTACCAATCTATCTTCTGTATTCAATCATCCATTATTATCTAGTCTCTCCTCTCTCTTCCCAAAAGAAAGGCGAGTCTCTTGGGGAATTTGGTCTGGCCTATCGCAGAACCTCCTAATGTCGGTAATGAGCTAAAGACAAAATTAGGAATCAAATGTTTACTTAAACTATCCTTATAATTGATCCTCGCACAATCATCAGGGGAACGTAAATTCCTCCATCACATTCTGACCTTCAAGGCCCTTCTCATTATCATACTATTTCTTTGGTATGAGCATTTATGCTTACTCCCTTATACTTAAAGTGTCGGCCACCTCATTGGCCTTTCCTGATAATAATAATTCCTTGTAATCAATGTTTCCTGGGCCTATTCCAACTTAATTTTTCTACCACGTTCCCATCACTGCTGGTTGAAAGTATTCTTCCTTAGACTCTGCTGAAGGAGAGAAAATATATATCATTCTTTTTCCATAAGTCATTGCTTCCACCTTTCCGTATGAACTTCATCACGGTTACTCCCAATCATACCTAGGATATTTCTTATCTTAGTCCTTCCTTATTTTAGGATAATCTCAACCTTATTGGTTCAATCCATACTTTCTCATGGTTTCACACATGCTTCATATGGCCTTATTGTTACTATGTCATACATTCCTTACCAAACTTCCCTTTTGAAGTTCGGAATATTACCTCTTCCCTTATAAGGTTTCTTAGGTCATCCTCATCATTCCTCCTGTATCTTTTGGGTACAGGGTATACCAAACATCATTAATCAACTCTTAAACAATTCTGTCTATGTACTTTTCAAGTCTCCTTTCCACAAATCCTTACAGGTTATTGATACCTTAGTCGATTCAACTTATATCATCTGAATTCACAATGCCTTTATTAGGGGTAATGCCATTCTTTGGGAATCCCCAGGGTTTGTCTTAATCTATGGATGTTCTATCCTCAATTATATTTTCAAGGAATACTTACATCCTGAAATTGGCAATCAAATCATATCTCCTTAATAAGGATCTCTTTTCAATCCTTCTCATCTTGATAAACTATGGGTAGCTTAATGCTAACCTTTTCTTTCAAATGAATGTTAGTCTATATGACCTTCCAAAAGAGAACACATGTCTATCTGTTCTTTCCTACAGAACTTGGTAATGGTAGCAAGTATGTACCGGAAGATATTGGTCGTGCTCAACATGAATCTCTTGGTACCTATTGCTCTTCTTGAGGACACTAAGGTTTAGATAACATTTATGCATCATACTGCACTATCTTTGACAATCTTCGTAACTCTTCATTGGTCACTACCCTCAATCCTAATACGTCCATGGTATATATAAAATCCATCATCCTGTATCTCAATTCATTTTATATCAAAAGTCCTCGCGGTTGGCACTTAATTAGAAGCAACCCCGCTTTATCCTTTCATTGCTGGTCTAGTCACTTGCTAATCCTTTGTGACTTGGCCTCCCCTGGCCATACTAAAATATGTGAGTTTAGGGGTTGGCTAATAGCATTACTTCTCTAGCAATTTCTAGCATAGTACCTTCTTCTTTGATACCTTTTGATCTTTTAAAAACTTTACTCCCTACCAGTCTCAATCGACTTCTCGGTACCATCTCCGGTCACCTTTCCTTTACTTTTATCCTTTCGACTACTCTTATCAATTCCACGTGCCATATAAGCTTAACACTTCTGGCATAACAGCCTTTTTATTTAAGTCAATCCCGGAATTTCTCAGTCCGGCTTGTTTCTTAATTACATTTCTCTTTTTACCATCCAATCTCAACTTCATCAGTTTATCTCTAGAATCAATCGTAATAATCGGGGTCTGTCTACCAACGCATATAGCGGCTACCTTACCCAATCCATAGGGTTCGCTCCAGTTTCCACTCTCTTCAGTGACGTATTCTGATAATCAGAAAGACAAGGTTTGTCAAAATTCGTCGAATTCCTTTCCAGACTTAGGGAAATTTCAGTCAATCTATGAAAGGCATATGATGTAGCCTATTTGTATTTCAAGGATACAACTCAACTTAAACAAGATTGTAGTAGTAAATAGTATATAGACTGTCACAAGGAATCTCAGATTGTAATATCTGTCAGAAGAAAAAGATCAAGGTCAATCTACAGACTTGAAGAATTACTACATTGAAAGAATTTCAGTCATCTGATCAAGCCTCAGTGAAGTATTCGTTAAAGAAGTGGATTCGTTTAAAGTGACAGAGATTCAACAGTGACAGAGGCAGTACAGAAGAAGTAAAGAGAGAGAGGAGAAAAGAAAGGAACCAGATTTTAAAGTCGATATATGAAGAACAGTCATTGCGGTTAGTCACTCATGAACCAGACAGTACATCGAGTGTCAACATTTAACAGTGGTTATTCGTCATTAACTTCAGTGGTTCAAGCTATCAAGACTGGTATGTGGGAAAATCATTGTGCAAGCAACAGGAGTGCTAAATTCAGTAACCACAATGATTTTATTATCAAGTGAACTGGCTACGAGGAAAAAGAATTATCATAAAGAAATTCTAAGTGATATATTCTTAAAGCTGGAACCCCAGTTGAAATTGATATATTTTTTGTTAAGCAAAATGAGTCCGGTTCCAGACGCTCAGGTAACCGTAGTTTAAAGTTTGAGGATAATTTTTTATTAATAAATATTTTATTTATTTAGAAAATTATATTTATAAATATCTAATAATAATAAATATTTTATTTATTTAGAAAATTATATTTATAAATATATAATAATATTAGATATTTATTTTTATAATTTTTGAATTAAATTAATTATTTATTAATTAAAGATTATAAACTGTGCGGGTTAAAAAACATTTCTACGGAGCCCATTTCATGTAAAACAAAATAGGCCCCGGTTTCATTTTAATTCACAGCAGGTCACAGGTTTGTTAACAAGTGAAAACCAATTCTTTTGGTTATTAAATCAAACCAATTGATTTAACAAGCAAAAGAAATGAAAAGCTGTTGTTCACATGGTTGCTATCGGCAAGGATTTCTACGCGCCTGCCTAGCGCGTGTCCAGCACGCGTCCGAGAGAAACAGAAGAAAAAGCCGCGCGTACAGCTCACTCTAGCTTCCTGCGACTGGTCTTCTGCAGCACAACTTAAATCAGTTATTTGTTTACAATTCAGAAATGGTAGTTCTGATTTCTTTATTAAAATCAAAGGTAGTACCGCCAAACTTCAAATGTAGTTCCCAGAATTATATTTTCAAAGGTAGTGCCGAACAAAGTTCTCAAGGTAGTGCAAGGCTTGTTCAAAGGTAGTACTAGTTCATTTGAAAGGTAGTTCGAGGCAAATTGTCAAGGAAAAGAGGCAGAAGCTTTTTGTACTAAAAGATGAAGAGGCGGCCAGACACAAAAAAACTACAACATAATATCTACAAACATCCAGCTGCTCCATTCTCTCTCATTCTCTCTCAAGAACATCAAGAACAAAAATTCATAGAAAATTCAGTTCTAAACCTTTGTAATATTTTATCCGGTAGAACTTGATTATTTGTTGTTCTTGTACTACTAGCGAGTTTTTACTCCTAGCACTTATCTCGATTTTTATTAACAAATATAGAAAAGTTCGTGTCGAATTTTCTAATTTGTTTTTATCAACTTGATAATTAATCTGTACTGAAATTGTAACACCCATCAAGTTAATATATTGTTATATTCAACTTGAAATTTGTTTCAATTTATTCCGCACAAATTTGTCTAAACTAAATTTTATTTGAAGGACAAATTTCGATAAATTGGTAAAGATTGTATTCAACCCCCCTTCTACAATCTTATCGGACCTAACAATATTTGATTGATACACAAATCAAGATCCTATTTTTATTCAATCATAAATCTATCTTGAATTTTTAACTCACTTAAAAATTCATCATGTCTTCAAAAGCCATTGTTAAGATTCCCATATTTAATAAGGATAATTATGATATGTGGAAAAATTAAATGGAATTGTTTCTAGATGTTACAAATCCCAAATATTTGGGTGTTCTGAAAAATGGACCTAAAATTCTTATGGTTCATGAAGAACAAATTGTTACTAATGGAGTTGTTACAACACCTTCTAGAACCCATGAAAAGGACCCTAAGCTCTATTCTTCTGATGATAAGGAGGATGCTGGATTGGACAAAAATTTGAGACTCATTCTAATAGATTCCCTGGATGCTGTGATTTATAGCCATGTGATGAATTGTAAAACTGCTAAACACATGTGGGAAACTATTGAGACCATCAATGAAGGAACTGATGAAGTCAGGGAAAACAGACTTCAGATTTTAACCTCTGAATATGAACACTTTAGAGCTGGCCCTAATGAAGGCATTCAGGAAGTGTTTGAAAGGTATAACAAAATAATCAACAACTTGCAAATTCATGGCAAGCACTATACACAAAAGGAGATTAACATGAAGTTTTTGCTGACTATGCCTACTCACCTAGAACATAGGATAACTGCCATCAAAGAATCTAGAGATTTGAATAAGATTGCTCTTGAAAGACTGTTTGATGTTATGAAGACCTATGAGTTAGAACAAATACAATAGAAGGAGATCTCTGGTAAAGGCAGAGTGGCAAGTTCATCTACAGCTCTAGTAGTTGAGGTTCCTAAGGAAGTGGAACATGGTCAGACACCAGCTACTCAGGATGGTGGAGAATTTTATTCACTAGAAGAGCTAGATCTGTTGGAAGATGAATCCATGGCAATGATGGTGAGGCAATTCAGTAACTTCAGATTCAGGCGAAATCCATAGTTCAGGTTTAAGTCTAATAGCAAATTCCAGAGAGGAGGTTCTTCATCCTCTAGTAACATGGGAGGATACAAAACTTGAACTGTTGACAGAAGCAAGATTCGTTGCTTTAACTGTAATGAATTGGGACACTTTGCTACTGAGTGTCAGAAACCCAAACAAGCTCAGAGAAGAGACTTTGTTCCTGAAAAGAAGAAGGTTGGAAAAGACTATGTTGCTGCTGGTAAAAGTTGGGATGACACAGATAGCGAAGATGAAGAATTTGGAAATTTTGCGCTTGTGACAAATGTTGATACATCAACTCGTTATAGTACTCCGGTAATACTTACTGATTCTGAGTTGATTCGTAGTTTACATAATTCCTTGATTAATGCACAAAATGAAAATGCTAGACAAGTTCTGTTGAACACTAATCTTGAAAATGAAGTGTTAGAACTAAAAAAGGTGCATGTTAATCAAGATCAGTAAATAGAAGAAATAGCTCGACTTAACTACAGAGAAAAGTCGATAACAGAATACATGTTAAAACAAGTTGCTAAAATTGCTGAACTTGAAACTAAGATAAAGGAACAGGATGTCAAATTATCTGCTTGCTTTAATTCTGTTAAAACTTCTAAAGAGTTTTTCAATAAACAAGCTATAGACCGAACCGTAGGAATAGGGTTTGGCTACAACGAGGCTATTGGAATGTTAGGCATAAACTCCCCTAATCCTGTTAGTGCTAAAGAAAGGGGAATACCACATGTGCTTAAGGATGTTGAAGATCCACTCTTTAAGAAGTCTATTGTAGAGCCTCTAGATTTGACTTCTCTCGTTATTCAAGAGGAGATGCGTACTGAGGACATTGCTAGTGGAATTGTCCAACTTAATGAAAAATTTATTAAGGCACCTATAACCAAAAATGTTAAATCTAATAAGGTTGTTTCTAAGGAACCAGTTAAGTTTGTTGAGTCAACCAGTTCATCTAAAACTGGGTTAGGTGGTAATAAGTTGAAGTAGAACAATAACATGTCTAACATGCATACCATGTCTATTATTGATTCTTCTCATAAAGCATGTGGTGTTGTCAACTGTATGTCTTGCACTTTCAATGTTATGTCTGCTTACTTTAATGGTAATCATGCATGTGCTGATAAGACTGCCCCTCGACAACATATGAACAGAAACACAAATGTCAGATCAACGACTGCTAGTCCTCCTCATGTTAGGAGAGAGACATTTGTACCTAAGCCTAAACAAAGTTTTACTAAGGCTGTTTATAAGGCCAAATGTCCAGTCAATGAAACAAGTGTTATTACTGCTAAAGAAACTTGGATACCCATAATAAAACAAAAGATTGTCAAATCTGTTTATAGGGTAAAATGTTTGTTGACTAATGGTAAAATTGGTGTTAAGGTGAAAAATGTTGTTTTGCCTGACAAAGGCCAATTCTTTAAGTATTCTGGACCCAATCAAATTTGGGTTCCGAAGAAAGTTTAATCCATTTGTCATTGCAGGGTGTTGAGCAGGTTGAACGAGTAACCTGGATCTTGGACAGTGGATGTTCAAGGCATATGATTGGTGATAGATCCCTGCTGATAAATGTGGTGGAGAAGGCCGGCCCAGTAGTTACCTTTGGAGATAACAGCAAAGGTAGAACTGATGGATATGGCAGACTTGAAGCTGGAAATGTTATCATTGAGGAAGTGTCCTTTGTAAAAGGACTTGAGCATAATTTGCTCAGTATCAGTGTAACGCCCCAAATCCGGGGTCAGGGATTTGGTCGTCACGCGGAAATCCTTAATATCAAATCACCTGTTTGACAATATTAAACCACCTGTAATCATTTAATAACTGAATTACAACATCTGCGACCCCAACCACCAAGCATCTTTTAGGTTATAGGGCTAGAAACAAGAATCGATCCTTACATTTCTCATTACATCCATTTAATTACATCACACTAAGTATTACAAATCCTATACTACTCGGGTAGCTTCGTTGAGAAGTACACTAGCACTAGTACTATCCTATACAAAGTGATATATACATATTACACATCAATACACTTATATATAACTTACTCCAGCTATCTATGTTCTGGATCATATCATCTTCACAAGGGCTCACTGCTTGCTTCTCCTGAGCCATGCAGATAAGCCTCAATCATCTACCTTCCTCTGAAAGGTTAATATTTAAAACAAGCAAGTATGAGCGAAAGAATTGCCCAGCAAGTATTAATAGAGCACAACAATATATATCAATATACACATGGAGTTTTTGAAATATAACGATACTTAATATCAATTTTGAAATATTTACAACAATGAAACCTTAGTAGGGGATATATGACATTTCAAGTAACATCAGATAAATAAAGTAAGTTCATGTCAACAATAGTAATCCTCATACCTTATCCACATACCATGCCTCATAGTATTGATAACCTCTTAGGGAGCTTTTCAAAATATGCAGTTCAATATGCTGCTAAGATAGTTATTACCACCCTTTATAAACCAAACCATTATAAGGTTCCCTTTTTAATACTCCTCAAGTTTGTAAGTATATACAAATGAGTATATCATTATCCTCAAAACACCTTACAGTTCAAGATTCTGTACAGGATATAAGTTCGTTACCACTTGATAAGTTAAACTCAGAAATAACTGATAGGAAGAGAGTCAAAGCTCTTGAAGCAAAAGATTTGGGACTTAACATCAATAACCGATGAACCATCTTTCATCTTTTGAATAATTGCAAAAGTGCACCAACACGTGCCATTATTGTTAGAATAATCTTGCAGTTCTAGATACTGCATGAATTCATCATCTTTCAAAATTGAAAACAACACTATCGGCTACTTGGCACTTAGGCCTAAGAAGCAGTGTTTGAGTATTTTTCCAAAGTGGAGGATGGGACTTAAAGAAAACATAAAAACCTGACAAGGATTGACGATGATCAGTCGCCACATCCAAGTCCAATAATCCGCTGGTCTTCTCTACCGGTAGAAGGATAGAAACTACATCCGTAACTATCCCCGGGTGAAAACTACATCCGTAATCACCCTTGATGAAAACTACATCCGTAATCATCCTTCGACAACACCTGGGCCGGAATAATAATTGATGGGCCGCCTGGCTCACGGCCGCTTACACATCCCGGGAATCGTTCGTCAACGATTCCCACACCTGCCAGAGTCCCCTTTTTCTTTTCTTGTCAAAATCATTTTGATAGAAAACTTGAGTAGTTGAAGTTCGACTTCAGTCGACCGATAATTTCTTGAAAAACGAGCAAGAGAGTAAAACCTGACCGGGGGTTTTCGAAAATGTTTTGAGTTCAAAAGAGTTCAAGTATAGATATACACTTGTACCGATATCAATCTCGACACAGGGTTTTGTGATCACACATGGAAAATGGTACGCATAAAGCTTGTAACCACAACAGGGTAATTCCATATATATATAAGTTCTTGAAAAGTAACTTACCTAGATAGATTCAAAATATAATATTTTACATGACTATGAAAGTCCTTAGACAACCTTTAAATAGTGTTTTATAACCTTCAAAACACTTAGAGTATTTAATAAATATTGACTACTATGTAACAAATAATAAATATTCAAAAATCCCTTTTTAAAAGAATACTCAAATTAATATTCATTTATTAAGTAATATTCAAATAATATTTACTATTAATACTGGAATATTTAATAACCTCAAAACACCCAAATACAACTCTTGGAATGGTTCTAATCAAAATCAAGACACAATCTCTCCAGCAGTCTCCAAACTTTAGCCACTTTATCAAATAACTACTACTGACTCTCGGTCAATAAGAAGTAATTAATAAGCATGAAAATCCTTCTTCTCTTTCCCCCCCCTTTTTTTGTTCCTTAATGAATATTATAATTAATATTCATCGAATTAAATAAGTATTCAAATAACATATATCGATATCAATCTAGCTGTTTTAAGCTGAAAGTAACCAATTTATAACCATTGGAATATCTTTAATCCGTATTGAAAATAAACTATCTCCGATAAATAATATACTAGATAGAATCACTCCATTAAATTGTTTTATTATTTCTCCGGGACAAAGTGATTTTAAGAAAGCATTTTGAAAAATGATATTCATCTAATTAAATAAATTTAATTAGGCGAATGAGGTTTATTTAATTAGTAAATGCTTTAAGGAGCATCTATTAATTAAATAAACACTGGTTTATTGGTGATGTTGCCTTTAGGTTAATTATTGCGAAATTCTTTTTAAAAGCTTTGCCCGGGTTTTCGAAAACATACAATACAAATAACCCCGACACGCGGGCTAAGTTCGATAACTCCATACACGCTCTACCCTCGGAGCCTTTACCACGTAGTTCCATATATACGTATATGTATCTATATATACCTCATAACATATAGTCCACTTCCATAGTACGAAAGGTTTATAGATATATATATATACCGTATAAATCAAGATATAGAGCCATAAAAATATCACTGCCCATCAACAGTATTATAAGCCATGGGGTTTTGGTTATTGCACGAGCAGGATTTAATATTGTTGGCAAAGCAAGGAATACAATGATTTTGGAGAAGAAGTACAAGGTTGGAAAAACTCGTGATTATGGATTGAAAACTTACTTAACACATTTCATATATTTAAAATAAATATACTCTGAACAATAGAGTATGCATAGTAAACTTGCCTCTGGTCCTTAGCAGAAAATAGAAACCACGAACAAATCCTCCGCACCTCGTCCAAGTAATTCCATGGACCTTACCTGACGTCTCGATCTTCCTTTTTGGATGCACGTCGCTCCAATTTGATTTCGCCCTAATGGTACTGAAATAGTTACGAGTACGTGTCAGTCATGCCTCGTATCTCGAGTAGACACCACGCAGAATTACCACTAAGTCACATAAAGTCGAACTATAGGTGTCCTCCCTATAGCGGACTACTTAAATACCAATTAGTACATTAGACATTTAGTAATAGCAAACAACACGGGAAGAGTCCCCTTATATAAAGTGAACATTTCCTAGTACCAACATATCATAACCCTATACCACCATTTAGTCAACTTCACTTAACCTATACATTTATAATACCAT
Source organism: Kitagawia praeruptora (assembly GCA_037693485.1). Taxonomy (NCBI): domain Eukaryota; kingdom Viridiplantae; phylum Streptophyta; class Magnoliopsida; order Apiales; family Apiaceae; genus Kitagawia; species Kitagawia praeruptora. The sequence continues at coordinate 33,841,004 of CM075346.1, read as the reverse complement.
TGACCTTCTACGACAAAACTTGATTAATAGCTAATCCTCAAAATACAATTAATCCTCGAAACACATAAATCCTTGAATTAAATCACTTAGCACATAAATCCTCGAGACAACAATTACCCTTGAATTAATTCACTTAACACATATACACATAAACAGTTAACACCCAAATCATACCTTTAAACCCTTGAAATCAAATAAGTTAAATAAATTAAAATGCAGGGGATTTTTAGAAAATTTCGGCATGTAGTATTCGTTTATCGGACTATGGGCACAGCCCCTCCAAAGCAATCAAAACATTTCAACCCTGTTTTAAATAAAAATAAAGCTGCCTCAACTTGCAGCAAAGTAAACAAGTAAGAAAAGTACCCGCCCAGACATGCGGCAACTAGCACATAAGGAAAAGTACCCGCCCAGACTTGCGGCAACTAGCACATAAGGAAAAGTACCCGCCCAGACTTGCGGCACCTCAACATGTAAGGAAAGTAAACTAGGTTTATCCACATTTAAGCCAACACCACGTAGTTGGCACTTACACTATTAACATATACTATAACTTGATTCATACCATTTAGCACGTAGACATTTACAAGTTATCCAACTCTTATGACTACATTACATGGCGATAACAATTAGCACTTAACACTTAGTAATTAACAATTTCAATTGGAAACTAACAATTAGCAATTAGCACTTAACAATTACTTGACAACTAGCCCGAATATATTATCCGACAATTAATAATTACTCACTAACAATTAACAATTAGCAATTTAACAATTAACAATCACTAACCCGAACCTTTAATCGGGCTCATAATTAAACTCAACAATTATAATTACAAACATACCTTCCAAATTAAATCTCGGAATTTAATCTAATCATTAAAATTAACACATTAAGCTTTCCATTTAAACTAATTAAACCACCATAATTAACCTCGCAATTTAAACTAACTAATTACCACAATTAGCTAATTAAAATCATAACAATTAAACTATATCAATTTTACAACTAATTAGCTCATAGCAATTAACTAATTAATATACGATAATTAAATACGTAATTCAAAATTCAAGAAAATTATACCCTTTCGCTTTTGATTCGATCCGCCTGAAATTCATTCCACCGGAATTAATCTCCCCCAAACTCTCTCTTCCTCCTCTCTCTCTCTCTCTCTCTCTCTCTGCAGCATAGCAGCCTCCAACACCACCATCACCCAGTCACGAGCTCCTTATCCTCTTCCTCCTTCGTTCTCGACCCCCCACTGCTCCCTCTCCCCGCGCGACTTCCACCTGCAACACACACACACGCTGCTACGCTCACACACACGCACACACTCACGCACCTATACACACACACGCGTATGTATACACAGATGTATAGGTGTGTTATCAAAACCTCCCCCCCCAATTCTTTCTCCCCGCTGATTCTTTCCCCTTCCCCGATTTGTTGTGCGGCTGCTATGTGTGTGTGTGTATCGTGTATATATCTGTGGTGTGTTGTGTCTTTAACCCTAATGGGCTTGGCCCAATAACATATAAAGCAATACAATTAAATACTACACACCTTAAATAATATTTAGAGTTAAAACTCTAATTTGTAAAAAAATAAAATTTCTAGCAAAATTAAATACTAGAATATTTTTAAAGACTTTTGGAGAAAGAATCAGAATTAAATCTAAATTTTCTAAATTGATATGCATTTTACAAATATTAGTAATTTATAAAAACAATTCATAAAATAATAATAATTGTGATTCATAATTCACAATTTACAGGGCTTTATAAAAATACTACAAACATTACCGTTTTAGTAAAATCTCAAATTCTCGATATTATAAATTAATCGAGCAATTTCTGCAAATCCTCAAATAATTAAAATAATCATTTTCTAAGGATTTTAAAATCTCTAAATTATTCAATAATTTAAAATAAAATCTTTACTGAATAATTTCACATTCCAAAATTAAATCTTTGCACAAATGAACTATTGACTCGGGGTATCTACTCAGTCAATAAAATTTTAAATAGGAGCACCAGGCTCCACTTAACCGAAAATAATTAAATAATTGAATAATAAAAAAAAAATTCCTCCTCATTTTAGGAAAACATTATTATTATTGAAATAATTAAAAAAATCATTTCTTGAAAAATCCGGGTTATTACAATCAGTCAATTCTGTGATAAGGGATTTGAAGTCTACTTTAACAAGAAGAATTGTCTGATTTCACACAAGAGACATGTACAACCATCTCTTACAGGAGTAAGAAAAGGAAACTTGTACGTAGCCAATATGAACACTGGAAGCATTGAAGAAATCAACTGCTTCTACTCTAAAGCATCCACTGATGAAAGCTGGCTATGGCACAAGAAACTTTCTCACCTAAATTTCAAAACAATAAACTCTCTGGTTAAGAGAGAGTTGGTGAGAGGTTTACCTTCAATGGAGTTCACACAGGAAGGACTATGTGATGCCTGTCAAAAAGGCAAACTTAAAAGGGCAACTCACAGGAGCACTGACATATCTTCAATAACTGAACCTTTACAACTACTTCACATGGATTTGTTTGGTCCAGTTAATGTGATGTCGATGTCAAAGAAAAGTTATGCTCTTGTGATTGTTGATGATTTTTCAAAGTATACATGGGTCCTATTTCTGAATTCTAAAGATGAGACTCCACAACTAGTGATTGATCACATCAAGTTGATTGAGCTGGATTCTAAGTATCCAGTTAGAGCTATAAGATCAGATAATGGAACTGAATTCAAGAATGCAGTTCTAAATGATTTATGCACTGAGAAGGGTATAACTAGACAGTACTCAGCTCCAAGAACTCCTCAGCAAAATGGGATAGGGGAAAGAAAGAATAGAACCTTGATTGAAGCTGCACGTACTATGTTAAGTGAATCAAGGCTTCCATTATACTTTTGGGCTGAAGCTGTCAACACTGCTTGCTATACCCAGAATCGAACTCTTATCAACAAAGACTTGATGAAGACACCCTATGAAGCTATGACTGAAAAGAAACCAACACTCAAATACTTTCATGTATTTGGAGCAAAATGTTTTGTGCTTAAAGAAGGAGATGATCAAGGTGGAAAATTCGAGGCCAAAGCATATGAAGCAATTTTTATTGGTTATACAAGAAGAGCTTACAGGGTGTATGTGATTGATCAGCAGAAAATGCTTGAAAGTGTCAATGTGACATTTGATGACACTAAACTCCCTAGTATCCAAACTGAGGATTCATCTGAAAAGCTATCTTTTGATGACATGCAAGATTCAGATTCAGATGATGACAATCCACCTGATGTTTTTGCTGATGCTAATGACAACAATGATAATGGTGATGATGATGATCAGGGTAATTGTGGTGAAAACAATGATAATAATGTAGATACACCTAACACTCCTGAACATTCATCCAGTCAACCTGGCAACAACTCAGGGGGAGATAATGAAGGATCAACTAGTCATACTCAACATCACATTGAATAACAAAGCGAATCATCAATATTAAATCTTCCAAGACAAACAGTTTGGAATAGAGCTCATCCTTTTGAGCTGATTATTGGTGATCCAGATGTTGGAGTCAAAACTAGAAGTGCTACTCAAAATCAATGTAACTATTCAGGGTTTTTATCTGAAATGGAACCTAAGAAAACTGAGGAAGCTCTTTCTGATCCTTATTGGGTGATTGCTATGCAAGATGAACACAATCAATTCAAACAACAAGAAGTATGGAAGCTCGTACCCAGACCCAAAGACAGGAAAGTGGTTAACACAAGGTGGGTGTTAGGAATAATTCATGAGTTGTGATGTTAAGAATAGAATTTTATTTATACTTCTTGTATATCCTAATTTTATAAAGGATTTAGCACCTTGTATAGGAAATATGTGTTAGACAGTTATCTGTAAAGTTTAGTCAGGAATGAACAGTGCATCAAGTACTACATGTCAGGAACTGACATCGAATCCTGATATGTCAAGTCAAATACTGATCAAGTACTGATGGGATGGTTAGATCCTGATGCAATAAGGAATCCTGATATCAGTCGTGTTACTGATGATGTCATTATGGATGCTACAGAAACTGGCAAGTGCTATAAAACAGGATCGTTGTTTGAAGAACAAGCAAGAAGATTTCATGAAGGAAAGAATTTTCTATTGATGGAAACTATCAACTGAAAGGCAGAACATTGTCATGTATAGATTATCTTTCTGTTATTAGTTGATAGGTAGCATTATAAATACTTTCTCAATATCATTGTAAAAGAGCGATTGTGATTGAACGAATTGTAAGTTCGTTAGAAGCTCTGTATAAGGTTTGTATTCGAAAGTTCGAAACAAACAGAGAGAGAGAGATTTATTTTGTCAGCAACTGCTAAAGGTATTGTACACCTTTGGTAGAGTTTGTATTTGATCTTATTAATACAAACAGAGTTTGATTCATTCGTTTATTCTTGTTCATATAACCAAGCAAAAATCAGACACGATTATATAACTTGTATTCAACCCCCCCTTCTACAAGTTATTCGAGTTAACAATTGGTATCAGAGCAGGTTGATTTCGAATAATCATAAAGATCTGCAATCATGTCTGGTTACAAGGATGGGAATACTAAGATTCCTATGTTCAAGAGAAACGAATATACTCTATGGGAAGTAAAGATGTTGCATCATCTGGAAGCAACAGATCCTGATTATCTTGACAGAATCAGAGATGGACCTTTTGTTCCAACAAAGATCGTTGGACAAGCAACTGTTGATGGTGTGGTTGTTCCAGAACATACAGCAGAGAAGCCAAAATCTGAGTGGTAAGATAAGGACAAGGAGAATGTTCTTAAGGATGCTAAAGTGAGAAACATATTATTTAACAGTCTTTATTCTATTCTCACTAACTATGTTCTCTCTTGTAAAACTGCTAAGGATATATGGGACAATCTTAAGGTTCACTGTGAAGGAACTAAGCCTGTCAGGAAGAATATGAGGACACTACTTATACAACAGTATGAGTACTTTGAATCCAAGTCTGGTGAGTCACTTACTGATACCTTTGATAGGTTTACAAAACTCATCAATGAGATGGCCATGCATGGTAAATATTATGACTTGGAGGATATGAATACAAAGTTCATGAAAGCTTTGCCTGATTTCTACAATGAGAAGATATCTGCGATTGAGGAAGCTAATGATCTGGATGAAATATCATTAGAGGCAGTGTATGGAAAACTAAGAGCTTATGAACTTGACAAGCAGCAGAAGAAGAGCAGGAGTGAAGGAAAGATGAAGACTATTGCACTTACTGCTCAATCTGAATTAAAGAAGCTTCCTGAAGAACAGCATGAAGAGATTGCTGTAAAGAACTCAAGGAAGAAGAAAAGCAAAGAAAGTTCTGAGTCAGAGACTACTGATATGGACTCTGACAATAATGATTCTGAATCTGAGATGCAGGAACTCTTTGCTATGTTTGCTAAAGCCTTCAAGAAAGGAAGATTCAACAGGAGAAGATTTAGCAAAGGACCTTTTCAAAAGAAGGAGGAGAAGAAGAGTGACAAAGGCAAAGGGACAATTATCAAGCTTGATAAGGCCAAGATCAAGTGATTTAATTGCAGCGAGCTTGGACACTTTGCTAGTGAGTGTAAGAAACCTAGGAATTCAGGAAAGGGTAATGCACTTATGGTCACACAGAAGGATTGGGCTGATTCAAGTGATTCTGAAGATGAATTGGATTATGACAACATTGCACTGATGGCAAATGTTTCAGACAAACCTGGATCTCCAAAGAAAACTTCTCCATCCTCTGTTAAGGTATCACTTCACTCTCTTGATTCATTTGATAACTTAAATTCTGATGAAATTAGATCTATCCATGCTGAGTTTAAGAATCTTATGACTAATTTTAGAATTCTTACTTGTGAAAGAGATGAACTTAAGGTTAAGAATGATAAATTAGTTGATAGAAATAATTTTCTTGAATCTGAGTTAATTCAAATGGAAGAATACAAGTTAAGTTCTGATAAAGCTAAGCATGATTATAGTGTTATTCTTGAGGCTTATGACTATGTCAGAAAAGAACTAGAGGAAGAGAGAGATGTGATTAAGACCATTAACATTTCTGGTAAAAAGACACAAGAAATCATTGAAAATGGAATTCGTGGTAAGGTTAATGGTTTAGTTTTTGATAAGGCTTGACAAGAAGAAGTAGCTATTGTCAATGATGATAGTAAAGTAGAAGCTAGCACATCTAAATCTGAAGGTAAGAAAATTGTTTTTGAACCTAATCATGTTAACTTTGTTGATTCAAAAGGTACTTGTAAGATACCAGATTATTTTAGAATTTTTATTATTATTTTATTATTATTTATTTTGTTAAGTAGTATTTAAAGGATGGAATTGGATTTGAGAATATCGTTGTGGAATTCAACGATATTTAGTATTGAGTTTATATGAGTATATATTGAGTTATGTGTGCCAATGTGTGCCCCAGTATTTTATTGATATTTTTAGGGATTTAAAAATATTTAAATCAAGTATTATTGATCTTCAAAAAGCTTTATTTAATTATTGGAGGGCTTAAAAATCATGAAATCTTTTGTAAAATTATCTTTATATATTTATTGAGTTTTTAAAATTGTTGGGTGGATTAATTTGGGTGGTCGAGTATTTTAAAATGATTTTAAGAGTTTTATTGTATTTAAAGGATCAAAACTTTGAAAATTCATATTTAATTCATTTTTGATCCGAAAAATATTTCGAAAATATATGGGTGCTCATAATTTTATATTCTTTATTTTAAAAATGAAAAGTTTAATTTTCCGAAATTTTTATTTAATTTCGATTTATAAAAGATGTGTATTAGTTTTTACAAGAATGAGTAGTATTTTATTTGGGCCCGGAATAAGTGGTAGTGAGTATATTAGAATTGGGCCTAAGCCCATTTAGAGGAACACCGCAGCTGACAACAGAATCGGGGAGAGAGTTCTAGAGAAAACGGGAAAAGAGGAGAAGAAAGAAGAAGGGGAGAAGAAGAAGAGAGATTGGGGGGATTTAATTGAGTCATATATATGTATGTATAGTCGTGTGTGTGTGTATGTGTAAGCTCGTGTGTGGGTGTGCGAAGGTGTGTGTGCAGTGGTGTCGATGGGGAGGAGCTCGGACTGTAGAGAAGGGGGAGGCGGAGGCGACCACCACGCGTCGCGGCGGCGCAGCCACGGGTGGTGGCGGTCGGCTGGTAGCAGTGTAGGCAGCGAAGAGAGGAGAGATTTCAGACGGGTCGGATCGGAAACGAATGGTATATTTTCGTAGTTATTAATAAAATTAATTTTCGTGTTAATTAGATGTAAAGTGTTATATATTGTTTGATTGTGGTAATTTAATTAGTTAATTGTTGTAATTTAGTTGATTTTAAATTGCGAGATTAATTGTTAATTTGCATATTGGAGTAAATTATGCTAATTGTTGTGATTAAAGTAGATTTAATTTTGATATTATGGTGGTAATTAAATTAGATTTAATTTTGATATTATTGTTTTAATTTCCGTTAATTAATTCGGAAAGTATATTCACTAAGTGATGAATGTTTATGTGCTAAATATTATAAGTCGAGTTTGAGTAATTGTCGAAATTCGTAATTGTCGAGTACTTGGTATTGATTAGTAGGTGGTTACTAATTTACCTTGATAATTGTTAGTTGCATAATGTGTGAGTTAGTAATTGTGAAATGTTAAATGTTATATGCTAATTGCTAAAGTGTAATGGAATTGGTATTAGATGTGGTCATTTTAGTGGGTAATTATCAGTTGCCGTATAATTTGTGGAGGTTATATGAGTTGCTAGTTGCTTATGGTGTCGGAAATGCTTATGTGCTAGATGGTATAAAATGAGTCGTAGTAATTGATGGTTTTACTAATTATGAATATTTTCTTTATGTGTTTATCTGCGAGGAGTTGTAATGAGATCACGAGTCTTAAATGTCAATATTTAAGAACTTGTGTAATTCTCTACAACTAGTTCCTCGGGCTTACGAATATCCATGATTAGCTATCACGAGTATAATTAATATACTTGAGTGATGTGATCATTGATATAGCGTAGGTAATACTAATAGTTAGTGCTAGGGGTTGTTCCCTAGGGCTTACGAACATCAATGATTGATTTTCACGTGTATCATTAAAATGCGTGAGAAATACGGTCATTGGTGTAGCGTAAGTAGTAGTGTAATGTAAATTATTATGTGCTAGGTGCCGCATGTCTGGGCGGGTACTTTTCTTACTTGTTTACTTTTATGTTGCTGCAAGTTGAGGCAGCTTTATTTTTGCAAAACAGGGTTGAATTGTATTTGAGGGGCTGTGCCCATAGTCCGATAAACGAATACCTCATGCCGAAATTTTTTAAAAATCCCCTGTATTTAAAGTTATTTAAATTATTTAATTTAAAGATTTAAAGGCATGAATGTGTATGAGTATTTAAGTACATATGTGATGATTAATGAGATGTGGATATATATATATATATTTATGTATGTATTGCTTCGCGAGTTATAAGTAATTAGTTATCGATTGGATGATTTATGTGCTAAATAGTACTTTACTATTATTTCGAGTATAATTAGGGATTCTTTATGGACCCAGCGAGCGTGTTGATGAGACGATTAAAGAAAAATGAATGCATATCGAGTAAAGACCGAAGTATAGTAAGTAGCGAATCGATGCATTGGAATCGAGGCAAGTATACTATCCCTCACTTATCGTTCAAGTGATGTGAAACTTTTTCTGTTATTTATTCGATATTCTTTCAAATCATTTTGCCTGTGTCTATACCCTTTCCTTTTGTTCCAAGTGACTTGAACTCTGTATTGGAATTCAGATTGCTCGAACTGCTTATGAATTGTTGTTTAAATTCTTATATCTTACTGTTATGCCCTTTTTAATTATTGTTGAACCCTTTATACCTTATTGTTTCTTATAAATTATTATTGAAACACATGTACCTTACTTACCCTTATGAATCATTATTTAAATTTATGTACCATACTATTTACCCTGTTTCTTGTTGAACAATAACCCTTGACTTATAATTTATGCCTTGTTTTATCTTAGCCTTTTCCTGATGTTTATTCATTTAAACCATACCAGCGTAACCAAACTTCATAACCCCTGAATTAAATCCTAGAACCCTAACCCTTGTTTTACTCTTTATTAACCAACGACTTTTCATTTGTTTATAACCAATGTATTACTCAAATATTCCCTTGAACTTCAGATTCCCTTATTCCAGGATTATCTTATAAATTGTTGTTAGATTTATAGAAAGCGTAACATTTGCTTCATTTCTTTAATTTATTAATGTTTCCTTATTAATATACGATTCTGTCTTGCTGAATTATACCGTGCCTAGTTTCATCTATTTGCTTTGTCATTTATAAATCCTTATATTACATGTTTCCCCCGAATCTTAACCTTATTGCTGTTCATGATTCTGCATACCAAATGCTTCCCTGAATCTTATTGTTGTATTGTTCATAATTCTTTATATCAAATGCTTCCCTGGCCCGTAATCTTTTAAAGTTGTTCATTAAAATGGTTTAAATTATTGAAAGATGATTTTAAAATTTCCTTATACTGGGCTGGTCTTTTGCCAGTGAGTTTAAGGACTTAAAAATGAAATGTTTTAAATTATAAATAATAAATTGTTTATAAATTGGAAAAGCGTAAGAGGCTAGGGTGGTCCTAGTCCAGCACTTTTATTTAGCGTAAGAGGCTAGGGTGGTCCTAGTCCATCATTAAAGGCCAATGTGTTGCCAAATTGGAACCCAATTTCAAAGGAATGTGGACTTTACGTGGCTGATCACCCGTATTGTCCGTAAGCAGGAGAATAATAAAAATCAACTTAATTGTTTTTTAAAAAAAAGGTTTTATTAAATGTATGTTTTAAAAAGGGAATGGTTTTAAGAAAAGAAATGTTTTAGTGAAAAGTGATGAAAGAAAGGAATGTTTTGATAAGATATATATGTTTCAAGATATATGGTCAGTAATTTCGGAATTTTGGATAGTAGAGTTAGTTGCTTTCTATCTTGTTAAAATTGGGAACTCGGTAAAACAATGAGATTAAGGATGGATAGAAGTTTTCCAGTTATTCCCTTCTCGAGTAACATTGTACGTGAAAGGGGAGTAAGAATAATTGGGAAATTTCTTGATATTCTTTTTCTCAAAGTTTTATCCGAGGCCGTATAATTTGAAGAAAATGGAAAAGTTTTACTCTATGATTGAAATTGAATGATCTCTTGAGTTAAAGTATTCATTGATATTGCTCATCAATGAATTATCATAATATCGTTATTTCACTATATTATTAACTTGCTGAGCATTCTTTGGCTCACACTTGTTGTTTTAAAAATCTATCTTTTCAGTAAGCTAGTTGGCGAGGCTTAGCCTGCGCAGTTCAGAAAGTGGAAAGAAGAAGCAGGATGCTGTTATGAAGCTGACGTGGATCAAGGTATTTAGATTTAAAGTTTGAATTATTGTATGTAAATATAGTTTTAGTAGTTATAGTATGTATTTGATTAGTTGGCCTGGTATACTTCTATTCGAAGTTATACTAGTGATTTAAGTATGTATAAAGTTTTGTATATAGAGTTGTATTTAAGTTGGTTTTGGGTTTTCTTGTTTCTAGAACTGTAACCTAAGATCCTTAGTTGGGAGTTGGGGTCAAGAGCTTTTGATTGAGTTTTTATTTTTATTTCAGTTTTATTTTGATTTCAGATTTTTAGTTTAGTATTCAGCAGGTTTATGTTGTATTTACGAATACATCATGGTCAGTTTTTGTTAGAATTATTGATTTTGTTAGCGTGACGCCCAAATCTACTGACCCCGAATTTAGGGGCGTTACAGGTTGGTATCAGAGCGTAGGTTATAGTAAACTAGAAACGAGAGTGTGTAGGAGTGTGTATATTTAAGTAAGGAACGTGAGAGTTCATATAGGACTCGTGTTGGACTATTGGATATAGTACCATTTAGTGAGTTAAGATGTGAGTGGTGGCAGATAGTTGAGCGGAGTTGGGTAGAAACCCTTGAGACTGTAGGTAGTGGAACCTTCAGAGTCTAGTGCGAGTGACGACGACGTATAGAATAGATAACTTTAGGACGTGTAGCAGAAGAGTCTAGATCGAATGACGAGTCAGCGAAGGAGTCGACCAAGAAGATGTACGTGGAGACCTTGGCAATACCTTCTTTTTGTTTTAATCAATATTCCTTTGATGAGTTTATTTTGACAATTGTCTTTCCCTGAAGTTGGATTTCCAGTTATGATGGAGGCTATAATGCCTATTTCTTTTATTTCTAAACCCTGTCAAATTTGATGTATGAGTTTTGAAATTTCTTCATCAGTGAATAATCCTATTGTTGAGAGATCATCATTTCTTAGTATTATGCCAGTCATTTCTTTCCTGATTATCCTTTTCTTCTGAAGTAGTACCCATGGAATCCGTTTAGTTGTAATCCAGGGGTATGTCTGAGAATTTCTCATCAATTGATTGTTAATTCGATGTTCTAATCTTTTTTATGTTTCTTTACTCCAACTGAGGTGAACAACCCTATGTATAGGGGACACAAGGACTGTTTGTCTGTGTGATAGTAGTCTGATGGGACGCCATCACTTGTGTGTTGTGAAGTACAAGAAGGTTAATTACCTTTAGTCATGTCTTGAATAAGGCACGCAACAAGGTTCATTTGGTCATATTGATCACTCAGTAATCTTTCATTTCAAAGAATATTTGTTAGAAAACTCATAAATTAATTCTACAATTGTGGAACCTTTGCTTCGATGTGAAATCGTTCTCTTCAAATATCATGAATCATAATGTCTCGAGTAGTCTTGATCGTATGCCAATCGAGTTTAGAATACTAGTAACGCGTGACGTATAGTACTACGATTAGAGTTGTTCTATATAGAGAGATCAGTAGAGATCCCAGTATAGTAAATAAGTATCCAGAGTTCAGATTAGTAGAGTTGCGGATGCAACCCGAGTTGGTAGAGTAAACCCCAGTAACCCTTCTTTACCTGATTCCGAGGACGGAATCCTTTTAAGGTGGGTAGAATGTAAGATACCAGATTATTTTAGAATTTATTATTATTATTTTATTATTATTTAATTTTGTTAAGTAGTATTTAAAGGATGGAATTGGATTTGAGAATATCGTTGTGGAATTCAACGATATTTAGTATTGAGTTTATATGAGTATATATTGAGTTATGTGTGCCAATGTGTGCCCCAGTATTTTATTGGTATTTTTAGGGATTTAAAAATATTTAAATCAAGTATTATTGATCTTCAAAAAGATTTATTTAATTATTGGAGGGCTTAAAAATCATGAAATCTTTTGTAAAATTATCTTTATATATTTATTGAGTTTTTAAAATTGTTGGGTGGATTAATTTGGGTGGTCGAGTATTTTAAAATGATTTTAAGAGTTTTATTGTATTTAAAGGATCAAAACTTTGAAAATTAATATTTAATTCATTTTTGATCCGAAAAATATTTCGAAAATATGTGGGTGCTCATAATTTTATATTCTTTATTTTAAAAATTAAAAGTTTAATATTCCGAAATTTTTATTTAATTTCAATTTATAAAAGATGTGTATTAGTTTTTACAAGAATGAGTAGTATTTTATTTGGGCCCAGAATAAGTGATAGTGAGCATATTAGAATTGGGCCTAAGCCCATTTAAAGGAACACCGCAGCTGAGCAACAGAATCGGGGAGAGAGTTCTAGAGAAAACGGGAAAAGAGGAGAAGAAAGAAGAAGGGGAGAAAAAGAAGAGAGATTGGGGGGATTTAATTGAGTCATATATATGTATGTATAGTCGTGTGTGTGTATGTGTAAGCTCGTGTGTGTGTGTGGGTGTTCGAAGGTGTGTGTGCAGTGGTGTCGATGGGGAGGAGCTCGGACTGCAGAGAAGGGGGAGGCGGAGGCGACCACCGCGCGTCGCGGCGGCGCAGCCACGGGTGGTGGCGGTCGGCTGGTAGTAGTGTAGGCAGCGAAGAGAGGAGAGATTTCAGACGGGTCGGATCGGAAACGAATGGTATATTTTCGTAGTTATTAATAAAATTAATTTTCGTATTAATTAGATGTAAAGTGTTATATATTGTTTGATTGTGGTAATTTAATTAGTTAATTGTTGTAATTTAATTGATTTTAAATTGTGAGATTAATTGTTAATTTTCATATTGGAGTAAATTATGCTAATTGTTGTGATTACAGTAGATTTAATTTTGATATTATGGTGGTAATTAAATTAGATTTAATTTCGATATTATTGTTTTAATTTCCGTTAATTAATTCGGAAAGTATATTCACTAAGTGATGAATGTTTATGTGCTAAATATTATAAGTCGAGTTTGAGTAATTGTCGAAATTCGTAATTGTCGAGTACTTGGTATTGATTAGTAGGTGGTTACTAATTTACCTTGATAATTGTTAGTTGCATAATGTGTGAGTTAGTAATTGTGAAATGTTAATTGTTATATGCTAATTGCTAAAGTGTAATGGAATTGGTATTAGTTGTGGTCATTTTAGTGGGTAATTATCAGTTGCCGTATAATTTGTGGAGGTTATATGAGTTGCTAGTTGCTTATGGTGTCGGAAATGCTTATGTGCTAGATGGTATAAAGCGAGTCGTAGTAATTGATGCTTTTACTAATTATGAATATTTTCTTTATGTGTTTATCTGCGAGGAGTTGTAATGAGATCACGAGTCTTAAATGTCAATATTTAAGAAGTTGTGTAATTCTCTACAACTAGTTCCTCGGGCTTACGAATATCCATGATTAGCTATCACGAGTATAATTAATATACTTGAGTGATGTGATCATTGATATAGCGTAAGTAATAGTTAGTGCTAGGGGTTGTTCCCTAGGGCTTACGAACATCAATGATTGATTTTCACGTGTATCATTAAAATGCGTGAGAAATACGGTCATTGGTGTAGCGTAAGTAGTAGTGTAATGTAAATTATTATGTGCTAGGTGCCGCATGTCTGGGCGGGTACTTTTCTTACTTGTTTACTTTTATGTTGCTGCAAGTTGAGGCAGCTTTATTTTTGCAAAACAGGGTTGAATTGTATTTGAGGGGCTGTGCCCATAGTCCGATAAACGAATACCTCATGCCGAAATTTTCTAAAAATCCCCTGTATTTAAAGTTATTTAAATTATTTAATTTAAAGATTTAAAGGCATGAATGTGTATGAGTATTTAAGTACATATGTGATGATTAATGAGATGTGGATATATATATATTTATGTATGTATTGCTTCGCGAGTTATAAGTAATTAGTTATCGATTGGATGATTTATGTGCTAAATAGTACTTTACTATTATTTCGAGTATAATTAGGGATTCGTTATGGACCCAGCGAGCGTGTTGACGAGACGATTAAAGAAAAATGAATGCATATCGAGTAAAGACCGAAGTATAGTAAGTAGCGAATCGATGCATTGGAATCGAGGCAAGTATACTATCCCTCACTTATCGTTCAAGTGATGTGAAACTTTTTCTGTTATTTATTCGATATTCTTTCAAATCATTTTGCCTGTGTCTATACCCTTTCCTTATGTTCCAAGTGACTTGAACTCTGTATTGGAATTCAGATTGCTCGAACTGCTTATGAATTGTTGTTTAAATTCTTATATCTTACTGTTATGCCCTTTTTAATTATTGTTGAACCCTTTATACCTTATTGTTTCTTATAAATTATTATTGAAACACATGTACCTTACTTACCCTTATGAATCATTATTTAAATTTATGTACCCTACTATTTACCCTGTTTCTTGTTGAACAATAACCCTTGACTTATAATTTATGCCTTGTTTTATCTTAGCCTTTTCCTGATGTTTATTCATTTTAACCATACCAGCGTAACCAAACTTCATAACCCCTGAATTAAATCCTAGAACCCTAACCCTTGTTTTACTCTTTATTAACCAACGACTTTTCATTTGTTTATAACCAATGTATTACTCAAATATTCCCTTGAACTTCAGATTCCCTTATTCCAGGATTATCTTATAAATTGTTGTTAAATTTATAGAAAGCGTAACATTTGCTTCATTTCTTTAATTGATTAATGTTTCCTTATTAATATACGATTCTGTCTTGCTGAATTATACCGTGCCTAGTTTCATCTATTTGCTTTGTCATTTATAAATCTTTATATTACATGTTTCCCCCGAATCTTAACCTTATTGCTGTTCATGATTCTGCATACCAAATGCTTCCCTGAATCTTATTGTTGTATTGTTCATAATTCTTTATATCAAATGCTTCCCTGGCCCGTAATCTTTTAAAGTTGTTCATTAAAATGGTTTAAATTATTGAAAGATGATTTTAAAATTTCCTTATACTGGGCTGGTCTTTTGCCAGTGAGTTTAAGGACTTAAAAATGAAATGTTTTAAATTATAAATAATAAATTGTTTATAAATTGGAAAAGCGTAAGAGGCTAGGGTGGTCCTAGTCCAGCACTTTTATTTAGCGTAAGAGGCTAGGCTAGTGATTTAAGTCTGTATAAAGTTTTGTATATAGAGTTGTATTTAAGTTGGTTTTGGGTTTTCTTGTTTCTAGAACTGTAACCTAAGATCCTTAGTTGGGAGTTGGGGTCAAGAGCTTTTGATTGAGTTTTTAGTTTTATTTCAGTTTTATTTTGATTTCAGATTTTTATTTTAGTATTCAGCAGGTTTATGTTGTATTTACGAATACATCATGGCCAGTTTTTGTTAGAATTATTGAGTTTGTTAGCATGACGCCCAAATCTACTGACCCCGGATTTGGGGGCGTTACAGTACCCCTGTTGTACACAAAAGGATTAACAATAGTAATTCAGATGAGAAAGTGTTAGAGAAACCTAAGAATGTAAACATAGGGTTTCTGTCTAAGTCTCAGTTGAAACAGAGATTAGATGGTCTTTCAGAGTCTAGCAAGATCAAAAGAAATATGAATGGAAAAGAAGGTATTAACAAAGAGAATAATTACAAGAATGTACCTGATGCACCTAGGAAAAAATGCTACAAGTGTGGAAATCATAATCATTTGGCCCTAGACTGCAATAAAAAACCTTCTTGGAAAACTGAGTCTAGATTCCCCAAGACTCAGAAAATTCAATACCAACCACAAAAAGCTTGTTATCATTGTGGTAGTTTACTTCATTCCATTTATATGTGTAGAGAATATCATGAACTGTATTATGACTATTATTCTTTGAAATCTGAAACTCCTAGTCACAAACAGTTTGTGAAATCAGAGTCTAAAGTTGACTCTACAACAGGTAAAGTAAAGGCAAAATTCTCAAAGACTGTTGTTTCAAAATCTAGTAAGAAAAGATCCAATCAAAGTTGGGTCCTAAAAAATTCTAACTAGTTACTTTTTGTTTGCAGGGCACAGGAAAGAAGCATTCAATTATCTTGGACAGTGGATGCTCTGGACATATGACTGGAAAGAAGTCCCTGCTTACAAAGTTTGAGAGGAAAGCTGGCCCAGTAATATCTTTTGGAGATGGCAACAAAGGAGAAACTCTGGGATATGGCTTAATTGTTTTGGGGAATGTCATCATAGAAAATGTAGCACTGGTTGAAGGCTTGAAACATACTCTTTTAAGCATAAGTCAACTGGGTGATAATGGTTATAAATCAATCTTTGACAGAGAAGGATGCAAAATCTTAAATATGCAGAATGGAGACATTGTTCTAACTGGTCAAAGACATGGTAACATATATGAAGCCAGCTTAAGTGATACATCTAAATGAATTGTTAGATGTCTCTACAGCAAAGCAACAAGTGATGAAAGCTGGAATTGGCACAAGAAGCTCTCACATCTTAATTTCAAGAAGCTTAATCAACTTGTTAAGCACAATCTGGTGAGAGGCCCACCTCAGGCAAATTATGTGCAAGATGGACTTTGTGATGCATGTCAGCTTGGAAAGCAAAGAAGAACCACTTTCAAGAGCAAGACTGAGAATTCAATTACTGAACCATTTCACATGCTACATCTTGATCTGTTTGGTCCAGTAAACATTATGTCTATCAGCAAGAAAAGATTTGCTCTAGTGATAGTGGATGATTTCACAAGGTTCACATGGGTGTTCTTTCTACACAAGAAGGATGAAGCTCCTCAGCAAATCATTGAACTTGTCAAGAATATTCAGAATAACTCTGAGTACAAAGTCAAAGTACTTAGGAGTGACAATGGTACAGAATTCAAGAATTCTACAATGGAGGGGTTTTGTGCAGACAATGGAATCACTCAACAGTTTTCTGCACCTGGTATACCTCAACATAATGGTGTAGTGGAAAGAAAGAACATGACTCTCATAGAGGCAGCAAGAACCATGCTTACAGATGCAAAACTTCCAACCTACTTTTGGGCAGAAGCTATTAACACTGCATGTTTCACTCAAAACTGTACCTTGGTAAATAGTAATGGAAAAACTCCCTATGAGATGATCAAAGGAAAAAAACCAAGTGTGAAATATTTTCACATCTTTGGATGCAAATGCTATGTCCTAAAAGTTCATCCAGAACAACTTGGAAAATTTGAAGCCAAATCGGATGAAGCAATCTTTCTAGGATATTCAGCATCTAAGGCCTTCAAAGTTTATAATCTTAGAACTCACATTGTTATGGAATCAATTCATGTTGCATTTGATGATAAGAAATTTGGAATTCTGCAAACTGATGAAAGCCATGACAAATTGGAATTTGAAAATCTGAAGAATTCTGAGATACTCTCCAGTGATGATGAAGGTTCTTCAGAAGAAATTTCTATTTCTTCTCAAAGGAATGCTACTGTTGAGGGGGAGCAAATAAATCAAAGAGAACATAGTGATCATCAGGAGCAGATTAGTTATTCAGAGTCTACTCCATCAGGAACTGATCTTTTAGAGTCTACTGAGGAAAGATCAGTAACTAGCAGCAATATGGAATCTACTGATTCTATTGATCAAAGGGGAGTTATTAAAGACAGAGAGAATTCTTCTACAAGAGATACCACTAACTTAGGGGGAGAGACTAGCAGAGTCAATCTACCACCTATTAGAAAATGGACAAAGGATCATAATGAAGATTTGATTATTGGTGATCCAAATAGTGGTGTTCGAACTAGAAGATCAATTCAAAATGAATGCTTGTATAGTTGTTTTCTCTCAAAGAAAGAACCTAAGAAGGTTGAAGAAGCCTTACAGGATCCTGATTGGGTAATTGCAATGCAGGAGGAGTTAAATGAGTTTGAGAGAAATAAAGTCTGGAAACTGGTAACAAGACCTAAAGATAGATCTATTGTTGGTGCAAGATGGGTTTTCAGAAACAAGCTAGATGAATCTGGTATGATTGTAAGAACAAAGCAAGACTGGTGGCCAAGGGTTATTCTCAGGAAGAAGGCATTGATTATGATGAGACCTTTGCACCTGTAGCAAGATTGGAAGCAATCAGAATGTTTCTTGCATTTGTAGCTCATTCAAAATTCAAGGTATACCATATGGATGTAAAGAGTGCTTTTCTAAATGGCAAACTTGATGAGGAAGTATATGTGGAACAGCCACCTAGATTTGTTGATCCAAAGTTTCCAAATCATGTCTACAAACTTGACAAGGCACTCTATGGACTAAAGCAGGCACCAAGAGCATGGTATGAGACTTTGTCTAAATTTCTTCTTGAAAATGGCTTCACAAGAGGTACAATTGACAAAACTCTATTCTTTAGAAAGATAAAAGGTTAATTGCTTTTAGTTCAAGTTTATGTTGATGATATTATTTTTGGTTCTACTAATGAAAAGTTGTGTGCTAAGTTTAGCAAGCTTATGCAGTCTAAGTATCAGATGAGCATGATGGGTGAATTAAATTATTTCTTAGGCTTGCAGGTCAAACAGACTGAGACTGGTATTTTCATTAATCAGTCAAAGTATATCAAAGATCTTTTAAGAAGGTTTGACTTTCAAGACTGTGCAGTTGCAAAAACACCCATGGCAACAACCACTAAACTAGACTCAGATCCTAAGGGAAAGAGTGTGGATAATACTAGTTATAGAGGCATGATAGGCTCATTGTTATATCTAACTACAAGTAGGCCAGATATAATGTTTTCTACCTGTTTATGTGCTAGATTCCAGAGTTATCCTAAGGAATCTCATTTAATTGCTGTGAAGAGAATTTTTAGATATCTTAAAGGAACTCCAAATCTTGGTTTGTGGTACCCTAGAGAATCTGATTTCTTCCTAATTGGCTATTCAGACTCTGATTATGCAGGGTGTAAGATTGACAGGAAAAGCACTACAGGTACATGTCAATTCTTGGGAAATAGATTGATTTCTTGGGCAAGCAAGAAACAACAATCCGTTTCAACCTCAACTGCAGAAGCTGAGTACATAGCAGCAGGCAGTTGTTGTGCACAGCTCCTTTGGATAAGAAATTAGTTGATGGATTATGGTATGACACTTAGTAATATTCCTATGTTTTGTGATAATACTAGTGCTATTAAAATTGCAGAAAATCTAGTTCAACATTCAAGGACTAAGCACATTGATGTCAGGTATCATTTTATTAGAGAACATATTGAGAATGGTACTGTGGAACTTCATTTGTTCCTACTGACAAACAACTTGCAGATATTCTAACTAAACCACTTGATGAAACTACATTCAGTAGATTAGTAAGTGAGTTAGGAATGTTAAATTTCTAGATCTTTAACATCTGCAAAAGTAGCAAGGTATGTTGTTTTTAGCTTATAGACTTGATATTCTTGTCAGGATCTATATTTGATTATTAAAAGCTTTAGCTATAACACTTTGCCTTGATAAATTTCAGTATGATAGACTTCTTAATAATCATCAGGATTAGAATTGTTATCAGGATGCTGACGTCATCAGTATTGTGTCAGTATCAGGATTGTGAAAATTGTTTCAGATCCTGACGTTTACTTTGTGTAGTAATCTAATTCTGTGATGTGTTAAGTCTATGCTAGCAAGTTTTAATATTTGCATACTGATAATTTATACATCAGTCAATAATCAAAAGACAAGTAGATAACAAGAAATTGTATTTTCATTAATTGAAATCATTACATACATGGAAATGAAATACAACATCTTTTTGTCCAACTTCTACTGATAATTCTGAACTTGTCTAATGATATGGATTTTGAGATACAGGACAAGGAGCATCTCAAGAAATCCATCAGGGCATTTGAACAGCCTCGTCTGCTTTTGGATTCCTTGTCTGGGCGACTTGAATGAGAGTAGCTAACTTAAATGTATAGCATCTCCATCAAGATCAACCTCAGACTCTCGGCCAAATTCTTCATCCTCAAGTTTTGAGGAGGTTAGGGGAAGATTGTATCCAATAGATGGATGTTCTAGGAGAAACCTCTGGATATTATCTAAAACTACTCCATCCATTTCTAGTTCGATGAGAAAAGTCGTTTCTTCAAAGAGATGATCAAGAACAGGATGTTCATCGACTGTGAAAAACCTAAAGAATGAGTTTGAATGGAATTTTGGTTTGAGAATCATTGTTGAGAAGAAAAGAAATTGAAAGAGTTATGGAGAATGGCATAAGACGTTTGTTTCTTTTATAGAAAGACATAAGAAGCTGAACAGTCACTTGGAACTATCATTGAAGTCAGATGATAATTATCGCGTGTGACTTTATTTCTTGTATTTCTTGTTTTCAAGAAATGTCAAATATATCTAACCAGTTGATTTTGTTCAGATTAATTGTTTATTTATTTTTCAGATAAAAGAAAGATGCCACGTGGAAACTCCATATTAAGTCTCTGGAATCAGGATGATATTGATCAGGATTTCAAGTATGACCATCAGGATTTGAAAATTATATTTTTAAATCACATTGCATTTTGTGATTATTTTGATGGGAGGTCAACAGGAAAAGGAAGCTGATCAGTATTGATTTTTATCTTGATAATACCCTGATTTATTTCATGAAATCAATTTTGGATTTATTTTCCAAAAATCGTGGGTAACCGCACTTTTCAGGGACTGACACCTGTCAATTTACGTGTCGACGTGGGATAGTGGTCTGAAAGATTTGTGAAATATATTTGTTTTGAAACTCTAATCGTGTAATTGCTTTCTCTAATTTCACATTCTCTAAAGCAAAAACACTCTCGAGTTTTCAAAATCACTAATCCATTTCAAGAATTTTTCAAGTTCTTTTCAGATCAAAAATGGCAGCTCAAAGAAGATTACCTAAATCAGTAGCCTTCAAGTTTGGTGACTTTGATTTTATGACAAACAATCATGTAGCAGCTATCACCAACAAGGAAGGAGTGTCAACTGATTTTCATTCAATCATGGACTTTCTGGCGTATGGACCATTAAGTTATGCATTAACAGCATCTCCACAGATTAATCAAGCAGCTGTTACACAAGCTTGGGAGAATGCTGAGGTAATTGATTCTACTCAGAGTCAATCAAGTAAGATTGTTCTACACTTAGGACAAGATTCTTTTGATATTACTGAATCTGTTGTTAATTCAGTACTTCACTTACCTGTTAGTTTGAATTATGAGAATGTACCATCTGATGATGATGTTAGAACTATGTTATATGTATTAGGTTATAATGGACCTTTAGATAACAAGAGCCAGTTAAGAAGATCTTATCTTAGGAAAGAGTGGTCTTTCTTCTTTGATCAATTAGCTAAATGCTTTACTGGTAAATGTAGTTCTTTTGATCAAATTACTTCTGTTACTTCACATATTGCTTACAGTTTGCTTTATGATAGAGTAGTTAACATTGGTCACATTATCTTAAGTCAGATGTGTATTAAAATTGGGTTAAGAGATCAAAACAGGAAAATGGTTTATTATCATAGATTTATACAATTGTTTATTAACCATTTTATTCCTGATGTTGAAGCTAGATTTGGTAGAGAACATTGTGTTTCTTCTTATGTACAACAAAAGAGAATTTTCTCTGATACAAAGAAGGACAATGAAAAGAATCTAGATGAAATACCTGCAATTCATTATCCACATCATGTTCAGGTAATTCTTAAAACTCATCTTCCTACTCTCTACAATTCTTCTTTCTTTTGTGGTGAAATGGCTCAGGAATCTCATTTGGAGGAGAACCCACCTGTGTCTACCCAAGTAGCCCAAAACATTATAGTCTCTGAAACAATTCAAGAACAAAGTTTTAATCCACAGCCTATTGTTTCAAAGAAACCAACCTCTGGTGTTTCTCAAAAGACATCAGTTGTTAGGAAGAGAAGATTTATTGTGTCAAGTAGTAGTAGTTCTAGTGAAGATGATGATAATATATCTCTTGCTGAGAGAGAAGAATTGAAGGCTGCAATTCGACTTTCTAAGCTAGGACAAAGAGATGAAGCACCTAGTCACAGCCAGGCTGCAGTTTCTCAAAAGACTATAGTATTTAAAAAGGGAAAACAGTTACTAGATACTGTCTCTCAAAAGACTGTGTCTATTGAAAAAGGATCTCATCCCAAGATCAATTCTGTGTCTACACCTCTTGAGTCTTCTCAGGATAAATCTTTTGCTCACTATACAAGGAGAACAAGGAGAAAGATTCAATTGTCACCTACACACACAGAGTCTAGTCCAACTAATATCATGCAGGTCTCTACAAATGAAGCTACAATCAAGTCAGCAAATGACCATAGAGATCTGGATATTGATTCTTCATGGGAAACTACTTTATCATACAGACTGGCTATGGGACTAATTTTTCTCAAAGTGAAGTTGTCAAGGCCTGTTCTAGATTTTCTGGTTGAAAGAATACCAAAACTTTTATTTCCAGATGAATATGACTTCTACATCAAAGACTTGACTTAATGAAGATGTATTTCTATGTATCTGTCAGAAGGCAATTAGTCAAGAAATTTGGACTCTCGAAGCATGTTGCACTTCAATCACTTCATGCATATTTATTTGACAAGGATGTCATTATTGAAGATGCTTCAGCCCAAGGTGAACAACTGGAGGAAGTGGATAGTGGAATGCAGTCAACAGAAGATACTATTGCACTAGTGGTGGATAGTAGGACAAATCAGATCACAGTCACTGTAACACAAGAACCAACTCAGGAGCTGTGATAGCTGATGTTGAAAGGTCTTCTGTGATGACTAAAATTGCAAGTGAGAAACCCTATGATATGGGAGGAATAACTTTGACTGATTTTCTTGAAGATCAAACAAACATTGTTCAGTCAGAGTCTATCCACCTTGAGGGTGAGTCTCAGCAAACAATACTTAAAGACGGTGATATACTAACTAGGGTGTCTAATGAAGTATTACTGAAGACATCAGAGTCTAGTAAAGAACCTGAAAGTGGTATACTGGAGCCTGTAGTCTCTGGAAGGAAAGAAGATGATTGTAAGGGTTCAGAGACTATAGCAGCTCACTCCTTGGAGAAAACCTCAAGCCCCTTGCCAAATGAGGAACCCTCTCTCCATGTGAGTTCAGGTATAAAAACTTCTTCTAAACTCTATTTATCTGTAGGTCATGAGAGCACTTATCCAAATTTGAGTGATACACTTGAAAAGATGGATATTGATCCACAATCAGAGCGGCTGGCTCCTGACCAGGCAAAAGGAGAGGTAGAAAGAGTGTTGACTTTAAATAGTCAAAGTAAGAATGAGGGTATGGATGATCAACTCCATAGTGAGGGAGAGAAAATTTGGAAACCATCGTTTGATTTCTGGGATCAGGTTTTTCCTGAATCTTGGTCTAATAATCTTGGTATGGATGCTGGTACTTATTCTTTTATCAAGATGTATGAGAAGAATGACTTAGCAAAGCACAACTCAAAGCCAGAAGTTAAAGCTCAGAAGCAAAAAGAAAGGCTTGCCGGAATTATCAACAGAAGAGGTGAAAGGCTAATACAAACTTTTACATCATCAGTACCAGAAGATATTTCTAATGATCCAAGTATTCCTTTGTTTGTACTACCAATATCAGCTAGAATTGAGACATCAACAGTATCTGATCAATCTAAGGAGGCGTCAAGATTTGAAGATGTTAGTACACAGAATACTGATGAAGGACAAGATGATCATATTGCAGCTTCAGATCAGAAAGATGAAGATGTTTGTAACTCTAATCGAGTTTTGTTACTTGAATATCATTCTACACAGGCAACTTCTTCTACAAGACTTGAATCTAAAGATATTCCAAACACTTCCAACATTGAAGTCAATTCTGAAGTTCTACAAAACATTCAGAAATCTCAAGTTGAAATTCAATCAAGACTTCAAACACTTGAAGATAACCAAGTCACTATTATGGAAAATCAAGCAGTTCTGATGAATCTCATTTGTTCTGTTACTGAATCTCTTGGAATTAATGTTGCTGATGTCAAAAAGGGGGAGATAAAGACAATTCAAAGACAACAACAACAACAGACTGGGGATAAAAGACGAACTGGGGAGATAAAGATTGTGACAAAGGTGAATCTCATCATGGAAGTGGTAAAGGAAAAGAAGCGTCAAATAGTTGAATTCTTTCGTCTAAGTACTGGATACTATGTCTATATCTAAGAAGAGGAGGTACTTAACTTCATGATTTCTGAATTCATAAATTCTATTCTGATTGTATTGTTATATGTTTTGACATCAACAACTCAGATTTATGCTTCAGATTTTAAAGCATAAATAGGGGGAGATTGCTAGGAATAATTCATGAGTTGTGATGTTAAGAATAGAATTTTATTTATACTTCTTGTATATCCTGATTTTATAAAGGATTTAGCACCTTGTATAGGAAATATGTGTTAGACAGTTATCTGTAAAGTTTAGTCAGGAATGAACAGTGCATCAAGTACTACATGTCGGGAACTGAGATCGAATCCTGATATGTCAAGTCAAATACTGATCAAGTACTGATGGGATGGTTAGATCCTGATGCAATAAGGAATCCTGATATCAGTCGTGTTACTGATGATGTCATTATGGATGCTACAGAAATTGGCAAGTGCTATAAAACAGGATCGTTGTTTGAAGAACAAGAAAGAAGATTTCATGAAAGAAAGAATTTTCTATTGATGGAAACTATAAACTGAAAGGCAGAACATTGTCATGTATAGATTATCTTTCTGTTATTAGTTGATAGGTAGCATTATAAATACTTTCTCAATATCATTGTAAAAGAGCGATTGTGATTGAACGAATTGTAAGTTCGTTAGAAGCTCTGTTTTAGGTTTGTATTCGAAAGTTCGAAACAAACAGAGAGAGAGATTTATTTTGTCAGCAGCTGCTAAAGGTATTGTACACCTTTGGTAGAGTTTTTATTTGATCTTATTAATACAAACAGAGTTTGATTCATTCGTTTATTCTTGTTCATATAACCAAGCAAAAATCAGACACGATTATATAACTTGTATTCAACCCCCCCTTCTACAAGTTATTCGAGTTAACAGTGGGTATTCAGAAACAAGCTAGATGAAGATGGGACAGTGACAAGAAATAAAGCAAGACTGGTAGCAAAGGGTTACTCACAATCTGAAGGCATTGATTATGATGAGACCTATGCTCCAGTGGCAAGACTTGAGGCCATTAGGATATTCTTGGCATTCACAACATTTTCTAACTTTAAAGTTTATCAAATGGATGTCAAGAGTGCCTTCTTGAATGGTAAGCTAGATGAAGAGGTATATGTAGAATAGCCCCTGGCTTTGAAGATCCAGATCTATTGGATTATGTCTACTTTCTCTTCAAGGCTATTTATGGTCTTAAGCAAGCGCCAAGGAAATGGTATGACACACTCTCTGAATTCTTACTTGAAAATGGTTTTGTTAGAGGTGTCATAGACAAAACTCTCTTTACAAAGAAACATAAGAATGATACAATATTAGTTTAAATCTATGTGGACGATATAATATTCGGGTCTACTAATGATCTTCTTTGCAAGAAATTTGCTAAGTTAATTCAGGGTAAATTTGAAATGAGCATGATGGGTGAACTGAAGTTCTTTCTTGGATTGCAAGTAAGTCAAAGGACAGATGAGATATTTATCTGTCAATCCAAGTATGTCAAAGAGCTTCTCAAGAAATATCAAATTGAGGACTCATCTTCAGCAAGAACACCATCATCTACAGCTGTTAAATTTGGAGCATGTGAAAATTCTGCTAAGGTAGATATCACAAGCTACAGAGGTATGATAGGCTCATTACTTTATCTTACTGCAAGTAGACAAGATATTATGTATGCTACGTGCTTGTGTGCAAGGTTCCAATCGGATCCTAGAGATGTGCATCTCATTGCTGTTAAAAGAATCTTTAGATATCTTAAGGGTTCATCTAACTTAGGCATCTGGTACCCTAAAGAATCTGGTTTTAACCTTGTTGGATATACAGATTCAGATTATGCAGGAAGTGTTGTAGATAGAAAAAGCACATCTGGGAGTTGTCAATTCCTAGGTGGCAGGTTGGTTTCCTGGTACAGCAAGAAACAGCAAACAGTTTCCAACTCAACAGCTGAAGCTGAATATATAGCTGCTGGAAGCTGTTGTGCTCAGATTTTGTGGATTAGGAATCAGCTAAGGGACTATGGCTTTGTGCTTGACAGGATTCCTATCCTGTGTGACAATACAAGTGCCATAACAATCTCTAACAATCCTGTGCAGCATACGAGGACCAAGCATATAGACATCAGGTATCATTTTATTAGAGAGCATGTCATGAATGGTATTGTGGAGTTACATTTTGTACCCACAGAAGAACAAACAGCAGATATTTTTACTAAGTCTCTTGACGAATCCACATTCACCAGAATTGTTGGTGAACTGGGTATGTTAAATAGTCCTAGTAATTAAACTAGTTAATATCTGAGGTTTGCTCTTTAATAATTTATAAGTGATTAATGTTTTAATATTTGTTATAGAATCACTTGTATAATTATTTTATCAACTTATTTTCTTGCTTGTTAATTCTCAAATCATTGTCATTTATCTTCTTAATATATCCCTACTTACTTCTTGTAATTTTAGAATAATTTATTTTCTCTAAATATATTTTTCTCAAATTTTAAAAGTTGAAATATGTGAGAAACCTATTTTTGTTGAAAATTTCATTATTTTAAAAGTCACTTTTCAATATTTATGTTATCTTAATAAGTCATATTTTCTCTTTAATTAATTTTCTAGTACAAAGTTATTTATTAGAAAATATAATGATTTATTAATTTACTATAAATATTTCTTGTAATTATATATAATATTCTATTAAATGGTTTGTAGTGTTTGTCCTTTTGTTATTAATGTTTGATTCCGTCAAAAGGACAACCTATGGTAGTTTTATTATTTTATATTTTCTATATACTAGCTTATAACCCGTGCGATGCACGGATTTTTGTTGATATGTAATAAATATTATTTTATGTCATAATAATATTTTTATATAATCATTATTTAAAATATTTTATTTTAATTTTAATTTTAATAATTTAATATAAAATTAGTTAATGATATGCATGGTTTAACACTAATATTATAAAATTTTAAAATAAATATGTCGTTGATAAAATTTGAAACTTGAAATTTTAGTAAATTAATTTAATCATATAATATATTTAATAATTAGATATAATGATTCTGATTTTTTTACTAAAAATTTAATGGTCATTATTTGTAATACGAATTTCTATTATATTTTGTTACTGATTATATGATATGATGTGATATTTTTGAGTATATATTAATTATTGCTAGATATGAATTGATTGGAAAATATGATATGATTGAGGTTTTTAGGTGTTTATAAAAGTTAATATCTTCAACTAAAAATAAATGTGAAAAAGGCAATCGACTAATTACCTTTAATTGTATTATGTTATTATTTATTTTTGGTTAGTTATTGCTAGATATGAATTGATTGGAAAATATGATATGATTGAGGTTTTTAGGTGTTTATAAAAGGTAATATCTTCAACTAAAAGTAAATGTGAAAAAGGCAATCGACTAATTACCTTTAATTGTATTATGTTTTATTTATTTTTGGTGTTTTAATAGTATAAATATCATATATATTTTTTTCTTTATAATGAAGGGTAAATAAGTAAATTCACGAAATACCAAAAAACATATATCAAAAAATAGGTACCAAAATTTTTAATGTTTCGACAATTATATAATTATTAATTTTAATTTAATATAATTTTAATATACTCATGTTTACGGATTATACTAATATTTCCTTATTATAAACAACACATGCAGATTTTTAATATATTTTATTAACAATTGAAAAATATAGTGTTATATTTTCGGGTATATATTAATGATTGTAAAATTAGTTTTAAATTAAAAAGGTAACGTGTTTAGAAATTTTAAAATAAATATGTCGTTGATAAAATTTGAAACTTGAAATTTTAGTAAATTAATTTAATCATATAATATATTTAATAATTAGATCTAATGATTCTGATTTTTTTACTAAAAATTTAATGGTCATTATTCGTAATATGAATTTCTATTATATTTTGTTACTGATTATATGATATGATGTGATATTTTTGAGTATATATTAACTATTGCTAGATATGAATTGATTTGAAAATATGATATGATTGAGGTTTTTAGGTGTTTATAAAAGTTAATATCTTCAACTAAAAATAAATGTGAAAAAGGCAATCGACTAATTACCTTTAATTGTATTATGTTATTATTTATTTTTGGTTAGTTATTGCTAGATATGAATTGATTGGAAAATATTATATGATTGAGGTTTTTAGGTGTTTATAAAAGGTAATCGACTAATTACCTTTAATTGTATTATGTTTTATTTATTTTTGGTGTTTTAATAGTATAAATATCATATATATTTTTCTTTATAATGAAGGGTAAATAAGTAAATTCACGAAATACCAAAAAACATATATCAAAAAATAGGTACCAAAATTTTTAATGTTTCGACAATTATAAAATTATTAATTAATTTTAATTTAATATAATTTTAATATACTCATGTTTACGGATTATACTAATATTTCCTTATTATAAACAACACATGCAGATTTTTAATATATTTTATTAACAATTGAAAAATATGGTGTGATATTTTTGGGTATATATTAATGATTGTAAAATTAGTTTTAAATTAAAAAGGTAACGTGTTTAGTTCAAAAGAAAATATTAATGAAGATTAGTTTTTCAATATTTATGATTGGAAGATACATTGATGTTTTTAGGTGTTTATAAAAGGTAATATCTTCAATTAAAAGTAAATGTGAAAAAAGGCAAGTGACTAATCACCATTAATTGTATTATGTTATTATTTATTATAGGTGTTTTAAAAGTATAAATATCATATATTTATTTTCTTTTTAACAAAGGGTAAATAAGTAAATTCACGAAGTACCAAAAAACTGGTACCAAAAAACAGGTACCAAAAAACAGGTACCAAAACTTTCAATGTTTCGGAATTTATATAATAGTATAGATTTAGCCGTTTTAAGTAATTTTATGTAAATTATTATTCTGTAAATTACAATCTATTATTTAGGAGGTTTTGTAAATTATTTTCTTTTATTTCTAATATTCTGTAAATATTATAAATACAGTTATTTTAGAATAGTAAAAAAAATCGTGTTTTTCTTTTCTTTTTAGTTATTATTTAATATTATTATTATGTATATTATTTCTTATTTTTGTATATTATTTTTCATGTGTATATAAATAGTTTGTATAGTTTTTACAGTTTAGTTACTATACTCTCAAAACTTACAAACAGGTCCCTATACTTGGTTCTTTTGTACTTCTTTTGTTTAACACACACATATCATGCGATTTTAACTTCTAATCTTTGTTGTGTTGTTGTTATTAACAGAATTTCTTATATAGGACCATTGTCGGTATCTATCTTGCAAGACCTAAAACATGATAAAATAGTTTTGTTTGTATTGGTTTGAACATTAACTTACATTAATTCGATTAATACTTATTAATTGAATTTTTGCTTATGTTTTTGTTTAGTAAAACCGGCTCAAGATCTATATCTTTCCTAACTCAAAATTTCTTTCTACAGCTGTGATTGCTTACATTGTAAATCTTTTGAAATCACAACTGTATATCATTCTATCTCTATTGCTCATATTATGTGATGCAGGTTCATCTAAATGGAGTTTTGTTTTCTCACATGATTAGTCATGACGTTGTAAACCCAACAACTTTTATCCCAGACTACAGTCAAACTCAAACACATTCTGACTTACCCCCTAAAAGGAAGTTACCCATCAGACTAGAGGTCACCAGGGAGCAACTGCATCTGATGCAGCAAATAAGGATGTGTGGGATATTCAGTTGGAGAGTCACTACCTTATACACTAACCAAAATATTTCATATGCACAAAGTGAGATTGCACACACTTAAAGATGAATTGACGGACACCTGTAATCCAACCATTTTAAGGTTAGGATTATAAGTTAAAGGTTCTTTAATGAACCAAGAGTCTTCACAGACCTCGAGAGAAGGTATTGATCTCAATGCAAAATTCAACAAGATCATTATCTAACTCCCCAGAGGGAACATCTCTGGATCCTGCGGGTAACGGGTCCAACATAGGTGCGGATCGACAACTTGTAAACTATGATTCAGATTTTACCTGATGAGTTTAACAAGGTGATGTCTTCACAGACATTAGAAGGGAACCTTGATCTCAATGCTAAATTTACAGATCATTGTTTACCTTCTCAGAATTCAAATCTGAAAACCCTATAAAGGGAAAACTAGCAACTTGTAGATTATGACTCAGATTCGTCTGACGAGTCCAATGAGGATTTGGGATTTGCGAACTCCCATTGCACCATCACTGACCTCTCTTGAAGGGGCTAAGTTGATTTTTCCTTGCAGGTACACTAATGGATGCTGGAGCTATGAGTGATATGAGTGATACACTAGTGAGCAAGAGTGTAAACACAGAGAGAAGTGAGACACTCAACACAAATGAGTGGAGAGAAGAGTGAAACACTTGTGAGGTACACTAAACACTATCACACACTCACAGTGAGGAAGAAAATGAAACTTCTTTTCTAACAAAGAACTCTATAATTGGTACAACTACTTTGTCAACTAGTTGATTGGAGGATTCCTCAACTAAGGGGGAGAAGTAAAGGGGTACAAGAAAAAGGAGAGTAAGCTAGAAAGGGGGAGCATTTACAAGGGGGAGCATTTACAGACTATGCTTTGGAAGAGAAGCAAGTCAAGTTATTAAGGGGGAGCAGACTGTGCTTTGGAAGAGAAGCAAGTCAAGTTATTAAGGGGGAGCCTTATATGGAGAAGTAAAGGGGCTTCTAGTTGAGATGAAAGTGGAGATATAAGGAGAAGTACATCACAATACTATTCTATTAGTCTTTCAATGTACTATGTATAAAGGCTAAGTGGAGGAGTAGTAGATTTCCTAGAAGTTATAGAAATGGTATTGATTCACCATTGTCTACATAATAGGAACAATTGTTTTTCTTTAGTGAGAAAAGCTGTGTCAGAGAAGGGAAGTGATTGTAAATCAACAACTGCTGTTAATCACCAATGTAAGATGTGAAGGATTATCAGGCAGAGATATAAAGAATCAGAAATGAAGATGAGTTATCTATTGAAGATCAGTTCAGTGCTAGAGGAACAGTCATCTATCATTTCATCAACTGAGGATTCTGGAAATGTTATATTTAAACCAGAGAAATGTTTTTTATGTACTATCTACTAAGCTCTTAAATGCTTAATCTTTTTCTTGTTTAAGTGAGTTAGTTGAGTTATCCTCTAGGTATTTGCTTGTTATTGTCTAACAAACAAATAGGGGGAGATTGAAAGGCATATGATGTAGCCTATTTGTATTTCGAGGATACAACTCAACTTAAACAAGATTGTAATAGTAAATAGTATATAGACTGTCACAAGGAATCTCAGATTGTAATATCTGTCAGAAGAAAAAGATCAAGGTCAATCTACAGACTTGAAGAATTACTACATTGAAAGAAGTTCAGTCATCTGATCAAGCCTCAGTGAAGTATTCGTTAAAGAAGTGGATTCGTTTAAAGTGACAGAGATTCAACAGTGACAGAGGCAGTACAGAAGAAGTAAAGAGAGAGAGGAGAAAAGAAAGGAACCAGATTTTAAAGTCGATATATGAAGAACAGTCATTGCGGTTAGTCACTCATGAACCAGACAGTACATCGAGTGTTAACATTAAACAGTGGTTATTCGTCATTAACTTCAGTGGTTCAAGCTATCAAGACTGGTATGTGGGAAAATCCTTGTGCAAGCAACAAGAGTGCTAAATTCAGTAACCACAATGATTTTATTATCAAGTGAACTAGCTACGAGGAAAAAGAATTATCATAAAGAAATTCTAAGTGATATATTCTTAAAGCTGGAACCCCGGTTGGAATTGATATATTTTTTGTTAAGCAAAAGGAGTCCGGTTCCAGACGCTCAGGTAACCGCAGTTTAGAGTTTAAGGATAATTTTATATTAATAAATATTTTATTTATTAAGAAAATTATATTTATAAATATCTAATAATATTAGATATTTATTTTTATAATTTCTAAATTAAATTAATTATTTATTAATTAAAAATTATAAGCTGTGTGGATTAAAAAAACATTTCTACGGAGCCCATTTCATGTAAAACAAAATAGGCCCCAGTTTCATTTTAATTCACAGCAGGTCACAGGTTTGTTAACAAGTGAAAACCAATTCTTTTGGTTATTAAATCAAACCAATTGATTTAACAAACAAAAGAAATGAAAAGCTGTTGTTCACATGGTTGCTGTCGGCAAGGATTTCTACGCGCATGCCTAGCGCGTGTCCAGCACGCGTGGACACGCGCCCGAGAGAAAAGAAGAAAAAGCCGCGCGTACAGCTCACTCTATCTTCCTGCGACTGGTCTTCTGCAGCACATCTTAAATCAGTTATTTGTTTACAATTCAGAAATGGTAGTTCTGATTTCTTTATTAAAATCAAAGGTAGTACTGCCAAACTTCAAAGGTAGTTCCCAGAATTATATTGTCAAAGGTAGTGTCAAACAAAGTTCAAAAGGTAGTGCAAGGCTTGTTCAAAGGTAGTACTAGTTCATTTGAAAGGTAGTTCGAGGCAAATTGTCAAGGAAAAGAGGCATAAGCTTTTTGTACTAAAAGATGAAGAGGCGGCCAGACACAAAAAAACTACAACATAATATCTACAAACACCCAGCTGCTCCATTCTCTCTCAAGAACATCAAGAACAAAAATTTACAGAAAATTCAGTTCTAAACCTTTGTAATATTTTATCCGGTAGAACTTGATTATTTGCTGTTTTTGTACTACTAGCGAGTTTTTACTCCTAGCACTTATCTCGATTTTTATTAACAAATATAGAAAAGTTCATGTCGAATTTTCTAATTTGTTTTTATCAACTTGATAATTAATCTGTACTGAAATTGTAACACCCATCAAGTTAATATATTGTTATATTCAACTTGAAATTTGTTTCAATTTATTCCGCACAAATTTGTCTAAACTAAATTTTATTTAAAGGACAAATTTCGACAAATTGGTAAAGATTGTATTCAACCCCCTTCTACAATCTTATCGGACCTAACAATCTATCCACCCACTGGTAACACCAAGAAGATCCATTTCGATACCCGAAGAATATTTCTAGGAACATCCAAGCGGGTCGAACCATAAACAGTTATAATAACGAAATGATTGACATAAAGTTGTGAGTTTAACCATTGGAAAGAAATCAAATATATATACCTCCCCTAGAAGGGAAAATCAAAGTTTCCAAACTGAAACATACCACATCTTCCCGGTACATATTCTTCCTAATAGTCGATACTACCGAATACTAGTTTACCTAACATCTAGTCTCAGAAGGAACACTACTGTCGAAGTTAGTCGTTCCACAAAACTGGCACTACCAGGGCCTTCCGAATCTGGTGAACCGTGCTGTCCGAATGCATCCGCGATTACCCTGCCGTGTTGCACAAGCACAGCACCTAAACTTGTACGAGGTGCATCCTAATAAATTCTAAAATTTTCCTTCCTCCATTAGGTAACACCAATGCTGGGTCGTCACCAATTTTATCTTTAGCTCCAGGGAGATTTCCCCCCTTTATCTTGTACATTCAAACTTTTAGTCTTACTAATAAGTCGGGTTACGGGACCGCACTCTTTGTAAGGTCCTGAGCAAATCTTTGGTACTACCCCGTGAACCTTATGAAATTTCTCACTTTTGCCGGTGTGGTTGGTCTTTCTCCATTTGAAACTGTCTTTAACTTGTTGAGGTCGACCAACACTACTCCTATTGATCATATGTCCTATTAACTGGACTTCAGTTTGCCAAAATTCTTACTTCGAGAACTTGGCCTACACCTGTTCTTTCAGGTTTCATTTAAAAGCATTCTCAATTACATCTTAACCAGTGCTCGCCTTACCTAATCCATTTACGATTCAGTGTCGGAATAACTTGAGATAACTACTTAATCCATTCAATGAAAAGAAAGAATTTACTATTCCTCTGAATCCCATCATACCATTACTTTCCAATGTCTTTAATTTTTTTAATCTGGTCCATTCATAAAATGAACATTTCCCTGAATCAAACCACCTCATCAATTCTCAAGTTGACTTTATAAATTATACCCTATGAAATCTGCCTTCTCATGGTGAATTACTATTGACAACATTCAAATTTAACCCATTTATCAGATGATATGACACTTCTTGCCTCTATTTCAATTGTTCTTGGGACTCTACTTCCCGACATATATGGATGTCTTTGATAATTATGCATCATTCTACTTTTTTCTCATTAATCTGAAAGTCTCTAAGGATTCTTATCGAACTCCATATAAGATCTCAAGCAATCCTTCCAATTTGTCTTACTTGCCGGTACTTTTCATCCGGCAGTCCGGCTATGAATCCAATATGCCTCTTTCATTCTCTTAATAATATCTCAGTTCTCTATGTTCACTTCTCTGAGCACTATACCTTAACTCTTACAGTATCTCTGGCTGCAACCCTCATTTCCTCAAGGGTAAACTCCTTATCCCTAACAGGTTTCTCCTCTTTAGTTGAAACCTCCTCTTGATTCTCAGTAGATTATTCAATCGAATCAACAAGCCGATCACCATCATATAATAAAGCATCACTGTGCTGCTGCTCGTACGCCTCAAGGTTTGCCGCCTTACAAGTCGACACGAGAACGAGCTAAGTTACTACCATGATACTTAAGAGTTCCCATAAGGGTTTTATATGTCAGTACTACCTTAAGTAGTCCGACTATGAACTTGGCAAGAGTTCTTATTATATTAGTGAATTTATTGTTTTAACGTCGCGTCAACTCCTGGGATATATAACGCTCTCTCTGATACCATTTCTGTAACACCCCCAGATCCGGGTCAGGGATCTGGTCATTACGGTCTCAATCTCCATCCACAAAACCGGCATAAAAATCAAATTACAACTTTGTGACCCAAAACAACAACATAAAACACACCCGTTATAGTCCCAGAGATGAAATCAGAGTAACTACCAAATTTTATTAATCACAAGATTGAGTTCTTACAACCCAAAAGATTTACAATTTAACGATTACACACTCTTTGCCATCCATTTGTATATGTCATATAATAAATACATTTGATACTCAAATGCTAACATCTAGCATACCAATGGTTGCCTCTTCAGCAATGGTAGCTATGATTTTAATTGCTATTCCTCTGACAGCTGTCACATGCTTGTGCTGAATGCGCCCTGTTGTTGTGATATAAATAAATAAAGCAAGGGTGAGCAATAGCCCCCCAACAATAATATAACTACATAGTGATATATATGACAATTCAAAAGTATATTTTGAAACCATATGCCATGCATTAACGAAAAAAGTGCCAGATCAATATAAAGGATGAAGTTACAAGGTAACTCAAAACATATATATGCCATGGAAATATCTGCTATGCCAAAGATAACAAGATAACATCATTTATCATGAAATAGGAACTTTCAGAAAAGGCACTTCAATTCTAGTTTCTGAACATTTTTCAAACTCCTGGCAACCTGAAAGAAGTCTCTTCGATACGTGTTGCGGGAACTACCCGTCAACCTGAAAGAAGTCTCTTCGATACGTGTTGCAGGGAATTCCCAATTTGGGAGATGAACTAATACTGGAGTTATCACGCGCCAGCTGTCCCACTCTCCGATGATCAGTCGAAGATGGTACAACCTAATATAGTTTACTACCGGTAGAAGGAAGAACTAACGGATTTACTTTTCTACCGCCCTTGATAGTAACTCCCTGGCCAACGGTTGGGCCTTGTGATGGACCGCGCGACTCGGCCTCTTACACACGACTCCTAGTTCAAATAAATCCGTGACTCTGAAATGTAAAGCTCGTCCTCCTTTCCCCAAGTGTAATACTTGTTAGACTTCACAAAGCAGTCGTATCTAGCTAGTTGGAAAGGAAAATTTACCAATATTTCCCAAGCTGCTGCTTGTTAATGGATACCAACTTGTTCCAACACTCTTACCCCTCGAATAATGAGTGGGTACACAAGATTCATTGAATAATAGCAACCAAGTTGCGAGTGAAAAGAATTGTTTCAAAGAATTTATGACGGGGAAGTCAACAAGATAAATAACATTTCTCAAGTAAGGTTTCCTTATAATAGAATTGAATGAAGAATGGAGTTACTGAGAACCTTCCATGATAATATAATAATAATAATAATAATAATAATAATAAGACTCTGAAATAATTTATATAATAATCGAAGGTCGAAGATACTATGTGAATGAAGTAACTCATCTTTGAAATGAGTTCGAAGAATTAAATAAATATTCCAAGAATATTTATTAAGTCACAGACATTGGAAAAGTATTGCTCGAAATGATCTTTGAGTAAATATTCATAATAATATTCATTGAACGAATAATGAATATTCGAGTGAATAAAAATATTTATTGATGAAATAATCATCAAATGGATATTTTGAGATAATATTCATTGAACAACTAATGAATATTCAACTTAATAATATTTATGGAAGAAATGATTCTCGAATGAATATTTGAAATAATATTCAATAATTGAATCGACTTTAAATGAATGTTGAAGATAATATTTATCATCTCAAGGAAATATTGAAAATAATATTTATCGAATAACTTGAGTTCGAATCAATGTTCAAACTAATATTTAAAAAATAAATAGAGTTTGAATGAATATTCGAAATAATATTCATTTAAATAAATAAGGCTCGAATGAATATTAAAAATAATATTCATTAAATAAATAAACTCGAATGAATATTCAAAATAATATCTATTGAGTAAATAAGCTTGAATGAATATTCTTAAAGTAAATAACTTAAATGAGGGTTCGAAATAATATTCGAATATTAAATCAACCTTAGATGAATATTGAAGATAATATTCATCGAATAAATAAATATCGGATGAATATTCCAAATAATATTTGTCAAATAATCTCTAAGGAATATTCCAATAATATTCGCAAGATAATAAGTGGAAAATATTTACTTAATTATTTTCCTCTGAAAATAATATCAATATATCAAGGAATAACGACTCCCGGTCTATAATCAAAGGATGAGATTCAACTGCCCTTTGCTAAGGGTCTTAGTAATATCCATCTTATAACTGATATATTAACTATCTAGCTTATAAGCCAACAATAATTCAGGGAACAAGTATATCAATATGACTTTGAAAGTAGGCATGCATGCTATGGCATATGTATAACAGAAAGCATATATATATATATATATATATATATATATATATATATATATATATATATATATATATATATATATATATTCACAACAACAGCCTTTAAAAAGGATTTGAACTTGCCTGGCAATCCTGTAGGGGTAGTGTGCCTCGTGTCAATCCGGTGATCTATAAATAGTCACAATAACCGAGGTCAATCACTTAACACTTTTAAAAAGGCTAAGTATAACTTAACTTAAGTCGAAACACGTTTTCGAGTTATCTCGTTAAACACCCTTTAGTGCAACTCTCTTTATTATCGCTATGACCCGTCATTCGTTCGCTAGTAAGACACGTTGTCATACTCACACTTGGTATATACTTAAGTCGTATAAATTCTAAGGTCGATCGTTTACGAATCAAGATTATACCTCGAGTTTTATCGCCCGTTTTCTAAGTTATAATCAAAGTCATACTTTTAAGGGGTTCGTTCGCGTTTAACCTCGATTCGAACAATTTATAAAATCGGAAAATGATCCGTTTGACATGAGGTTTTCTCCCACACCTTCCTTTTTATCTCTAATATTTTATTATCAAGATTCGCCACTGATATCGTAGTATTAAAGGAATCTAATTTCAGTTACGAACTTTTGTTTACGGTTTCGAACCACTTTTACGAATTTAATCATAACTCCTAAACCATAAGTCCATTTCATACGATCTTTATATAAAAACGAAGCTTATAACATAGTCTAGCTTTTCATGGCAGAATACAAAGCTAAACAGTGAGTTAAAGCTACTGTGATGCACGGTTTCTTAAGGTTTAACGAAAATCGGGCATTACGACGGCTATAAATCGAACGTTTCTAAATTGTTTTCAACACAACCAAGCCACACCGGGCATCCATACATCTTATACACATGTAATACTCCTCTTAACAGTCAAGAACATCTTACTACACCATCATAACATCATAATACTCAGATCCACTAACAAACTACATAATCATACTTATAAGATCATCATATTCATCACTAATCTAATAATCATCAAGAACATCCATAAAACTTAAAGTGGATCTAGGGTTTCAAGAGAGTAATACCTTCCTTGGGGTGTCTATGAGTCTATAAAGCCTTAATCTAGTCCTTGGAACACCTTAATATATCTTAGATCATCAAAAGAAACCAAGAAAACAAAGTTAGTTTATAAGGGTTACTATTCATCATCACTTTTGTAAAAATCATAACAAATCGAAAAATAAGAGTTTGGACCTCAAATGTTTACCACATCTTGGCCTCTACGTAATATTTGATTTGAGCTATAGATCACCAAAAACAAAGCTTCATAGCTATGGTTTTGAGCCCTCTTTTCCCGCTGGATAGAAATTGCCAAGAACAGGCAGGTTGGTTTCTTCAACTTGGGGATGCGATTTGACTAGGCTATACTCATTAGATTGCCATGAAATTTGGAACGAACCTTGCCCATGGAGTGGAGAAGCTATGGTTCAAATATGGTGATTTTATCATGGATAGAAATGGAGATATGAATTTTTCTTTGAGCCTTGTTCGTGCTGGGCCGTTTGGGAGATATGGAGTTTCTTTGCTTGATTTGTTCTCATCCTTGGCTAAAATGCATAATTGATGATAATATCTAATAAAGTAGCTTTAATAAAGTGATGATGCAAGGGATGATGAAAATGGATGGACATGTGTTGAAGATTTGATGGTGCTAAGGCTAACCAAGTGATTTGCTTGCTAAGTACTAGTTTAATCTCTAAGTGTGCTAGTTACTTGTATAACTATATGGTTACTAGATATTTCCCCACTAGCACATGCATGCAACTTGCTCTCTGCTTGCTCTTTTGTTCGGTTATTTCTCAATTTAATTGATCCTTCAGAGGAATAACTCAATCGTTTGTAGTTAGGGTTTTACCGGAAACCTTCTTAATATTTATAATACTAATCTCCATCTTTCTTAATACTTCTCGAACTTAAATTCCTTAAATCCTTTTAATAAATCCTTAAGTCTTGCAGTGTCCAGGAAAATCTCGGAGAAAATAAAAGTGCTATTTTTCTGAATCCGATGTCGTTTACATACACTTATTTCACCCTTGGATCATGAATACGAACTCAGAAATCCGTTCTGAATATTTCTATATAGCGTCGTCTAATAATATTCTTATTTTCACCAAAAACACTATTCATTCTTTATTCCTTATATTTATAAAAATGTCCTTGTTCTCTTTCGGGCATTCCTTACCCCTTTTACGGAACCACTGGACTAACAACAGATATAGATTTGGATGACACAAGAATATCTCCTTCCTCTTTGGAATGCCATATCTTATTTCTTAGGAGATAGATTATTCTTATCTAGGTTGTCAACCCATTGCATTCTTCATGACATATAATCATTAGAATCTTTACCCATTCACATTCATTCATTAGAACTGCTAATACTTTGTAGTCAGAATCACTGTTCATTCTGTCATCGATATATAAAAAAGTTTTAATTCTACCGAAAATTCGGGTTCTTACAGTTATTAAAATGGTTCATTAGTGTTGCTATAGACACAAAATCATTGTCATAAACTCTTTTTGCAATGATTTTTGGTGTTGCCATATGGTACTAAAATCGTTGCTACATGGACATATAGTAACCAGACCAAAGTTAACGGCGGATTTTGGCAAAATCATTGCAATAGACTCTACTGCAATGGTTTTAGGCCCTAAAGCAACACTTTTAAGTGGTTGCTATATGTAATCTATGGTGTAGTGACTGTTCTAGTTGATCGGTGTTTGTGCACATAGGGCATCAAGAGCTTCACGATATACAACCCCTTTAAAGCGTAGAAATGTGTCGGCACATCTTCCAGTCCCTAATCACATACAAAAGCCTCACTATATAAATTCAACTTTGTTCCCTGAAATTTCAAGAGAATATCAAATTTACAGTGCTAAAGGCATTACTCATATGAGGGCTGCATGTACGCTTGCTGCTCGGGTCTTAGACTATGTAGGATCACTGGTTAGGGTGAGTTCTATAAAGTTCTAGATGTTACAAACCGTGATTAGAGGGGTATAGATCACTCTTAGTTAAAATTTTAGATATTTATTTGTTTGCTTGGTGATTTATATTCTATTTTGAATACTATTAATTTGGGAAAAGTTTGTCTAACCTCTTCAAAATTTATTGAATTGGTTTAATTCTAAAGTGAAGGGTCTTTGTTTACAAAATGTGATTTATAATTTAGGATAGTACATATGTAGTAAATGCTTCTATACATTATAGAATTAGTGTAATATTAGTGATCAAATATCACGAGTTAAAAACATAATTCAATTTTGGGAATAACAAATTAATTCCATCTTACATGCAGAGTAGCTTGCCATTGTGACAAGCAAAGTTATGGGCCAGAACTAAATTCCGTGGATTTCTTGAATCCTTCAGGTCGTCTAACATAGATAAAATTGTAGGAGTGAATAGGTACTAGCAGGTTTTTGGGAGTTGTCTAACTATATTATTTTGTGTGAATAATTACCTGGCTCAGGTTAGTTTGCTTTCAATTTATCATTTCTGAAATACATAGCAAGCGTAAATGGCTTGTGTAACCCTCCTCAGTGTGTTACCCATTCTGTAAATGTGAAATCACAATTTGGTATTTCATATGTCCTTCTACAAGTTTGATATAAAAAATAAGCCTGCTAATGTACAAATTTAAAAATTATGATAACTATTGGTAGATCATGAGTTACAGACTCCTTAATTTCTTTATCAGCCACTAGTGACCACAAATGACGTTGATGAAGCAATGCACCATATGATTACTGAAGCTTCCGTCTATCCTTCATCACTCAGTTACGAGCAATTTCCAAAAAGTGTATGAACTTCAATGAATGAGTGCATGTATATCATGGAATACCCGACTCTTGGATATTGTTAGAGTTTTTCATATACTCTTAGTTTGGCCATCTATTTATTGGATAGTGGTTATTTAAATGATCATCTTTGTAGGATAGAGACATCATTAAAATTGATGTCGTAGTGTACTTGAATGTAAATTCCCAAGTTGGTATAATATAATAACCTCTTTCGTTCTAGATTAAAATTTATATTAATTATCTAAATTATGGCAGCCATTTTTTATCTTTCGATTATGAATTCTTCATTGTCAGATTTGTAAGTTTTCTCATTTTTCAACATACGATTTTTAAATAATCTTTCGTGTTTTCCTCATATTTAATTTGTAAACTCAAGTGACAATTTTTTAATTAAGATGCATTTCTCTTTTTTGGGTACTAGGGTTATTATGAGGATACATCGAAGACTTTTTTATGTGGCAATGTTGATGATGCCATAGAATCAAAACTTGCAACTATTTCTCTTGTAACTATTAATAAAAATGTTGCCACTATTAATCAAAACTTGCAACTTTGATCGTTATCACTAGTGTTTACACTCGTAGTAAATACAATAAATGAAAATATGAGAAGTTTTCTTAAGTCTATAAACAAGTCACCGAAAGAAGTTCATCTTATTGTTCAGGCCTTTGCGATGAATAAAGATCGAAGACTTTAAGAATGACACAAATGTTCAAGATTCTGTGTAAGTACAAGAAGATTCTTGTGAAGAATCATTGATTATTTATTAATTAGTATTGAAGCATCAAGTCGTGCAAATTGACTTCTACAAAGTAAACCAAGATGAAGATCACAACCATTGTTAGTCACTTGTGAACTAGAGCAGTGCACTAAGTGTCAACAATATCAAGGGAAAGATCGTCATCGACATTGACACTAGAAGAATCCAAAGAAATATCATTTTAAGTGTCAACATAGAAGAATGGAAGTTTTCAAGGTTAAAATGCAAAAGGTGAAAGAAGTACAAATGTGAGTGTTGAAATTGAGAAGTAAGCTTAATTGTTAAGTGGTGAAATTGTCCACCATCCATTTCCACCACTCATCCATCAATTTAACCAGTCGTCCACCATTCATATTAATTTCACCATTCATAACCAATTTCACCAGTCAACTACTATTTTCACCAGTCATGTATCATTTCCACCAGTCGTGTATTATTTCCACCAATTAGTGAATTTTCATCGGTCAGTTTGATTTTTTTGAGTAAGAAGATACTTTGCACAGCTTGTGTGAGAGCTAAGCAAATACATGGACCTAACAAAGCCAAGCATGCTTAGAAGACTACAACTAGATATTTGTCCTGTAGAGAGATAAAAGAGAAGTCGTGTGTTTTGTTTTTCTTTTTATCTGTCTTCCTTGTAAAAACAAAAAGCTCCATAAACGCTCTATATTGAAAGCTAGTAAAAGTTCTGTGTTTAATTCTCTATAAGGTAAATCATTGTAACTCGTTTATTTATTTCATGAGGTTTTAGCAGTACTAAAGATTATATATATAAATGTATATATATATTCGTGGAAACTTGTTTGTTGATTTGAACCGTGTTAATTTTCAAGAACTAACCATAATTTACTTATCCGCAAAGAACTTGAAAAATCGGCGTATTATATTCAAGACTAAATTGCAAAATGCACCCCTTTGATTCAGACCAAAGTCACTTTATTACCTATACTTTCAACAATTGCACATTGCATTCCTGAACATGGGCGCTCCACATTGCACCCCTGTCGTGTATTTTTACCAAATTACCCCTGACAATTTGGTAAATTCAGAATAATTAATTATATTTTGATCCCTAAAGTATGAAATGTTGCATACATGAACCCTTGAACAAAATTTTTTGAATTTCCATAAATATTTTATAATTTTTCCTAAATTTTTTTGAATTTTTTTTGAATTTTTTTAGAATTTCCATAAATTTTTTTGAATTTTTGAATTAAGTATTCTGATTTTACCAAATTATCCTTGGGTTTTTGGTAAAAATACACGAAAGAGGTGCAATGTGCAGCGCCCAAACATGTTTAGGGATGCAATGTGTGATTGTTGAAAGTATACGTACTAAGTGGCTTTGGTCCGAACCAAAGGGGTGCGTTTTGCAATTTAGTCTATATTCAACCCCACTTCTACCATACATTTTGGGACTAACAATTAGTATCACTGTTGAGTATTGAATACAGTAAAAGAATACAGAGGGGGGGTGAATGGATTCTTAAACTTTTTCTCGTTCTTGAATCTGTGTAGCAAGATATGTGTTTGTGTGTGTAGATTTACTGGTGCGGATTATGAACAACACAAGACACGATGTTAGGAATAATTCATGAGTTGTGATGTTAAGAATAAAATTTTACTTATACTTATTGTACATCCTGATTTATAAAGGATTTAGCACTTTGTATAGAAAATATGTATTAGATAGTTATCTATAAAGTTTAGTCAGGAATGAACAGTGCATCGAGTACTACATGTCAGGAACTGAGATTGAATCCTGATATGTCAAGTAAACTACTGATCAAGTACTGATGGGATGGCCAGATCCTGATGTAAGATGGAATCCTGATATCAGTCGTGTTACTGATAATGTCATTATGGATGCTACAGAAACTGGCAAGTGCTATAAAACAGCATCTTTGTTTGAGGAACAAGCAAGAAGATTTTATGAAGGAAAGAATTTTCTATTGATGGAAACTATCAACTGGACGGTAGAACATTGTCATGTATAGATTATCTTTCTGTAATTAGTTGATAGGAAGCATTATAAATATTCTCTCTATATAATTGTAAAAATAGTTCGGTTCGTGAGGTTTGTAATCGTAAGTATACGAGAGTGCAAACAGAGAGAAATTTGTATTGTCAGCAGCTGCTAAAGGTATTTGTACACCTTTGGTAGAGTTTGTATTTGATCTTATTAATACAAACAGAATTTGATTCATTCGTTTATTCTTGTTCATATAACCAAGCAAAAATCAGACACAATTATATAACTTGTATTCAACCCCCCCTTCTACAAGTTATTCGAGTTAACAATTGGTATCAGAGCAGGTTGATTTCGAATAATCATAAAGATCTGCAATCATGTCTGGTTACAAGGATGGG
Organism: Kitagawia praeruptora; assembly: GCA_037693485.1. Classification (NCBI taxonomy): domain Eukaryota; kingdom Viridiplantae; phylum Streptophyta; class Magnoliopsida; order Apiales; family Apiaceae; genus Kitagawia; species Kitagawia praeruptora. Next base: position 33,796,265 of record CM075346.1, on the reverse strand, counting down.
AATACTAAGATTCCTATGCTCAAGAGAAACGAATATACTCTATGGGAAGTAAAGATGTTGCATCATCTGGAAGCAACAGATCCTGATTATCTTGACAGAATCAGAGATGGTCCTTTTATCCCAGCAAAGGTTGTTGGACAAGTAACTGTTGATGGTCAAGTTGTTCCAGAACATACAGCAGAGAAGCCAAAATCTGGGTGGTCAGATAAGGACAAGGAGAATGTTCTTAAAGATGCTAAAGTGAGAAACATATTATTCAACAGTCTTGATTCTGTTCTCACTAACTATGTTCTCTCTTGTAAAACTGCTAAGGATATATGGGACAATCTTAAGGTTCACTGTGAAGGAACTAAGCCTGTCAGGAAGAATATGAGGACACTACTTATACAACAGTATGAGTACTTTGAATCCAAGTCTGGTGAGTCACTTACTGATACCTTTGATAGGTTTACAAAACTCATCAATGAGATGGCCATGCATGGTAAATATTATGACTTGGAGGATATGAATACAAAGTTCATGAAAGCTTTGCCTGATTTCTACAATGAGAAGATATCTGCGATTGACAAAGCTAATGATCTGGATGAGATATCATTAGAGGCAGTATATGGAAAACTGAGAGCTTATGAACTTGACAAGCAGAAGAAGAAGAGCAGGAGTGAAGGAAAGATGAAGACTGTTGCACTTACTGCTCAATCTGAATGTAAGAAGCTTCCGGAAGAACAACATGAAGAGACTGCTATAAAGAACTCAAGGAAGAAGAAAATCAAAGAAAGTTCTGAGTCAGAGACTACTGATATGGACTCTGACAACAATGATTTTGAATCTGAGATGCAGGAACTCTTTGCTATGTTTGCTAAAGCTTTCAAGAAAGGAAGATTCAATAGGAAAAGATTTAGCAAAGGACCTTTTCAAAAGAAGGAGGAGAAGAAGAGTGACAAAGGCAAAAGTACAATTGTCAAGCTTGATAAGGCCAAGATCAAGTGCTTTAATTGTAGCGAGCTTGGACACTTTGCTAGTGAGTGTAAGAAGCCTAGGAATTCAGGAAAGGGTAATGCACTTATGGTCACACAGAAGGATTGGGCTGATTCTAGTGATTCTGAAGATGAATTGGATTATGACAACATTGCACTGATGGCAAATGTTTCAGACAAACCTGGATCTCCAAAGAAAACTTCTCCATCCTTTGTTAAGGTATCACTTCACTCTCTTGATTCATTTGATAACTTAAATTCTGATGAAATTAGATCTATCCATGCTGAGTTTAAGAATCTTATGACTAATTTTAGAATTCTTACTTGTGAAAGAGATGAACTTAAGGTTAAGAATGATAAATTAGTTGATAGAAATAATTTTCTTGAATCTGAGTTAATTCAAATGGAAGAATACAAGTTAAGTTCTGATAAAGCTAAGCATGATTATAGTGTTATTCTTGAGGCTTATGACTATGTCAGAAAAGAACTAGAAGAAGAGAGAGATGTGATTGAGACCACTAATAATTCTGGTAAAACGACCATAGAAATCTTTGAAAGTGGAATTCATGGTAAGGTTAATGGTTTAGGTTTTGATAAGGCTAGACAAGAAGAAAAAGTAGCTATTGTCAATGATGATAGTAAAGTAGAAGCTAGCACATCTAAATCTGAAGGTAAGAAAATTGTTTCTGAACCTAATCATGTTAAATTTGTTAATTCAAAAGGTACCCCTGTTGTACACAAAAGGATTAACAATAGTAATTCAGATGAGAAAGTGTTAGAGAAACCTAAGAATGTAAACATAGGGTTTCTGTCTAAGTCTCAGTTGAAACAGAGATTAGATGGTCTTTCAGAGTCTAGCAAGATCAAAAGAAATAGGAATGGAAAAGAAGGTATTAACAAAGAGAATAATTACAAGAATGTATCTGATGCACCTAGGAAAAAATGCTATAAGTGTGGAAATCATAATCATTTGGCCCTAGACTGCAATCAAAAACCTTCTTGGAAAACTGAGTCCAGATTCCCCAAGACTCAGAAAATTCAATACCAACCACAAAAAGCTTGTTATCATTGTGGTAGTTTACTTCATTCCATTAACATGTGTAGAGAATATCATGAACTGTATTATGACTATTATTCTCTGAAATCTGAAACTCCTAGTCACAAACAGTTTGTGAAATCAGAGTCTAAGGTTGACTCTGCAACAGGTAAAGTAAAAGCAAAATCTTCAAAGCATGTTGTTTCTAAATCTAGTAAGAAAGGATCCAATCAAAGTTGGGTCCTAAAAAATTCTAACTAGTTACTTTTTCTTTGCAGGGCACAGGAAAAAAGCATTCAATTATCTTGGACAGTGGATGCTCTGGACATATGACTGGAAAAAAGTCCCTGCTTACAAAGTTTGAGAGGAAAGCTGGCCCAGTAATATCTTTTGGAGATGGCAACAAAGGAGAAACTCTGGGATATGGCTCAATTGTTTTGGGAATGTCATCATAGAAAATGTAGCACTGGTTGAAGGCTTGAAACATACTCTTTTAAGCATAAGTCAACTGGGTGATAAAGGTTACAAATCAATCTTTGACAGAGAAGGATGCAAAATCTTGAATATGCTGAATGGAGACATTGTTCTAACTGGTCAAAGACATGGTAACATTTATGAAGCCAGCTTAAGTGATACATCTAAAGGAATTGTTAGATGTCTCTACAGCAAAGCAACAAGTGATGAAAGCTGGACAAGAAACTCTCACATCTCAACTTCAAGAAGCTTAATCAACTTGTTAAGCACAATCTGGTGAGAGGCCTACCTCAGGCAAATTATGTGCAAGATGGACTTTGTGATGCATGTCAGCTTGGAAAATAGAGAAGAACCACTTTCAAGAGCAAGACTGAAAAATTCAATTACTGAACCATTTCACATGCTACATCTTGATCTGTTTGGTCCAGTAAACATAATGTCTATCAGCAAGAAAAGATATGCTCTAGTGATAGTGGATGATTTCACAAGGTTCACATGGGTGTTCTTTCTACACAAGAAGGATGAAGCTCCTCAGCAAATCATTGAACTTGTCAAGAATATTCAGAATAGCTCTGAGTACAAAGTCAAAGTACTTAGGAGTGACAATGGTACAGAATTCAAGAATTCTACAATGGAGGAGGATTGTGCAGACAATGGAATCACTCAACAATTTTCTGCACCTGGTACACCTCAGCAAAATGGTGTAGTGGAAAGAAAGAACATGACTCTCATAGAGGCAGCAAGAACCATGCTTGCAGATGCAAAACTTCCAACCTATTTTTGGACAAAAGCTATTAACACTGCATGTTTCACTCAAAACTGTACCTTGGTAAATAGTCATGGAAAAACTCCCTATGAGATGATCAAAGGAAAGAAACCAAGTGTGAAATACTTTCACATCTTTGAATGCAAATGCTATGTCCTAAAAGTTCATCCAGAACAACTTGGAAAATTTGAAGCCAAATCGGATGAAGCAATCTTTCTAGGATATTCAGCATCTAAGGCCTTCAAAGTTTATAATCTCAGAACTCACATTGTTATGGAATCAATTCATGTTGCATTTTGTAACACCCCCAGATCCGGGGTCCGGGATCGGGTCATTACGGTCTTATTTTCCGTGATTGATACTTTGCTTAAGTCCACAATAAATAAATCACATGCTGTGACCCCACAATAATATCCATTCACACACACACAATTATAGTCCCAGAGATGAAATTGAAATAAGTCTCACATTACGGGCTTACGTATAAAAGTTATTACAAGCCAAAAGGATAACATCATAAGTTTAATAGTTTTGCCGTTGATTAATCATTATTGATACATATAATTAGACTGGTAAACCAAAGGCTGCTGATCTATGCTACCTCAGCAATGGCAGCGATGATATCAGCGGGTAGTCCTGTGGGTCGGGTAACCTGCTTGCGCCGAGTGTGCCTGATGCGAGCCATGTGACCTAGCTGTTGTTGTGACATAATAAATAAGCAAGGGTGAGCAATAGCCCACCAACAATATATAACTGTGCAGTAATATATAAGACAGTTCAAAGATATGTTTCGAAATCATATGCCATGCATTTGTGGAAATAGTGCCAGTTCAATATAAAGGATGAAGTTACAAGGTAACTCAAAACATATTTATATTTTGTGGGAATATCTGCTATGTCAAAGATAAGCCAGATCATCAATTTTTCATGATAGGGGAACTTGCAGGAAGAATGCTGCAATCCCAGTTCAAACACTTTTCAGCATTACCCACAATGGTAATGTTACAGAATATTCTTCAAATTTGGGTGATGAACTAATACGGGAGCTTGCCGCGCCAGGAGCCACAACATCTACGATGATCAGTCGCATGTCATGCTCCCCATCATTTGTTCTCTACATGTAGAAGGAAGTACCGACGGATCGCCCGCCCTCTGGAACCCCCCGGCCAACGGTTGGGCCATTGCTGGACCGGCGCCACTCGGCCACTTACGCGTCTCCTAGTTCAATTAACATCCATAACTTTGAAATGTAAAGTTCGTCCCCCTTTCCCCAAGTATAGCACTTGTTGATAGGACTCCATAAGGTAGTCGTATCTAGTTGGAAAGGAAAATTCACCAATATTTCCCAAGCCGAGGCTTGTTAATGGATACCAACTTGTTCCAACATTCTACCCCTCGAACGATGAGAGGGTACACAAGATTCCATGAATAATAGCAACCAAGTTGCGAGTGAAACGAATAATTTATGACCGGGCAGTCACAAGAGAAATAACATTCCTCAAGTCAGGTTCCCTTATATTCGAATCGAAGGAAGAATGGAATTACTGAGAACCTTCCTTGATAATATAATAATAATAATAATAATAATAAGACTCTGAAATAATTTATATAATATCCAAAGGTCGATGATACTATGTGAATGAAGTAAATCATTTTTGAAACGAGTTAGAAGAATTAAATAAATATTCCAAGAATATTTATTAAGTCACAGATATTGGAAAAGTGTTGCTCGAACTGATCTTTGAATAAATATTCAGAATAATATTCATTGAACGAATAATGAATATTCAAATTAATAATAAAGTTTATTGATCAAATAATCATCAAATGGATATTTGAGTTAATATTCATTGGATCAATAATGAATATTCAACTTAAGAATGATACTTATTGATGAGATAATTATCGACTGAATATTTGAGACAATATTCATTGAATAAATAATGTATATTCAACTTAATAATATTTATAGAAGAATTGATTATCGAATGAATGTCTGAAATTATATTCAATAATTGAATCGACTTTAAATGAATGTCGAAGATAATATTCATCGTCTCAAGGGAATATTCGAATTAATATTTATCGAAGAACTGGAGTTCGAATCAATGTTCAGCTAATATTTATAAAATAAATAGAGGTTGAATGAATATTTGGAATAATATTCATTAAATAGATAAGGCTCGAATGAATATTAAAATAATATTCATTAAATAAGTAAACTCGAATGAATATTCAAAATAATATTTATCGAAGAAATAAGAATGAATATTCTCTAAGTAAATAACTTAACTGAGAGTTCGAAATAATATTCGAATATTAAATCGACTTTAGATGAATATTAAAGATTATGTTCATCGAATAAATAAATATCTGATGAATAACCCGAATAATATTTATCAAGTAATCTCAAAGGAATATGTCGATAATATTTGCCAGATAATAAATGGAAAATATTTACTTAATTATTTTCCTCTGAAAATAATGTTAATATATCAAGAAATAACGACTCCCGGTCTATAACCAAAGAATGAGATTCAACTACCCTTCGCTTAAGGGTTTTAGAAATTTCCGGCTTATAACTGATATAATAGCTATCTCGCTCATAAGCCAACAACAATTCAGGGAACAAGCATTTCAAAGTAATTCGAGAATAGGCATGCATGCTATGGCATATGTATACTGAAAACATACATATATATATATATATATATATATATATATATATTCACAACAACAGCCTTTAAAAAGAAAGGTTCGAAAACTTGCCTGGAAAGCGAGTGCGGAAGGGTGGTGGTAGCTTGTCCCGGGTCAGCCTGACGATCTATAAATAGCCAAGGCATTCGGGATTAATCACTTGACACTTTACAAGATTAAATATAGACTTCACTTAAGTCGAAACACGTTTTCACATTATCTCATTATACACCTCTAGTGTAACTCTTTTTATCACCAATGAGGTTCGACATACGTTCGCTATTATGACCCGTCATTGTACCCACACTTAATACGTACTTAAGCCATGTAAGTTTTAATATCGATCATTTACGAATCAAGATTGTACTACGAGTTTTATCGTCCGTTTTCTAAGTTATTAACCAAAGTCATAATCAAGCATGCTTCTAGGGGTTCGTTCGCGTTTAACCTTGATTCGAACATTTTTATAAAATCGTAAAACGATCCTTTTAACGCAAGGTTTTCTCTCACACCTTCCTTATCATCTCTAGTATTTAATTACGATGGTTCGCTACTGCATTACCGAATTTATACAGGTTCAATTCCGATTACGAACTGGTGCTCTCGTTTACGAACCACTTATCTTAATTCGACCATAACTCCTAAACCGTATATCCATTTCACTCGATCTTTATATCAAAACGAAGCTCGTAACATGAACTAACTAAACATAGCAAAATCCGGGACTGGACAGTAAGGTAATGCTACTGCTATTCACGGTTTCTTAAGGTTAACGACAATCGGGCATTACGACGGCTATGTTTACATGATTTCCAAATTTCAAACCATCCAATAATCATAGTTTCCACTCCAAACAACATATACATGTTATTCAACCATGAACTAAGACCAAGCAATGTCTTTCCATTCATCTAAACTAATTTAACACTTAACAAATCCCAATCATAATATCAAGGTTCTAAACATGCATTAAATCCATGTAACTCATCTAAAATACCAAAACTTAAACTAAGAGCTAGGTTTCAAGAGTGGTATACCTTCCTTGATGTATGAATGAACTTAGTAATCCTTGGTTAGTCCTTATCTAGCCTTAATATAGCTTGATCTAGCCAAAGAAATCAAGAAAAGAAAAGTTAGTTCATAAGAACACTATTCATCAAGAACTTTGATCATGGTTTTGATCTAGTTAAACACCTTGGTTGATGATGATCTCTTGGATTTACCTTCTACTTGACACTAGCTTTGATTTAAGCTCAAGATTGAAGTGAATGGATGGTTGGAAGTGGAGATCTCCCCTTAGAAAAGAGCAAGGCCGAGAGCTCCTTGAGCTTGGTGGTGGTGGTTTTGTTTTTATGTTTATGTGCTAATAATGCTATACACTTGATATATAATGGATGCATCTCTTCTTAATGTGTTGTCACTCATCTATAGGTGCCACTTGTTGGCTTCTTATTGGACCATGTGTTGCTTCCACATTAAACAAGTCCATTTTTGCAAAAGTTCACTTATATCACCTAGCTTGTAGTTGACTTACAAACATGTCACTTAGGTTTCTCCTTTTTCCACCAATTGCACTTGTTTGTCTCTTGGTTATTTTGTTCGTTTCTTTGTCCGGTTATTACTCAATTTCCTTGCTTGTTCGGAGGAATAACTCATTCGTTTCTAGTTAGGGTTTCACCGGAGACCTTCTTAATAATTATAATACCATTCTCCATCTTACTTAATACTTCTCGAATTTAAATTCCTTAAATCCCTTCTATAAATCCTTAAGTCTTGCAGGGTCCAGGGAAATCTCGGAGAAAATGAAAGCGCTATTTTTCTGAATCTGATATCGTTTACATACACTTATCTTGTTCCTGGATCATGAATACGAACTCGAAGATCTGTTCTGAACACTTCTATATAGCGTCGTCCAATAATATACCCATATCCACCAAAATCACTATTCACACTTCATTAATCCTTTTATTCCTTATATATACTAATAATGTCCCGGTCCTCTTTAGGGCGTTCCTTAACCCTTTTTCGGAACCACTGGACTAATTACAGATATTGATTTAGATGACACAAGAATAATCTTTCTTGGAATAATATACTTATATCCTTAGGGGATAGATCATTCTTATCTATGCTGTCAACCAAAAGTATTCTTCATGACATATAAATATTTGAATTTAAATCCATCCCATTCATTTAATAGACATTCGTTACATTGCAGTCATAACCACCATTCACTCCTTATATTATTACATAAGAAAAAAAGTTTTAATTCTACCAAAAATCTGGGTTCTTACAGTCTCCCCTCCTTAAAAGGATTCCGTCTCGGAATCAGGTTGAAAACAAATGGGGGTACTTCTCCATCATTGCACTTTCCAGCTCCCAGGTTGATTCTTCTAGGTTGTGGTTCTGCCATAACACCCTGACAAGCTTGATGACCTTGTTTCGGAGCACTTGATCTTTTCTGTCTATGATTTCCACAGGTTGCTCCACATAGGTCAAGTCTGGTTGCATATCCACGTGCTCATATTCCACTATGTGCTTGGCATCTGGGTTATACTTCCTCAGCATTGAGACATGGAACACATTGTGCACTTGCTGCAGGTTCGGGGGTAATGCCAGTTCATAAGCTAGCTCCCCAATCCGCCTTAGGATCTCAAATGGGCCAATATATCTGGGGCTCAACTTCCCTTTCTTTCCAAACCTCATTAAACCCTTCCAAGGAGACACCTTCAGGAGCACTAGGTCTCCCACTTCATATTCTTTTCCTTTCCGAGCTAAGTCGGCATATTTCTTTTGTCGATCCTGTGCTGCTACCAGTCGACCTCTGATTAAATCCACTGCATCCTTCGTTCGTTGGATCATCTCAGGTCCGAGCATCTTTCGCTCTCCAACTTCATCCCAATATAGGGGAGATCGGCATTTCCTTCCATAAAGGGCCTCGTAAGGCGGCATTCCTATGCTTGAATGAAAGCTATTGTTGTAGGAGAACTTAATCAATGGCAAGTGATCATCCCAATTTCCTTTAAAGTCTATAGCACAGACTCTCAACATATCTTCTAGTGTCTGGATGGTCCTTTCACTTTGCCCGTCTGTCTGGGGATGGTAAGCTGTACTCATGTTTAGCCTGGTTCCCACACAGTCCTGAAAGCTCCTCCAAAACCTGGAGTTAAATATGGGATCTCTGTCGGATACTATGGCGACTGGGACTCCATGTCGCGCCACTATCTCTTTGAGGTAGATGTCTACAAGCCTATCAACCGTGTACCTTTCGTTGATCGGTAGGAAGTGAGCTGACTTTGTTAGTCGGTCTATAATCACCCATATGGCATCATGATTTGCTTTGGTCCTTGGCAAACCTACTACGAAGTCCATAGCTATATGTTCCCATTTCCATTCGGGAATCTCTAAGGGGTGCAGAAGTCCACTGGGCCTCTGATGCTCTGCTTTCACTTTTTGGCAAGTCAAGCATTTGCTTACCCACTCTGCCACGTCCTTTTTCATGTTGGGCCACCAGTAGTACTCTTTCAAATCCCTGTACATCTTGGTGCTACCGGGGTGCACTGAGTACCTTGAGCTGTGTGCCTCATATAAAACTTCCTCCTTGAGTTCCTGATCATTTGGGATCCATATCCTCCACATGTATCTCATGATCCCTTCTATATCTTTTTCACACTTGATTTCCTCACCAGTCATTAACTCCTCAGCTGAGTTCTTTTCTGCTTCCATTACCCTTTCCTGGCATAGCCTAATCTTTTCCAACAATGGAGGCTGGATTCGAATTTCCATCAATTTTTCTTGACCTTCTTCAGGTATCTTAACTTCAATTTCCAACTTTTCCAAGTCTTTTATCAATTCTTCCTCTGCAGTTATTATTTTGAGTTTTTCTTTCATACTAAGGGCGTCAGCCACCACATTGGCTTTGCCCGGGTGATAACGAATCTCACAGTCGTAATCCTTGATTAGTTCTAGCCATCTCCTCTGGCGCATGTTAAGCTCTTTTTTGTGTAAAAATGTACTTGAGGCTCTTATGGTCAGTGTAAATCTCACACTTCTCTCCATACAAGTAATGCCTCCAAACCTTTAAGGCAAAACAATTGCTGCCAATTCCAGATCATGGGTGGGGTATCGGATCTCGTAATCCTTCAATTGCCTTGACGCATATGCTATCACCTTACCGTGTTGCATAAGCACGCATCCCAATCCTTTGTGCGAAGCATCACTGTAAATCACGAAATCTCCTTTTCCATCAGGCAACGCCAATACTGGGGCCGTTACCAACCTCTTCTTCAGCTCTTGAAAACTCTTCTCGCATTTTTCAGTCCATTCAAATTTCTCAGTTTTACGGGTAAGTCGAGTTAACGGGGCTGCAATCTTTGCAAAATCTTGGACAAATCGTCTATAATATCCTGCTAACCCTATGAAACTCCTTACCTCTGTTGGAGTGGTTGGTCGCTCCCAATTTGAAACTGCCTCTATTTTGGAGGGGTCAACTAGCACTCCTTCTTTGTTGATTACGTGCCCTAAAAATTGCACCTCATTTTTCCAGAACTCACACTTTGAGAATTTGGCATATAATTGCTCCTTTCGGAGTGTCTCTAAGGTTATCCTCAAATGTTCCGCGTGTTCTCCTCTGTCTTTGAGTAGATCAGAATATCATCAATAAAGACTATAACAAATTGGTCCAAGTACTCCTTGAACACTCTATTCATTAAATCCATGAAAGCTGCTGGGGCGTTGGTCAGTCCAAACGACATTACCAAGAATTCATAATGTCCATACCTAGTACGGAAGGTAGTCTTTGGAATATCTTCAGGTTTAATCTTCAACTGGTGACATCCAGTTCTCAAGTCAATCTTGGAGAAATACACAGCTCCTCTTAGCTGGTCAAACAAGTCATCAATTCTGGGTAACGGGTACTTGTTCTTTATGGTTAGCTTGTTCAACTCTCGATAGTCGATGCATAACCTCATACTCCCGTCCTTTTTCTTAACAAACAACACTGGTGCGCCCCAAGGTGATACACTGGGTCTTATCATACCCTTATCCAACAATTCCTGTAATTGTTTTGCTAGCTCTTTCATTTCCACTGGTGCTAATCGGTACGGGGCCTTTGAGACTGGCGCCGTCCCCGGGGCTAACTCGATAGCAAACTCAATCACTCTATCTGGTGGTAATCCGGGAAGATCTTGAGGAAACACGTCTTCAAATTCGTTAACTACCGGAATATCTTGTATCTTGGGCGCCTCTTTCTGGGTGTCTATAACGTAAGCTAAATAAGCTTCATTCCCTTTTCGTAGCAGTCTCTTGGTTTGCGCCACGGTTAGAATGGTCTGGGTCTGTCGTAGCCCTTTAAACACTATTTCCTTCTTTCCTGGGGTTTTTAACTTAACCTTTTTCCCTTTACAATCTATTTGCGCATTATTACGAGACAACCAGTCCATACCCAAAATAACATTGAATTCCCCTAGTTTAAAAGGGATCAAATCAACACAGAAGGATCGTCCTCCTATTTTATTTTGCAATCGGGGTGAATCTGATTAACTGGAACGACTTCCTGATTAGCTATCTCTACTTGCAAAGACTCCCTTAGCGGTTGAGTTTTAAGTTTTAATTTATGCGCAAAATCTCTAGATATAAAAGACTTAGTTGCTCCAGAATCAAACAAAACATTTGCACTGACTGAATTGAGGGAAAATGTACCTGCTATCACCTCCGTGTCCCTCACGGCATCTTGCACTGTCATGTTAAAAGTCCTAGCAGTTGGTGGTCGGTTAGAGGCAGCCTTGCTTGCCCCTAAAACCGCTGGTTTGTTCATTGGGCAGTCCTTCCTCATGTGCCCTGGACGTCCACACTGGAAACAGGTATTGCTTTTACTAGCAATAGGATTAACCACGGTACACCTGTTGGAGTAGTGACCCACTCGTCCACACTTATAATAGACGGACTGCTTCTGATTGCATACTCCAGGGTGCCTTTTCCCACAAGTTGTACATGCTGGTAGTGGAGGTTTGGAAAGGTGAGAACGGGACATTCCTAACCGCTGGCCGCCCTGGCTCACAGTTGCACTCACAGATGGTTTAAACCCACCACTCCTCCCAGGTAGGGATACTGCTCCTCGATTGAACCTATTCGGGGGTCTTCCTCCTACGGAACCTCCGACCATACTGGCATGCTTTCTCTTTAATCCCCCTTTTTCTCTTTCTCTCTATGCCTGATCACTACCTGCTTCCACAATGGTCGCCTTTTGCACCAAGGTGGCGTAATCATTAATCTCTAAAACTTCCACTCTGTTCTGAATCCACTGTTTCAGCCCTTGCTGAGACCTGTTAGCTTTCTTTTCTTCAGTGTCCACAAACTCTGGTACAAATCGTGATAACTCAATAAACTTGGCTTCATAATCAGCCACTGCCATATTGTTCTACTTAAGTTCCAAGAACTTAAGTTCCATCTGGGTTCTCATGAACCTTGGGAAGTACTTCTCCAAAAACAACTGTTTAAACCTATCCCAGGTTACAATAGCATCGGTTTCCATATTCTTCTTGGCTTCCCACCAATAATTGGCTTCTCCCTTTAGCAAGTAGGTAGCAAAGACAGTCTTTTGGGCCTCCTCAATACTCAGAATCTCGAAAGATTTCTCCATTTCCTTGACCCAGGCTCTTGCCTCAACGGGATCAGCCGATCCGTGATACTCTGGGGGTTTGAGGGACTTGAAGGCCCTAAAGGAATTAGCCACAGTGGTATTGTTTCCTTGGGGTGGTTGGGGGTATTGGTTCAAATTTTGCCTTAGTAAATCCATAAATTGTCCCATGGGGTTTCCACCCTGGTTCTCCCCCTGATGCTCGACTTCGGTTTCCCCTTCTTCTACTTCCTCTTCAAAATCTGCAGTATAAAAAGTTTCATCCCCCATCCCATACTGGGAATCTTCTTGTTCATTGTAATCCTGGTCCTGTTCTTCATTATACTCAAGGTCTTCCTCAGGTTGATTGCGACTTTCTTGGTCAGTAGACTCATGAGGGTTAGCCCTAGTACCCATTCTTCTCGGAGGCATTTTACTGAAAATTTGGACAATATACATTAGGCTTATTCACCTATTTAAGAGGGTTTTCCTCACAATATCGATGCATAGATGGATTTAGGATCCCACAGTTCTATATATCATGGCAGTTTTAATCGAAAGTAGTACGGGCAGATATAATATAATAAACTAGTGATCACGTCACAATGAAACTGAAATGACTGAAAAGGGAAATAAATATATACCAAGTACCAAACGGTACAATAACCGACATACAACAACAGTTTTAAAAGAAATACAACCATCCGAATAGTAACTAGTCAAAAGTGAGATAGGCTGTCTATCTGTCTAGTCTGCAACAGGGAACTACAAGCTGAAACTATCCCTACCAAAAGTCAGCACTACTATGACCGTACAAGACTAGACAACTAGACTAATACATCACTAACACTGTAATCAGCCACGACGGCGGGCCAAAGCTCGAACCCTCCTCATAGCAAGGCGGAAAATCTCCTCTGCATCAGCCTGGATACCATGCCCTGCCCATCACTAGGTAACTGTCGCACCCTCACACGGGTCCTCAGCTCTATGCCGGTCACCTGCCTATACATCTCTCTAGCTCTGGCACGCCTACCACCCAGGTGCCTCAACCGGGCCTCTCTCTCTGCGGCTAGCTCTCTGCGGGACTCTGCCAGCCTGGCCTCAGCCACGGCTATCTCAGTAGTAAGTCTGGTCACCACGTAGTGGTGAAAGCATGCTGGGACTCCCTCAGTCGGAACATGGGGTGGAGGGGCTGGATCTGCTGGAAGGGCAGCCTCTTCCTGCTGTGGCTCTGGGGTCAATGCCTCAAACTCATCTGATAATGGGCTCACAGGTAGTGGTGGCGGGGTAGGGGCTCTCTTATTAGAGAGGGGTGGCACATGTAGTCCAGAACTCCCTATAACATCAGCCACGGGCTCATCAACATCTCCCTCGGCACCCTCATCTACATCCTGGTCTAGAACAGCAGCCATCACCTGCTCTGTAGTCATGTCAGTATCCTCCTCCATCACCCTAACATCATGAACAAGCTGGGCCTCCTCAGGGTCCTCCGCATCAACATCCTCAGCAACTACCTCAGTATCCTCCCCCAAAGTCCTAATCTGAGTCACCACCCAGAAATCCTCCCCCTCGTCAGCTAACTCAACGTCCTGCCCTGCCTGGACCTCCTCCGGGTCCTCCTCCTCCTCAGACTCAATGATATCGGTATCAGCATCAACCTGGACCTCAGGGTCCTCCTTCTCTGACTCAACAACATCAGTATCAGTATCTGAATCTACCATCGCCGAGCCCTCGGCGGCCTGGATCGCCTCATCGTGCTGCCTCTCATACTCCTCCGGATCCGAGATGTCGCCCGCCTACACAATGACGAATTATATTACTATCATGATACTTAAAAGTTCCCATAAGGGTTTTAAGTGAACTTGGCAAGAGTTCTTATTATATTAGTGAATTTATTATTGTATAACGTCGCATCATCTCTTGGGATATATAACTCTCTTTCTGATACCATTTCTGTAACACCCCCAGATCCGGGGTCCGGGATCGGGTCATTACAGTCTTATTTTCCGTGATTGATACTTTGCTTAAGTCCACAATAAATAAATCACATGTTGTGACCCCACAATAATATCCATTCACACACACACAATTATAGTCCCAGAGATGAAATTGAAATAAGTCTCACATTACGGGCTTACGAATAAAAGTTATTACAAGCCAAAAGGATAACATCATAAGTTTAATAGTTTTGCCGTTGATTAATCATTATTGATACATATAATTAGACTGGTAAACCAAAGGCTGCTGATCTATGCTACCTCAGCAATGGCAGCGATGATATCAGCGGGTAGTCCTGTGGGTCGGGTAACCTGCTTGTGCCGAGTGTGCCTGACGCGAGCCATGTGACCTAGCTGTTGTTGTGACATAATAAATAAGCAAGGGTGAGCAATAGCCCACCAACAATATATAACTGTGCAGTAATATATAAGATAGTTCAAAGATATGTTTCGAAATCATATGCCATGCATTTGTGGAAATAGTGCCAGTTCAATATAAAGGATGAAGTTACAAGGTAACTCAAAACATATTTATATTTTGTGGGAATATCTGCTATGTCAAAGATAAGCCAGATCATCAATTTTTCATGATAGGGGAACTTGCAGGAAGAATGCTGCAATCCCAGTTTAAACACTTTTCAGCATTACCCACAATGGTAATGTTACAGAATATTCTTCAAATTTGGGTGATGAACTAATACGGGAGCTTGCCGTGCCAGGAGCCACAACATCTACGATGATCAGTCGCATGTCATGCTCCCCATCATTTGTTCTCTACATGTAGAAGGAAGTACCGACGGATCGCCCGCCCTCTGGAACCCCCCGGCCAACGGTTGGGCCATTGCTGGACCGGCGCCACTCGGCCACTTACGCGTCTCCTAGTTCAATTAACATCCATAACTTTGAAATGTAAAGTTCGTCCCCCTTTCCCCAAGTATAGCACTTGTTGATAGGACTCCATAAGGTAGTCGTATCTAGTTGGAAAGGAAAATTCACCAATATTTCCCAAGCCGAGGCTTGTTAATGGATACCAACTTGTTCCAACATTCTACCCCTCGAACGATGAGAGGGTACACAAGATTCCATGAATAATAGCAACCAAGTTGCGAGTGAAACGAATAATTTATGACCGGGCAGTCACAAGAGAAATAACATTCCTCAAGTCAGGTTCCCTTATATTCGAATCGAAGGAAGAATGGAATTACTGAGAACCTTCCTTGATAATATAATAATAATAATAATAATAATAAGACTCTGAAATAATTTATATAATATCCAAAGGTCGATGATACTATGTGAATGAAGTAAATCATTTTTGAAACGAGTTAGAAGAATTAAATAAATATTCCAAGAATATTTATTAAGTCACAGATATTGGAAAAGTGTTGCTCGAACTGATCTTTGAATAAATATTCAGAATAATATTCATTGAACGAATAATGAATATTCAAATTAATAATAAAGTTTATTGATCAAATAATCATCAAATGGATATTTGAGTTAATATTCATTGGATCAATAATGAATATTCAACTTAAGAATGATACTTATTGATGAGATAATTATCGACTGAATATTTGAGACAATATTCATTGAATAAATAATGTATATTCAACTTAATAATATTTATAGAAGAATTGATTATCGAATGAATGTCTGAAATTATATTCAATAATTGAATCGACTTTAAATGAATGTCGAAGATAATATTCATCGTCTCAAGGGAATATTCGAATTAATATTTATCGAAGAACTGGAGTTCGAATCAATGTTTAGCTAATATTTATAAAATAAATAGAGGTTGAATGAATATTTGGAATAATATTCATTAAATAGA
The DNA here is from genome assembly GCA_037693485.1 of Kitagawia praeruptora. Lineage (NCBI taxonomy): Eukaryota > Viridiplantae > Streptophyta > Magnoliopsida > Apiales > Apiaceae > Kitagawia > Kitagawia praeruptora. Next base: position 33,779,868 of record CM075346.1, on the reverse strand, counting down.
TAAGGCTCGAATGAATATTAAAATAATATTCATTAAATAAGTAAACTCGAATGAATATTCAAAATAATATTTATCGAAGAAATAAGAATGAATATTCTCTAAGTAAATAACTTAAATGAGAGTTCGAAATAATATTCGAATATTAAATCGACTTTAGATGAATATTAAACATAATGTTCATCGAATAAATAAATATCTGATGAATAACCCGAATAATATTTATCAAATAATCTCAAAGGAATATCTCAATAATATTTGCCAGATAATAAATGGAAAATATTTACTTAATTATTTTCCTCTGAAAATAATGTTAATATATCAAGAAATAACGACTCCCGGTCTATAACCAAAGAATGAGATTCAACTACCCTTCGCTTAAGGGTTTTAGAAATTTCCGGCTTATAACTGATATAATAGCTATCTCGCTCATAAGCCAACAACAATTCAGGGAACAAGCATTTTAAAGTAATTCTAGAATAGGCATGCATGCTATGGCATATGTATACTGAAAACATACATATATATATATATATATATATATATATATATATATATATATATATATATATATATATATATATATATTCACAACAACAGCCTTTAAAAAGAAAGGTTCGAAAACTTGCCTGGAAAGCGAGTGCGGAAGGGTGGTGGTAGCGTGTCCCGGGTCAGCCTGACGATCTATAAATAGCCAAGGCATTCGGGATTAATCACTTGACACTTTACAAGATTAAATATAGACTTCACTTAAGTTGAAACACGTTTTCACATTATCTCGTTATACACCTCTAGTGTAACTCTTTTTATCACCAATGCGGTTCGACATACGTTCGCTATTATGACCCGTCATTGTACCCACACTTAATACGTACTTAAGCCATGTAAGTTTTAATATCGATCATTTACGAATCAAGATTGTACTACGAGTTTTATCGTCCGTTTTCTAAGTTATTAACCAAAGTCATAATCAAGCATGCTTCTAGGGGTTCGTTCGCGTTTAACCTTGATTCAAACATTTTTATAAAATCGTAAAACGATCCTTTTAACGCAAGGTTTTCTCTCACACCTTCCTTATCATCTCTAGTATTTAATTACGATGGTTCGCTACTGCATTACCGAATTTATACAGGTTCAATTCCGATTACGAACTGGTGCTCTCGTTTACGAACCACTTATCTTAATTCGACCATAACTCCTAAACCGTATATCCATTTCACTCGATCTTTATATCAAAACGAAGCTCGTAACATGAACTAACTAAAAATAGCAAAATCCGGGACTGGACAGTAAGGTAATGCTACTGCTATTCACGGTTTCTTAAGGTTAACGACAATCGGGCATTACGACGGCTATGTTTACATGATTTCCAAATTTCAAACCATCCAATAATCATAGTTTCCACTCCAAACAACATATACATGTTATTCAACCATGAAATAAGACCAAGCAATGTCTTTCCATTCATCTAAACTAATTTAACACTTAACAAAGCCCAATCATAATATCAAGGTTCTAAACATGCATTAAATCCATGTAACTCATCTAAAATACCAAAACTTAAACTAAGAGCTAGGTTTCAAGAGTGGTATACCTTCCTTGATGTATGAATGAACTTAGTAATCCTTGGTTAGTCCTTATCTAGCCTTAATATAGCTTGATCTAGCCAAAGAAATCAAGAAAAGAAAAGTTAGTTCATAAGAACACTATTCATCAAGAACTTTGATCATGGTTTTGATCTAGTTAAACACCTTGGTTGATGATGATCTCTTGGATTTACCTTCTACATGACACTAGCTTTGACTTAAGCTCAAGATTGAAGTAAATGGATGGTTGGAAGTGGAGATCTCCCCTTAGAAAAGAGCAAGGCCGAGAGCTCCTTGAGCTTGGTGGTGGTGGTTTTGTTTTTATGTTTATGTGCTAATAATGCTATACACTTGATATATAATGGATGCATCTCTTCTTAATGTGTTGTCACTCATCTATAGGTGCCACTTGTTGGCTTCTTATTGGACCATGTGTTGCTTCCACATTAAACAAGTCCATTTTTGCAAAAGTTCACTTATATCACCTAGCTTGTAGTTGACTTACAAACATGTCACTTAGGTTTCTCCTTTTTCCACCAATTGCACTTGTTTGTCTCTTGGTTATTTTTTTCGTTTCTTTGTCCGGTTATTACTCAATTTCCTTGCTTGTTCGGAGGAATAACTCATTCGTTTCTAGTTAGGGTTTCACCGGAGACCTTCTTAATAATTATAATACCATTCTCCATCTTACTTAATACTTCTCGAATTTAAATTCCTTAAATACCTTCTATAAATCCTTAAGTCTTGCAGGGTCCAGGGAATCTCGGAGAAAATGAAAGCGCTATTTTTCTGAATCTGATATCGTTTACATACACTTATCTTGTTCCTGGATCATGAATACGAACTCGAAGATCTGTTCTGAACACTTCTATATAGCGTCGTCCAATAATATACCCATATCCACCAAAATCACTATTCACACTTCATTAATCCTTTTATTCCTTATATATACTAATAATGTCCTGGTCCTCTTTAGGGCGTTCCTTAACCCTTTTTCGGAACCACTGGACTAATTACAGATATTGATTTAGATGACACAAGAATAATCTTTCTTGGAATAATATACTTATATCCTTAGGGGATAGATCATTCTTATCTATGCTTTCAACCAAAAGTATTCTTCATGACATATAAATATTTGAATTTAAATCCATCCCATTCATTTAATAGACATTCGTTACATTGCAGTCATAACCACCATTCACTCCTTATATTATTATATAAGAAAAAAAGTTTTAATTCTACCAAAAATCTGGGTTCTTACACATTTGATGATAAGAAATTTGGAATTCTGTAAACTGATGAGAGTCATGACAAATTGGAATTTGAAAATCTGAAGAATTCTGAGATACTCTCCAGTGATGATGAAGGTTCTCCAGAAGGAATTTCTATTGCTTCTCAAAGGAATGCTACTGTTGAGGGGGAGCAAATGAATCAAGAAGAACACAGTGATCATCAGGAGCAGACTAGCTATTCAGAGTCTACTCCATCAGGAATTGATCTTTCAGAGTCTACTGAGGAAAGATCAGTAACTAGCAGCAATATGGAATCTACTGATTCTATTGATCAAAGGGGAGTTATTGAAGGCAGAGAGAATTCTTCTACAAGAGATACCACTAACTTAGGGGGAGAGACTAGCAGAGTCAATCTACCACCTGTTAGAAAATGGACAAAGGATCATACTGAAGATTTGATTATTGGTGATCCAAATAGTGGTGTTCGAACTAGAAGATCAATTCAAAATGAATGCTTGTATAGTTGCTTTCTCTCAAAGAATGAACCTAAGAAGGTTGAAGAAGCCTTACAGGATCCTGATTGGGTAATTGCAATGCAGGAAGAGTTAAATGAGTTTGAGAGAAACAAAGTCTGGAAACTGGTACCAAGACCTAAAGATAAATCTATTGTTAGTGCAAGATGGGTTTTCAGAAACAAGCTAGATGAATCTGGTATGATTGTAAGAAATAAAGCAATACTGGTGGCCAAGGGTTATTCTCAGGAAGAAGGCATTGATTATGATGAGACCTTTGCACCTGTAGCAAGATTGGAAGCAATCAGAATGTTTCTTATATTTACAGCTCATTCAAAATTCAAGGTATACCAGATGGATGTAAAGAGTGCTTTTCTAAATGGAAAACTTGATGAGGAAGTGTATGCGGAACAGCCACCTAGATTTGTTGATCAAAAGTTTCCAAATCATGTCTACAAACTTGACAAGGCACTCTATGGACTAAAGCAGGCACCAAGAGCATGGTATGAGACTTTGTCAAAATTTCTTCTTGAAAATGGCTTCACAAGAGGTACAATTGACAAAACTCTATTCTTTAGAAAGATAAAAGGTGAATTGCTTTTAGTTCAAGTTTATGTTGATGATATCATATTTGGTTCTACTAACGAAAAGTTGTGTGCTAAGTTTAGCAAGCTTATGCAGTCTAAGTATCAGATGAGCATGATGGGTGAATTAAATTATTTCTTAGGCTTGCAGGTCAAACAGACTGAGACTGGTATTTTCATTAATCAATCAAAGTATATCAAAGATCTTTTAAGAAGGTTTGACTTTCAAGACTGTGCAGTTGCAAAAACACCAATGACAACAGCCACTAAACTAGACTCTGATCCTAAGGGAAAGAGTGTGGATAATACTAGTTATAGAGGCATGATAGGCTCATTGTTATATCTAACTGCAAGTAGGCTAGATATAATGTTTTCTACCTGTTTATGTGCTAGATTCCAAAGTGATCCTAAGGAATCTCATTTAATTGCTGTGAAGAGAATTTTTAGATATCTCAAAGGAACTCCAAATCTTGGTTTGTTGTATCCTAGAGAATCTGATTTCTTCCTAACTAGCTATTCAGACTCTGATTATGCAGGGTGTAAGATAGACAGGAAAAACACTACATGTACATGTCAATTCTTGGGAAATAGATTGATTTCTTGGGCAAGCAAGAAGCAACAATCTGTCTCAACCTCAACTGCAGAAGCTGAGTACATAGCAGCAGGCAGTTGTTGTGCACAGCTCCTTTGGATAAGAAATCAGTTGATGGATTATGGTATGACACTTAGTAATATTCCTATGTTTTGTGATAATACTAATGCTATCAAAATTGCAGAAAATCCAGTTCAACATTCAAGGACTAAGCACATTGATGTCAGGTATCATTTTATTAGAGAACATATTGAGAATGGTACTGTGGAACTTCATTTTGTTCCTACTGACAAACAGCTTGCAGATATTCTAACTAAACCACTTGATGAGGCTACATTCAGTAGATTAGTAAGTGAGTTAGGAATGTTAAATTTCTAGATCTTTAACATCTGCAAAAGTAGCAAGGTATGTTGTTTTTAGCTTACAGACTTGATATTCTTGTCATGATCTATATTTGATTGTTAAATGCTTTAGCTATAACACTTTGCCTTGATAAATTTCAGTATGATAGACTTTTTAATAATCATCAGGATTAGAATTATTATCAGGATGCTGGCGTCATCAGTATTGTGTCAGTATCAGGATTGTGAAAATTATTTCAGATCCTGACGTTTACTTTGTGTAGTAATCTAATTCTGTGATGTGTTAAGTCTATGCAAGCAAGTTTTAATTCATTCATACTGATAGTTTATATTATCATTCAATTCAGTCAATAAAATCAAAAGACAAGTAGATAATAAGAAATTGTATTTTCATTAATTGAAAGCATTACATACATGGAAATGAAATACAACATCTTTTTGTCTAACTTCTATTGATAATCCTGTACTTGTCTAATGATATGGATTCTGAGATATAGGACAAGGAGCATCTCAAGAAATCCATCAAGGGATTTGAACAGCCTCGTTTGCTCTTGGATTCCTTGTCTGGGCGACTTAAATGAGAGTAGCTAACTTAAATCAATAGCATCTCCATCAAGATCAACCTCAGACTCTCGGCCAAATTCTTCATCCTCAAGTTTTGAGGAGGTTAGGGGAAGATTGTATCCAACAGATGGATGTTCTAGGAGAAACCTCTGGATATTATCTAAAACTACTCCATCCATGACTAGTTCGATGAGAAAAGTCGTCTCTTCAAAGAGATGATCAAGAATAGGATGTTCATCGACTGTGAAAAACCTAAAGAATGGGTTTGAATGGAGTTTTGGTTTGAGAATCATTGTTGAGAAGAAAAGAAATTGAAAGGTTTATGGAGAATGGCATAAGGCGTCTGTTTTTTTTATAGAAAGACGTGAGAAGCTGAACAGTCACTTGGAACTATCAATGAAGTCAGATGCTAATTATCGCGTGTGACTGTATTTCTTGTATTTTCAAGAAATGTCGAATATATCTAACCAATTGATTTTGTTCAGATTAATTGTTTATTTCTTTTTCAGATAAAAAAAATGCCACGTGGAAACTTCATTTAAGTCTATGGAATCAGGATGATATTGATCAGGATTTCAAGTGTGACCATCAGGATTTGAGAATTATTATTTTTAAATCACATTGCATTTTGTGATTATTTTGATGGGAGGTCACAACAGGAAAAGGAAGCTGATCAGTATTGATTTTTATCTTGATAATACCCTGATTTATTTTATGAAAATTAATTTTGGATTTTATTTTCCAAAAATCGTGGGTAACCGCACTTTTCAGGGACTGACACCTGTCAATCTACGTGTCGACGTGGGATAGTGGTCTGAAAGATTTATGAAATATATTTGTTTTGAAACTCTAATCGTGTAATTGCTTTCTCTAATTTTACATTCTCTTAAGCAAAAACACTCTCGAGTTTTCAAAATCACTAATCCATTTCAAGAATTTTTCAAGTTCTTTTCAGATAAAAAATGGCAGCTGTTATGCAAAATCACGCAAGCGCACGTTGTCACAAGTAATATATGATTAAAATCAAGTTCGTTCCCACAGAGATCTAGAATGGTGCTCAAATCAGCAAATATGCCTATGCAACAATGTATGGTTTTAATTCACTGCTAAGACAAATAACAATTTGGATTTTATTTAACTACTAAATTAACTATCAAACTAAGATTAACTAATTAAAGAGATTGAAATCGAATTACTAATATGAGAATAAAACATGGAACCCTAGTTTCATCATCTACTTCACTTAGAGTTGCAGCCTTTAATTAAAACATGCGATGGTTTTGATATCTGATCGGATAACACGAAACAAGTATACGCTACCTGTCAGCATACGCATACCAAACTAAACATACATCCACAAAAGAGATAGAAGATGAATAGACACCAATTATGCTTAGACCCTATATGTCTATAGAATTTGAAAACATAACGGTTGAAGAACAAGTTATCCATAAAGATCACATAGGGCAGTATAAGTATTTTCATCTCACACCACAATCATATTGATAAACAATTATGAACCTATGCTAGCATGGCAAGTTCTAAATCTCAAGATCCACTTTCGCTTCACAAGAGATTAACAATTCAATTTAGATGTTAGCTACGCATCTAAAAGCATTAAGATTAACCATACGAGGATATCAGTATTCACCACACATAAATCTTTAAGGCATGCAGACTACTAAGCTACATAGATAAATTCACTAGGATCCCACGACAACGATTAGCCCATAATTGAACCGTTCATCATCGTGGGATTTGATGAAAACATGATAAATAACAAGATATGAATAAAAGAAGCAATAATATTAATAAAACTAAAGTTGAGAAAACAAATCTAGAACAAAGGATGAAGTAGATCTAGATCCGTTGCTTGTCACGAGCGTTGAACCCTTCTCTCCTTTTCTCCCTTGCAGATCTAAGCTGGTTACAATAATAAAACTATGATAATATGTGTATCCCTATTACAATGGTAGGATGTGTTTAAATAGGCTCTAAAAGTCTTGCCCAGCAAGAAAATACCAAAACAGAATTATAATAGAATTTCTGCAAGATACGTTTCCTAAACTGATTCTGTTTTTTAAGGGAAATTCGTAGCTGACTTTTCTTCTGTTTTCCAGAGCCGTTCCAGACGTAATTGGGCTTCTGGACCACCTTAGAATGATAGAGAATCTCGTTATCTTCGCGTGGACTGCTTACGGGCTGAAAACAGACTTATAGAACTCAAGATATGGCCCAAACAGTGTAGACTGCGCAACCCTTCTTAAAAATCCGAATTTTAATCAATTAATTCCCAAAAAATAATAGAAGCATCCACCTTAGTCAACCTTCTCGTAAATCTGCACAACTAAGCAAAACACATCAAAACTACCAGAAACTTGAGTCCAAAACAATCAATTTAAGCCGATTTAGAATGCTCCAAGTGGATATAAATCCACTTATCAGCAGCTCAAAGAAGATTACCTAAGTCAGTAGCCTTCAAGTTTGGTGACTTTGATTTTATGACGAACAATCATGTAGCAGCTATCACCAACAAGGAAGGAGTATTAACTGATTTTCATCCAATCATGAACTTTCTGGCATATGGACCATTAAGTTATGCATTGACAGCATCTCCACAGATTAATCAAGCAGCTGTTACAAAAGCTTGGGAGAATGCTGAGGTAATTGATTCTACTCAGAGTCAATCAGGTAAGATTGTTCTACACTTAGGACAAGATTCTTTTGATATTACTGAATCTGTTGTTAATTCAGTACTTCACTTACCTGTTAGTTTGAATTATGAGAATGTACCATCTGATGATGATGTAAGAACTATTTAATCTGTATTAGGTTATAATGGACCTTTAGATAACATGAGCCAGTTAAGAAGATCTTGTCTTAGGAAAGAGTGGTCTTTCTTCTTTGATCAATTAGCTAAATGCTTTACTGGTAAATGTAGTTCTTTTGATCAAATTACTTCTGTTACTTCACATATTGCTTACAGTTTGCTTTATGACAGAGTAATTAACATTGGTCACATTATCTTAAATCAGATGAGTATTAAACTTGGGTTAAGAGATCAAAATAGGAAAATGGTTTATTATCATAGATTTATGCAAATGTTTATTAACCATTTTATTCCTGATGTTGAAACTAGATTTGGTAGAGAACATTATGTTTCTTCTTATGTACAGCAAAAGAGAATTTTCTCTGACATTACAAAGAAGGACAATGAAAAGAATCTAGATGAAATACCTGCAATTCTTTATCCACATCATGTTCAGGTAATTCTTAAAACTCATCTTCCTACTCTCTACAATTCTTCTTTCTTTTGTGGTGAAATGGCTCAGGAATCTCATTTGGAGGAGAACGCACCTGTGTCTACACAAGTAGCCCAAAACATTATAGTCTCTGAAACAATTCAAGAACAAAGTTTTAATCCACAGCCTATTGTTTCAAAGAAACCAACCTCTGGTGTTTCTCAAAAGACATCAGTTGTAAGGAAGAGAAGATTTGTTGTGTCAAGTAGTAGTAGTTCTAGTGAAGATGATGATAATATAACTCTTGCTGAGAGAGAAGAATTGAAGGCTGCAATTCGACTTTCTAAGCTAGGACAAAGAGATGAAGCACCTAGTCACAGCTAGGCTGCAGTTTCTCAAAAGACTGTAGTACTTAAAAAAGGAAAACAGTTACTGGATACTGTCTCTCAAAAGACCGTGTCTATTGAAAAAAGATCTCATCCCAAGATCAATTCTGTGTCTACACCTCTTGAGTCTTCTCAGGATAAATCTTTTGCTCACTATACCAGGAGAACAAGGAGAAAGATTCAATTGTCACCTACACACACAGAGTCTAGTCCAACTAATATCATGCAGGTCTCTACAAATGAAGCTACAATCAAGTCAGCAAATGACCATAGAGATCTGGATATTGATTCTTCATGGGAAACTACGTACATTATCATACAGACTGGCTATGGGACTAATTTCTCTCAAATTGAAGTTGTCAAGGCCTGTTCTAGATTTTCTGGTTGAAAGAGTACCAAAACTTTTATTTCCAGATGAATATGGACTTCTACATCAAAGACTTGACTTAATGAAGATGTATTTCTATGTATCTGTCAGAAGACAATTACTCAAGAAATTTGGACTCTCGAAGCATGTTGCACTTCAATCACTTCATGCATATTTATTTGACAAGGATGTCATTATTGAAGATGCTTCAGCTCAAGGTGAACAACTGGAGGAAGTAGATAGAGGAATGCAGTCAACAAAAGATACTATTGCACCAGTGGTGGATAGTAGGATAGATCATATCATAGTCACTGCAACACAAGAACCATCTAGTCAGAGGTTGGATAACTCAGGAGCTGTGATAGCTGATGTTGAAAGGTCTTCTGTGATGACTGAAATTGCAAGTGAGAAACCCTATGATATTGGAGGAATAACTTTGACTGATTTTCTTGAAGATCAAACAAACATTGTTCAGTCAGAGTCTATCCACCTTGAGGGTGAGTCTCAGCAAACAACACTTAAAGACGGTGACATACTAACTATGGTATCTAATGAAGTATTAATGAAGACATCAGAGTCTAGTAAAGAACCTAAAAGTGGTATACTGGAGCCTGTAGTCTCTGGAAGGAAAGAAGATGATTGTAAGGGTTCAGAGACTATAACAGCTCACTCCTTGGAGAAAACCTCAAGCCCCATGCCAAATGAGGAACCCTCTCTCCATGTGAGTTCAGGTATAAAAACTTCTTCTAAACTCTATTTTTCTGTAGGTCATGAGAGCACTTATCCAAATTTGAGTGATACACTTGAAAAGATGGATATTGATCCACAATCAGAGCGGCTGGCTCTTGACCAGGCAAAAGGAGAGGTAGAAAGAGTGTTGACTTTAGATAGTCAAAGTGAAAATGAGATTATGGATGATAAACTCCATAGTGAGGGAGAGAAAATTAGGAAACCACCATCGTTTGATTTCTGGGATCAGGTTTTTCCTGAATCTTGGTCTAATAATCTTGGTATGGATGCTGGTACTTATTCTTTTATCAAGATGTATGAGAAAATGACTTAGCAAAGCACAACTCAAAGCCAGAAGTTAAAGCTCAGAAGCAAAAAGAAAGGCTTGCAGGAATTATAAATAGAAGAGGTGAAAGGCTAAGACAAACTTCTACATCATCAGTACCAGAAGATATTTCTATTGATCCTAGTATTCCTTTATTTGTACTACCAATATCAGCCAGAATTGAGACATCAACAGTATCTGATCAATCTAAGGAGGAGTCAGGTTTTGTAAATGTTAGTACACAGAATACTGGTGAAGGACAAGATGATCATATTGAAACTTCAGATCAGAAAGATGAAGATGTTTGTAACTCTAATCGACTTTTATTACTTGAATATCATTCTACACAGGCAACTTCTTCTACAAGAATTGAATCTGAAGATATTCCAAACACTTCCAACATTGAAGTCAATTCTGAAGTTCTACAGAAATCTCAAGTTGAAATTCAATCAAGACTTCAAACACTTGAAGATAACCAAGTCACTATTATGGAAAATCAAGCAGTTCTGATGAATCTCATTTGTTCTGTTACTGAATCTTTTGGAATTAATGTTGCTGATGTCAAAAAGGGGGAGATAAAAACAGTTAAAAGGCAACATACTAGGGGAGGAGCTAAACAGACTGGGAGAAATTAAAAGAAGAATTAAGGATGACAGAGGTGAATCTTATCAGGGAAGTGGTAAAGGGAAAGAAGCATCAAATAGTTGAATTCTTTCTTCTAAGTACTGGATACTATGTCTATATCTGAAAGAGGAGGTACTTAACTTCATGATTTTTGAATTCATAAATTCTATTCTGATTGTATTGTTATATGTTTTGACATCAACAACTCAGATTTATGCTTCAGATTTCAAAGCATAAATAGGGGGAGATTGTTAGGAATAATTCATGAGTTGTGATGTTAAGAAAAGAATTTTACTTAAACTTCTTGTATATCCTGATTTATAAAGGATTTAGCACTTTGTATAGAAAATATGTATTAGATAGTTATCTGTAAAGTTTAGTCAGGAATGAACAGTGCATCGAGTACTACATGTCAGGAACTGAGATTGAATCCTGATATGTCAAGTTAACTACTGATCAAGTACTGATGGGATGGTCAGATCCTGATGTAAGATGGAATCCTGATACCAGTCGTGTTACTGATGATGTCATTATGGATGCTACAGAAACTGGCAAGTGCTATAAAACAGGATCTTTGTTTGAGGAACAAGCAAGAAGATTTTATGAAGGAAAGAATTTTCTATTGATGGAAACTATCAACTGGACGGCAGAACATTGTCTTGTATAGATTATCTTTCTGTAATTAGTTGATAGGAAGCATTTTAAATATTCTCTCTATATCATTGTAAAAATAGTTCGGTTCGTGAGGTTTGTAATCGTAAGTATACGAGAGTGCAAACAGAGAGAAATTTGTATTGTCAGCAGCTGCTAAAGGTATTTGTACACCTTTGGTAGAGTTTGTATTTGATCTTATTAATTCAAACAGAATTTGATTCATTCGTTTATTCTTGTTCATATAACCAAGCAAAAATCAGACACGATTATATAACTTGTATTCAACCCCCCCTTCTACAAGTTATTCGAGTTAACACACGATATCACTTTAATCTAATATTTTATTAGATAAAGATTTGCTATAATCTGTGAATACAAATGGTAGTATTCTCAGCTTCGTTTTTCTTAGAGAGATGTCTCTTACAATGTATGTGAAAAACTGTTAAAAACTTAATCTCTAAAGAAGTGAGGTTGTATTCTTATAGAACATGAATACAACCTACTTACTACAAATAAGGTAGCTAAACAAGTTACTTTCCAGTGTGTCTATCCTTTTTGAGTAAGCATCCAAACGGCTACAGATTTGACTTTGTACAGTTCTGTTCAGATCCACTTCTTTAGCTCTTTGTCTCTTGTACATCTCTCCAAGCTTCTGTGTAGGCTTTCCAAAGTACATTACAGATTGTGGTCCATAATGTAACACCCCCAGACCCGGGGTCAGGGATCTAGGGTAGTCACGATCCATTTATTCCTCACTGTACCTGTATTAATCACAATATGTGCCAATCACCTGCTAATGACCCCACAATATATATATATATATATCATCTCATACAAACAGACACACAGGTTAGAGTCCCAGAAACGACACAACATAATAACTGCGGAATAAAATATAGTTATTACAATACCCGAATGTTTACTGAATACTACTACTGATATAATCTTCTAAGCAAAGATACATCAGCGGCTCAACCGTCTAGTTCTGGTCATGAACTTACACAAATCGTACTTATAAACAAAGCGGACTAACAAAAGTTGCAAGCTAATCCAACTAGTCGGTACTACCGCTGGGATTGCTGCCATAAACTGCTCATGGAAACGCCTTGCGTTTCTCACTCGCTCGCGAGCTGTGTACCTGATCCTTGGCATCCCTCTTCACTGCTATATAATATATAAATAATAGCAAGAGTGAGCGAAAGCTCAGCAAGATGAATAAAATATGGCATAATCCGCCTTTAAGTGAAACTCAGTATTTAACTGGTGTAGGACAAGAATTGTCAAAATATTTCAATAATGAAATCACCTCCTTTCCTGGAGAATTTAACTCTGGTTATTAACTCAATAACTCAACACTAGAATGTGTTTCTTTAACGAAAGATATTCAAAATATAGTACTAGACTAGTACTTTATTTATTCAAGAATATCTTATATGAATTGTACTTGAAGCTCACATATACCGAAGCAATTCATGAAACCCGCATCCTTTAACACAACTCGAAATTGATACCCTTAATGGGATGTTATGGAAGCTGGATGCACACAAACTCCACTTGGGAATGAACAATACCAACAGTTTCAAGTACTGCTGAAAAGAATTAATTGATGCTTCGTAGGAAAGAGAATTGACTTGAACTTTTTGCGGGAATAACTCGGGCGCACCCCAGCTCGATGATCAGTCGATATGCATGGGGCTCTCTTGATCAAAGTTTTCTACATGTAGAGGACAATCCTGGTTTCCAGTCTGCCCTGACCTCATCCGGGTCGTGGATGGACGACGCGCTACTATCGCCTCTAACTCCATTTCCCAGTTCTCGTCTCTTAAACACATCTGCAAACCTGGAACTGAATAAATTCAAGTTCCCCAGGCCTCTGCCCGTTAGCAGATCTTACTCGTCTATTTGTTGCTCCCGAAATCGAATGGAAGCTAACCGAAATTTCTCGTTGGCCCTTGGCCGGAATCTCAACTTGAACAGTGAATAATTCTCATGGAATCAAGATTTAAATCATACACTCTTGTAACAAAATTGAAAGCCCTTATTAGCAGGGTTATATAGTCATGATATGTTGGAAGGTCTTAATGAAAAGGAATCAATAATGACTCTTGAACTCTGGATTCCCAATCTCAAATTGAATTGAAGCGTTTAGATGGCTCAAGTGAGCTGAAAATGATTAGGAATAATTATTTGGGAATCCTCATAATTTTTTGATAATATTTTTGAAGGTCAAAAAATATTTAAAATAATTTTTTCATGACCTCAAATGATTTTTAAATAAATAATCTGATTTTTAAATCAATTACTGAGATTTAATAAATATTCAAAATAACCTTCATTGAATGAATAATGAATATTCCAATTAATAATACTTATTGAAGAAATAATTACCAAATGAATATTTGAAATAATATTCATTGAATAAAATAATGATCAAATGAATTATTTGAAATAATATTCCAAATGAATACTCGAAATAATACTCGATAATTGAATGGACTTTAAATGAATATTGAAGATAATATTCATTGAATAAATAAAGTTCAAGTGAATATTTAAACAATCTTTATTGAAGGAATAAAGCTTAAAAGGAATTTAGAAATAATTTTTAATAGGTAAATAATCTCGAATGAATATTCACATAATATTCATTAAATAAATAATGGGAAAATATTTACTTAGATATTTCCCTCTGAAAATAGTCACGATATATCAAGAAATACTGACTCCCGATCTAGAGTCACAACAACAACTATACTCGTATCTCTAGAGCTACCAAGTAAACCGGTTTATAACTACTTATCTCGAAGCTAGTACATAAACCAAGAATCAAGTCTCAATTTAACACGATATAACAATTATCGTAAAACGGTATAACAATATATATGGCAAAAGAATTATACACAATACTTCAAAAGTACAAGTTTAGAAAACTTGCCTGGTTCACTGGTGGTGGGAGGGGCTCGTGAAGATGTCCGATAATCTAGACAAAATCAAAATCATACGATTAATCCCCTAGACAATCCACTTATAGCTCTTAAGCGATGCATAAACGAAGCACTACTGGCTCACTCTAGACTCGTACTAAGTCCATATTATTCGTCAAATACTTAAGTCATAAGTTTGGTTCGAAACCAATCCTCGAATTCAAGTTTTACTTAACCACTTATAGAATTGGTTTTAAAGTCACGTTATTAGGGGTTTTCCACTTGCGCAACCTCGGCTTACGTATTTTTATAAAATCGAAAAATAAATTTTTGACTCGAAACCTTCGCACACGGCTTGCTAACTGTCCATACCATTTTATTACAATTTCTCACATTTTAATTCGAATATTAAGGGTCTTGAACTTAGCATCAAAGTAGTTATATTTCTGCGATAAAATCCTTCGAACTACTTTCACTAAAACAAGCATAACTCTTAAACCGTAAATCCATTTGATGCGATTCTTGCGGCCATGTAAACTAGACAACCATATATTTGTAACCATATGCAGTGGTGATGCTAAAAGTCAGTTTATGGTCTCGGGTATGGACTGTTTTAAGGCCTAAAGAAAATTCGCCATTACGACGGCTATAACTCGAACATTTCCATTTTTTTCAACACAACCAAGCCACACCGGGCATACCATACATCCATAACCTCACCAAGCAACCTTTACATGCCTCTAAAATCAGTGGTGAGGCTACAATCCAATATCCATTATTTTTCACAATTTACAATGTTACAAAATCACAAAAACTCTTAAACATGAACTTTCATGCATGTAACTTCATAACTACCATAAAAACTTAAATAAACTCAAAGGTGGGTTAGGGTTTTACCTTCTTGAAAGCTTTAAAAACACTACCAAGTCTTTATAATCACTAAAGATGTGACAGCCCCAAATCCGGGGTCATGAATCTGGGCCATCACGGACCAACTTCCATTCAAAATCAATATCTCTTAGGTTTTTTTTTTTTTTTTATAATTAATACTTATGCAATTGACCCCACAGTAATACACACACACCAGTCATATGCTCAGAGAACAACATTCACCATAATAAAAGTTTAGAGTTAAACAGTTATTACAATCCCAGAATCATACTTAAGTACATTGTTGAGTGATGCTTCTACAAGAAGCATTTCAACAGCCAAATTTATTACAACCTCACACACTTACACACTTAATATACATAAGATCACTAAACCCCTTGCGCTTGTCATCTACCTCGGGAACGGTCGCCAGTACTCGCTCAATAGGTCGCCTTCCCCCTACCCTCTTGCGGGGTGTCGTACGGAGTATTGCCATTGGTCCTAGCTGTATATACATAAGTAGCAAGAGTGAGCTATAATAGCTCAGCAAGATATTATTATAAACTAGAATTTAAAAATGTAACCAAGTATACATGTATATACATATGTAAACGGAAATCAATTATAAACTTTAAGGAAGAATAAAACTCTTATTTAATAATACATCATCCACTTACTATTATAAGAAAGAAATCTAGAATAATACAGTATCAGTTTCTCTTCTTAAATATATAACAATCAATATAATCTTTCAGTGTAATTTTTCAGGATAACATGAATATTTACTTAAATCTCTTACTATCATCTTCTCATTTCCTTCTTATGTAACAATTTTTATAAATTAATATAAAATCAGTTTCTCTTCATCTGTAACAATAATTCCATCTTTCATATCATTTTCCCTTCTCAGTATACCAATCTGACTTTATCATTTATTCTTTATTCAAATATTGTAGGGGTTTTCACTGTTGCCGAATACGTGAGGCACGATGATCAGTCGCCCTCCGTATCCGTCCCTTTTTACTACCGGTAGATGGAGGTAGGTCTGCCACCATCCCCCAGGAGGAAGGTCTACCACTACATCCTCCTTCGGCAACTCTTGGGCCGAAATGAAACATTAAGTGCTGGACTGTGCAACTTCCACACGGCCTCTTACGCTTACTGTTGTAATATTAAGTGTTGGACTGTGCAACTTCCACACGGCCTCTTACGCTTACTGTTGTAAATTCCCCTTTTTATAAGATCATTATTCAATTTATCAACACCATTTCACATTTCCATTCCCGTATATCACTTTCATTCCCGCACATTATTTATATAAAATATATGTATATAACATACACTAAAAAGAATGTTTATAATATAGCATTATAAACCTTATAACCCTAGATAACAACTGATCCCATTCTTTTTCATATCTCTTTTACCATAGAGCATATTCGCTCCACTCGTAATCATCTCTATATTCATATTTCAGAAAACATATCCATCTCTCTTTAACTTCCCACAATCAAGAGAATATATATATTCTTTGCAATATAGCAACAAAAGCATCACATATACATAAATACATTCCATGATATCATTATTATTCCGAAGATAAATAATTTTTAAAGTAGGGATAGAAGGATCTTGCCTCGGTTTCTGTATCCTGACAGTATGGCTGGTTCCTCCTCCGGAATTTCTATAAACACAAAAGGACCATCATTAGAATACCACATCTCTTACTCACTACCCTCTCGTATAACAACACCCTTTACACTTCAATGTATGTTTAACGTATCATTATTACCCCAAAGATTCAAGAACTTAACCATTTATAAGTTCAATCGAAGTTTCAGTGTTTGTTACCATTTTACCTAACAACCACACTCGACTGTAAAATTTCTTATAAATTTTTGATTTCGAATTTTAATATGAGGTCAACTGCCAAGGGTCCTCTGACCACCCTACTATACTATCCCAAAATTTCGTGACTTATTAAAATGTCTAAGTATGGTAACTTTAGCCTCAAAGTTGATACAATTACGTTTTCTCGGTTATCGAACGTCTTTTACTAAAACTGACTTTTCTCCTAAACCGTTCATCAGATTTTAACGCACCTTATATCAAAACGATCTATGAACTAAGCTCTATCATTTCATGGTCAATTGGTAACCTAGGCAGTGAGGTACCGTATGAATACAGGGGTCACAAAACAGGGCAGTTTTCGTTCTAACGAAAATCGGACATTATAACTGCTGTAATTTCATACTTTCCAAAATCAAACTCCTCCAAATCAATCATCCACCTTATACACCATCACCTACACCATGTGGTCATCTTACCAACCATGGTTACAAGCACATACTCCTTCCAAAATCAACTTTAATCACTTACAAACACTTATAACATCATAATCATAACATTTATACCACTTAATCACTAAACACAACTATATCCATCATAAACATAAAAGAGCAAGCATGATTATACCTTCTTGAAGCTTTGATAACCCTTAAAAATCCTTAATAAACCTTGGGCACTCCTTAAACAACCTTAGATTAACTTGAATCAACTAAAGGAATCATAAAAACCAAGTTAGTTTCTTGAAACCACTATTCATCACTATTCATCAAGCAACTTTCATGAATTTATTACCTATGAAGATGATGATGGTTGGCCTTGAAACTTTGTGCTAGTCTTAATCTATCCTCCAAGAAGCTCCATGATTTTTCCCTTGATTTAATCTTGATGCTAGCTAGGGTTTTGAATTTTCTTTTTCTCTTTTTTCTTAGCTTTGGCCGAATGGAATGAATGGGAGAGAAGAAGAGATTTTTGCTCTTGTTTTGATCTAATCTTGGTTTAATGTTGTTAAGTATAGCTTGTCTTGGAAGCCTTGTAGATATTTTGTAGTTAAAAGTCATGCTAAAGTACTAATTTACCCTTAAAAACAAGTTAATGACTAATGACACCACTTTGATAATCCAATAACCTCTTTTCTTGTTTTCCTAAGTAAAATGCCAATCACATTGGTAGATAATAATGTGGTATGTATCCTTGTTATATCGCTAATCTTGGTTGCTTAATCTCCATATCCGTCTAATTGTGGTTCGTTTCGAATGTACCTCATTATCTCAGTGGTTTTGAAATCATTTAACAATCCAAATTCCATTGGTATTCTCTTAACTTAATAATCCCTTGGTTAAATCTAAATTCACTAATTCCTCAATATATAATTCTTATAATGTTTCCATGCTCCTTAATGTCCAATAGAAGCTTATTCGAAATCAAAATCCTCAAAAATCCATATTTAGGAATTTCTGAAATCCATCGTCATTTCGAGTCACTTAATTTCAATGTACAACACTAATATGGTTTCTGTTCATTCCTTTTCCGTTTCCATTATGGAGTACTTATATACCCTTTCTCTAAATCCTCGAAATTTACTATTCATGTGATCACTGTAGCTTTGTTAAAGTTAGGGTTATTACAAAAGAAGCTTTTTATAGTCCTTATAATGCTAGAACCTTAAGATCAAAACAAGAAAATCAAGTTAGTCACTATTCATCACCATCTTTGAACCAACTTTTGACATAGCTAGGATTATCAAATAGAGCTCAAACTTTAACCATACCTTAATCTCTTTATTAGCTTTGATTTAAGCCATAGATCAAGAAAAACAAAGCTTGGGAAGTGGGGTTTTGATTTTGGAATTACAAGAAAAGCCGAATGGCTTGTTTTGGTGGTGGTGGTGTTGTTTTTTTGATCTTTCTCTCCTTTTTCTCTTTTGACTTGTTGGTGAAATTATTTTGTGATATTTGTGGGGTGTTATGGCTGATAATACACTCTAATTACAAGTTTCAAGACTTGATGGTGTGTTAGAAAAGAGTGGTGACATGTAGCCTTGTTGTTCTCTTCTTATTCACACACCTCATCTCTTTATTTCTCTTTTCTTTTCTCATTTTCTTTTCCACCAATCCAATATTACTAACCCTAGATGTTCATGTGGTATTTCTCATCTCGTTATATATTTAATCCGTAATTCATTTCACTTTATCGCTTAATCTCGTTATAACGTTCTATCGATTTCTAAAACGCTTATTATTCTAACTCGAGGATTTTCATTCTAAATTCTCAAATTATAATTAAATAAAATCCTTAATTCCTTGACATAATAATTCTCTTATCTTGTTCGCATTATTATACTCTTTACTACTCGATCTGATTTTCCTTAAAAATAAATTTTGGATTTTCTGAAATCCGATCGCGTTTACATACAATTATTTTCTTCGTAGATCGCTAATATAACTTCGAAATATCCATATCCCGCTCCGTACATATGGTAATGTGAAAAATTTCTCGAGTCTCGAAATCACTATTCATTCATGTATTTTATTATTCATCCATGCAAAACACTATTCACTCATAAAACCAATTATTCTTAAGTACAAAAATTAGGGTTATTACACATAAAGCACTTTAGCGTGTTGCAGGTTTCTTACTTGTACAATTTCTCCAGTAGTTTGTCTCCAGGAATGTATTCGAGAAGTGACTAAGTGATTGATTCGAGAACTAGTATTAGATAACTCTGAGTTCTCGAATACTACATATTTGACATATCGACTCACTTCTCGAATAGCTCTTTTCTCCAGGAATCCTTGAGTTGTCGAATGGAACACTTGAGTTGTCGAATTCCTGAGATGTCGAATAGATTTCTGAGTCCTTGAGATATCGAATGGAACTTTGACTTGTTGACTCTTTGAGAACTCGAATACCACTTTGACTTGTTGACTTCTTGAGTTCTCGAATAGAGTATTTAGACATATCGAATCTCTGAGATATCGAATGAGATATCGAACAGTGTATTCAGAGATATCGAATAGTGTCTTTACAGATATCGAATCCTTGACTTGTCGAATGCTAGACTTCTTGAATATAACAAACATACTTCTCGAATTGGTACTTAGGCAAATTCTTCATTTCTTCAAATCCCAACTGTGATTATTTAACAGTCTTTATCTTCTTATTTGACAATCTTTATCTTTACCAGGAACTCTACAACTAGAGGTTCCCTCAGTTAAGAGGTCATGTAGGTAATGCATAGCATTACACATACTTAGGCTTGTTATATTATGAGCACATGCATGTCTCTGTGACTAACAATCTCCCCCAAATTGTG
The DNA here is from genome assembly GCA_037693485.1 of Kitagawia praeruptora. Taxonomy (NCBI): domain Eukaryota; kingdom Viridiplantae; phylum Streptophyta; class Magnoliopsida; order Apiales; family Apiaceae; genus Kitagawia; species Kitagawia praeruptora. The sequence continues at coordinate 33,759,154 of CM075346.1, read as the reverse complement.
AGTAAGACCCTTAGTCACAATTTCATGTCTGATAACAAGCCTAACATACATAAAGATAAAATTTTGAAAAGTACATGTATGTAGATTGATCAAGGAAGATACACAGAAGTAATCTTACAAGTTATGAGGAATTACTAGCCATATCCTTTTGGATTCATCTCTTGAGTTTTGGCTTGCAGATTCTCATTTTTCATCTTTTCCTCAGCTTCTTTAGCTTTCTTCTTTACATTTTCTTCCATTGCAAGAATAATGTCTTCCATTGCAGTGAGTTCTTCAATTAGAGGGGAGCCTGACAAATCCTTGAGTACTTCGTTCAGCTGTTTCTCGGAGTAGGAACTGATGTAGTCCATTCTAATCTTTACAGTTCTTCCATATTCCTTATATTCAATGATGTAAGGATTAAATTTGACTCTACACAGACCCATAGCCCTCAATTCATCAGCCTTAGCTTCCATTGCAGCGAACTCTTCCTCCCTTTTCTTTAGTAGCTCTTCACTGTTCTTTCTCTATTCTGCCTGGTGATCTCTCTTCATTTTGACAAAATCAATTAACTCCAGCTTCCATACCCTTTCCACTCTATCTTCAGAATCCAACATTGCAATAATCCTTTCTATATCATATAGGTTTCCCCAATGCTGACATGTCCATTGCCTGAATTTCTTCTCTCTTCCATCAGTGTATTTAAATTCAAGACAATCATCAACAATGGCAACATGATAGATTCTTTGAGCTCTTAGGAATTGCAGTTGATCTTCATCAAAGTCTTCATCTAGTGGTGGTAGGTTTAATCCTGGAATAATTGTCAGTGCCCTAGTCTTGGATAATCTCACCCTTCTTGCAGCCTGTTTGAGTTTGAACTTCTTTACATGGTTGCATGGCAGTAACATGTGACCTTTGTTGGTAGACCATTGTAGTATTCCATTAGTAGTTTGCTTTTTGAAACACAAAGATGGTTTCTTGATTTGAATCTTCTTCTCTTCTTGAGGTGGCAAAACAGTTGCAGAAGCCACTGATTCAGATTTTGGTAGGTCATTACTAACAGTATTCATCCTTGACCTAGAGTCTTGTGTTGTGGTGAGTTTACTGCTAGCAATGCCTAAGGCTTACTGTTTTCCATTCTTCCTCTCATAGACTTTACCTTGATCATCATCATCTTTCTTGTCCTTGCTATCTTTCTTCTTCTTCTCATCTTTATCACCCTTATTACTCCTGTGATGACTTCTCCTTCCATCACTTTCGTCTTCATCTTCATCATCCTTATTTCTCCTATTTTTGGCCAAACTGGAATTTCACCAGTTGCAATGTAAGTTCTGAGAGTATGCAGTGCCTCTACTTCTTCAGTAGTTCTTATCCCATTCTTCTTCTGTAGTTGATCAATGATGGCAATGATAAGTCTGTGCTTTCGAAAAGTAAGGTCATTGGGAATGACCAATTGTTTAATTTCTTCAACTTTGGTGCCAGACTAATAGATGATTGTCCATGGATTCTTAATCACTTCTAGCAGCCTTGAAGGTTGGTCATTCCTCAAGTCATCATACAGACTTTTATTGTTCTCATTTGCATTCCTCTTCTCTATAAGCTCGATCAGTGCATTTATCTCTGAGTGTTTTAAGGCTTGTAGAGTCTTGTAGCTTAGATGCCAGATCCTGGATTTTGCCACCATCATCACTTCCTTGAGCCATGAGCTATCAACTCTCCTAGGTATCATAGTGAAGTAGTCAATCCGATCCTTCAGGCTCCTTAGATATAATTGAGTGTCACTGGCATGTTCCCTTGAGACTTTCAGAAACTCCAAGAATGCTTCATCATGATAGACATTTTAATTGGCAACTTCTTGTAGCTTGGCCTCAGTAAGCACCTTTACTTCTACAGGCTTGGCACTTTCAGATTTGGAGGATGGAGGTTTATCAGATGGCATACTCCTTGCAACCACTGTAGTTGTGATAGATTGCTTCTGGCCACTGGGAGTAATGACATGCACAGTTGGTAGAGTAACCACTGGCAGAGAGGATGGAGGTTCATCAACCTTGGCTTTCCCTTTTCTTGGAACATGGGTTGTAGATTTTGAAGCCCTTTGATGACCACCCTCATTTATCTTGATGCCTTTCTCCTTAGGTTTCTCCCACTTTGGATTTGAGTTCCTTAATGTCCTCTTCTCCCCCTTAGGCTTGTTGTCAGGCACAGAGGCTGTAGTAGTGACCTTTGGGGTGGAAGATTCTTCAGGTAGAGGGAGACCCATGTGCTTCATCATTGCAGACAACATCAACTGTTGATGCAGAAGAACATCAGCTGTGGTGGTGGCTTGAGTGTTCAACTGCTCAGTTAGAGTGTTTACAGTGTCTGTAAGATGAGCATTGGATTGTTTGAGAGAGACCACCTCTTTTTCCAGGGAATCCACCTTGGTAAAAAGCTCACTAGACTTAAAACTAGACAGTGATTGCTCCTTGAGTCTCTTCACTTCAAACTTGGTCATGTCATGCACAGGGACCTCAGTGACCAGCTTTTCTCCATATTGATTTGCAAAGAGGGTTCTGAGCATGGCATTTGTATCAGTTGTCTGATCAGATAGAGTTTGAAATTTATGCCCCAGACTAGTGACAGTATCTTTCAGTAGAGCTAGACCATTATCCATCTTGGTGCAGGTAGAGTTGTAGTATTTGACATCCTTGAGAACATTGTCCAACTGAGGGAATTTTGCATCAAAAGTTCTCTTGATTTATTCCACAGTAGTGGCTGTTTTGTCACACACCTTGTTGATTTCAGCTTTAATTCCCTTCCCAAGATAGTGTGCAGCCTTGAGGAATCCCTTGTGAGAATCATTCATAGCCTCATACACTTCACCAGGAGTTAGAGATTTGACATTAGAGCCCAGTGAAGTGATGTATTCCTCTCTTAGATATTGAAGGGCTTCACTGAGAGTAATATCATATTTTCCTTGCAGCCAAGCATCTACATTGCCATCTCTCTCAACCTCATCTATTATCTTTGCCTTTTGCATCTCAACATCATCTCTATGGCATAGCAGAATTGCTTCATAGTCTGCATCCGGCATGTCTGCAGTGAGTAGGTTCTGAGCAATCTTTGTGAACTCAGGAATCTGATCCACAATTAGATTTTGAAGAGCTTCAACCGTCAATTGTTGTGGAACAGACCCTGATCCTGAAGCATTGTCATGTTGCACAGGCTTCAGCCATTGAGACATGAAGTTAGAGCTAGAGCTAGGCAAGCTAGACTCCTCAGTTACAGATGCAACTTCTGCAACCGGATGGATTGACTCTACTACTGGTGCCTCCACAGAAGTGGGATGAGTTACACAAGCAGTTGATACAGGCACAGAGTCTCTAGTGAAAACTAGTGAATCCTCTATGTTTGTGATGGTGTCATTAGGATATGCCCCAGCATGCATTCCCTCACCATCTGAATGTGGTTCCTGGGTGGTGAACAAAGTGGCATGCACTAAGTCACTTGAGTCCATTGGCTCACCAAGAGAAAAGAATTCTTGATGATCAATGCCTTGCTCCTAAATTGATTGAGTTGCAAGCTCCAAAGAAATTTGAGTATTAGATTCTGGAAGAGAAGTGTCTTGTAGATTTTATTTTGGCAACTCCCCCTGAGAAATATAGGGAGTTTCAAGTGTGATATGCTCTCCACTCAGTGTTATGCCAGTCTTATCACTCCCATGTGCTGACTCGTTACAAGAAGGTGCATTGGGGAGGATGCTTGATTCTATAGATGCACCCTGTTGAGAGGATACATCTAGTGAGCTGTTTGCCCCTGATTTTACAACTTCAACCATTTGTGTGACTGAAGAGGTGGTTTTTGATTTCTTTTTCTTCTTTGGCCTTAGTAAGGGTGACTCAGGTTCCTCACTTTCTAAGCCTAATTCTACAGCCAATGCTGCTTCAGATAAGATGGTTAAAGGTGTAGAAGCAACCTGTTTTCTCTTCTTCTCTTTTTTACTAACACCACCCTGTTGAGAGGATGATATAGGTGGCTCTGTGTCTGGTAGAGTGTTTGGTTGAGGTGGTTGGTTAGCAAGCCGTGGGTTAGCATTTTGTTCTACTTGCTTGGGCTGTGCTAACTTTGATTTAGAATCAAATATTGGCATGTTGTGGGGGTAAGTCCTAAATAAACCCTCCATATGGGGAGTTATGTTAAGTCTTACATCCACATCATTCCTAGTCTCCAAATTACCAAAAATGAGTTTTGTCATGGATCTAGGATAGCCTATTCTATTTCTATATATCCCAGGTAATTCAATCAATTTATCATTTTTAAAATTGAGTACAGATTGAATAAATCGAGGGAAGAAAATGTCAGTACCTCTCTTGGTAGAGTTCTTACCAAGTCTCCCATACAACTCCTGCATAATGAGTTGACCAACATTGATCTTTTTCCCATAAGCTAAGGCATAGCCTATTTGCTGTACAGGTGCACTGATTTGATCATAGCTTGACTTCTTTGCAGTGAAGACTTGAAGAATGGTGGCAAAGACATAACTCCATTCCTTCCTCAAGAACTTTCTATTCAAGTGACCAAGTTTGATTTCATTTGAGTAGTGAATGAAATCAAAGAAGTCCTCCAATTCACCATTTGTATCTTGATCATCATACACCTCCTGTTGTAAGCTCAGTGCTTGATTCATGTCTTAAGTGGTAATAGTGATTTCCTTATCCTAAATTTTGCAGTAGACTACGTACGATGTTATTGCGCTTTCTAGGGCCACAACTTCCACAGTAGCAGTTCTCCATAACTGTTCCAGTAGGTCTAGATACAGAGTTGGGTTGGCTGAGAGTGCATCCTTGATGTATGACTCAGACATCCATCGAACAAAGCATTTGAAATTGGAATTGGGTGCCTCAACATCACTAGCTAGGGCGATAAAGTTGGTGTTGAATTTCACAGTTGCCATTGATACAAAGAAAAGAGAGAAAAGAATAAAGGTTGAAGAAGAAATTTATCTTTTTGAGATTAGGGTTTTTAGAGGTTTTGGGAGTTCAGATGCTTGAGAAATCGAATGAAATGAATCGAATAGATGTAGAATTGTATAAGTATAAAGTACTTGAATTGTCGATTAGATGTATGTTTTGTATCGACAAGTCAGACATTCGAGAAGTTAAAAACAACTATTCGATAAGTCAAGAAAGGCTTAATCGATATCTCAAGAAGATTGTAACCCACAGCTGGCAGTTATCTAACTTAAGAAATAATTCTAAATTAAATAAAATATGTTTTTATGAGTGATTTAAAAATTCTAAATAAAAATCCAAAAATGGTTAAGATTCAGGGAGAATTCAGCCTTTTCAAATGATTCGAGAACTCAATCATAGTATTCGAGAACTCAGACATTAGAGAACTAAAATACTCTATTCGAGAACTCAAGCATTTCTCTGTTCGATTTCTCTAAAAGACTCTATTCGAGAACTCAAGAGTGTCCTGAATAGACTTGTTAGAGAAGTCAAGCATTAACAAGAAATGAATCATTCGAGAAGTCTGACTTATTGAAATGTTCTTTTCAATCATAAAAATTCAATTTTCACTATCTCTTAAAATTCACCAGACATATTCTATATAGAATATTCTAACAAATTAAGTAGTGATTTTCTCAAAATTTCATAAAAATTTCAAGTTGACATAATATGATTTTTCAACATATGCAACAGATTTGAAATATTTATAAATCATATTTCAGCCAACACTTACTTCAAAAATATTGAGAATTTAGATAAAGTAAGTGTTTACTGTTGCAACAATCTAGGTGGTATATTCACTTATCCAGAATCTGAAGAATTCAACATTCCAATCTAACTAACCAACCTTGTGAAGGTGGCTTCATCTAATGGCTTAGTGAATATGTCAGCTAGTTGTTTATCTGTAGAGACATAATGCAACTCAATGGTTCCATTAGTTGCATGTTCTCGGATAAAATGATATCTGATGTCAATGTGCTTTGTCCTAGAATGATTGACAGGATTGGCAACTATAGAGATTGCACTTGTGTTGTCACACATGATTGGAATTCTTTCCAACACAAGTCCATAGTCTCTAAGTTGATTTCTAATCAAAAGCACTTGAGCACAGTAACTTCCAACAGCTATATATTTAGCCTCAGCTGTAGAAGTTGACACAGATTGTTGTTTCTTGCTATACCAAGAGACTAACCTTTGTCCAGGAAATTGGCAGCTACCTGAGGTGCTTTTCCTATCCACTCTGCATCCAGCATAATCAGCATCAGAATAACCAACCAGATTGAACCATGTGTCCTTAGGATACCATAAACCCAAGTTTGGAGTGCCCTTCAGATATCTAAAAATTCTTTTTATAGCAATCAGATGTGACTCTTTTGGATTTGATTGAAACCTTGCACACAAGCATGTAGCAAACATGATGTCTGGCCTACTTGCAGTGAGATAGAGTAGAGAACCAACCATGCCTCTGTAGAATGAGATATCTACTTTCTTACCTTTAGCATCTTCATCCAATTTAGTGGTAGTGGCCATGGGTGTCTTTGCAGGTGAGCAGTCTTCTAAGTCAAACTTCTTCAATAGATCCTTGATGTACTTGGTTTGACTGATAAAGATACCATCCTTTCTCTGACTGACTTGCAACCCAAGAAAGAATGTCAACTCTCCCATCATACTCATCTCATATCTGCTCTGCATGAGTTTAGAGAATTTCTCACACAGCTTCTCATTTGTAGAACCAAATATGATATCATCCACATAGATCTGAACTAGGATAATATCATCACCATGCTTCTTGTAAAACAGTGTCTTGTCCAATGTACCTTTAGTAAATTGATTTTCAAGAAGAAATTGTGATAAAGTATCATACCATGCCCTTGGAGCCTACTTAAGTCCATACAATGCCTTAAGCAATCTATAGACAAATTCGGGGAAATGTGGATCCTCAAAGCCAGGTGGTTGTCACACATAAACTTCTTCTTCCAACTCTCCATTCAGAAATGCACTCTTGACATCCATTTGATAGACTTTAAAGTTTGAGTGAGCAGCAAATGCCAGGAATATTTTGATGGCATCCAATCTAGAAACAAGGGCAAATGTCTCATCATAATCAATGCCTTCCTGTTGAGAGTATCCTTTTGTAACCAACCTTGCTTTGTTTCTTACTATTACAACATCTTCATCCATCTTATTCTTCAGAACCCATTTTGTTCCAACAATGGTGCTGTTCTTTGGTGCAGACACAAGTTCCCATACTTTGTTTCTTTCAAATTGATTCAGCTCCTCTTACATGACAATAATCCAATCTGGATCCAACAGTGCATCATCAAGTTTCTTAGACTCAATCGGAGATAGAAAACAACCATAGAGGCACTCATTTTGAGTTGCTCTCCTAGTCCTTACTCATACGTTTGGATCTCCAATAATTTGCTCTGCAGTGTGTGATCTATCCCATTTCCTCGAATGCTCAGTCTGATTTCTCATCCTTGATGTTGCTTCATCATCCAAGTCATGATCATTCTCATTTCATCCCCCTGTGAAGTTTCCACTATTCACAGGTGTGTCTTGGATGCTTGTTTCTCTACTGTTGATTGGCACATATTCTTCTCTTGCATCATCATTCACTTGAGTTTATTGAACTACAGTTTCAACTTCAGTTCCAATCTCTTCATCAGAATCATCTAGATTATCAAACTTTAATGGATCTTTAACTTCACCATTGGCTTCTTCTGATCCAGGTAGTTTGCTGTCATCAAATGTTACATATGTGCTTTCCATAATTTTCTTTTGGCTGATGACATAAACTTTGTATGCAATTCTTTCCATAGAGTAGCCAAGAAAAATTCCTTCAAATGCCTTTGCATCAAACTTTTCAACATATTCTGAATTATCCTTCAATACAAAGCATTTGCTTCCAAAAGTATGAACATACTTTAGAGTAGGCTTCTTTCCAGTCATCAAATTGTAAGGTGTCTTTCCAGTGTTTTTGTTGATGAGGGTTCTGTTCTGGATATAGCATGCAGTGCTCACAGCCTCAGCTCAAAAACATGTAGGCATCTTTGCATCAAGCAACATTGTTCTAGCAACCTCAATTAGAGTTCTATTCTTTCTCTCAATAACTCCATTTTGTTGTGGAGTCCTTGGAGCTGAGAATTGTTGAGAAATACCATTATCTTTGCAGAATGCTTCAAGCATGGTATTTCTGAACTCTGTTCCATTATCACTTCTCAATGCAATCACACTTGCATTGTTGGCCTTTGCTTCCTTGTCAACTTTCTTTATGTGCTCAATGATTACTTTTGGAGCCTCATCTTTTGATGCCAGAAATTCCACCCATGTATATCTTGTAAAATCATCAACCATCACCAAGGCATACTTCTTTCTTCCTAGTGACATAATATTGACAGGCCCAAAAAAATCCATATGAATTAATTGCAGGGGCTTGGTTATTGATGTCACTGTCTTTGACTTGTGGCTTGATCTTTTCATCTTTCCTTTTTGACAAGCCTTACATACTCCTTCTTGACAGAATTGAAGTGTGGGCATGCCTCTCACTAACTCTCTTTTGACTAGAGAATTAATGGCTTTGAAGTTCAAGTGTGATAATTTCTTGTGCCACAGCCAACAGTCTTCACTTGATGCTTTTGAATAAAAGCAACAAACTTTGTCCTTGTTTGCAGAATCCATATTGGCAACAAACAGGCTTCCTTTTCTTACTCTAGAAAGAGCAAAATCACCAGTCTTCTTGTGGGTAATCAAACATTCATCCTTGTCAAAATCCACCTTGAATCCTCTATCAGTAAACTAACCAACACTTAGCAGATTATGCTTGAGTCCCTTGACTAGTGCTACATCTTCAATGATGACATTACCAACTTCCAACTTGCCATATCCCAATGTGTTACCCATGCTGTCATCTCCAAAAGCAACTATCGGGCCAACCTTCTCCTCATACTGTGATAGCAGGGCCATATCACCAGTCATATGATTTGAGCATCCACTGTCCAAAATCCACAGGACCTTCTTTTCATTTTCTTTGCCCTGCAAACACAAAGGTATTACTTCTCCTTTGGTACCCAAACAAGTTTGGGTCCATGTGACTTAGAAAAAGTTTTATCATAAATAACATGCTTATCAACTTTCTTGGTATTAGTCTTCTTGTCACTATTAGAAGTCTTAGAACCTAAGGTTTCAGACTTAGGTGACAGAGGTACCTTCCTAGCTCTAGGAGGACTTGAAGACTTTAACCTTCTGTAGTGTGTGTGTGAGAATCGTGACTGATACAACCATCAATGAACTGCCTTCTCAGATTGAAATAGCTAGTCATAACATTCATATTGCATGGCATACAGTCAAATTTATCACAGAATGGAGCATCTCTATGTCTTAAAGGCACAGAACAATCATAGAAAGGTTTGGGCACACTACCACCAGGTTTCTTGCATGCATGAGTTAAATGATTGGTATTGAAACAATTCTGACAAGTTTTCCTAGGGGCATTAGGCATATAAGCATAGTTGTTATCTTTGTTAATCCCTAGCTTGCCATTTTTGTTCTGTTTCTTCTTAGCCGCTTTCTTCTCAGATTCATTCTTCCCAGCTGATACAAACTTAACAAACTTCTCAGTTCTAGGTCTACTTTCTACAGGCTTCTTGGCTTTTGGCTTGACACTCTCACTCTTAGAGGATGCTGGTTGTTCACTAGACTGTGCCTCATCCTCATCATTCAACATTTGCTTGATGAGTAAGGCATCCTCATCAATTTCAAATGTTGATTATTTAAAAATTGGAGACTCAGCCTTTTTCAAAATGTGAGACACTTCCTTCTGAACAACTATGTCATCTTCAATGACAGCACAGCCTTTCCTCTGTTTAAGAGTGCCATAGTCAAGTCCAATGGCAACCTTGGGTTTAGCTTGGATTTTCTCATGATAGGATTGTAGTAGACTAGATGAGTTCTTAAAGGTTTTCAGTTTGAATTCATTTTCAGCTAGTTCATCCCTAAGAGCCTTTTCAATTTTACTAGCACATAGAACCTTATTCTGTAGATATTCAACTTCTTTCTTAAGGTTTTCTACTTGCATAGCAGTTAGCTCAAGTTCATCATTCCTCTTGATTAATAATTCATTTTTAGCAGACAGTTTAACAATTTCCTCATTAGCAGCAGTCATACTAGTATGAATATTAAACATTTCAACAGATAGTTGTTCAATCATATTCTTGTACTCAGAAACAGACATGTCTATGGTAGTGAGGGATGGTACCTGAGAGTCTGATGAAGATGTGTCCTCCTTGGAATTGACCATCCAGGCATAGTTGCAAAATCCTTGCTCTTCTTCACCACTATCAGTATCATCCCAACACTTCCCTTCAGCTATGTAGGCCTTGCCTGGTGTTTGCTTTTGAAGAAGGGCCTCATACTTAGCTTTAAGCTCTAGAAACTCTCTATCCTTCTTTTTAGGCTTCTTGCATTCACTAGCAAAATGCCCTAGGTCATTGCATCTATAACATCTCACAGATGACCTATCCACAAAGCCAGTTTTGAATTTACTCTTGTTTGGCTTCATAGGTGCTTTACTCTTGTTGAATGAATGGTTTTGGGTTTTAGGTTTGAAGGGTTGGTTCCTCTTGAATCCGATGTTTGGAAATTTTCTAGCCATGAAAGCATATGAAGTGTTTTCCATGCCATCTAGCTCTTCAAGAGTATAGAACTCTTCTTCTTCCTTATCTTCAACAGGTTCACTCACTTCAGCTTCAGTTTCTTCATCATCTACTATCTCCTCTATTCTCAACTGACTTGTAGATGCTTTCAGGTCTTGTACAGATTTGTTGACAATCAAGGCACATGATGTGTTTACCATCCTGCCTTGGTTGGCTTGAATAGCCATCTTCTGAAGCAACTCAAGTTCATAAGTCTTTAAAACCCCATAGAGCACATCATATGTGATTTTGTTCAAATCTCTTTCCCTTAGAGAAATGACCCTCTGCTCTAGGTGGTTTGGAGAAGACAATAGAAACTTCATATTCAGTTCTTTAGTGCTGTAAACCTTTCCATTCATCTGCAACTCAGTAACCAACTTGTGAAATCTCTCAAACATATCAGTGATGCTTTCCTTGGGTTCTGCCATGAAAGCTTCATACTGTGTGACCAGTATCTATTTCTTGTTTTCCTTGACCTCCTCTGTTCCTTCACATAATACCTCAATGTGATCCCACATTTCTTTGGCAGATGTACACGATGCAATGTTTGCAAACATTGACATATCCATGGAATCTAAAATTAGCAGCATGAGGTGACTATCAAGAGCAACCATTCCTTTTCTGATTCTGTCCATTTGGATGGTTCCTTGGCCACATAAGATCTTGGAATAGTTATGGTTCCAACAATCTTTTCAGGTATTTCTTGTTGTGGAACAAAGGGACCATTCTTGAGAATCTCAGGATACAAAGGATGAGAAGCTTTGATGAACAACATCATTTTTATCTTTCAGAGGTTGTAATTTTCTTTGTCAAACTTAGGGACCTTCACCGTTTCTGTTGTCTTTGGTGTATTCGAACTCATTATCATTTTCTGTTTTGATCAACAACCCGCTCTGATACCACTTGTTGAGTATTGAATATAGTAAAAGAATACAGAGGGGGGTGAATGGATTCTTGAACTTTTTCTCGTTCTTGAATCTGTGTAGCAAGATATGTGTTTGTGTGTGTAGATTTACTGGTGCGGATTATGAACAACACAAGACACGATATCACTTTAATCTAATATTTTATTAGATAAAGATTTGCTACAATCTGTGAATACAAATGGTAGTATTCTCAGCTTCGTTTTTCTCAGAGATATGTCTCTTACAATGTATGTGAAAAATTGTTAAAAACTTAATCTCTAAAGAAGTGAGGTTGTATTCTTATAGAACATGAATACAACCTACTTACTACAAATAAGGTAGCTAAACAAGTTACTTTCCAGTGTGTCTATCCTTTTTGAGTAAGCATCCAAACGGCTACAGATTTGGCTTTGTAAAGTTCTGTTCAGATCCACTTCTTTAGCTCTTTGTCTCTTGTACATCTCTCCAAGCTTCTTTGTAGGATTTCCAAAGTACATTACAGATTGTGGTCCATAAAGCACTTTAGCTTGTTGCAGGTTTCTGACTTGTACAATTTCTCCAGTAGTTTGTCTCCAAGAATGTATTCGAGAAGTGACTAAGTGATTGATTTGAGAACTAGTATTAGATAACTCTGAGTTCTCGAATACTGCATATTTGACATATCGACTCACTTCTCGAATAGCTCTTTTCTCCAGGAATCCTTGAGTTGTCGAATGAAACACTTGAGTTATCGAATCCCTGAGATGTCGAATAGCTTTCTGAGTCCTTGAGATATCGAATGGAACTTTGACTTGTTGACTCTTTGAGAACTCGAATGCCACTATGACTTGTTGACTTCTTGAGTTCTCGAATGGAGTATTTAGACATATCGAATCTCTGAGATATCGAATAGTGTATTCAGAGATATCGAATAGTGTCTTTACAGATATCAAATCCTTGACTTGTCGAATGCTAGACTTCTCGAATATAACAAACATACTTCTCGAATTGGTACTTAGGCAAATTCTTCATTTCTTCAAATCCCAACTGTGATTATTTGACAGTCTTTATCTTCTTGCTTGAGGCATGAACCTTGGAACTTCTTTCAAGCATTATTCTTGACTTTATAAGTACAGTTACACAACTAGGATTTGATGCCTCTTATAAGTACAAAAACAACCAAAAACTATACAACTAGAGGTTCCCTCAGTTAAGAGGTCATGTAGGTAATGCATAGCATTACACATATGTTAGGTCCGGAATAACATAGAAGGGGGGTTGAATACGTTATTTAAAAATATTTCGATTTTTGATATGGATATGAAATCAAAAATACTAAATCGAAATAACACAACTGTGTGGGAAATATCTTTAAATAGATAAAACCCGGAGGTTTGCTACACAATCTAATCCTATATATGGATCAGCTACAAAATCAAACACTCCTAAGGATAGTTTAGGCACGAGGACCTTCTACCCGACACTTCCTGAAAACGAGCTAAGCCGGCTTTCCTACTAGATGGACTGTATAGCAGCTTACACAGAGATGATATAAGAGAGAGAATAGAAAGTTGTTTGTTGAGGTGTGTTTCAAAATGAAATACAACAGGCCTATTTATATATTTTCAAAAAATCACTATTCAGCCAAAATACGTAACTGATGACGATCGTTTTTATCAGTTTGGCTGCTGTCTGCTTCTTTTTCTCATCCCAGCCGAATTCTAATTTCAAAAGCATTCTTCTTTTCAAAAGCTTCAATCTTTGTCCATCTGCTGATTGAAGAATTAACTTTTCAAACCAACAAAATCATTTGAAGGTGGGACCCGGATGAATAGTAATTTTTGTTACTATTCATGAATAGCAATTGCAGTTACTATTCATATGAATAGTACTATTCATATGAATATTGATTTCGGTTACTATTCATGTGAATAGTGATTTCGGTTACTATTCATATGAATAGTGATTTTGAATACTATTCATTTTCTTCTTAATTTGACATCCTTAAATATGCAGCTTCCAAAATGGAGGATATCAATACTGCTCTAAACTCAATCATACCTCTTAACAGTTTTTCTGAGTTAGATACTTCGATTCCTTTGTGAAGTGATGACGCCTAGTGCAACTGGTCTGGTTCACAGACGACTAACATTCACTCATGGTCTTTGTATCATGTCTTTAAGACCACTGTAATCTTTTGGCCCTTCAACTGAATCATCTGTACATCTTATTCTGTCACTGAGGCTTGATCATGTTAATGAACTTCTTTCAGCGACTTGATCTTTGTTGATGCCTGTTCTTCAACTTTCATGATCCCTGTATAGAGTTAATATTATTTATCTTTTATTTTAGTTGAGTTATATATTTCCTCTATTACATATTACATTACATTATGCTTTACAATCTCCCCCTATTTGATTGCTAGGGTTTGACAAGCAAATTCCTAGAGGACAACTCAACTGATACGAAAAACAAAAATGAACTACAAAGATAAATAATATTATAGTACATTCTGGATCATATATACATTTTCCAGATTTCCAAGTACAAGACAATTGTTCCTCTAGACTGAACATATCTTCAAGTTTGCCTTTGCTTTCTTTCCACATAGCACGAATATTCCAATTAGCTTTTCCTTTCCCAAAATAAAGTTAATTCTGTGTCAACAACCTTTTCCTTGCCCTTATTACGCCTAGTAGCTTCTTGATCATCCACCTTCTCCCCCTCAGTTGGGTTATCCTCCAGAGTAGTAGGATGTGGAGTTGGTAAATTAGACGAAGCTGTCTTCCCCAAGGAATGAATTGCATGACTAAACGGGGATGCCATGGAGCTTAATTGAACCTGGAATGCATCATGTTGAATAAGTTGCAAATTTTTAATTTCTGCAATGGACTTACAGATATTTTGCAACTCTTTCTCCATTGTTTGGACCCATGTAAGGAGTCTGCTGTATTCCTTTTTGGTTACAAGTGCATGTGGTTGAGTAGGTTGCTCACTCGTACGTTCTGCAGGTGTTTCACTCAACACTCTATATTCACTCGGTTTAGTGGTTTGGGTGACACTTACATGTTCTGTTCGTGTTACCCTCAACTCTCCTCTAGAGCTTCCACCGATATGTGTACCTGCAAATGAAATCATCCTATCCCCTTTTTCAGAGGTCACGCATGGTGCAATGAAAGTTCGTGAGCTTCCGTCCTCGCGTGAAGCGAGTTGCCGACCACTGGTAAAAAGTGGTAAATCTCGAAAGAGATCCAGAGATTTTCCCTCTGGGAGGTTAAACTTGAATCGATTAAATGGCACAAAACCCAAGTTTCCCTCGTACATCTGTGAAGACACTTGGTTCATAAAAGAACCACCCACCAATGGATCTTTCCGTAAAATGGAAGATTCACCAGCAGTTATTGAGGTAGGTAATTCCACCTCGGATGCCTGTGAAGGCATTTGATCTTTAGAAAGATCATCAACCACTCGTATGTTCCGTGAAATGGAACTCAAGATAGTTGCTCCCGTCAATTCAACCTCATTTACATTTGCACTCATTGGATTAGAAAGAATTGTTTCACTAACAGTTGCCGTTACCTCAGGTTCATTGGGTTTACTTCGTTTAGAATGAGGTAGAGCGACTGATGTAACTAACTCCTTATGTGGTGCTGCTGAGGCACTATCTCCCTCAATAATGTGGATGACTGGTCGTTTAAGTAACAATTGATGTGTAGGAGTTTGTTGTGTTTGTGTTTGCATTTGTAGAATGGGCTCTTCGACCTGTGTTAGAGTCGGTGGGATTTCCTGCTCTTGGTCGGGTAAGATGGCCACTGGGGGCTGTAGAAACTGTATTTCCTGTGACACAATAGGGAATACAGAGGTTGAAATAGCAGGGATTGAAATATTACCTTGTCGTATACCTGCTCTCACTGGTCGTGGTAACAACGGAAGTGGAACAGTCTTTAAATATTCAGTTAGGACTGTAGGCACATCCGTATATTTCTTTTTGCTTATGTAATTAATTACATTCGTCTTCATGGAAGAACATTCCACCTTTTGACCATTTTCCAAGTGTACCCTGTCTTCATCATTCAAAAAATCATTTAATATTAACTGTAGAAACCTTGGATATAGACATTTGACATTTTGAGTCCGAACATCTCTTGTTCCCAAGCGTTTCATTTTTAAAATGATTTGACCAAGCACTATTTTCCCAAAATTAACCCTCAAATTATTTGCGACCGCATACCCTATTATTTGAATAAATTCAGGTATTCGATCTTGATTTGTTCTATCTGAGGAAAAAACATGGTTAAGAGTGTGAAAGAAGAAATTCCAATACTGGGTTAGAAACGTTCTAGATAGATTACCAGTATTGAAATTGCCATCTTGGTACCATATAAAGCGAAAGAACATTTCAATCTGTTCGGGTGTAGGATCAGAAACGATATTTTCCATAGGAAAATGAAGAATTCGATTAACATCTCGTTCAGTGACCCTAATCGACCTACCAAATAGCCGATACGTGAATGCACACCCGTCCTGTCCAGAAGTGTTAACCGCACTGCAATATAGTTCACGTAATGCATCATGGTTAAGCTGCACATGTGTAACTAAAGCATAGCGAATTAATGAATGTTCATTCAGAAATTGTGTCCAAGCCCGAAATTGCTCATCCTGAATGGTTTCGATTTGCTG
Source organism: Kitagawia praeruptora (assembly GCA_037693485.1). Taxonomy (NCBI): domain Eukaryota; kingdom Viridiplantae; phylum Streptophyta; class Magnoliopsida; order Apiales; family Apiaceae; genus Kitagawia; species Kitagawia praeruptora. Next base: position 33,742,927 of record CM075346.1, on the reverse strand, counting down.
AATGGAAACAGGATTAATTTTAGCAATTAAAAAGCTTCCCTGCAATGCCATTTTCAAAAACTTTGAGGAAATTCAAAAACAAGGGTTAGTGCGTATAACAAGAATATGAAATCCGCTCTAAAAACCACCAGCTAGATTTTGAGATCTTTCCGGTCAAAGCTTGAAATATTCAGCAATTGTGTGTATATGCTCTGTATATCTGAAAATTGATGATGTTAAACACAAACAAAAAACTCATCATTTATAAGGTTTCAAGGATTAGTAGGTTAGGTGAAATAGTGACAGGTTATGTTTGAAAAATAACACCGCTCAATAATTTCTCACCTAACTACCTAATTAGCCGAAAAAAACATCTTATCACCGAAACCTGTCGGCCGAAAAAACATCTTATCGCTGAAACCTATCAGCCTATACGCATACACATATTTAATACTTCTAATTATTATGGATTTAAAAATAGTCGCACAGTAAATCAAGAATTAATCCACAATAATCAGATAACCTCACAATTAAATAGACATAAAATTAACAAAATATCATTAATTGATATATGTCAATAGAATATTTATTTAATTATGCTACAATTAACACAAATATTTACTAAATAATTACCATAAAATATAGCATTTATAAGCATGGCAATTAATATAGAGATAAATGTAAGATGAGGACTGGATGCAAAGTAAATTCACAAGTCCTAAAATATGGACATTTAAAATACCTGTGAATTTATAACAAATTGCAGTTATTAATTATCCAAAATTAATTAGACAGATTTAACATCCCAAGTTCACCAACTAACCTGGAGAAAGTGGATTCATCCAGTGGTTTAGTAAAGATGTCTGCAATTTGTTGATCTGTGGGAACAAAATATAATACCACAGTTCCATTCATGACATGCTCTCGTAAAAAATGATACTTGATATCAATGTGCTTAGTCCTGGTGTGTTGAACTGGATTGTTGGCAATGGCAATGGCACTCGTGTTGTCGCATAGAATTGGAATTTTGTCCAACATGAGTCCATAGTACTGAAGTTGATTCCTCATCCACAGGATCTGAGCACAACAACTACCTACCGCAATGTATTCTGCTTCGGCTGTTGAGGTAGATACTGAGTGTTGCTTCTTGCTGTACCAAGATACCAACCTTCTTCCTAGAAACTGACAGCTTCCAGAAGTACTTTTCTGATCAATCTTACAACCTGCGAAGTCAGAATCTGTATAGCCAATTAGGTCAAAACCTGTTCCTTTAGGGTACCAAATCCCAAGATTGGGGGTTCCCTTAAGGTATCTGAAAATACGTTTAACAGCTATAAGATGTGACTCTTTAGGGTTAGCCTGGAATCTAGCACATAGACAAGTTGCGAACATAATATCTGGTCTACTAGCAGTTAAGTACAAGAGAGAGCCGATCATACCTCGATACTTCGTGATGTCAACTGACTTACCAGATTTGTCTTTATCAAGCTTGACAGCAGTTGGCATCGGGGTCTTGGCAGTAGCTGCTTCTTCTATCCCATACTTCTTTAGAAGATCCTTTATGTATTTTGATTGGCAGATGAAAATACCATCAGGCTTCTGAACAACTTGAAGTCCAAGGAAGAAGGACAACTCACCCATCATGCTCATCTCGTACCTACTCTGCATTAGCTTAGCAAATCTCTTGTATAGCAAATCATTAGTAGAGCCAAATATTATATCATCCACATATACTTGCACCAGAATTATATCATTTTTATGCTTTTTATGAAAGGGAGTTTTGTCGATGATACCTCTTGTAAAACCATTTTCAAGTAAGAACTTGGAGAGAGTATCATACCATGTTCGAGGGGCTTGCTTGAGACCATAGAGAGCTTTGAAGAGAAAGTACACAAAACCTTCAAATTCCTTGTCTTCGAACCCAGGGGGTTGTTCAACATAGACTTCTTCCTCTAGATCTCCGTTCAAAAATGCACTCTTCACATCCATCTGAAAAACCTTAAAGTTGGAGTGTGCAGCAAATGCTAAGAACATCCTGATTGCTTCAAGCCTTGCAACTGGAGCATAGGTTTCATCATAATCAATTCCCTCTTCTTGAGAGTAACCCTTTGCTACCAATCGAGCCTTGTTCCTCATAACAATACCATTTTCATCCAGTTTATTTCTAAACACCCATCTAGTGCCAATTACAGATTTACCTTTTGGTCTTGGCACCAGCTTCCATACTTTCTGCCTTTCGAACTGATTGAGTTCTTCCTGCATTGCAGTTACCCAATCTGGATCATCAAGAGCTTCATTAACCTTTTTAGGTTCAATTTGAGATAAAAATCCTGTGAAATTGCATTCATTCTGTGTTGCTCTTCTAGTCTGTACACCCGTGTCTGGTTCACCAATGATCTGTTCAAAGGGATGCGCTCTACTCCATACCCGTTTGTCTCGGTAGATTTGATCTTGATGATTCCCCAAGTTCATAATTGTGTTGAGTGTGATGACTAGTAGATCCAAAATCATTGTTTGCTCCCCCTGAGCTGTTGCTTTCAAAGTTTGATGAATCATAGTTTAATGAATCAGCAGATGCATTCTTTGATGTTTCTTCACTTGATTGGGGTTCATTTTCATCGTTCACTTGCTCCCCCTCAACATGTACTACTGTCTGATCTACTGGTATAGATTGAACAAGAGAGTCTGAAAGAATATCAGAATTTTGTAGATCAGCATTTATGTCTTCATTCTCAAATCTCAGCTGGTCATGTTCATCAAAATCTTCAAGTCCTGTTATCTTTTTATCATCAAAAGACACATGGATAGATTCCATGACCACTTTTGTTCTCAGATTGTAGACTCTGAATGCTTTTGTAGATAGTGGGTATCCAACAAAGATTCCTTCATCAGCTTTTAAATCAAATTTGGAAAGCTGTTCTGGATGAGTCTTAAGAACAAAACACTTACATCCAAACACGTGAAAGTACTTCAGGTTCGGCTTCTTATTTTTCACCATCTCATATGGTGTTTTACCATGCTTGTTTATGAGTGTAGCATTCTGTGTGAAACAAGCAGCTTGCACAACTTCAGCCCAGAAGTAAGTTGGCAGCTTTGCTTCATCAAGCATGGTCCTTGCAGCTTCTATGAGAGTCCTGTTCTTTCTCTCTACTACTCAATTTTGTTGTGGAGTTCCAGGTGTAGAGAATTCTTGCTTTATTCCATTTTCTTTACAAAACTCTTCCATGACTGCATTCTTGAACTCAGTGCCATTATCACTCCTTATGATTTTCACTGTATGCTTAGATCCTTTGTCCAGTTGTCTGACATGCTCTGTTAAGATTGATGCAGTTTCTTCTTTCTTGTGCATGAAATATACCCATGTATATCTGGTGTATTCATCAACAATAACCAAAGCATATCTTTTCTTTCCAATAGACATTATATTTACTGGACCAAATAAATCAACATGCAATAAGTGATATGGCTCAAGAATTGAGGATTCAGTCTTACTTTTGAATGAAGTTTTCCTTTGTTTTGCCTTTTGACATGAGTCACATAGGCCATCTGGAGTAAAAACTGATTTGGGCAATCCTCTCACAAGATCTTTCTTCACTAGCTCATTAATGCTGTTGAAATTCAGATGAGAAAGTCTCTTGTGCCAATCCCAGCTTTCTTCAATTGATGCTCTACTCAGTAGACAGATTGCAGAGCCATCAGAGTTTGTTGAAAGCTTGGCTTCATAAATGTTACCATGTCTGTATCCCTTCAGAACAACTTTTCCTGTAGATTTTCTTACAACTTCACCGTGTTCTTCAAAGAAATCCACATGATAACCTCTGTCACAGATTTGACTCACACTTAGTAGATTATGTTTGAGTCCTGAGACTAGAGCTACAGATTCAATGATGACATTCCCAAGTTTGATATTGCCATATCCCAGAGTCCTTCCTATGTTGCCATCTCCATAAGAAACACTTGGGCCAGCTTTCTCCACAAATTTTGATAGCAGGGCTTTATTTCCAGTCATGTGTCCTGAGCATCCACTATCCAGAACAAGGATATTTTTCCTGTTACCCTGCAATCAAAAAAACCACTAATGATTAGTTTTAAGGACCCAGACTTGCTTGGATCCTTTTGCCTTATTAAGTTTATTAGCTTTTGCAGCAGAAGTCTTATCAGAGTTTGTGCTAACATTCTTTTTATCAGAATTTATACATGTAAAATCAATCTTGAATTTATTCAAAGAGGGTTTAAGTTCATTATACTCATAATACAACTTATGATACTCTTTGCATGTATAAATAGAATGCCAAATACTGCCACAGTGAAAACAAGGATTCTGTGGCTTAAACCTAACTGAACCACTCTTAACTCCTGACTTAGAAGGTATAGAGTTTATATTTTTATTCTTCCTGCAAAAAGTAGCAAGATGGTTAGGATTTCCACAGTTGTAACATTTCTTCCTAGGAGCATTGGGAATGGACATATAGTTGTTGCTTTTATTGATGCCTACCTTTCCATTTCTGTTTTTCCTAGGTTCTTTTACCTTGTTCACTCTTTTTAACTCCTTCAGCTTGTGTGTAAGCTGTTTCTGAGACATTAAACTAATATTTACTGATTTGACTTCATTCTGTTTTGGTTTGTCAGATTTTGGTACAAACCTCATATGATTAAGTTTGGGTTTTGCAGCCTTTTCAGTAAATACAGGTTTAGAGGTCTCAGCTTCTAGGTTGGCGGTTTTCTTTTTATCAGTGTAACCTAGACCTTCTTTCCAACAATCATTCTCTATGATAATCTGAGTATTTTTACCAGAGTTAGTCCAAGTTTTAATAATGTTTCTTTCTTTAGCAAGTTCAGATTCAAGATAAGCATGCCTTTTCAATAATTCAGTTTTAACAAAAATAGCATCATCTCTCTCTCTTTCTGAATTTTTAACATTTGGACTAATTCTAATTCTAGTAGTCATTTCTCTTTATAAGGTCTAGACTTTCAGATTTTATTCTTTCATTTTCTAAAGTCTGATCTCTGTAGCTAACATGCAAGTTTTTAAGAAAGATTCTTAACTCAGATATATCAGTAGTATCAAAAGCTAGAGTAGAGTGAGGTACCTTGGTCTCAGTAGCTTCAGAGATACTATCAGCATTTGCCATCAAGGCATAGTTCACCTCATCTTCAGAGTCTAAAGTGTCAGCCCAGTCCTTCTTCTTTGTGATGTAAGCTTGACCTTTATTAGCTTTGGCTTTCTTGCATTCAGGTGCAAAATGTCCTTTCTCACCACAATTATAGCATTTGATTTTGGACTTGTCCACTTTCCCAGACCTGCCTTCCTCTCCCTCAGCTTTTCTGAAATTCTTCTTTTCGAAATTTGAATCTCTTCGTGTGAACTTATTTCTTTTCCCGAAGTTCTTGTAAGCCATCTTCTTGAAGCTTCTTACCATCAGGGCTGCAAGTTGTTTCATCTCAGTATCACTGCCATCATCATCATAGTCTGTGAGATTGTCAGAGTTTGAGTCATCATCAGAGTTTGATGACTCAGTATCAGACTTTGTAATAAGAACCTTTCTGTTGGATTGACTCTTTTTCATAGCAACTTCTTTAGAAGTTTTCTCCTCAGCTTTAAGAGCAATTGACTTAGACTTCCCTCCATGCCTCTTCCTTCTTTGTTCCATCTCAAGCTCATGAGTTTTGAGCATTCCATAGATTTCATCAAGAGACATGTCTTGCAGATCATGATTGTCTCTGATGGTAGTGGCCTTTAAATCCCACTTCTCAGGAAGAGCCAACAAGAATTTCAGATTGGAGTCTTCAAGATCATACTCTTTATCTACCAGTGACAGATCATTCAGCAATTTCAGGAATCTGTCATATATATCTGTTAATGACTCATCAGTATTTGAGTCAAAGTGCTCGTACTCCTGTGTGAGCATTGTTCTCCTGTTCTTTTTGATGGCTTTGGTTCCTTGACATCTGACTTCCAAAGCATCCCAAATCTCCTTAGCAGTTTTGAATCCAATGACCCTGTTAGACATAACATTGTCAAGGGCGTTATGTAATAAATGCCTTACCTTGGCATCTTTGCTAATAGAGGAGGTATCTTCAGGGGTGTAGTCTTTCTTCTCCTTTGGAATCATTTTTTATTCCTCTCCAGCAACAGCAACAGACAATTTGGTAGGCTTATGTGGAGCATCATGGATTCTGTCTAAGTACTCTGGATCTGTAGCCTCCAGAAACATTTCCATCTTCACCTTCCATATGGGATATTCTGATGCCCTGAGTATTGGAACTCTAATTGATTCATATCTGCTTGTTGTTGGAGTTTGTGTTTTCTCTGTCATGATTGTATAGCTTTTTGGATCTTAACTGTTGTATAATAACAGAGTGGCTCTGATGCCAATTGTTAGGTCCGGAATAACGTAGAAGGGGGGTTGAATACGTTATTTAAAAATATTTCGATTTTTGATATGGATATGAAATCAAAAATACTAAATCGAAATAACACAACTGTGTGGGAAATATCTTTAAATAGATAAAACCCGGAGATTTGCTACACAATCTAATCCTATATATGGATCAGCTACAAAATCAAACACTCCTAAGGATAGTTTAGGCACGAGGACCTTCTACCCGACACTTCCTAAAAATGGGCTAAGCCGGCTTTCCTACTAGATGGACTGTCTAGCAGCTTACACAGAGATGATATAAGAGAGAAAATAGAAAGTTGTGTGTTGAGGTGTGTTTCAAAATGAAATACAACAGGCCTATTTATAGATTTTCAAAAAATCACTATTCAGCCAAAATACGTAACTGATGACGATCGTTTTTATCAGTTTGGCTGCTGTCTGCTTCTTTTTCTCATCCCAGCCGAATTCTAATTTCAAAAGCATTCTTCTTTTCAAAAGCTTCAATCTTTGTCCATTTGCTGATTGAAGAATTAACTTTTCAAACCAACAAAATCATTTGAAGGTGGGACCCGGATGAATAGTAATTTTCGTTACTATTCATGAATAGTAATTTCGGTTACTATTCATATGAATAGTACTATTCATATGAATATTGATTTCGGTTACTATTCATGTGAATAGTGATTTCAGTTACTATTCATATGAATAGTGATTTTGAATACTATTCATTTTCTTCTTAATTTGACATCCTTAAATATGCAGCTTCCAAAATGGAGGATATCAATACTGCTCTAAACTCAATCATACCTCTTAACAGTTTTTCTGAGTTAGATACTTCGATTCCTTTGTGAAGTGATGACGCCTAGTGCAACTGGTCTGGTTCACAGACGACTAACATTCACTCATGGTCTTTGTATCATGTCTTTAAGACTACTGTAATCTTTTGGCCCTTCAACTGAATCATCTGTACATCTTATTCTGTCACTGAGGCTTGATCATGTTAATGAACTTCTTTCAGCGACTTGATCCTTGTTGATGCCTGTTCTTCAACTTTCACGATCCCTGTATAGAGTTAATATTATTTATCTTTTATCCTAGTTGAGTTATATATTTCCTCTATTACATATTACATTACATTATGCTTTACAACATAGTACGTTAGGCTTGTTATATTATGAGCACATGCATGTCAAGTCGACTATATTTGGACATCTTGTAAAATATACCTTATATTCCTATGAAGTCTGTGCATGCATCAGTTGCGGCCGATGGAACTAGAGTTCCTCAAGGGTCTACCCCAAAGGATCCGTCTAAATTCACAGATGTTGATAAGGAATATGTTGTGAAAATTTTGATGGCTTCGAAAATTTTATTAAGAATTTTTTCTTGTTTAAAATAATTTTTAAATGAATTTTTCATCAAAATTAATTTTCTCAAAAATCTCTCTTCAAATAGAAATGAGTCTATTTGAAATGATGCAACAAAAGTTATCGAAATAGTTTCTTTCAATAGTTTTAGATACGTGGGATACCATTGAAATGCTTGTTATATACTCCCTCCGTCCCAAAATGTAAGACCTTCTGATTTTTTCACGCATTTCAATGTGCTTGGACGGGGTACTTATAGATAACATTTTTTAATTTTTTTTTTGTTTTGTATGAAAATATAGATATTCTTGACTTTATAATTACAGTTACACAACTAGGATTTGATGCCTAAAAACAACTAGAAACTATACAACTAGAGGTTCCCTCAGTTAAGAGGTCATGTAGGTAATGCATAGCATTACACATAGTTAGGCTTGTTATATTACGAGCACAGGCATGTCAAATCGACTATACATGGACATCTTGTAAATTATACCTTATATTCCTATGAAGTTTGTGCATGCATCAGTTGCGGCCGATGGAACTAGAGTTCCTCAAGGGTCTACCCCAAAGGATCTGTCTAAATTCACAGATGTTGATAAGGAATATGTTGTGAAAATTTTGATAGCTTCGAAAATTTTATTAAGAATTTTTTCTTGTTTGAAATAATTTTTAAATGAATTTTTCATCAAAATTAATTTTCTCAAAAATCTCTCTTCAAACAGAAATGAGTCTATTTGAAATGATGAAACAAAAGTTATCGAAATAGTTTCTTTCAATAGTTTTAGATACGTGGGATACCATTGAAATGCTTGTTATATACTCCCTCCGTCCCAAAATGTAAGACCTTGTGATTTTTTCACGCATTTCAATGTGCTTGGACCGGGTACTTGTGAATTATATTTTTTTTTTCGATTTGTATAAAAATATACAATCTATATTTTCATACAAAACAAAAAAAAAATTAAAAAATATTATCTATAAGTACCCCGTCCAAACACATTGAAATGCGTGCAAAAAGAAGAGTGTCATACAAAATGGGACGGAGTGAGTATATATATAGGAATATATTTATATATTCCTATATATTAGTTTAAACACTAATAAATATAATTTTTTTTAACATTCTAGAAGTAGAATAGGTGTTCGAATTTATAGAAGAGAAGAGTTCGAATTTTAGGGAAGTCATATAATTAGAAGTTTTATTGGAAGTAGAATATGTATTTATAAGGCATGCGATTAAAAATTCTAGTAAAAGTAGAAAAGGTGTTCAAATTTATAGAGAATAAAAGTTTGAATTTATAGAAAAAAATATATTATTAAAAGTTCTATTGGAAGTAGAATAGGTGTTTAAATGTACAGAGGAGACATATAATTAAGTACTTTATTGGAAGTAGAATATAAGGACGGTGTTGACATCTTATACGATTTTCTAAAATTATATTTTTTTATATAAATTAATTATACTTATATTAGGAAAATCAATTCATAAATATCGAACATTATTCTAAAAAAATAACTTCATATTAAAAAAAGAAATTGACGTGTTAACATAATAAAAGAACATTCTCGATATGAGAACCCTAAATAAATACAGGAATATCTATAATATAACGAGATAATAGATGTATTTTCAATTTTTAAAACTCCATGAATTTTTGAAAGTTTAGAGAAAGTAAAATTTTGAATTCACTTTATTTTTAGATTTTGATTTTAAAGAATAAAGTTGTTGTATAGGATTAGTATCATCAATAATATGTAATGAAGTTGAAATTTTGATCCCAAACGAGCGGCTCAAAACGTGTTTAACGGGAAAATGCTTCAGTATAAAAGATTGTATTAGTTATTAGAATTTGATATTGATGTTATAAATTTTATTTTATTTTTAATATTCGAATTTTATGAATAAATATTGTTATACGAGTAATATATGTAAAAGTTAGGATTTTGGTCTCGTTAACGAGAGAGTGGCTTGTAGGAATAACCGTATTTAACGAAAAGGCGGTACATTAGAGAGTTGATTTTGAATTTTTTAAAATTTTAGGTTTTTAAATATTAGTAACTAAAAAACTATCCTCCTACATATTATAAGCATAATGGGTTTTAAAATAGAGAATAATAGTTTGAATTTATAGGGAAGACATATAACTAAAAATTCTATTGGAAGTAGAATAGGTGTTTGTAAGACATATAATTAAGAGTTCTATTGTAAGTAAAATAAGAGTTCTAATTTATAAAAAGTGTTTAAATTTTTAGAAAATACATATGATTAAAAAAATTAAAAATTATTGAAGGTAAAAAAGATGTTTGAATATATAAAAAATATATATAATAAAACATTTAGTTAGAAATAGAATATGAGAACGTACAGTTGAAACGTCTTATATATGATTTTTTAAACCGATATATTTTTTTCCTAAAAATCCTTTATTTAAACTTTTTATACAAGTTAATTATATTTATATTAAAAAACTATATCCATAAATAACTTGAAATTTGAAGCTCACAAGTTAAACGTCTTATATTTGAACGTCTCACAAGTTAAACTATATCCTTTATTTAAACGTCTTATATCGTACGTTATTTCTAAAAAAAAAAAAGATTTATCGTACGCCTTTAAGTCATATATAATGATATTATTTATCTTTAAATAACTCTTTTTGCGCATTTGGAAGATACAATACACCAACGATGATATATTTTGATAATTTTTCCAATATTTTTGACACTATATTACAAAATCAATATTATTAATGAATTTGAAAATTTTGTATATCAATCACAACAATGTTAACTCAATGTATAAAACCCAGTTTGGCTTTTGCTATGTATGCAGGCGTAGATGTATGGGTGGTGAATTCGAAGTATAATACCAGTGTTTAGCCTAAAGAAGTGAAATTTGAAGCTCACAAGTTGTCACTCCAAGTGTATCATGTTTGTATATAAGGTCTGCAAAATGTAATCAAATTTGTTAGAAACATCATGACGTTCCAAAAACTACTCAATACTTGTGTGGGTGCATGGCAGCAGAGGCAGTTAGACATGTACATACACCAGTTCGACATAATAACAAGTGTTTGCAGAGCACCCGAACAGTATTCACTCAAACGTGTGTTCTCAATTATCACCACCATTTAATTTACCTATATATAAATAGCAACGGGATCAAATACAATTTTTTAAAAAAATAAAAATTTTCAAACTTTTTTTGTTCAATATATTTATAATTTTGGTTCAATATTATTTATCAAATAATAATTAAAATTTTATTGAATACTCATAATTTAATTATTCAAAATCCTTTTGGGGCTCATCAATATCAAAATAGGGTATTGAAATATGAATTTTTTTTTTTTAATATGAGTTGTGTTGAATCGCTCCGGGTTCACCAATACCCAATTAGGGTATACAAATATGAAATATTATTAATTTTATACACTTTACATAATTATATTAAAGTAAAATTATTTTATATATTTAGATTCAACATAAGCATAACTCTAGTTCAAGAGGTGATGTTAAACTCAAGTTAACGAGTATATATTTGTTCAATAGCCATTATAAAAGAATTTTATTTTTTCGTAAAAAATGTTGCAAATATATTTTTAATAAATTATAAAATGTTATAAATATGTTTCTGATTTCAATTATGTGTATTCAATAAAATTTTAATTATTATTTTACAAATAATGTTGAACCGAAGTTATATAATAAAGAAAAATTATAAATTTGTATTTCCTCAACTCATTCCTATATAAATATATGATGTTAATGTTTATATGATGGAAAAAATGTAAACTAATTACAGCAAAATTATTTTGTAAAGGTATAATTGTGTGACAGCTGCTATAAATATAAGACAGAAACAGGATTCAGACTTGTACCAAGTTCATATAATTAATCAGAGGGGAGAGATAAAAAGTTAAAACTAAAAAAAGGCGATGGTCATAAGTGTAGGTGAAACCGAAAGACTAGATTTATGCCATGCATGCAAACACAGCATTGGATTATTATGAATTATTACCACCGATTAAAGAAGGGCAGGCTTCGCAGGGAAACTACAGTAAAAGTCTGTAGCAACTAGCTATTGACACTTGCATACATTTAATATTATTTTGAGTCCTACTCCAATATAAATTAAATTAAATTAAAAATTAGAAATTAAATTCTAATATAATATTTCAAAGCTAATCTAATGACCAAACTAGGAGTACCCAATATAAAAGGTGTCTAAAATTTTAGGCTCTATTCAGCAAAAAAAAAAAATACTGTTCAGGACTCACGTGGCAGTGATGTCAGCGTGAAAAATATTTTTTTTTGCTGAATGGAGCCAATAATTTTAAACACTTTTTGTGAAGGTGCCCCTGACAGGATCATTAAAATAAATGAAATATAATTTATTTAGTATTAATTTATAATTTATTTTTAAAACTTGGTTTATATTTGATACTTTACCATATTATTTTTATATAATGTAAGGTGTGTAATGTACACATTGGCGTGTGCTCATATAAAAACTATATTAAGAGTAAAAATTAAAAAAACGGCTATTCTTATGCAGCTTAAGTACCATATTAAGCAATCTTTTCTCTATCTCTGCTCTCTCTTTTCTCTCGATGAGAGTCGATCGGATTCTTTAACTCCGATCTTTCTCCTTCCTCCTTCTCCAACCAAGCATTCATCCACCTTTACAATTCCTTTTCATTACATTCATAAATCGGAATTTTTTCCTAAAAATTTCGAAAAACCCATTCGAGATCTTTTCAGATCTGTTTTGATTTAGAACTCGAAATATCAAATAAACACATTTCTTAGATTCAAAATCTTCTGCTTAACATCATGCATATCAAAATTTGGTAGCAATCCGAGATCTTTGACTTTTCGAAGTGATTTTTTCTACCCATTTTTTTGGGTTGTTGTCCCCAATTGTTTGGGGTTTTTATGTTTGTCCCCAATTTTTTGAGGTTTATGTTTTGGTTGTGTTTTCTAGTTTTTGTCATGATAGGTTTGTTGGCAGCAGCTCGGAATTTGCTCCAGGTTTGGAAGGAAGCTCAGCTTGGAGCTCGATGCTATCATATAGAAGGTAATTGGCAGTCACAAGAAGTTGAAGCCATTAGTCTTCGAGAAGCCATTTCTTGGACAAAATCACTAAAACACGTTGATCAAGTGCTAGTAGTTCGATTATCGGTCTGCGAATCGTGTGGTATTTTGCTTGCAAATGCTGCATAAATTTTATGTCAAGCTATGGAGAGTGGTTTGTCACTTCTCCTACAATATACTCGAAAGTGATCATTTCTAGGTAATGCAAGTACGATTTATTTCAAAAAAAAAAAAAAAGAGTAAAAATTAAAAAACCAACAGTCTCTATAGCTAATATGCCAATGGTTCAAGTAGCATATATGGGAATAAATAACTTTATTAAGATCTGTGATTTGTACGAATGTAGCTGATAATTTATGTGAACTAAATTTAAACCCAACTCCAATCACAGATCCAAATTCAAATCATCAAGTGATTCAAATTTTAGATTCTATCCAAATTATGTTCAAATTATTATATTTTAATTTCAAGTATTTTCGAAAACAATAATTAATTTCACTATAAATCATAATAATAACATCAACAATCAGATTTTAATGAAAATACATCTAAATAAAGATAAAATGTTATAAAATACATTTGAAAAAAATTAAATTTTATATTAAAATAACTTAAAAAGCATTAAAATATTAAAAAAATACTAACTTTTAGAGTGAGTTACATTCTTCGCACAAATGCTCAATTATTACATTTCGAAACCGTAGATGAACATCTTTATCTTTGATTTTTTTTTATTTTTCAAAACAGAGCTCAAGAACAAAGATCCAACTCTCAAAGTCGAAAATTTGAAGATAAAATTCAAGAGTCTCAAAATAACAATTACGGGATGTACTTTGATTGTTTCGGAGGAAGAAAAACTGATTTGTCGGAAAACTAAATCGATAATTTAATTTTTATATCATTTTATTTGAATTTGTATTATCATCTATGTCGTATTATTCTATTTTCTTAATTTTCATATGTTTGAAATTTTATTTATAATTTATGGTGAATTTTAATAATATTTCAAACTTAATTAATTTACATTTAATAATGTTAACAAAATCAATTCAATAGAAAATTTAATAATATTATAATATTAAACATATTTGAATCAGTAACTAGTGGTCATATAAATTTGGAACACTTTTTAATCCAAGTTGAAATAATTTGAGGTAAACTTACCCTAAATTTGAATTTTTGGATCAGAGTTGAAGTTGTCCTAAATTCCGGAAATTAAGAATGTTTATAGTGGAACATGACGGTGTCTATACATGTAAAATGTAGAGGCTGAGGGTAGGCTAGGCATAAGCATGAGGGATGTGTTTGTTGTTTGTCTGTAAAGGCGAAAGATGATGGCTTTGGGTGAAACCCCAAAAACAGAAGGGTTTTCAGTGGTCCAAATGTCTGATCTGACAAAAGAGGGAGCTCAAAGTGTTACTACTAGTAGTAGTAGTAGTCCAACTCTTCAGTGAGTGACTTATCCTCAGCAAAGACTCACTCTCTACTGCAAGTTTTCCAGCACCATGACCAGAGAAAAAGTAGCAAAGTAAAACAAAAGGAAAAGTGTCCAGTAGTATTAACTATATTATATACATACATGATACATACATACACATATTACTTGTTCAAATATCCAAGCTATGGGCAATTGTGAATATTTGCTTAGCTAGATGAACAGTAGATTCTGAATCAGTCTGAGGCCTGTACGAGCTCTGCATTTTTTTGACCACCCATGCATCTTTCATTTGCTCTCTCTTCTCTCCCTCTCTGAGTCGTAGTATTAATTATTATCTGAGACTTTTTAGATTCTTTGCATTATTCATCTGCCACAACCTTCATTAATGATTTCCATTTTTTTGAACCCCTTACCCTTGCTAGCCTTTTATTTTTGTATATTTGTTTGCTTTGTCCTTTCCTCCTCCTTTACGGTATAACGGAAAGGGAAATTTTAGGATATCAGTTACTGCAAAGAGCTAGGAGACTACTTAGTTTCAGCTTACGTAACGTACAGCATCTAATACAAAATTAAACCAAAAGATTGGATAGCCTAAGTACTCAGTTGCTGCACAGAAGAGATTACTCAACCGCCACTCGGTAGCTATAAGAGATATATGTCGGATGGTATAAATCAGTTAACTTAATTGATGATTACCAAGAAACCGGAGAGCAACTGAATCGAATTTAATCAAACCACTCACACGACTAGTCGGAAATCTGGACGAGCACTCGAATTTCAGTGATAAAATTGAGTAGAACTGATATTTGGATTTTTTACAAGCTAATATTTCCATGCGTTCAGAAAGGGCCGGAAGTGGGTCAAACCCTTCCCCCAGCTCTCTCCAGTTCAAATAATCAATGTATCTTAATCTGTGCATTTTCTCCGTACAACGTTACTGTTATGCAATCTAATGTAGGCTTAAAAGTTTTAAAATAACCCTAAAGCATTGCTTAGAAAGGCTAAAGTCAAAGTTGTCAGAAAATTCCTTCCAGTGAGTCCTTACAGAGTAGAATATTAATTTTAAGTAAACATATATTAGGACACCAACATAAAAATCAAAAAAATTAGAACAGCTTAATCCCAATATATCAAAATTAGTCATAACTAGCTAGGTAGATCTTAATAAACTTAACGGCCGGATTTACATTATGTATCAAAACATGACATAATCGTGATGAACTCCACTTTTATGTTCTTCCTCATCATGAGGATCAGCTTCCTCGAGTACATCAAACAAGTCATAATCCTCACAAAGAGGCGCATGACCGTCTCCAAAAGCACGAACATGGTCTTTAAGTGATCTCTTATGCTTAAAATCTGATCCACAAGTACAAAACCAAAGCTTTCCACAATTCTTCTCATGAGTTCTCCAATCTCCTCTTACTGCAAAAGGCTTCCCACATTTTCTACACCCGAATGGCTTCGCTCCGTGCTTTCTCTTATAATGTGTTTGCAGTGTCCTAAAGTCCTTAAGTGGCTTGGATCTCGGGTGTTCTATGTTGTTCTTGCAACCCTCAGCACAGCAGTAACAAGGAAGTCTCAAGATTGAAGAAGCAGGCTTTGTCCCTCTTAGTGATTCCGGGCCTTTTCGATATTGAGAACCATGCCCCCACATATGCATCTTGATGAATAACACAAAATTAAAGAAAAAGCTTCACATCAATATGATCAACAGTAGAGGAAGTAAAACATTAAGAGAAATGTGAGTACAAACTAATTACAGCATATCTGATTTTATATATGCTTAATAAATATACCTATTTACAGTCTATAGTTACACAATAATGACTGCTATATATGTGTGAACAAATCAGAATAAACAAGAAATTTAGGAGGTATGAAAAACTAAGCCACTGACTGATTAACATCCGCAACTAAAACCTAACAAATTAAAAAAAGAATGTGTGTTAACATGCTTTTGCCTTTTACTATTTAGTGTGAAAAGAACTATTCACCAAAAAGAAATTTATTGTAACCCTAGGTAGATATAGATAGATCCAAAATGTTATGTTGTATTAACAGTTGAAAACCTGCATATTGTTGTAACGGTTGAATGTTTTGTTGCAAACAGTGCAAGAAAATTGTGTGGAACCGATAAGGATTTGAGCAGGAGTGGGGATCCAATACTTTGCTTCATTGGCCGCATCGACGCTACTAGGGTTGCTAGAGCCAGCTCCAGGAGTAGGAGGGCCAATATGTAGAGCTACCGTTACTTCATTTTGATGATTATTATTGATATCAGAGTAATTAGGGTTTTGATAATTATGCGGTGTTTGGTAATTGGAGACTTGTTGTTGGCCTGGAGGAGCAAGAGAAAGAAGAGTATTTGATTCTTCATCTTCCTGATCTTCAACATCCAAACAACAACCAGTACTTTCACTAGTAGAAGATAAGTATGTGAAAGTGTTAGGTTGCATGGTGAAAGCAAGAACAATAAAACATAAACGAGTAATTTTTAGGTTTTGATTGGAAAGCTAAGTGGGGAACAGGGCAGACAATAGTAGATAAAAGAAATGTATGGGATACATATATATGTGTGTGGCTGATAATGTGCTTTTTATATAGGCTACCTAGGTTATGTGGAATTTTTGTATGCATAGCACATATTTTATATATAACTAGAGAGAGAGAGAGAGAGAGAGAGAGAGAGAGAGAGAGAGAGAGAGAGAGTAGGAAGGAGAGAGCAAGGGAGTTTGAATGTGTATCTATATATGTGTGTGTGCACGTGGAATGAAGTAAAATTGAAATGTTGTGCTTTGGCTTGTTTGGAAATTGGAGGAGACAAGTGATCGGCAAGGAGGGGGAAATTGTGGAAGAAATAAAATGCATAGAATGGTGAACCAACATTTCCCCCTTGCCTTGTCATGCCCCCACAATGTAGCTCGCTTCCCAACCATGCCCCTTTCCATTTCATGTCTCTATCTCGCCTTGCTATTATCTTATTATTATATGTGTATGCAAGTATGTAAATACAAAAATAATTAAGACTAGGATCCAGCTCTATGGAGATCGGTTTGATAAGCTTAACAGTAAGCGAGAACAATTGTTTCCGGCATATGATTTTGCGTATATTTTTAAGAGTGCAGAACAATTGTTACCGGAGAATAAATGTCTTGGGTTAAACTTTGGATAGTAATATTGTATAGATT
This sequence comes from Kitagawia praeruptora, assembly GCA_037693485.1. Taxonomy (NCBI): domain Eukaryota; kingdom Viridiplantae; phylum Streptophyta; class Magnoliopsida; order Apiales; family Apiaceae; genus Kitagawia; species Kitagawia praeruptora. The sequence continues at coordinate 33,725,469 of CM075346.1, read as the reverse complement.
GTTGTTGTACTAAATTGAATTGAAAGGGAAAGTGAGGTGTAGTCTCATGCACTTTCCAGTTTTGTTGAGAAAGGAGAAAATGAAAGAGATATGAAAGGAGATGTTACAATGCAGAGAGTTAAAATAAGCAGGGAGAGCTAGCTAGGTCATCTCCATCAGATTTACACCATAAATATAAAGCAACAAAAGTTCTTTTATTGATACATTCACATGATAGCAAACCAGCTTCATCAAACATCAACATCTTGATTTGACGGCTTATGTATTCAAGGGTCTTTTACACCTAGTTTACGTCGCTAACAAATCACTTACATACATACATACATACATACATACATACTCTTTGATCAAACAACTGTTTCTAATCTTGAAGGCTTTAATTGCTCTATGTCTAATTGCTCTTTGTACATATACTTGTACATACTTGTACGGATCTCTGTTTGTTCTTTTGTTTGTTTCACTTACGAATGGAGAGATAGTGACTGAGGGAAGAAATCGTAATTTGTCCTGGATAAACTAAAACAGAATTAATTCATCACATATCTTATTATAAATTGAAATTAAAAGCTAGAGCAGGCCAGATAGGCCGAAGTTTTAATTCTGACGAAGGGAGATCCTCGTAGTTTCATGTATAGTTGCAGATAGAAAATCTAAATTAGAACTAATACTATAAGAAAAATGGCCATTTACGACGGAAATTTTACATTGAAATCGTCGCAATTGCTCCCAATTACGACGGACAAATGTCATCACTTTTACTCGAATCTTAAGTTAGAATTTTCGTCACAAATACAAATTTCGTCACAAGTTCAAATTTTCGTCATAAGTTCTGACATGGAGATCAACATTCTACAATAAAATAATAAACGAACTTACGACGGAATAAACCGTCATAAATTTATATTTTATGACGAAAAAATCGTCGAAATTTAAATAATGGGACCCACTTTAAATTTGGAAAAAAGAATATAAAAATATGAACAATCGTCGTAAGTTACCCACAAATTCGCATAAGTTGTCCAAACAAAAAACAGCGTTATGCTGCTTTTTCTGAGTAGGAATTATCTTTATCTAAGAGTAAATTGCAAAATAATGGTTAAATTTTACTGGCTTTAGTATTTTCGTGGCTGAAATTTCAGATTTGCAATATAATGACTGTACATTACTTTTATTCTACAAAAAGGTGGCTAATAACTATTTTTCTATAATTTTTTTCTTAAAAAAGTGTGACTTTTAGCCACTTTTTTAAAATATAAAAACGTCATTATATTGCAAATTTGAAATTTTGACTATCAATATGTTAAATGGGATTAGTTTCGACCCAACACTTCTTTACTCTTTATTTTATTGAGATCTTGGAAGACCATAGTACTTTAGTTTATAGTTTATAGTACTTTAGTTTGACTTGTCAAATTTATTGAGATCTTTGATGTGGTGGTTCGATGTCAAATTTATAAACTTGCAGTTAACTGCTATAATTTTTATTCAAGAGAAAGAATAAATTTACCAATAAAACATTAAACTAGATTATCAAGGTGTAGATTTTAGGTTTATAATAGAAAATTTCAGTAGACTGAGATGTGTAGATGAGCTAGGAAACTGTTCTTTCCAAAACAACTAATATCCGAGTACATACGAATTTAATCAAGATCTAAACTCTGTTGTATATATATATGTCAACTCGAATCTCAGTTAGGTTTATAATTTGAGCAAGGTGTACAATTGGGTCATTGGGTGGGACTAAAAATAGTACTCCCTCCGTCTCAAAAAACTCTTCCCATTTCAAAAAATACGTTTGCCAACGCACACTTTTGATCATTAATATGTTCAATTTCGTATTAGTATTAAATATAAAAACTTCACTGTATTAAAGTACTCATAAATACGAATCCACAAGATCACTCATGGCTATATTTGGCATAAATTAGTAATTTATCTCATGTCATGAACAGTCCCGACATTGTAAAGGGAAAGATTATTATGAGACGGAGGGAGGGAGTAGGAGAATATGGGTAAATATGTCATTTTTCATCTCTATTTTGCATCCCCCTTCAATTTGCTGCAACATTGACAATTGTTTGTTAATAACATGCTTATTTGATCCTGTTCCGAAACGACTTCGTTTTACTTCATGTGTGTGTAATAATTTTCATGGTTGATTATCAATTTCTATCATTGTTCCGACAATATTGTATGTTCCAATAATATTGCAGAATAATGTTTGTTCGGAAATGATGACCATCAAACATTACAAAATGAGAACAAATAATGGGAATAATGATAATAAGAAAGTAGAAGTAATTTTGTCAAAAAAAAAAAAGTAGAAGTAATCGAAAGAGTATATTGTTATTGTATGTATACTGTATAGGTAAAAAAAATGTTTTAGTGCAAATGTGTGAAAAATGTAATGTTTATAGAAGCACGCGTGGTAGTCTATAACCTTAATATAGGATGGTTTTTATCTCAACAATTAATCTTTTATATTTTTTGCAATGCTATTATTGATAATTTGTACTCAATTATTATATTTGAGATAATCGAGAGTTCTTTTGAACATGGAATGAGAAAGAATTTCTTGTGCATATATATATAAATTTCATAAATAAATTACGTCACATATTATTTGAAAATATTTTCAAGAATCATTTTAAAAATATATAGCATTATTTTAGGTGATTAGCGATGTCTTCGTTTATTTTATTGATATCTTTTTCAGTGTATTAAATATAATACCACTACAAGGGGACAGGGTAATTGCGACAGAAAAAATACAAAGAATTTGTCGCAATTGCCCCACTTTGCGACAGATTATTTCCGTCGCAAATGCCCAAGTCGTAAGTTCTTATTCTGTCGCAAATTCTTATTCTGTCGCAAGTTATTAGTGGGTCCCATCCCAGCACAAAAACAATTATAAAAAAAGGAAAAATAACAAAAGTGTGACGGATTGTTTGTCGTAAATATGTCCAGAATTGTGACAGAATCCGTCATAAATACCTCCATAATTACGACAGAATTCATCGTAAAAATTTCCATAATTGCGATAGAATCCATCCTAATAAATATCAAATTACGAGGCATTATTTGTCATAAATATGCCCAGTATTATGACAGAATTCGTCATAAATTACCCAGAATTGGGACAGAATCTGTCACAAATTGCCAATATTTGCGACTGAATCTATCACAATTTCTAGAACCCAAGCATGATTTTGGCTGTTTTTATCACTTCCAACCTATTAAAAGTCAGATTCATCTATACATTCCACAACATACATACAAACTAATGCATACAAACTAATCCCGACAAATATTACAACACACTGAAAAATATGAACTATACGTAGTCAAATCCACATAAATATTGAGCAAAAGGAAAAAACATCATAAAATCTCTTTCAAGAGTTCGATAAACATCCATACCAAAGTTATATTAACAAAATAATATAAATCCAACCTAGATATTCATTGGCCAGTTAATATCCGAAGGTAAACATAAATTAACCACTTAGCTGAATTATGCAAAAGTTAGCCATTAAGCTAATATCAACAAAAGTTGGCCACTAAGCTAATATCATCAAAAGTTAGCCACTAAGCTAATATATCCAAAAGTACTCATAAATCAGCCTTATAACTACAACCTAGCTGGTACACTACATCCAACTGCCCTAATCTCCCCGAATCCAAAGACTGCCATCCCGTTTACCATTTCGAGTTCGCCTTGGAGGAGTTGTCTGACCCCATCATCATTGTCATCAGAAGTACTAGGCTCATCCTCACGAACTATGGACTTACCCTGCAATATTAAAAAATATTTTGCATATCGTCATTATCTTAAAACCAGACAATATTAAATTAATGAATCGTGAACTTAAATAATAGTGAAATGTCTTGTTTATTTACTGAAATTCACTACACATGTTCAACTATTTTTCTCAAAAAAAAATTCACTTTAAATATTATGGTTGCTAAATGTGATTGTAATAAATAATTCTAACATTAATTTGTTCTTAATATTCTCAAACCTTGCAAATAAAATTTCAGCATAGTAATTTTTTTTATTTTAATTTGTTATTGTGAATGGCACAAGAAAGTATAATGCATTTGAGTACTATAGTCACTATTTTTCTAAAACAAATTCACTCTAAATATTATGGTTGCTAAATGTGATTCTAATAAATAATTCTTACTTTAATTTGTTTTTAATATTCTCAAACCTTGCAAATAAAATTTCAGCACAGTAATTTTTTTTGATTTTAATTTGTTATTGTGAATGACACAAGAAAGTATAATGCATTTAAGTATTATAATCATGTGTACTCGAATGTAGTGTTTCACCAACATGTTTCCTCAGTAATAATAGCGTGGCCAGAGGCCCAGATCAAGGAAGCAACTAATAATATCATCACATAACATATAATAACATATAAGATCGAAAATCAAAAGGTTTTAACGAGCATCATAAATTTGCCTTTAGCCAGGGCATTATTGCCATGTCTATAGTGTGAAGCCTAAATGTATAGCCTAATTGTATATATATTTTAGACTTACACCTTCATTACTGGAATGCATGATCAAGTTCGAGTTATTAAATTTTAACTAAAGCATGGAGAAGGTGATGTTGCATTTAAAAGAAAGATACATGCTAAAAGGTTGGACCTGAATATACCTTATTACAGTTGCTAGGAGGGCGGTTACTTTCATTGACGTTGCCTAACACCGACACCATCACCTGCACAAGTTCCCTCATAGTTGACATGGTAAGAGGATGGTCTGATGGCAGGTCATTCACTCCATCCGTCACAATAGACTGTGCCAACATGTTGACCTGTTCCGGTGCGAGGTCAAACTGATCGGGATGTGCACGAGCAAAAGCAACAGTCCGGTCCACAGCCTGAATGACAAGATGGTCAGCGATGTGCTCAGTAGGGGATCTGCTAGTGGAAGCACCTGACTCATCTTCAATGGATCGTCGACGACGCCTTTTACCAGATGTAGGAGGAAGAGCTATGCACAAATGTACACACAAATATCATTAGACTAGAAAAAATGACATGTAATGAATGATATGAATACTAATGTAGTACATAATAAATAATATATATAAACATACGTATAATTTCAGAAACACTCGTGCGTGGAATACCGATAATGACATTCTTTCGAACACCCACTACCTCAACCCATGTATCCTCGTTGCGCTCCCCACACTTAGCGAGATATTGTTCCTAGATGCATGTGTAACAAAAATTACAGTTAAATGTTAAAATTAAAAAAAAATCATTAATATGTATTTTATAATCTACATACATATACTTAAAGCCTTGCGAGAAAACCATCACAAAAGAGTTGAGAGTGCTGAATAAAAATAAGATTACAAGGGAATAAACATGTTTATTTTTTTTTCTAGCAAAATACCAAATATTATAGGTGTGCATTTGATGAGCAGCTTATGGACAAATTACTACAGTCAGAATTTAAGCTCATCTAGAATTTGCATTAATATCAGCTGGAATTTTCTCATTACTAATTTCCTGCCTAATAAAATCTTAAATAGGCTTTGGTGAAGGCACATGTAAAAGTTATGCCTAAATTAATATGTTAAAATGCCTCAACATAAACAAAAACACAATAAATTCAAAGGGTGCACAGATCACACAAATTTTGACCACCCTCTTACAATCATGCTGCATTTATCAAAACCATCATACTCATACTCAACATGACAGTATATCAAAATACTGGTTAAAAAAGGTACCACGTCATACCACGTGAATTCTTTATTTTTCTTTCCCGCTAACCTCCGACGTGAATTCTTTATTTTTCTTGTCCTTGGTGTGCAAGCGAATGAAGAGGTCATACCACGTCGGCTCCTTACCAGTCTTGTCTTGTATATCCTGTAAAGTGCAAATATAATATAAAAGCATATGCAAAATGACCTCGCTGCTGATATCTTAATGTAATTTTAGATTATTATTTTTAAATATCAATTATCATACCCCAAGCACGACGCTGAAAGGAAATGGCACCAGAGGTATGGGGAATTTTTTGATATCCTCTCTCGTCCTTAGCAGCATCTGATTTTTTCTGGAATTTAGGAGTATCCCAGTGGTCACAAATAGGTTTCCAAACAGCTTCCGAGAAATAACGTGGTTTGTGATCAAAGAAAGAGCCCCCATCCTTATCAATGATCTTCTTGATACGTTTACACTCGTTGCATAAAATCTTACGCATGTTTCTACGCATATGCCTATTAAGAGCCTCACGAGCATCATTTTTCGTCCCATATTTCGGGTCAAAGTCATAGTACCCCTGCAATAAAAGTGATAAAAGAGGGGTTAATGCAAATAACATGTATTCATTATATATATATTTACCAGGTGTGAGAATTTAAGATAACATTGTCAATTTTGGTAAAACTAAATCATATAACAATAAAATGATTACGTAATTTGAGGTAATTCTGGGGGAGCAAGGTAACTAAATTCCCTTGTTTTTGAGTTAGAGTTCATTTATCCAACTTATTTTTTCACTGAACAGTATAACTCATATAGGTCCCAAGTAACTTGTAATTACATAGCTAAGTGGCCGTGTTTGTTTATTCTGAACTCTAATGATGTGATAAGGTGGACAGGATGAATCCAAACAGACTGTACTCAGTAGCAATAACCATGACAGTGCAACGAGATAATCAGGTCACCAGGTATAACCATGATAGTTTGCATGATAAATTTATATGCACATAATCACTGTAAATGTTATCTCGAAAACTTTCATGCATTTGAACGTTGAAAGTGGAACCAATTCAAACTTCACAGCTAAACTCGTACTCCTGGCCTTTCTTTTCTTTCTAAATTTGAATGTGAAATGAAAGTTACAACACTATTTTACTTTTTTAGGCTTTCAAGCATAAACACTTAACCAAGTGAATATATTAAATACTTAACCACTTACAAAGAACAATTTTCTAATGCGACTCCACCACCTTGGGAATCTCCGATTAACATCTATGGCACCAATACATCCCGCTGGCCAGTACACACGCATAAGGGTCAGTAATGTACGGCATGCAGTGGGTGAATCGATACTGAAAAGTGAGAATATTTAATTAAGATATACTTTCTATAACATAAATAAATAATTATGCATACATACACACATACAATATTTCATAAATGTTACTAGAACAAACTAACTGAATGAACTACAAAAAATGAAAAAGGACTTACATCCGTCCAACCATGCGAATACGAATGGGCTCTGGAGGGGGCTGTCCAAAGAGACCAAGTGAATAGCCCCTCCTCCTATGCTCAATATCGACCTCTTCATCATGCTCACTGCCCTCAGCCTCATCATTATTACCGCCCTCAGCCTCATCATCATTACCGTCCTCAACCTCATCATCCTCATCATTATTACCGCCCTCAGCCTCATCATCGTAATCTTCATCACCCTCCACGCTACTGCCATCACTCTTATCGTTACTACCCAAAATCATCATCAAACTCGTCATCATCGTACTCATCATCATAATCAGCTTCATAATCAGAATCCCCCGAGTCTGAGATATCATAAATGTTATCACTCAAGTGGTATCCATACACTTGACCACCATCAAGGCTTATACCGCCCCTGCCATGACCACCATTAGCACTCTTAACACCTCTCCGACAGTTACCACTAGCACCACCAGCATCAAAACTCCTGACAACCCTTCCAGGGCCACCAGTAGCTTTATTACCACCTCTAGGACGGCTACCACTAGCACCACCTGCATCAAGACTCATACCGCCCTTGCCATGGCCACCACCGACACCATTACCACCAAGACTCCTACCACCTCTCATGTTGTTGCTTCCACCACCACTACTATTACCACTACCATCATTTATCCTACTACCAATAGCACCACCAGCATAAAGACTCGTACCGCCCTTGCCATGGCCACCACCGACACCACTACCAACAAGACTCCTACCGCCTCTCATGTTGTTGCTTCCACCACCACTACTATTACCACTACCATCATTTCTCCTACTACCACCATCACCAAAATTTACGTGTCTCCTACCAACACCAACATTTACGTGTCTCTTACCCTCACCTCTCATGTCACTATATCCACCACCATTTATCCTACTACCACCAGCACCACCATTTCTCCTATTCCCAGCAACTCTCCTATTAATACCATCTTCTCTTCTACCACCACCTCTCCTACCACCACCAATTGGCCTCCTCCCCAACATGCTGTAATACACAAAAACAGAAGAGTCTTAACTATACAATTAAAAACATTAACAAATTAATCTAATTCAGCTTATTTACCGAAACCCATATGAAATTAATAACAAAGTGAGTATTATTCAATGATACAAACTGAAGTAGATCCCAAAATTCATCAAGAAGTAATAAATTAGAAAAAAAACATATAAGAATGCCCATATTCAAAACACACACACACATATATATTACACAATTCACCCGAATATATACATTCGCACACACACAAGTGCTATAAAAACAAATACACACATTTACATACTACACACATATTTAGACACATACATTACAGAAGCACAAAAATACAAGAAATCAAAAGAAAGGAAGAATTGAGGATTATACCTGAAGAAATAAGAAAGGAATTGAGGATTAAATGAAAGAAAGAACAGAAGGATTGAAACCCTCGCAATCGCCGCACAAAAGAAAAGAAAGCGAAGAGAGGCACAAAGTGAGAAATGAAGTGAAAGTAGGGTTTTAGCTGCAGAATGAGGTGGACGACATCGTTTAGCTTTAGTTAATTAAAAAACATTTTTTTAGTTTTTTTGATAAATTTTGTTCTTTTAGATTAACCAATTTTTAATATTTTATATTCAAAAACCATAATTTATTATTTTTCAAAAGAACCATGATTTATTGATAAATTGTTCAGGAACAATTTTTTAAATATATTTTACTCAAAAAACATTTATTTAATTATTTAGTAATACCAAAAGGATTATACTTAATTAAATAATCTACTATACGAGTTTAAGAAAGTTCAACTGCATCACTGAAAAAATAAATTCCATTGATTTTCTATTTTATTTTTTTACATAAAAATTACCAAAAGAGTGACAGATATTCGTCACAAGATAGTTACTTGCGACAAATTTCGGTCGCAAGATTTATCTTGCGATAGATAATAGTTTATTTCTGTCATAAATTCAACTGACTTCCAAAATGGATAGTTTGTTGTTTTAACATCCATTCAATAGTAACAAACCTGTACCCATTCATCTAACATGCAACAAGTAATATAGCACAAATTTTTTCAACTTAAAACTTAACAACTAACAACAATATTTAGTTTACTAAATATTACAACACATAACAAATCCATAATTAATCAAACACTGCACTTAGTTCACAAGTAAAATAGTACTTGTAATAAAACTAACAAATCTACTTAGATGTCATCATAACCATCATCTTCGTTTCCATCCTCATCACTTTCATTATCTTCACTTTCATCATTGTCATTGTCTTCGGGTTCTTCTTCCAATGGCTCATCTCTTGTAGCATTTTCATATTGAGTAAAATCAACAAATAGGTTAATAGGGGGGAGTTCCACCGGCCTATCCTCTAGTGGTTCTTCTTCAAAGACATCCTCGTTGTAGGCTTTAGTAGTCTCATCTAGCGGACGACTTCTTGTTACAATAACCGTGTGCAATTTGCTCTTCAAATTCTTCACAATGGCTGCATAATAGACTTGTGTTGCTTGGCTTGCTATGACAAAAACATCGTTTCCTCTTAGCTTAGATGTCGTGTCTATTGTGACAATTTTATTTTTGTCAACTTTTATGCCCCTTCTATTATCAAACCAGTGACATTTGAATAACACCACTTTGTTCACCTTGTTGTAATTAAGTTCAAGAATCTCTTCCAAACGTCCATAGTAGTCATTAACAGTGTCATCATAACAACTTCCTTTTACAAGTACTCCCATATGTGACTTTGTAGATTTGAATCTATAACCATTCACATCAAATCCTCTATGAGAGATGACAAAAGGCGATGGACCTCTTATCAAGTACTTGAAGCGTTTATAATGGTCACGATCTCCACGTACCTAAAATGCAATAATTTATCAAATACATATCTCACCACATATGTCAAACTGTCAAGGCATTTTGTAAGAAATCAATATACCTTGTTAAGCATCCAGTTTTTGAACTGTGTATCAAGTAGTGTATTCATATGATCAAGAGTGATAAGCGGATACTGTGCTCTCATTTCCGCTTCAAAATCTCTGAAAATGTAAAAGAATGTTTGAGAACAATATTCAATAAAGTGTTAACATCAATGCATATCAATATATCAAGTGTATGAATTCTTACAATCGATATGGTGCTACTTCTGGCATGTTAAAGAACACATAATTTGCTGCAATTTGAAACAAATTTTCATCTAAGAAGTAGCCCTTGGATGCACCAAAGAGCCTCGTTGGATATGTAAATGCCTCAAGTTTTCTTGAATCACGCATACTACCATCTACCTGATAACGGCCTACCCTGTTGCGCACTGTCTGAACAGAGGACTCATAGTACAAGGAACAAAAATTTACAAGTTCCTCCTCAGCATAACGTTCTGCAATAGAACCTTCAACTTGTGCCTTGTTTCTCACTTTTACTTTCATCCGATGCATCTGCCTTTCAACCCAATACATCCATCGATATTGTACAGGACCACCAAGTTTGCACTCCTCTGCAAGATGAAGGATAACGTGTTTCATTGGATTAAAAGTGGCTCCTGGAAAAATATTTTCCAAACGACCCATGATAATGATTATATTTCTCTCCATGATCACCAAATCATCTAAAACCAATGTTGTAGAGCATATTGCTTTGAAGTAACTGGAGAGTTGGCAAAGAGCATCATGCACATCATCAGGTAAAAGACCACGAAAAGCAGAAGGCAACAACTTTTGCATAAAAACATGACAATCATGTGTCTTCATCCCACTTAACTCATTCTTCTCTAACTTGCTACATCTCGCAATATTTAAAGCACAACCATCTGGCATCCTCAGACTACTGATCCATGTATAAACTTGAAGCTGCTGCTCTCGAGAAAGTGTGTATGATGCTTAGGGTTTTGAATTGCCTCGCATCCATAACTCTTCTCTAATGCCAAATGCCTTGAAATCTGCTCTTGCACTATTAGTATCCTTTGATTTTTTACTATCCATCACTGTGTGAAAGAAATTATCAAATACATTCTTCTCAGTATGCATGACATCAATGCAATGGCGCAGACGTAGTGTGTCCCAATATGGAAACTCAAAGAAAATGGAAAAATGTGTAAAATTATGAGTCACACCAAATCCATGAGCCCTAGACTTTGAAGATTCTTTCCCATGTGGTAGAAAAGCTATTTTTACACATTTATTACGAACTTGCCACCCTATTTGTCACCTCTGATTATGTCCCAGTATTTTAACTTTTTTATTGTTCCCCAGAAACTGGACTTTCGACTATGAGGAAGTTGTGAAGCCTTGACACTTTCCATGCAAATTGGACAAGCTAGCTTGCCTTTGGTTGACCAACCACTCAACATTGCTAAGGCCGGAAAGTCATTGGTTGTCCACAATAGAGCTGCTCTCAAAATGAAATTAGACTTTGTAAAAGCATCATATGTTTGTACACCAACACTCCACAACTGTCTCAGCTCATCAATAAGTGGTCTCAAGTAGACATTGATGTCTCTCGTTGGGCTTTTATCCCCAGGTATAAGTAGTGACATGAAAATGTATGGATCCTTCATGCACATAGAAGGCGGGAGATTGTACACAACCATAATAACGGGCCATACTGAATAAGTCCTGGAAGACATGTTGCTATAAGGTGCAAATCCATCAGTAGCAAGTCCAAGTCTAATATTTCGAATGTCATGCGAAAAATCTGAAAAATTAATGTCAAACTGTTTCCACTCTTCCCCGTCTGCTGGGTGTGTCATAATCCCCTCTGTCACCTCTCTAGTCTTGTGCCACCTCATACTCTCAGCAGTGCGAGATGACTTGTACAACCGCTGCAACCGCGATGTAAGTGGAAAATATCTCAAAATCTTTCTAGGAATGCATTGTCTTCTACCTTCTTTCGCCGGTTTATAGCGACTCGTGCTACAAATATTGCACTCTTGTCTATCACTGTCATCACCATAAAATAACATGCAATCATTTGCACATGCATGAATTTTTTCATATCCCAAATCCATGTCCTTTACCATCTTCTTGATCTCCCAGTAACTCGAGGGTAATGTGTGATTTTCTGGCAATGCATCCCCGATAAGATCTAATAACTCATTAAATCCCCTCTCACTACATCCATGAGTGCTTTTAAAATGTAACAATTTGCTCACAAATGACAACTTTGTATGCTTGTTGTTCCCGGGATATAATGGAATCTCTAAATCATTTTCCAAACCATGAAATCTAGGTGATTCATGGTTCGAATCTATGTTGTCCCATCCACCAAATCCGCCCGCATCCCTCAACATCTCATAGGTATCAAATACATCAACATGGTCATTATTCTCATCTCTTGAGCCACTAGAATGCGAATCATCATCACTTTCGCTAGAATACAAATCTTCATCACCTTCCCCATGAAAATTCCAATATGTATAACTTTGAAGAAATCCATTCGTCACAATATCAAATCTAACTTCATCAAGACTTTTTAAAGCATAATTGCGACAATTACAACATGGGCATCTAATCCTTTTATCAGTTTCTTTGCAATTACGCTCGGCAAAACTAATAAATTTTTCAATTCCACTTAAAAAATCTTGACTAAGACCATATTCACCTCTTTGATTACGACGGTGAATCCAACTACGATTAGAAGACATCTAAAAATACATATAACATGGCATCAATTACATATACATACAAATATATGATTGAGAAAGTTGAAATAAAAGGTGCAATATAAATAAAACTAAATAAAACAAACATGTAATTAAAGTAATTACTTACCTTAATGCATGAAATGGAGTAGATTAATGCATTTGAGGTCTTTTTTGAGGTCCGAGATGTTAAAAACGGTGGAGAGAATGTGAGGATGGAGTTGAAATATGTAAATGGAAGTTACTGCCTCTTTTTAGAATAAACTGACTTAGCTTGCGATAGAAATTTTGCATTCCGTCGCAAGTTATATTAAATAATATTTTTGAAGTCAGATTATTAATTTCTGGCCGTTGGGAATTAAATGAGTTTAGGTCAGCTTGCGACATGATCTGTTGAAAATTCTACCTTGCGACGGACACTAATACTATTCGTCGCAAGTTATATTAAATAATATTTTTGAAGTCAGATTATTAATTTCTGGCAGTTGGGAATTAAATGAGTTTGGGTAAGCTTGCGACAGGATCTGTTGAAAATTCTACCTTGCGACAGACACTACGACTATCCGTCGCAAGTTCTGTTTTGCGACAGATTGATTAATCCTTCTGTCGCATGGTGTCTTAGCGGAAAACTAAATAAAACGCAAAAAATAATAGCGGGAAATGAAATTGTTAAATTATTACTTGGGCGGTAAATATATTAATAAAATATTAATATTGTGACAGAATTGTTCCGTCACATTTTACCTTGCGACAGAAACAATTTTTTCCGTCATAAGTTAAACTTGTGACCGATTGTCACTAAAATTATGTCACAATTGCCCCTTCCCCTTGTAGTGTACACTGTGTATGCATGTTTTTGCATATCTACTATCAAATATAGTAAATAAAAGAATAATATTTACGAGCACGATTGGATAGCCTAAGTGGTAAAAGGTTTATCTTCTGTGGGTCTTCTCAACTCTCGCTTATCCTGAGAATTATTTTAGAACAGATACTCACTTATAAGGACTCTCGCTTATCCTGAGAATTATTTTAGAACAGATATTCACTTGTAAGGAATATAAGCCTAATTATTCAAAAAAAAATAATCTTATTCCTTTAAACTTAAAAATTTAGAACAGATACTCACTTATAAGCAAGGTTGTAAAAATCGAAAATCGGACCAATTCGGTTTTGGTCCAGAAAAATGAGTAATCGGAAACTCGACGAGTACTTGGAATGAGTACTCGGACTACTAATCGGATATTGTTTTTTAACTTTTTTTTTCTCATAATTTATATGTATTTATTCTAATTTTAGTGTACATGTGTTAAATTTAAAACTTAACAATAATATTAATTTTACTAATAATATTATTACATCCCTGCTAACAAGTAATAATATTAATATTACTAATAATATTTATTCTAATTTTAGTGTACATGTGTCCAAGTAATAATTTTAATATTACTAATAATATTAAAACGTGATATAAGTGTATGTATAGAATCTTTGAGAGAGAGTTGGGCCAAATCTAGATTATAACTATAGTTTATAAGTTGAGCAATAAAAATTATATTTTAGTACTTAGCAAAAAAAAAATTTTCAGTCAACCCGAGTTTGACCCCGATTACTCGGAGTCAATCCGAGTCGAGTTATAGCAAAAACCGGTTTTTGGTCCGATTAGTCACTACTCGGATCGGTTTAGGGGTCCAAAATGAGTACTCGGCCGAGTACTCGGCCCGAGTTACCGATTTTTAGAACCCTGCTTATAAGGCATATAAGCCTAATGATTCAAACAAAAAAAAATTTATTCCTTTGAACTTAAAAATTCGATTTACGTAACATCTCACCTTGATCATAAAAATCCTATCTTATGTATCGCACACAACTCTCTAAGTTTGCAATTCACCAAACCCATACAAATATCTGTATTTATAATCTATTTTAAATCCGATTTGTGATAATTACCATTTTTTATCTTAAAAAAAATTAAAAATTAGTATTTCTTTCAAAATAAAATTTATCTCAATTATCATAAATTAAAATTCTACTTGTAATAAAATTATAAATTTAATTAGAAATTCGGACAAATCCCAACAGTCTTAGAGCGTGTTTGGCATCGGTGAGAAATGGACTTATCCGACGATAAGTCCGTTTCAACTTATTTTGGACCGTTTGCCTGCACGAGTAGAATGGACTTATTTTGCCAAATAAGTTGATAAGTGATAAGTTAGTAATGATGTACTTTTTTCCAACTTATTTCGTATTACTTGATTTTTTAACTTGTTTAATATTTTATATTTTTACATTTGTATTTATAAATGTCATATGCATGTACTGGGATTATTATATTAAATAATTAATATTTTTAATTTAATTTAATAAATATTTTACCAACTTATAAGTTAAACATCCAAACACCAAAATATAAGTTGTAAGTAACTTATTACTTACTTCATATAAGTTACTTACTTCATATAAGTGTTAAGTAACTTATTTTAAGATTTCCCAAACGGCCCCTTAACTCCTATAACTTCTCAAAATTTTTATATGCGGTTAGTGTTGGACGAAATAATCCTATTAGGAGAGTACTTTTTTTTTTTTGACTAAGTAGGTTTATATGTCTTATAATGAGTATCCGTTGATCCATAAATTTTGAAATAAGCGAGAATCGAACCCATAACATATGAGATAAGCTCTAATCACTTGAGGTATCTAATTGCGCTGATTAGGAGAGGACTTTTAGAGGGTGTTTGTCATTTCTTAAAATAAGTTACTTTTGACTTAATGGAGGTGTTTTTAACTTAAAAGAGAAAGTAAAGTTATTTACTTTAAGTTGAATGAATGTGTTTAGGTAATTTTACTTAAAGTTAAATGGGGGTTTAATAATTTTTACTTAAAGTGAAATTTGACTTAAAAAAATTTAAAATTCATAATATTTTAACTTTACAAGAGTCGTGAAACAAAAAGAAAATAAAAAAAAATTGGATAAGTCAAAAGTACCTAAAAAGAACTTATGACTTAAAACAGTTTTTTAACTTAAAGCTTAGCTTTAAGCAAGTTACACAAACAGAGCATTTTTAACTTAGGCTCCATTTGTTAACAGCGGAATGAGAGCGTATGAACTGAATCGGTCCTATATCACCTATTCAGATTGTTTGGTTCATAAGGCAAGTGCCTGGACGACACCAAAATTTCTCTGAACCAGTGCTCCTAAAAATTTCAACCGAACGGTTCAAATTATGCATTACACCACCCGCCTACTTTCACTATAGTAAACAAATTCTATTCATTTTATTAAAGCTTGCTTATTTTGTACGGGTTACTTTTAATTTTTTATAATTTATTTATAATATAATATGATATTATAAATACTAATTTTAATATGTAACTGAAAGAATTTGAATATTAAATTTTTGTCTATAATAATTTTTAGTATTAAATATAAATTAATATGTTATTAGCGGGAATCTGTATATAACAATTTTTATTATTATTGTACCTAACGGTCATGTTCTATTTGAATTGAGAATTTAACGGTTATGAATGAGTGATAACCAAAAATGATAATAAAAAATAGGGGTTAAGTAAACTACAAATTATGCCTCTTTCGCTTATTATATATAATATAGTAACATAATTCATAAGTATTATTTAAATATAAACTTGTAAAGAATTGAATGATAAAAATATATAATAAGTAATTATTATTTAATTATGTAGTTACAGACAATCGAACACGAAATGAAATTAAAGAAATTAAATTAAATAAATAAATCTTGTATAATTATGTAGTTGGAATCGAACCTCGGGTTAATTGATAACCAAATTTGGTACTTCGGTATTATTGCGCGTTATTAAAACATGTTTTTTCATATTAATAAATAGTTTAGATAGATTACAAGGTAATATAACAAAAAATGTGCAAAATTCTTTCATTCAGAAAAATTGAAATTAATTTAACAAATACCATTATTCATCCAGCATTCAGATTAGTCATTCGTTCAGAATTTTAATCATTCAGAAAATACAGTTCAGATTTAACAAATGACCCCTTAAATGAGCTTTCTCCTTTAAGCAACGGTAGCCAAACAGGCTGTTAAACTCATGATAGATAATTTTAGCTCCTCCCATCCGTATTTCCCACTTGATTCAGTAATTATTTTTTCTATCCTTATTAGCATTATACCGTAAAACTTCAATAAATTAATAATGTTGGAACCGGCAAATTTTATTAATTTATAGAGATTATTAATTAATCGAGGTAAAATTTATACTGTTGCTATTATGTTGGGGCCAAAAATCTGCATTCAAAATATTAATTTATCGTGGTATCGAGTATTAGTTTAACGAAGTTTTACTGTACTCGTGCAAAAGTATGTATTACTTTATTAATATTCTATAATATATTTTTTGTTATAATTTTGTTGTCAAAGGTATTTTTATAACATTTTGAATTGTTATTTTAAATTTTGTTGTTGATGAAATTTAATACTTTTGTAACTTTCAAATTATTATAGGATTTTTTGTGGTTACTATATTTAGATTCTCTATAAATTATTTTATTTTGGATTTTTGAATTATTTTTTAATTTATTTAAGAGTTAATTGCAAGTTACATCCTCAAACTATTAACCAAAAACAATATTGTACCCGAACTTTAATAAAAACAAATTACACCCCATAACTTAAACCCGCCTTTTCAGGAAGCACCCCTTTGTCTCTTTTCCAGCCTTGTGATTAAAATTGGTAGGGGTAAAATTTGAAATTCAGAATAATATTTAATTTTACTAATTTCAAATTTTCTATTAATAACTCTAATTTTGAATTATAGTTAGTAAAAATTATTTTTAAAAATTTTCTAATATACTATTAAATAGTGATGTTATACTTTTTCTTAAATTTTAACAATAGTTTTAATATTTATTTATATTCAAAATTTTAAATATGAAATTGCTTCATACAAAATTTTAATTTTTTTTAAAGTTATGTTAGTGTACATTAAAGGAAAAATTCTTTTGAATATAAATTTCTTAACATAAACTTTTAATGTAAAAATATTTATTGATAATTTTTAAGTAATTTATGCAGTTATTAATAAAATTTAAAATTTATGATGGAATTCCAATTATACCCTCATTTATTTTAACTATAATGGTCAACTTTAATGAAAATTGGTCAGAGAGGTGCATACTGATTTCATATTTGAAGTTATGGGTAGCAAACTGTTTTTTCCAAAGTTATGGTACAATATTGTTTTTGGTTGATAATTTGGGGGTGCAAAACGCAATTAACTCTTTATTTAATCTAGAATCTTTGCAAAATATTAAAATGTTAATTTATTGATTTGTATTTACTTTTCTTAGTATAAATTTTAAAAACATGTTTATTTAAAAATCTAAAAGTAAAATTTTTTTATGACTTAATTTTTAAAAAAATTAAGTTTTCTTAAAACTCTTTGAAAAAATGCCCAAAATACACCACTTTTGTGTTTCACTTGCCCAAAATACCAATATGCGGGAGACTCCGCCTTTTTTACCCACAGGGTACGCATGCTGGCCATGCGTACACCGGAATACGCATTCTGGAGATGCGCATCTGGGGTAAAAAGGGCGGAGGTTTTTGCCGGTGGGTATTTTGGTTGTTTGGTTTGAAAATGTGGGTATTTGGGGATTTCACCCAAAATCTTTTATGTGGTAAGGTTTTTTTTAATTAAATTTTAAACTTTTGTCTAAAATATCTTTGTATTAACTTTCGTTAACAATAATTTTCTCAACCTTAATTTGTTTTTTTGTTTTATCATGTATTATTTTAGTGCATCCTCTTTTGATCTGCTTGTTTATTAAATTAAAATTTATATTATATAATTAGTTACTTGGTAACATATTGTTTGTTAAATTAAAAATAACTAGCATAAAAACCCGTGCGAGGCACGAGTCGCTATTTTAATTTGTATTTTTAAATTAAATTGTGCATGATCAATGTATTTCAAAGTACTCTATGTGATTGATTTTAATTGAATTTTGCTTGTTAATGGCACATATACGATTATTGTGTACTTATTTAAGTATGTTCAAATTTGTAATCTAAAAATTAATATGAGTAATATTGATAGTAGTCATGTTAGTTTTTCTTTTTATGAGTCATATAATAGAATTCGAGTGTTTTATGGGCATCGTCTAAATTAGAGGATTTTTCAGAACACTTACAATACTAAATTGTTCTTCCATTTATTTGAAAATGATACATCCATTTAGTTCGATCTCCAATAATATTCAAGATACAAACTAAATAGGTTTCAAGATATTGCATTCTATGAATGTAAGTTTTACTCTTGATATTAATCAAAAACTTCGTAAATCTTCAAATATTGTACTCAGGCCTTGCGCTTTCACTTCTTAAAACTATCTTTCCAACTCTTTCATCTATTTTCTTCTAATTTCTTCATTTTAAGCATCCTTTGCCCTTTACTATTCCTCTGTCCGCTAGACTTTTAAAACACAAGATAATTCTAATTGACTGAGTAAATATATCTTGTGTAAGTACAAGCTTATCATAGTCTAAATATTTTTTCGTACTTTTATCATCATAATTTGAAGTTGCTCATATGCCTTATGTTCGTGCTTTAACAATGAATTAATCATTTCTTTTTCCAAATACTGTTTCATCCAAAGATCCTAATTGGAGTGAACAGATAGACCAAAAACTTTAATGAGTTTGTTGTTTCTCTTAGCGAATTACGAGCCTCTAGCTTGCTTTACTTATTTTCTAAAATTTACTGTTAAAACATTCACATATCACGTGTATGATTTATAAACACATGTGACATTGTGGCATAGTGGCAAGAGCTTGCATAAGTTACTTGATAGATTCCCATGAACAACACTTTTTTTAATAAAAATGTGTTGGTGTTTTACCTAAGTTTAAATTAGCTCCATAGTTATTTACAAATGTATTACTCTTAAACGACATTCACTTATTATGTGTATGGTTTGAAAACACATGTGTCATTGTAGAGTAATGGTAAGAGCATGCCTAAGTTATTTAATAGACTCAAGTTCGATTCCCATGAAAAACACATTTTTTAATAAATATTAAACATGAGGGCAAATTGGTCTTTTCATGTGCATTAAAAAATCTCACATTTTCTTCTTGTGTTGGCCTATTATATATATAATATATAATAGATATTAATTAGTTACTTGGTAACATAGTTTTAGTTGGTATTTTAAACCAATACTCTGGCCCAACTCGTTCTTTGATCCATCTCTAATCTTGTTTTCTGATCCATTTCAAATTTCTAATGAAATTATTTTCTTAGTCCTGACGTCCAGATAACCGATCACGTAAATATTTTTACGCTAATTATATATAGGATATAATTGTAAGAGCATCTCCAATGACGTTAGCTAAAAATGATTGATTAAATTACATAAAATATTGATTATGTAAAATTTGTCGAACCTGTAAGACATTGTGTTCCGAGGGTATTGGCTATAATGATTGGCTATATTTTAAAA
This sequence comes from Kitagawia praeruptora, assembly GCA_037693485.1. NCBI lineage: Eukaryota > Viridiplantae > Streptophyta > Magnoliopsida > Apiales > Apiaceae > Kitagawia > Kitagawia praeruptora. The sequence goes on along the minus strand of CM075346.1, from coordinate 33,705,083 downwards.
ATGGTACGTTATTAATATTTCAAGTTGTTATTAATGGAATATATAATTTTAATATGGAAATAAGTGATGTGGCAATTCACTACAGGTCTCTCGAGGTTCGACAAATATAGCCAACATCAAGAGATTATCTATAGTTATAGATAACACTTTTGTCCCATTGGAGTGTAATTTTTTTACACATTCTTTATAATTCCTATTTATGGTAATTAATTTTAAAATTTAGTTAAGGGATCTCTCCCATTGAAGATGCTCTAAGGGGTATTGATATAAAAAAAAATATTTTGTTACTAGTGTGGCCGTGTGGGGATTCGATTCAATTTAAATTTTTTTCCCGAGATATGGTCAAAATGGTTCGTGATATGCTGGTTCAGATATGCCTAAATTTGTTTGTTTTTTTCTTTGGGCATAGATAGAGAGAATTACCAAAATGCCTATTTTTCACAAGTTTTTGTCCAAAATACTGATTTTGAAAAAAATGGCCCGAAATACCGACGGGATACGGAGAATCGTCCTCCGTATTAGCATAATACGGAACACCGTGTTCCGTATTATGCATGATACGGAACACCATCTTTCGTGTTAGCATGATACGGAACACGGTGTTCCGTAACACCCCATGATACGGAATATGGTGTTCCGCAACACCTCATGATACGGAACACGGTGTTCCGCAACACCCCATGATACGGAACACGGTCTTCCGCAACACCCCTTATATCACGGTAGACGGTGTAGCGTTTTCAGTCAGTAAAAAGGGCCAGCATGGCTCCCATATGAATATTTTTGGCCATCACCCGCATAGATATGCCTAAATTTGTTGTAAGTTGATTTTATGATTGGATGTGACAAAATGGGCTGGATTCGAATAATCGAATCGAAATTCATAAAATCGAATACGAATTTATATTTGTATTGTAAAATTTGAATATAATTATTTGAAAACTAATTTTATCCAATTCGAAAAATATTCGAATCGAAAATTTAACCGAGAATAATCCGAAATATTAAACTCGATTATGATCTAGAACTGATAAAAACCGAATAATAAATTATTCGAACCAAATATGACTCGAAATAATGAATCCGATTTAGATCAGAATTAGAAAAATAATGAATTAAGTAATTGATTTAATTTTAACGATTTATAATGAATAACATATGTAGATTGGCATACATTTCAATCAATTTTTACCCATTTATAAGCAAACTACATATTTAAAAAATATTCGATTCGATCCAAAATCCGAACTCTAATCAATATGTCATAACTTAAAATTAATCCGATTTGAGATTCATCCAAACCGAAATCAATCCGATTATCGGAATCTATGACCATCTATAGACCTGGCAAATCGGGTAAACGAATCGGTTTCAGATCGTATCTTCTTCGGATCGGATTCACTTTCGATTAAGTTACTATTTAGAGCATGTTCGGTTCGGATCGGATCTAATTCGGTTCGGATCCACTTTCGGTTAAGGTACTATTTAGAGCCTGTTCGGTTCGGATCGGATCTGATTCGGTTCGGGTAAAATTTGGATTAAAATTGGATAAATTTTGGATTAAGATCGGATCAAATTGGGTTCGGTTCTCTTTCGGATTTTTACTGTTCGGATCAGATTGTCGAGATATATCTAATTTTTTGATGTACCCAAATTTTCAAAAAACCAAAAAATTATTTTGGCTTGAGATCTTAGCAATGAACAACTAAATTGACTTGTACTAGTAATTAGTGCTTTGTTACGGCTTTTTGTTTTGTTTTAAAAAAAATATTTCTCGACACTCCAACTGTTGGATGTCAAAATATATCTAATTTAGTAATATTCACAAATTTTCAAAAATAAATAAATTAATTTGGTTGGAAATCTTAGTAGTCAACTACCGAATTGTCTAGTACTCGTAACTAGTGTTTTGTCACGGATTGTTATTCTATTTTTTAAAAATTATTTCTCGATGATCCAACCGCACGGATCTCAAGATATATCTAATCTAGTAATATTCCAAAATTTTCATAAAATAAAAAATTAATTTGGTTGGAGATATTAGTAGTCAACTACTGAATTGACTAGTACTCGTAACTAGTGTTTTGTCACGGATTGTTATTCTATTTTTAAGAATTATTTCTCGACGATCCAACCGTACGGATCTCAAGATATATCAAATCTAGTGATATTCCCAGTTTTCAAAAAATAAAAAATCAATTTGGTTGGAGATCTTAGTAGTCAACTACCGAACTGACTAGTACTCGTAACTAGTGCTTTGTCACGATTGTTGTTTCTATATTTTAAAAAATATATCTCGACGATCCAACCATACGGATCTCAAGATATATCTAATTTAGTTTTATACCATAATTTTCAAAAAATAAAAACTTAATTTGGTTGGATATCTTAGTAGTCAACTACGGAATTGACTAGTACTCGTAACTATTGCTTTGTCACGGATTGTTGATTCTATTTTTAAAAAATTATTTCTCGACGATCCAACCATACGGATCTCAAGACATATGTAAGCTAGTGATATTCCCAAATTTTTAAAAAATAAAAATTAATTTGCTTGGAGATTTTAGTAGTCAACTATTGAATTGACTAGTACTCGTAACTAGTGCTTTGTCACGGATTGTTGTTTCTATTTTTTAAAAATAATTTCTCGACGATCTAACCCTATGGATCTCAAAATATATCTAATCTACTGATATTACCAAATTTGAAAAAAAATAAAAAAATAATTTGGTTAGAGATCTTAGTAGTCAACTACCGAACTGACTAGTACTCGTAACTAGTGCTTTGTCACGAATTGTTGATTCTATTTTTTAAAAATTATTTATCGAAGATCCAACCGTACGGATCTCAAGATATATCTAATCTAGTGATATTCCCAAATTTTTAAAAAATAAAAAATTAATTTGATTGGAGATCTTAGTAGTCAACTACCGAATTGACTAGTACTCGTAACTAGTATTTTTCACATTGTTGATTCTATTTTTTAAATATTATTTCTCGACGATCCAACCGTACGAATCTTAAGATATATCTAATCTATTGACATTCCCAAATTTTCAAAAAAGAAAATATTAATTTTGTTGGAGATCTTAGTAGTCAACTAATGAATTGACTAGTACTCGTAACTAGTGTTTTATCACGGATTGTTGATTCTATTTTTAAACAAATATATCTCGACGATCCAAGCATACGGATTTCAAGATATATCTAATTTAGTGATATTCTCAAATTTGTAAAAAAATAAAAAATTAATTTATTTTAAAATCTTAGTAGTCAACCATCGAATTTACTATTACTCGTAACTAGTGTTTTGTCACGGATTGTTGATTCTATTTTTTAAAAATTATTTCTCGACGATCCAACCGTACGGATCTCAAGATATATCAAATCTAGTGATATTCTCAAATTTTCAAAAAATAAAAATTTAATTTGGTTGGAGATCTTAGTAGTTACCTATCGAATTGAGTAGTACTCGTAACTAGTGATTTGTCACGGATTGTTGATTCTATTTTTTAAAAATTATTTCTCGACGATCCAACTGTACGGATCTCAAGATATATCTAATATAGTGATATTCCCACATTTTCAAAAAATAAAATATTAATTTGGTTGGAGATCTTAGAAGTTAACTACCGAATTGACTAATACTCGTAACTATTGTTTCATCACGGATTGTTGATTTTTATTTTTTTTAAATTATTTCTTGACGATCCAACCGTACGGATGTCAAGATATATCTAATTTAGTGATATTTCCAAATTTTCAAAAAATAAAAAATATTTTTTAAAAAATACATGTGTCAAAATTTATTAAATAAGACCGAATATGTCAAAATTAGATACATCACTTATATAACGCTTCCATAAGCGCTATGGAAGTTAATGCACTCACTTATACAGCGCTTCAATAAGCGCAATATAAGTGAATGCACTTTAATTTCTGCCCAGAAAATGCAGAATTTATTTATTTATTTTTTTGCTAATTATGTGCAGAATTTATTAATTTATATTTGCAAATTGAATTAAAATATTATTATATATAAAATATCGTAAGCAATATTCAATGACAATAATAAATATATAGCAAATCAGAAAATATAAAAATTGACAAAACTAAACAAATAAAGGTCAAGAAAATATTAATCTATATAAAATTATTTTATCGGATATTTTTCGATTCAATTATTTTTAGTTTCGGATTTACATCGGATTCAAGTCATATTCGACTCGGGTTAATTTTTATTCAGATTTGATCGGTTCTGATTATAATCGGATACTTGGTCATCATTGGATAATTATTTCAGATAATTTTTGGTTAAATTTCCGGTTCGGTTAATTTTTGGATCGGGTCAAATCGGTTTTCGGATCGTTATCCGATTTGATTAAATTGAAACCGGATTCGGATTATTTCTGTTTCGGATACAATTTCGAATAATCATTTTCGGATTTGGTTCCACATATTTCAGTTTGATTTTTCGGATTCAAACCCATTTTACCCTGTCTAACCATCTATAAGACTATAAGGCCTATTAGGAATGGATCCCAATAATCAAATGAAAAAGTTTGTAAAATTTTCCGAGAAAATATGCATCAATTTCATTAGCAGGTCTAGACTTATAGTCGTCAATTACTTTTAAGAGATCCGTATATGTTCTGTTGGGTTACGTCCCCAATAATTTACTCACTCTCTCCCATAATCTATTGTAGGAATATATTTGACTTTCACGGAAATTAATACTCCCTCCGTCCCTAATTAGTAGTCCATTTTGAAAAAAATACACATCTTAAGAAATATTTAATGTCATATTTTGTTATCATAGTTGCCCCTACTTATTGCATTAAATTATAACTTTTGAATGTATAATTAATCATAAAGTCAAACATTGGAAATAGAAGTGTAGGACTAATTTTGGAAAAACTTGAAAAACATGCATTGAAATATGAAAAGAGACAACTAATTAGGGACAAATTTTTTTCTCAAAATGGACTACTAAATAGGGACAGAGGGAGTAAAAAATAGTAGAGTAAAGTTAGTTGAAAGTGTAAAGTGGTGGGATCTATCAATATTTAATAATAGATTTGAGATAATGGAGGAAAGTAGTAGATGTAATAGTGTTTATTTAATAAAAAGTGGAGAAATACTGGGTGTAATTGTGAAAAGTAATGTTCAAAAATAGTAAATATATTATGTTCATTATTTTTGGGACGTACCAAAAAAAAAGAGCACATAAAATGGGACGGAGGGAGTACAACTTTTAAAGGGATCTTTTTTTTTTAATCTTCAAAACAGCCCTTTTCCAAAACAAATAGTAAAATAAGTTTGAATCATTAGAAAAGTTTCTAAATATCGAAATATCCGTAAATAATTTTCACTTTGATTCTAATTAATCACCGATTTTTAGAACATAGATTTTCAGAATCAATTAAGAAGATTACTCGTACACTTCAATATAAGTATAGTCATCTATTTAAAAACTACGTATTAATATTATATATCCAATAGTTGGGTTCAGATCTACTGATGTCATTGTTCGATATATATCAATGTCGTAAAAATTGTTAGGTGGATTTAGGCATGAGCCAACCTTCTAGCGATTAATCGGCTAAGCGACGATTAATCGGAATGATTAATTGGAACATTAATTGGATATATTAATGATATGGGCCAAAAGTAAGCCCTAAAGACACATTTAATGTGTCATTAATTAGACCCAGAATGGTCCAAACGTGGGGCCCACCAGATGGGCCCAGTCCCTATCTATAATATTAATTTCGTAATTAATATTAGGGGTAATAAAAAGCTCAGCAAATAAGAGTCAAAAAAGGATTTTACTCTTGCCTGACTTAGCCTCCAAGATACCTATTCCAACATGGAAACTGACTCCTACAAGGAAGGAGTCTAGAACCTTCCTTGAGGCGGTGACTTCCCCACCAAGTTTCTGACTCCTACCATAATTCTAAGGCTTCTCAGCCTATATAAGGACCTGCTCCTTCACATCTCAGAACTACGTCTTGGCTTGATTCTCAATACGAGATACGTAGGCACTCTGTGAGGACCGATTAATCCCGAACACGTAAACAACCATTAAAGCTCGAAGCTCACAAACCCTAGCCGTCATAATCATAACCTAGTTTTTATTCCACAACATTTGGCGCCGTCTGTGGGAAGAAAACATCAACCATGGTTCAAATACGAAGAACTGCACCAAGCTCTACCGAGGCTTTACCATTCGCTACTGAGGCTCTGCCCCTAAGCTCTGCTACACCTGCCTCTGAGCAAGTACCCCCAACAACAGGGACGATCACCCAAATTCAAGTTTCTCAACCTCCAGGGACGAATCCCCATGATGAGAGAACGTTACCCATGGTCATCCATCCAGGCCAAGAAACCAGCTCTCTTCAGATGGTGGTTTCTCCTCTGGTTGATCCCAATCGCCCGTTACCATCAGGGGTACAGATCCATACTACGGATCTCCCCATGAATACCAACCCGATGTATGGTTTGCCTAACTACCCTCCGTCTACTCAAGGTCCTGAACCCAGTGGCCATGCCTTGCAGATCCGAGATCGAGAGTATGCTGACTACTCTGGCCCCTATACTGACTATACATCGTCTGATGATGATCGTGATGAAGCCCCGAGGAGGCGACGTGCTAGCAGAGAGCCAAGAAGGAGAACCCAAACTATCCATGATGAACCCCCTTTGACAGCTGCTGAGAGAATCAAGGCTCATGAAGCCGATATTCTAAGGATAAAGGAAGATATTGCGAGAGAACAAGCTAGGTTGAATCAAACTCAGCCTCCTCCAACTTTAGGACCGATTCCCTTTATAGATCTAGAGAGATCTTCAAGGAGGCAGAGAAGGGCTGACGCCCCAACCGGAAGAACAACAAGGGTGGAAACCCCCAAAAGCAATCCTAAGGATCTGATGCCACTTGGGGATCCTGATGATCCCACACCCCCATTTACTGAGGAGGTGATGAATGCCCACATCTCCAAGAAGCTCAAGATGCCGACAATTAAGGCTTATGATGGAACAGGTGATCCTGCGAACCACGTTAGGACGTTCTCAAACGCACTGCTGCTGCAGCCTGCAAGTGATGCCTTAAAGTGTAGGGCATTTCCCCAAACCCTGTCGGGCATGGCTCAGAGATGGTATAGTCGGTTGCCTGCGAACTCAATTGGCTCCTTTAAGGAGTTTAGCGCTGCTTTCGTTAGTCAGTTTATCAGCGGAAGAGTTCATTAGAAAAGTTCTGCATCCCTTATCTATGTGGTACAGGGGAAGAACGAAAATCTAAGAGATTATCTTAAGAGGTTCACCAAGGAGACATTGAATATTACAGATCTGGAGAATAAAGTGGCCATGGTAGCCTTGGAACACGGAACCACTGATCCTTTCTTCAAGAGGTCTTTGGCAAAGCATCCTCCTGAGAACATGGCCGAGCTCCAACGAAGGGCCGACAAGTATATCAAGGTAGAGGATAGCATGAAAAAAGAAGCTGTTGGAGGCAATGGCAAGGGCTCCAACGACTTTAAGAAACGAAAGCAAGAACGAGAGTATGATGCTAGGGACAAGTATCCCCGGACTAGCAAGGATTCTGAATCACCACCGAAGAAGAGTTTGGGACCAAGATTCAACGACTATGCAAGACTGAATGCTCCTAGGAGTCAGATCTTGTTAGATATTGAGAAAGATAAGGATTTCCGATGGCCGAAGCCACTCAGGGGTGACCCCGCAAAGAGAAACAAGGATCAATACTGTAGGTTCCACCGCAATGTGGGGCATGATACCGATGATTGCAAGCAACTAAAGATGAGATCGAGTTCTTGATCCGTAGAGGGAAACTGAGACACTTCACTAAGGGTGAAGATCATGGTAATCAAAGAAGAGAACATAATGGAAGGGATGACGATCAAGATCGCAACCTACAGCCCCGGGGGCTAGTAATGAACATGATCTCAGGAGGCCCGACTACGACCGGGACAACTAGAAACTCTCGGAAGGCTTATGCCCGAGAGGTGATGCATATTGTTGGAGAGGCACCAAAGCGTGCAAAGATCGAGGTAACAATCGGATTTGATGATTCAGACCTTGAAGGGGTGAAGTTCCCCCACGATGACCCGTTGGTCATAACCCCCATGATTGGAAATTCAGAGCTGAAGCGAGTCTTGATAGACAATGGAGCTTCAGTGGACATTTTGTTCCATGATGCATTCATGAAGATGGGATACAGTGACTCTCAGTTGACCCCATCTAACATGCCTATATATGGATTCAACGGAGTAGAGTCTAAAGTTAAGGGAACTATTTAGTTGCCCGTTACGATCGGACAGAAGCCAATGGAGGCCACACAGATGCTGAACTTTTTGGTTATCAAAGCGTCTTCGACTTACAATGCCATCCTTGGAAGGACTGGGCTTCACGCATTTAAGGTTGTGGCCTCAACCTATCACATGAAGATCAAGTTTCCAACCGGGAATGGTGTAGGAGAACAAAAAGGTGACCAGAAAATGGTCAGGAGCTGTTATGTAGCCGCATTAAGGCCTGATGGAGTCGGGGGGCAGGTCCTTCCAATTGAATACATGGACATCGGCAGTGATAAGGAACACCAAGAAAGTCCAGAAGAAGACATCACACATAAGCCTCGAACAGCCATCAAGGCTAAGGCGTCAACTGACTTTGTGGTTGAATGTAACATCGGCAACCAAGAAGTCGGGGGGCAGGAGATAGTACCCCAAGAAGAAATTGAACTTCAGAAGAAGAATGAGGAGACTAGAAGGAGTAGTAGGTGCTCTATTTTGATGGAGCATCAAAAACAAAATCAAGCCATGCAGGCCTAGTCTTGCGAAGTTGGACTTAGCTTCATATTTATATAGTAGAAGTGGAAATAAGGTTCGATGAAACCACTGCAGAGCATGTTGCTCCGAGTAGGACAGTAGTACTCTATGTAAGGGTTGAACCCATTTCAAGTTATTAATGCAAGTTTGCTTTTCATTCTATGATTTTATTTGTGTGCCAAGCACCTGATGTGTGCAAGTCAAAGATGACCAAGTACCGAAAATAAAAGAATACACGAATGGAAACAAATAAATGCATAGATAAAAACCCTGAAGGGTCGAATGTTAGGTTACAACACAACCAAATAAGAGTTTGAGTCCTTGAATGACCCTGGATACAAGACAAGATGAACAATTACGCCACATATGACCACTTAAGCCATGCAAGGTTAACAACAGACCTTGAATCTCAACCAAGGATCAGGAAGTCCAGGGGCATCTTTGATTAAGACCAGGGAGTCCAAGAAAACCAAGAAGGTCCGGCAACTAACTTTGAAACTTGTATTCATATCTCTGAGCAAGGCATGATGCCCTTGTTCCCTTGAAGGGCTAAGCCAAAGTGCCTTTAACTCCCTTGTTAAACTACTCCACCGTTGAAAAGATTATATATAGTGAAGCTTCTCTGAAGGAACCCTTAAAGGGCAGGTTGACAGCATTCTTACAAGAAAATGGCGATGTGTTTGCTTGGACATCAGCTGATATGCCAGGGATTGATCCCCAACTCATAACTCACAAGTTGAATGTTGATCCTGAACGGAAGACAATAAAGCATAAGAAAAAGAATTTTGCTCCTGAGAGGCAAGAGGCCATTAAGCAAGAAGTTGATAAGTTCCTAGAGGCTGGGTTTATTGAAGAGATTCAGTTTCCCGAATGGTTAGCTAACCTTGTGATGGTCAAGAAGGCAAATGGAAAGTGGAGGATGTGTATAGATTTCACTGATTTGAATGATGCATGCCCAAAGGATTGTTTTCCCCTGCCAAGGATCGACATGTTGATAAATGCCACAGCTGGACACGAGATGCTGAGTTTCATGGATGGTTTCAGTGGATACAACTAGATCAAGAGGCATAAGGACGACATCCCTAAGGTATCTTTCATAACCGACTTTGGTGTTTTCTGTTATCTTGCTATGGCATTTGTGCTAAAGAATGTAGGAGCTACTTACCAACGATTGGTGGATAAAATATTTGCCCATCTAATTGGAAAAACCATGGAGGTCTATGTTGATGATATGTTAGTCAAGAGCCTATTCACGGCAGATCATATTAAGCACCTCGGAGATGCATTTGAAGTGCTGAGGCACCACAAGATGATGTTGAATCCAGTCAAGTGTGCCTTTGGCGTTGGATCTGGGAAGTTTTTAGGATTGATGGTTTCAAAAAGAGGCATTGAGACCAACCCTGACAAGATCAAGGAGATCTTAGACATGGAGCCACCACGCTCTATAAGAGATGTGTAGAAGTTGACAGGCCGAGTTGCGGCCTTAGGGAGATTCATCTCCAAATCTGGTGATAAATGTTTGCCGTTCTTTCAAGCATTGAAGAAAGTGAAAAATTTTGAATGGACTTCTGAGAGCCAAGAGGCCTTTGAACAGCTGAAGAAGTACATGGCTGAAGCCCCGTTGTTGGCCAAACCAAGTCCTGGGGAGACTCTTTATCTATACCTGGCGGTATCCGAACAAGCATTAGGTGTTGTTCTCATTCGAGAAGATAGCAAGGCTCAGAAGCCCATCTACTATGTGAGCAAGGTGTTGCATGGGGCTGAGTTAAATTACTCTCCCATTGAGAAGTTTGCTTTGGCATTGATAACAGCTTCAAGGAAGCTACGACCGTACTTTCAGTCGCATAAGATTGAAGTCCTGACGGACCAGCAGTTGAGAAATATTTTGCACAGCCCTAAAGCCAGTGGAAGGCTAATCAAGTGGGCAATCGAACTTGGAGAATTTGACATCACGTGCATACAAGCCTCGGACAGCCATTAAGGCTCAGGCATTGGCTTACTTCGTGGTTGAATGTACCATTGACAACCAAGAAGTCGGGGGGCAGGAGATAATAACCACCCCTGAGAATGGAGATAAAGATGAAGAGCTAGTAGCTCATCAGAAGGAATATTGGGTGCTCTATTTTGATGGAGCATCAAAAACAAAATCTAGTGGTGCAGGTTTGGTTTTGCAAAGCCCTGATGGGTTCACAATTGAGTATGCTTTGAAGTTGGATTTTCCTACTACCAACAATGAAGCTGAGTATGAGGCATTGATAGCCGGATTGGGCTTGGCTAGAGTCATGAGGGTCAAGAACCTCAAAGTGTGTGGAGATTCAAGACTGGTAGTCTCGCAAGTGAATGGCGAATTTGAGGCCAAGGATGAAACTATGGCAAAATACTTGAGAGTCGTGAAAGCTGTTATGACTCAGTTTGAGGAATGCTATGTTGAACACATTCCGAGAGAAGAGAATGTTAAGGCCGATGCCTTGTCTAAATTTGCTTCTTCTGAAATTAAGAACTATGCAGGAAGTGTTTACTTCCAGGTCTTGAAGGCCCCAACTATCAACTCTAAGTTGGTTGCACCGATTGATGTGGGAGGTTGCTGGATTGATCCTATCAAAGCTCACCTCGAAAATGGATGGCTCCCTGACAATGCCATGGAAGCATGGAAACTGTCAGTGAGAGCATTGAGATATACTTTGACTGAAGGCCTTCTCTACAAGAGATCTTTTGTCATCCTGTACCTAAAATGTCTAAGGCCCCAAGAGGCAAAGGAAGCACTGGAGGAAGTTCATGGAGGGATCTGTGGGCAACACTTGGGGGGCAGAGCCCTAGCTCACAAGATCACACGACTAGGATTCTATTGGCCAGAGATGTTGGCCGACGCATAGAATTATGTTAAGAGGTGTGACAGATGCCAAAAGCACGCGCCAATTGTAAGGCAGCCGCCTGAGATGTTAACTTCGATTAACTCTCCTATTCCATTTGCAATGTGGGGGATGGACATACTTGGTCCTTTCCCTATGGCTTCAGCACAAAGAAAGTTTCTGATAGTCGCCATCGACTACTTCACCAAGTGGATTGAGGCTAAACCTTTAGCCAAGATAACCACCAAATAAGTTGCCCAGTTCTTTTGGGAGAACGTTATTTGCAGGTATGGAATTCCCCGAATCCTTGTGACGGATAATGGGACAAAATTCAACAATGAAGAGTTTAAGAAGTATTGCAAGAAGAATGTTATTGAACTTCGCTTTACTTCAGTAGCTCACCCTGAGGCTAATGGACAAGCTGAGGTAGCAAATTGAATTATCCTTGATGGACTGAAGAAGAGGGTCGAACGCTCAAGAAACACTTGGGTGGATGGGTTGCTGCCTATACTTTGGGCATACCACACCACCTACGAAGTAATAACTGTAGCAGCCCCGTTTTTGCTGGCTTATGGAGCCAAGGCAGTTGTGCCCCCTAGAGATTACACATGCATCGCCAAGAGTGGAAGCATATGATCCCAAGACCAATGAAAAAGGCGTGAAGCTCGCCCTCGATCTGATTGACGAGGTTAAGGATGAAGCGAATGCTAGAAACGCAGAGCATCAGAAGAGAGCATCTTTCCACTGCAACCAACGGGTTAAAGAGAAGTTCTTTAAACAAGACAACTTGACTCTGAGGAAGATAGAGGCCTCCAGAGTTGGCCAGAAGGGAAGACTATCCCCCAATTGGGAAGGGTCGTATCGAGTCAGGAAGACACCAGGACGAGGATTCTACAGGTTGGAAATCTGGGATGATGAACACATTCCAAGATTAAGGATTGAAGCCTTGAACTTCAAATCTCAACCCAACATTAATTGAGCCTTGATGGCCAACAAGGCTGTCCGCCTCCTATCAAGCTTGTTGTGTGGATTCAAAGCATTGAACTAAGAGACGTCGATCAAGTTAAAACCTAAGCAAAGTTCTATGAGTATCAGAGAAAGGTTGGAAACCTAGAATCAAGATAAAGTATTGAAAACCAACCAAGACATACCATTCCTGAGGCGCTAAGGAGAAAGTGGACTTCCTGAACGATCGACCAAGAAGTAAGACCTCCCACATATGGAACAAGGGGGGAAAGAACTAAAGAACCTCATCTGAAGTTCAACATCTTAGAATGAGAATCATGGGTTGGTGATAACCTTAAAACCAAGGATTCATTAAACAAGTTAAGGCCCGGAAGGTCACGAGGACTAAGGAACAAGTCATTCGAATTAAAGGTTCATGAAACCTTTCAAGGCATGGCAAACACCTCCTATTGACCTGAAACCTCACGATTGGTGGTCCAGAACACCCCCAACTTGATAAATGTGTTGGTAGTTGATTAAGAACACTTATTAGGAAAGCTAATAAGAAAGGTTGATACCTCGATTTGGAAATTGAAAAATCAACTTGGGATCCTGGGTCTTTGATCCAGAACACCGACGTTGAACCTGAGAACATCAACCTCGAATCCTAGGATGAGAAACACGAAAGATTAGCCATGAAGGCCAAGGTTAGCCATGAAGGCCAAGATTAGCCATTAAGGCCAAGGTTAGCCATGAAGGCCAAGATTAGCCATGAAGGCCAAGGTTAGCCATGAAGGCCAAGATGTAGCCATGAAGGCCAAGGTTAGCCATGAAGGCCAAGGTTAGCCATGAAGTCACGAATGACCAAACTGACGATTTGTGATCAAGATCAAGATTCTTGATCCTTAGGTTCACGGATGGATTTAGATCCTAGATCCCTGATGACTTGAGATCAAGATCAAGGTTCTTGATCCTTAGGATCACGGATGGTTTTAAGTCCTAAGATCCCTGGCGACTCAAGATCAAGATCAAGATCAAGTTTCTTGATCCTTGAGACAACAAAGTCATGAATGACCAAAATAGTGACTTGAGATCAAGATCAAGGTTCTTAATCCTCAAGACCACGAAAGATTTTCACGTCCGGGTCGACCAGCTAGCCGAGAAGCAATCGACCGCGACGCACTAGGGGCCTCAGCCGACCAAGTCCCGGAGGACCAGGTCCCGGCCGACCAACTCCCCCGGAGGAGGTCCAGCCGACCAAGTCCCGGAGGACCAGGTCCCGGCCGACCAACTCCCCCGGAGGAGGTCCAGCCGACCAGGTCCCGGAGGACCAGGTCCCGGCCGACCAGCTCCTTTGGATGGGGTTCAGCCGACCAACTCCTGAACTTGGATCCGGCCGGTCTAGGTTCAGTTCTTGGTCCTGGATCCCGACTTTTTCAGCAAGTGATTTTGGACATGGTTCTCGATTTTTTCAGCAAATCTTATATGATTGCCAATACTAAAGAGAGGCCAAGATTAGCCATGAAGGCCAAGGCTAAATCGTGAAGGCCAAAGTTAGCAATGAAGTCACGCACGACCAAATTGACGATTCGTAATCAAGATCAAGATTCTTGATCCTTAGGACCACGGATGATTCCTGATCCTAGACCCACACTCTCTTTTAAAATCATGAAGAAGTCTAAGTTCAGGTTTTTAGGGCTAGCTTCTGACTAACCAGCCCCGGAAGAGGGATTCCAGCCGACCAGGTCCCGGAGGACCAGGTCCCGGCCGACCAGCTCCCCCGGAGGAGGTCCAGCCGACCAGGTCCCGGAGGACCAGGTCCCGGCCGACCAGCTCCTTTGGAGGGGGTTCAGCCGACCAACTTCTGAACCTGGATCCGGCCGGTCTAGGTTCAGTTCTTGGTCCTGGAACCCTACTTTTTCAGTGAACTTTTCAAACCTAAATCTCGACTTTTTCAGCGAATCTCGGGTGATTGTTAATGATGAAAAGAGGTCGAGATTAGCACAGACTAGTGCCGATTAGCACCATTTAGTGCTGTTTAAGCACTGTTTAGTGCCTGTTAGCACAGACTAGTGCCGATTAGCACCATTTAGTGCTGTTTAAGCACTGTTTAGTGCCTGTTAGCACAGATTAGTGCCGGTTAGCACTGTTTAGCACCGATTAGTGCCGTTAGTGCAATTTTATGCCATTTAACATTGTTTAACGCTATTTAAACGTTGTTTAAGGCTTATTAGCGCTGTCTTGTGCCATTTAACACCGTTTAGTGTCGTTCAACATCGTCGTAAATGCGTCGGTCGCTCCACGCTTTACTTTAAGATGATATTGTTGAAAATACTCACATAAGAGTAATAAACCCTGACCCAAGTCTCGAATAAGGCCGTTATAACTTCAAGGAAAACCTGATCAGTTTTCCTAGAAGTTGGGGGGCAAATGATATGGGCCAAAAGTAAGCCCTAAAGACACATTTAATGTGGCATTAATTAGACCCAGAATGGTCCAAACGTGGGGCCCACCAGATGGGCCCAGTCCCTATCTATAATATTAATTTCGTAATTAATATTAGGGGTAATAAAAAGCTCAGCAAATAAGAGTCAAAAAAGGATTTTACTCTTGCCTGACTTAGCCTCCAAGATACCTATTCCAACATGGAAACTGACTCCTACAAGGAAGGAGTCTAGAACCTTCCTTGAGGCGGTGACTTCCCCACCAAGTTTCTGACTCCTACCATAATTCTAAGGCTTCTCAGCCTATATAAGGACCTGCTCCTTCACATCTCAGAACTACGTCTTGGCTTGATTCTCAATACGAGATACGTAGGCACTCTGTGAGGACCGATTAGTCCCGAACATGGAAACAGCCATTAAAGCTCGAAGCTCACAAACCTTAGCCGTCATAATCATAACCTAGTTTTTATTCCACAACAATTAAAATATTATTTTTTATATAATTTAATTTTAATATTTAAAAATATATTTATAAAAGTAAAAATATAAATATTTTCATTTTATTATTAAATATGATGAGTGAATTTACCCTTTCATGTGTAAATTATATTTTTTATTAAAAAAAATTATATTTTTAAAATTTAATTCTTAATTTGACCCTTTTTTTCAAATTTGACCGATTAATCCGATTAAATCAGATTAATCGTCGCCTAATCGATAATTCTCGCCTAACGCATTAAACCGTCTAATTCCGCCTAGGACCGCTTAATCGCCTCCAAATAAAAAAACGCTAAACAACCAATTTTTGTAAATTTTAAATTTTTAATGATCGCCTAGCACCTAAGTGCCGGCCTATATCAATTTTTAGAACACTGATATCTATTGGTGGTCCACTAAATAATGTTAATGGTTTAAAAGTGGACCAACTGGAGTTGCGGGTGACAGGACTTCTATATTTACACTTCTCTTTCCTTTAGGTTTTTAGACTTTTCGAACCCCAAATTTAGAAAACGGGAGTTTAAATTAGACATATATAGATCATGACAACTACAATACGATCTTTCCCTTGTAATTTATATCGTATTTATGACTTATTTCGATAGGAAAAAAAACAAAAATTTCAATACAAATGTATGTACTTAAAGAACTTTATATATTTATATATGGATAAATTGCATTTTGTGTACTTATCATTTATTCAAGTAATCACTTACAATATTCTGGTTTAAAATCAAGCATTGAAAATATCGGTAATTATATTTTATTTTACTTTGTTACAATCCATTAATTTGGATTAACTTTATTAATAATTTAAGAAGTAAAATGTATATTATGTACTAGCACTTTATTCAATACACCAATTACAATATTTTAATTTAAAATATAGAATAAAATGCGAGTACACGAAATCCATTCACAAAATGCATAATTTACTGCTTAAAGTACTAACGGAGCTAATTCAAGTCAACGGAATGTAACATAAAATATAATAAAATATAAATATTAATATTTCAAGTGCTTGATTTTGAAATCGAGTATTGTAAGTAATATTTTGAATAAAATACAAGTACACAATATGTACTTTATTCCTTATGTACTGATAGGTTCAATTATGCATCTTATAATCAACTATATATATAAATATTAGTGCATACATGCAAGATTAAAATTAGCCGAAATCGGGTAATTTTAATTATCAAAGCTTCAGAATTCGAATACACAATGGAGACAAATGTTGCATGAATTTTTATGAATCTCGTAACTGAGCTTAACGGCAAAAGAAAAAAAAAACCCTTAGTACATAGAAAAGACTGATTTCACAAGTTGTTGCTGTACCTGCAGAATCTCATGGAGTGAGCCTTATGAGTGACGAGGGAGCTAAGCTAGAGTATGAGCTAGAGCTAGCTAAGTTGGAGTAGTTTAAATTCTTTGTGTGAGATCCAAAAACCCTTTAAATTCCAAGAATACGAAGTGAATATACAATAATAATGTACTGACATGTATCTAAATTGAATTCGGAATCTTTTCATCAAGGATTACCTAAGGGCTTGAAGATATAGATGAGACAACAAATTTAGGTGTCGGTGACAATCACTGAAAAGAGAGATATTATGTATATATGAAGCATGGACCATATATATATGAAAATTCATATGATGTATAGTGTTTGGTTGCTAGCTATACATATACAAGATCACACATTTATAAAGGCCTTTAATTAGTATGTATGTTGTACAACTTTTTTATAGGGGACCATGCAGTATAGGAACTGTTGTTTCTCTCTAGGACTACTGTTTGAATGAACATGCAGCAGCTTCGTCCTGGTACTCGAAAATATCCAATCTAGCCACAGCCTTCTGTTTAATTGCTTTGTAATTTACAGTGAATTTATCTTAGGCATACAGTAGTATATATACTACAATATGTTAGAATGGCCATCAACATATTTTTTTCATATGTATCTGAACAAATTTACGTACACAGCATGTCTTGGACAATTTTATTCCAAGAAATATTGGATTGTGTTGTCACTAATATTGTTACAATATTAATGCAGGCGAAAATGGCACTTAAATATAGCCAAAGGAAATGTGTTTTGACAAAAAATATCTGCCTACTGAAATGGCTTCGAAAATCTCGGCGACAAGTATCGTATTTCCTGTAGTGTTGGTAAAAAAATGTTCAGACCCTAACTTTTTACCAAATATACTGTTTAAGGGTTGTTTCTTTAGCAAAACACTGTTCCTTTTTCTTTTTGGTTGAAAATGCGGCAAGCAAGATTATGTAAACAATGCTTGCAATCTGAATTAGTCGTTTCTTTAGCAAAACACTATTTCGTTTTGTTTTTGTTGATGCCAGTTTTTTATAATGCACACTATAGGAGTATTAATTTGTTACATTAGGTCGACTACTGTAATGTTTAAAACAAATGGACAAAAAGTAAGTCCCTTTTTGCAAGAAAGAATAAAATACAAAGCTAGAAAAAATTAAAAGGAACAAACCAATTATATATAGTTGGATTTTAGAAAGAAAAAATAAAAATGATGATAATTATATCAATCTTTTTTTTTTTTGAAAGAAAGAAAATTTCATTACTTCGAAGCATCATACATAATAGCCTCCACCACACACGACGGAGGAGACGTAAATAAAACTTGGCAGTAAGCTAAACAGGGATACCTAGCTAACTCATGAGCTACCCTATTAGCATTTCGCCTAACAAAACTTAGTGACACATGGTCAAGCTGATGGATCTTCTGATAGCAACTTTCGATGACAACACCCACCTCCAGATAATTAGTCTCTTTGTTCTGGATAGCTCGAACAGTAAGTTGAGAATCAGTCTCAACACAGACTCTTTTATCGTGCAATCCCTGGTCCGTAATCCAAGATAATGCCTCACGAACACCTATCGCCTCAGCCTCGAAGACAGAATCTGGAACCTGCATACTCAGTGTTTTACCAGCTAAGAACAGCCCCTCATGATCCCTCAAGACCATTCCAACAGCAAAAGTGTCTGCTCCTGCATGAACACTAGCATCCACATTGATTTTGAAAGCCCCTAATTCTGGTGGCGTCCATCTGCTACTCATCTTTATACCCCCAATAGATTTAGGAATCTTTACAGCCGTCTTAGCGTCTCTCCAACTAGTAATTGATCGAAGACTTTCATCCATAGCAAACGATGCTGTCACAGTCTTATTATTCCAAACTTTATTATTCCTCCAGAACTACAGCCCCCAGAGCACTGAGCAAATTTTCACTAGCTCATCTGAAGAAGCCCCCACTTAATTTGTTAATCAGCCAGTCCGGCGCAGAATCCTCACTCGACATATCGTAAAAAAGATTAACATGACTCCAGCACTTCATGGCAAAGTCACACCCAAAAAATAGATGAAGCATATCCTCAATGTCCAAATCGCACATAGGACATGACAAAGGAAGAGAGATGCCTTTCGAGCTTAATCTCGTTCTAACTGGAACATTATTACGACAAAAGCGCCAAACAAAAATTTTTACCTTATGAGGAATATCCAGCTTCCACACCCTTTTCCAACCTTGAATCTGAGATACGTTGCCTGTTCCCACCATACGATCAAACCAGTAGTGGTAACCAGACTTTACTGAGTACACTCCATTAGAAGTGCCAGTCCAGGCCACTCGATCCTTCACTTCTCGTTGGGGAATTGAAGTAGCCAAAATGGCTTTAGCATCCACATCAACAAACAGATTGGAAACCAGACCCACATTCCAACTCTTCGAATTACAATTAAACAAGCTCGAAACCAACTCAGAACGTCCCTCATAAATATGACTTTGTTCCACCCCGAAATCCTTTTTATTTTTCAACCACAGATCCTTTGTTGCCACTATATCATTCCCATTCCCTAACACCCATCTAAATCCTTTCTTCAATTCTTCCTTAGCCGTCCAAATCCCATTCCAAATGAAACTCGCACCAACCCCTTTAACTGCATTTAAAACATGAACTGATGGAAAGTACCTTGCTTTAAACAATCTGGAAACGAGAGATGAAGGATTACTCATGAAATTCCAGCAGTGTTTTCCCAGGAGAGCGATATTGAAACCATACAAATCTCTGAAGCCAAGACCGCCTTTCTCCTTTGGTAACCCCATGTTCTTCCAAGATAACCAGTTGATACCTCTGTTCCCAACCTTTCCTGAACTCCACCAATAATTATTGAACATACGTTCTATCTCCTGACACAACGACTTAGAAAGTAAGAAACAGGACATAGTAAAAGCAGGGATGGTTTGTGCCACGTTCCTAATCAGAACCGTTTTACCAGCTCTCGAGATAGGTTTAGACTGCCATGATTGAATTCTTTTGCTTACTCTCTCTTTCAAATACCCAAACACTCTCTTTTTAGATCTTCCCACTAGAGAGGGGAGCCCCAAATACTTAGAGTTAGATATGTCGTTAAACACACCTAAAATAGTTGAGATTTGCTGTTGCTTATCCCTTCGAACATTTGCACTATAGAACACTCCAGATTTCTGAAAATTGACGGACTGGCCAGAGCACCTTTCATAGTTCACCAACAGAGCCTTAACATTATTAGCTTCCTCCACTGTTCCTCTAAAGAACAAAAAGCTGTCATCAGCAAAAAGAAGATGTGAAATAGTAGGAGCTGTAGCACTTATACAACAGCCTTGCAAGCTTCCATCCATGTTTGCTTGATCGATAGCATTCGACAGACCCTCCACACATAACAAGAAAAGATACGGGGAAAGGGGATCCCCTTGTCTCAAACCCCTCTTAGGAACAATAGGCCCTATAGACGATCCATTCAAACAAAAATTGTAAGAAACAGACTTGACACACATTAACATCCATAATGCCCAAGTATCACAAAAACCCATTACTTTCAATCTATGTCGGAGATAACGCCAACTTACTCGATCATAGGCCTTGCTTATATCTAATTTCAGAGCTACCTCTCCTTCATCTCCTCTATTCTTTGTTCTCATGTGATGAATTACTTCGAAAGCAACTAATACATTATCCGTAATGCTTCTATTTTTCACAAAAGCTGATTGATTCTCCGATATTATGTCAGGCAACACCATTTGGAGTCTATTAGCTAACACTTTTGCCATGATCTTATATAAAACATTGCATAAAGCTATCGGTCTCAAATCCTTCATACAGTTAGCATCTACCTTCTTGGGAATAAGAACAACATTAGTGCTATTCAACTCACCTGGCAACACCGCTGACTCCAACCAACTCTTACAATATTCATAAACATCCACACCCATAATCGACCAAAATTTCTGGAAAAACGCAGGATTTAGGCCGTCCGGTCCTGCAGATTTATCAGGATGCATTTGTTTGACTGCTGTTGAAAATTCATCGAACCTGAACTCTTCCGTTAACCTCATATTTTGTTCATTCGAAACAGTTCTGACTCCCTGCTCATGAGATAAAGTGCCTTCCTCCACTTCCCCCGTAAACAACTCAGTAAAGTAATTCCGCACCACCTCACACATCCCTTCTTGATCCTCAATACGACTCCCATTCTCATCCAATAAATACGTGATCTTATTTGTTCTTCTTCTCGTAGAGGCGTAAGAGTGAAAAAATCTGGTGTTCTCATCACCCTCAGTTAACCAGTGAAGTTTAGCTCTTTGTTTCCAGTATACCTCCTCTTGAAGCAACAATTCATTCAATTTATCCCTTTCTCGTAAATATTCTTGAATACTATTAGCATCGGTACAGTCCACCAAACGATCTAAATTTGATTTGTGAAGCTTCAGTTTTTCACGAAACTTATGGAAAAATGACTTGCCCCACCTGGCCATGAAAGAAGAAACAGCAAAGAGTTTGGGAAGCAAATGAGATTTTGGCAGACTCTTCCATGTTTCAGTAACCTCTTCAATAAAACCTGGTTCCTTTAACCACATATTCTCAAACCGAAACCTAAAAGCTTTCTTCGGTATGTCAACTCGGACTAAGTTTAACAGCAATGGCTCGTGATCAGATACCGCTGAATGCAGCACTTTAAGATGACAAAACGAAAACTTGCTCCACCAATTCATAGTAGCAAATGCCCGATCGAGTTTTTCTCTAACCCAAGCATCAGAACCTCTACCACGCTCCCATGTGAATTTCCCACCAAACAACTCGATTTCTGATAGTTGATGTTGGTCCCAGAATGTATTGCAGAAGGGGGGTTGAATGCAATACTAATAAATTTCAAAAACTATTTCAACAACTTAAATAGAGTTTGTAATTTACTAGTAGAAGAAATGCAATCACAAGTAATATTTAACAAGATGTTTCACAAAATAATTGTTTTATTTATTTTGCAAAGTTTTGCTACAACCTTGAGAACAAAATAATTCTCAAGCTTCAAATACTCAAGAGATTACAGTTATAGAGTTATATTGTTGTATAAATAGAGTGCTCTATTTATAGTGTGATAGTCTACTGTACTACCACTATCAGCATGGGTTGTTGAGTTGCTGTTATATTCCTTTTGCAGCTCATTCCATGATTTATTCCCATGTGATCATCACAAAGTAACTTTAAGATACTTTCCACATTTGAGCCACCCAGATCTAGCCGTATTTAATTTTATCTGCTCTAGACTTTACAGGTTGCTCCATGTGATCTCTCAAGCTTCAGTTATAGACTTTCCAAGCTTGCTGTAAAGGTTGAATATTACAACACGCCTGCTTCTTTTGAACATGTACTCTGTCGCTTACTTTGACTTAGAAAATTTCTAAATCAATTTGATTCTATATGACAGTGTGTTTGCCACAAAGTTTGCTGTCAATGGATTATGCTTTGGTTGACAGTATGAATTTCCTGCAGATATTACTGTCAAGGATTGTGCTTTGATTGACAGCATGTATTTCCCGCAGAGATTGCTGTCAAGAATTGTGCTTTGATTGACAACATGTATTTCCCGCAGAGATTGCTGTCAAGAATTGTGCTTTGATTGACAGCATGTATTTCCCGCAGAGATTGCTGTCAAGAATTCCAAACTTACTGTCGCAAACTACATATTGAAGTTGCTGTCATCAGAATCTCAGCCAATGTTGCTGTCAAGTCGAAACTTGCTGTCGACTCCATGAAACTTGCTGTCGACCTAGGCAACATGTTGTTTCCTTGTAACCTTACTGTCAGGGCTTGACAGTAACTTTTATTCCTTCTGTCGAACTTATGTATTTCTTGAGGCTTGAACATAATCGAACTTCTTCCAAGAATTACACTTATTACATGACAGTATTTATTTTAAATTACAAGAATACATTTCAGACTGTGACAGTATGTTCTACTTAGTAAAACTAAGTATACCAATAAAACTAGTTAAGTTGTCTATTCCATCACCCATAAATCCCAACAATCTCCCCCAATTTGTTTTTATGGACAATAAGGACAAATTTACAAATATCATGCTGACAACTTAACTAACATAGATCAGAAAGAATAAACTCTTCATTTCTGAACAATGATTAAATTGGATTGTTTAAAAAAAATGTATCATAAAAGTTCATAATTAAAAATCAAGAAAAAATCTTTACTTAGCTTGATTTGAACTTTCGCCTTGCTCCTTTTCCCTCAGAGCTCTTCTGAGATTTTCAATTAACTCCTTTTCTTCAGGGGACTGTGCATCATCTTCATTTTCCACGATGTACTTTTTGATCATTGATGAAGTAGTGTTTAATACATCTCTGAGTTCCATCCAATAAACATTTTGCTTTATGATTGATCTGAATTTCAACACATCTCCCTCCATCTTGAATCTTCTGCCAGGAAGCTGATTTAAAGTTACCCTTCTTTGTCTGTCCAAACTGGGATTCTCTCCTTTCCTTTGATCAAAAATCATATCTAGCTCCCAAGAACATAGTGCTTCAAGTTTGTTAGATGATCCTATCACTTGCCAGTACAGTTCTTTTAGCACACTGGTCTTCAACTTAGAAAAGCTGTCTATGTAGACTTCTTCTTTGCCATATTTGATTCTCAGAGGATTGTCCAGTACAATTGCCTGATAGTTTAATTCACTGCTGTTGACCTTGTTGAGTTTACTCCAACTTTCCTTCATTTGAGCTTCAATCTCTTCTTCTATCTGTTGACGAGATTTTTGTCTTGAAGCTAATTCTTCTTTGAATTTCTGCTCTGCCTCATACCTATCCATCTCTTGCTTTGAATAAGGTTTTTGCATTTCATTCCAGTTATACTCAGGAATAGGATTGTCTTCTTCATACTCCAAACCAAGGATTTGATAGACATCATCATCATTGTGAAGTGTCCAATCACCAAACTTCTCAATAAATTCAGCATGCCTGGCTTCATAATACTTGAGAACTTGGTTCATGATCTTCTTTGAAACATTATCATAGGTTTGCAGTAGCTCAACCATCCTTTCCAGATTGAAGTAATCAATTCTTCGTTTTACTGTTCCAGAAGTTTGAATGAATTTCTTGGAGATCACCTTTGATTTTGTAATCTGAGTGAAGTCAGGTTCCATTGTAATCAACCTTTCATTGTTTTCCCATAGAATGTATCTTGCAACTTCTTCTTCTGACTCATCAAATTCTATGGATACTGAGGTGATTGTATCTTTGGCCTTCAGCTGCATCATTTCAAAGCTATTCATTCTTCTTCTCATGAGGGGTTTCTTGAGTCCTAACCCTGTAGCTTTTCCTTCTCCTTTGTAGACAGTCTTTCCCTTTATTGGTCTTTTTGACTTTTTTTTGATTCTTACTGTCTTGGATGTTTTGACAGTAGGATCGTTGACAGTATCTTTTATAGGGCTTCTGACAGTGTCTTCTGTGACAGTATCTTTCATGACTGTGTCTTCATCCTGTGTAACAGCATCTTTGTTGACATCCTTGATAGCATCTTTGTTGACAGTATCTTTTCAAGTTGTATACTGTCAATTTCCATTTCTTCTTGATTACCTTTCAATGCTTCAAGTACTTATTCCTCTTTCTTTTCATCAACTTTCTTGCTTGTGCTAGGATTTTCAGAGGTTTCCTTTGATTCTGCTTCTTTGACTTGAGTTTGCTCTTTTGAAGAGTCTCCCAGTTCTGTTTTCTTAGATCCTCCAGCTTCACCTCCATCTTGATTGTCATCACCATCTTTTTCCAAGGTGTCATCAAAAGTGCAGTTTCCACCTTGAGCATTTCTGCTTGAATTTGCTTTGGCAATGAGCTTCTTAATTTTGGCACTGTATTCCATATCTCTCTTTGCCATTATCTTGTGGATATCTTTAACTGCCTGAATCCTTTCCTTGGTGATAGGTGCTTTCAGCAATAACTTAAGTACATCCATGATGACTTTGCTTTGTAGAGATGTTTTGCCTTCAAGAGTTAAGAACCCAAGTCCTTTAGTTCCTTTGGCTGTTGTCTGTTTAAAGCTTACACCATATGGCTGGAGACATACTTCTGGGAGTTTGCTGTTAACCATTGTGCTCAGTTGCATATAGAGACTTTCATCAAAGATGGTAGAGTTTTTCTTAACTAGAATCCCAAGGATGTATTGCACTCTGGCAGAGAAAGTTTCTAGCAGTTGAGTTGTTATGAATATTGAATGTCCACTCTTCAGGTATACTTCAACTGCCCACCTCTTCTCTGAACTAATCTTCACAGAAAGATTTACAATCTTTTCTTTCAAAGCTTCTACCAATTTAGCAGGTTTTCCTTTAGATTCTGTGATTGCTCCATTCACCAGATTGTTGAATTCCTCATCCTTATTGTTCAAGGTGCTCTCCATATGACTTACTGTTATAGAATCAGCTTCTTCTTGAGAATATGTGCTTCCATCAGTCCAGGTAACCAACTTTGAAGAAGAGATATATTCAGGCAGCTTGCCCTTGCCTTTACCCATCCTGTTAGACTCCTCCTTTTCTCTCCAAAGCCTTTCCAAAGTTGATTCTTTCTTTTCAGGAACTGGTTCACTAATTTTGATGGAAGATGCTTTATTTCTTTGTATCATTTTCAATACTTCCTCAGATACTAGCATTTTCTCCCCATCTACTTCAGTTTCAAACAGTTGTTCACCAGTTCCAGTTCCAGAGGCTATGACAGTATCTTTTTGCTCCCCCTTACTCCTTTGCTCCCCCTGACTTTCAGCTTCTCCTTGTAACCCCATTTTCCTTTCTGGTTGCTCAGCCTTTTTCTGATCTATTACTTTCTCCCCCTTAGTTAAGTTGGCAGCTTGAATGAAGGAAGAAAGTGACAGCAGGGTGGCTTGAATTTCAGCAAAACCAGTCTTTACAGAAGATGACAGAGTGTCCAGCTTGCTCTCCATTTTAGCACATCTATCTTCAATAGCTTGGAGTCTGTCATTTGTGGATGCCGAAGGACCACCAGACCTAAGCCTCTTTGGAGGTTGAGGATAAGTCTGGGGCATGGAAGTTGTTGGGGTTCTCACACTCTCATTGTTTTTATAGATGATCTCATCATCTCTCACAGAAATTCCCTCAAGGCCTAATGCCTTTTGTTTACTGGCTCCCTCAAGATCACTCTGGACATGCTCAAGTCCCTCTCCTTTTGCCAGCACGTTTGGCTGCCTCTCATTTTTATCCTCACTTCTCTGTTATTTTATCTCTCTTTTATTTTTCACTCCCTCACTCATCCTAGATGCATTAGTATGAGCAGTACTAACATGCAAAAGAGTAGATTTTACCTTGAAGGCCTTGGAAAGAGGCAAGTCATCATCAGAGATATCTTCAACTAATCCTTCTTGTAGTTGTGGTTGAACAGTGATGACAGCATCTTTAGAAAGACCTTTGACAGTATCTTTTGTCAGAATGGTATTGTCACTTGATTGATTGACAGCACCTTCTGGTTTGTCATTGACAGCATCTTTGGCTGTGACAGCAACTTCCCTAGGGTAAGATGCTTTGAGGGAATCGATCAAGATGCTGGCTGTTTCAATTTCTGGCAAATTTGCATCTTGATCCAATCCAGTGTTTGATGGAGTGGTATCCATTTCACTTTGAGAAATGGGTTCTTGTGGACCACTAGATGGGGGCTCATCCAAGATTTGAGATGGATGATCAAAACCTGAGGGGTTGGTACTGTCCCCCTCTCTAGGTTGTTCAGAAGAAACAACAGATGTAGGAATGAAAGAAGAAGATTGAATTTCAGATTGATTAATTGGCTGTTCCACAGAAGAAGATTGTGGAACATCAACAGTATGAATGAATTCCTCACTGTGCTCTATCTCTATGTGTGTATCTTCAAATACAGGTTCCTCAAGAGTGAGTTCTTGAGTCTGTGCAGACTCTTTACAAGGTGCCTTGGGAGACAGGCCAATTTCAATAGATGTCCCTTGTTTAGAAGAGACACCTAGAGGTGAGTTTATTTCCCTATCATCCTCTACAGTCTTTTGGGAAACTGTAGGGTGGCTGACAGTAACCTTGGCCCTTCTAGTTCTCTTCTTCTTAGGCTCAGAAGGGGCTACTGTGGGTTCTATTTCACTACCAACCTTATTTGCTGCACTAGGTGCAGTGACTCCCTCTTGACTCTCAACTTGTTCACCAGTTGCACTCTCTAGGGTCCTTTTCTTGGATTCCTGTTTGGCCATTTTAAGGGCTTTTGGTAGTCTAGAGTCCCTAGGTGGAATGTATGGTGTAGAATGTGGGTTAACTGAATTTGGGTCCAATTCAGTCTCATTCTCAAGTGTGAAGACAGTATATCCTGTAGGTAATGGAAAACCAAGGTTGGGCACTTGATTAACCATGTGTTGTGTGAAACATAGTGGAATATGTGTATTTAAATTTTGTGTGTTGAGAGAAGTGTGTGTGTTTTTCTTTAAAACAGGACATTCTTCAAAATCAGAATTGTCCTCAACATTTCCACAAATATTATTAATACACATAGTTAAAAAGCGAGGATAGATGGATACCTTTTTGCCTATTGCGCTTTTCAACTGTGCCATGATCAATTTTCCAATGTTCACCTTGTATCCATGGACTAATGAATGAGTGAGCTTCTTGATATATGATGGTATTCCATTCCAGCCTGTAGACTTGGTAGAGAACACCTTCACCATAACATCAAAAATCATACTCCACTCTTTTCTCAGAAATTTCCTGTCCATTTCTCCTGTTTGATACCACTTATCAGAAGTTTCTTCAAGTTTAGAGCCAGAGTACCCAATCTTCAGAAAGAACCTTTTTAGAGTATCATCAGTGGCTAATTCCTTAAAGTTTTCTCCACTGTCTAACACAATACCCAATGCCTCATTGATAATCTTTACTGAAAGATAGTGACTTGCATCATCTATTTTGAACTTAATTTCTTCATCCTCTCCAGTTCCTTGAATACTTGCAGACTTCCAGAATTTTTCAATTCTAACAGTATCAATTTTGGGGGTAGAGGTTACTGCATGACCTAGGTAGGATTTATTTATGAACGAAATAAGTCCTTTGAAGTTTTCACCAGCATCACTAGGAGAAAAGATACCGGCAAAGTTGGTTTGAGCAACACTTTGTTTAGGTGCCATTGTTGAATGCTTTGAAAAATGAGAGAGAAAATGCGGTTTTTGGATGCAGAAGATTGAAAGGTTTTTGCAAATGAAAGTGATAGTAGATTAAACGGTAGATTCAGTTTATAATATGAATCGATTTAACCTCTCTTAATTGAACGTGTGATAATGATATTTCCCATTAACTCCACTTGCTATATTACGTGGTAGTTGCTATTAGATCGTGGATTGGTGGAAAAAAAAATATATGTGTATATATATATATATAAATTAATGTATATATATATATCTTTCCACTATCTTTGACAGCAACTTCCCGTGACAGCAACTTTCATTGACAATAACCTGTGCGCTTTTCTTTCTCTACCATTTTTGACAGCAATTTCTTGTGACAGCAACTTTCATTGACAGCAACCTGTGCGCTAACAATATTTCTGTCAATCAGCTTCATGAGTGACAATAAGTTTTATCTGACAGTAAACTTATCATAAAATCATGCTGTCACTGTACACACATAACTTAAGTTAAGGACACATGATTTCTTAAAATCGTATTAAGACAGACATGTAAAACTATTTTAGCATAGTCATAGCAAGCATGATATCTAAAAATCCTTTTAGCATAGTCATAGCAAACATGATATCTAAAAATCCTTTTAGCATAGTCATAGCAAACATGATATCTAAAAATCCTTTTAGCATAGTCATAGCAAACATGTTGTCTGAACAAGTAGCACATAGTACCTTAACTTCTCATGACAGTACCTTCTAGTGACAGTACCTTGAAAGTTTCTGTCATGAGCTACGAATCGAGAATTGATAAACCAGTTAGATAATCATACCTGATTTAGCATTCCTAATTCACTCACCAACCTGATAAATGTTGCTTCATCCAATGGCTTGGTGAATATATCTGCAAGTTGCTTATCTGTTGGAACATAAACCAATTTTACATCTCCCTTTTCAACATGCTCCCTGATGAAATGATGCCTTATATCAATGTGCTTTGTTCTGGAGTGTTGAACTGGATTGTCTGATATGGCTATGGCACTAGTGTTGTCACAGTAGATAGGAATATTTGACAACTCTAGTCCATAATCCATTAATTGATTCTTCATCCAAAGTATTTGTGCACAGCAACTTCCAGCTGCAATATATTCAGCTTCTGCAGTTGATGTAGAAACTGAGTGTTGCTTCTTACTGAACCATGACACCAATCTCCCCCCAAGAAATTGACAACTTCCTGTAGTACTTTTTCTGTCAATCTTGCAGCCAGCATAGTCTGAATCAGAATATCCAATTAGATCAAATCCAGTTTCCTTAGGGTACCAAAGACCTAGATTTGGGGTGCCTTTGAGATATCTAAAGATTCTTTTAATTGCAACCAAGTGTGATTCTTTTGGATCAGCCTGAAACCTTGCACAGAGACATGTAGCAAACATTATGTCTGGCCTGCTTGCTGTTAAGTAAAGCAATGATCCAACCATGCCTCTGTAGGTACTGGAATCCACTTTCTTGCCTTTAGAATCTAACTCTAATTTGGTGGCTGTTGAGATAGGTGTCTTGGCAGGTGATGAATCTTCTAAGTTAAACTTCTTGAGAAGTTCTTTGACATACTTAGATTGACAGATGAAGATTCCTTCCTTCTTCTGATAGATTTGAAGACCAAGAAAGAATGCTAATTCTCCCATCATGCTCATTTCATACTTGTTTCTCATTAAAGATGAGAACTTTTCACACAATTTTTCGTTTGTTGAGCCAAAGATTATGTCATCAACATATATCTGCACAAGAATGATGTCTTTGCCATGGTATTTATAGAATAAAGTTTTATCCACCATACCTCTTATAAATTGATTTTCCAGGAGAAAAGTGGATAGTGTGTCATACCAGGCTCTTGGTGCTTGCTTTAAGCCATATAGGGCCTTGAACAGTTTGTAGACAAAATTATGCAGTTTGTCATTTTCAAATCCAGGAGGCTGTTCAACATACACTTCTTCTTCTAATTCTCCATTTAGAAAGGCACTTTTGACATCCATTTGAAATACTTTGAATTTGCAGTGTGCAGCAAAGGCTAAGAAAATTCTTATGGCTTCAAGTCTGGCAACAGGTGCAAATGTTTCATCATAATCTATCCCTTCCTGTTGACAGTAACCTTTGGCCACTAGCCTAGCTTTATTTCTTGTCACATTTCCACTTTCATCTATCTTGTTTCTGAAGACCCATTTTGTCTCAATGACTGATTTTCCTCTTGGCCTTGGAACCAGCTTCCAAACATTGTTTCTTTCAAATTGATTGAGCTCTTCCTGCATGGCCATCACCCAATCAGAATCCAACAATGCTTCTTCAACTATTTTTGGTTCCATTTGAGATAAGAAACATGAAAACAAGCTTTCAGCAGAGATATTCCTCCTTGTCCTTACACCAGTATTAGGATCTCCAATAATTAGATTACTGGTATGATCTCTATTCCACTTTGTTGATTGAGGCAAGCTACTTGTTTGATGAGATTGTCTTTCATCAATATGAGGATTTGATTCTCCACCATTTTCATTGTTTTGCTCATTTAGCTCAAATTCTCCAGTCTCACAGTCTTGTTGATTGATGCCTGAAATTGTCTGTGATTGGGCTGAGGTTTGATTTAGATTATGAGTATTGACAGATTCTTTCTCATATCCCATTGATTGAGTGAGACTTGGTTCTTCATCAACATATTCTTCTTTTTCCAAGTATCCTTGATTCTCAAATCTGAAGGGTTGCATTTGACCATCCTCATGTAACCCTGGAAACTTGGTTTCATCAAACGTGACATTGACACTTTCTTCAATTGTCTTGTGCTCCATGATATAGACTCTGTAGGCAGTTCTTTCTATCCCATTTCCCATGAAGATGCCTTCATATGCTTTAGTGTCAAACTTGCCTTTTCTTTCATGGTTGTCTTTCATCAAAAAACACTTGCTTCCAAAAATATGAAAGTACTTGACAGTAGGTTTCTTTCCTGTCAAAAGATAGTAAGGAGTATTGCCATGAGCCTTGTTGATTAGTGTCCTGTTCTGTGTGTAACAAGCAGTGTTGATGGCTTCTGCCCAGAAATATATTGGTAATTTAGCATTGCTCAACATAGTCCTTGCAGCTTCAATAAGTGTCCTATTTTTCCTTTCTACAACTCCATTTTGCTGTGGAGTTCTTGCAGCAGAGAATTGTTGAACAATCCCTTGATCTTTGCAGAAGTTTTGGATTGAATTCATTTTGGACTGGATTAATTTTTGGTTTTGATATATTGGCATACAATTCGGATCAGATCGGATCTAATTCGGTTTGGATCTAGTATCGGTTTTACAAAATTTTAATCGATTTCGGTTCGGTTCGGGTCTAGTTTCGAATCAGGTCGATTTCAGATTAAAATCGGATAAATTTCGGATTAAGATCAGATAAAATTCGGTTCAGATATTTTTGGATTGATTTTGTCGGATTGAAAAAATTTGGTTGCAATTATGTTGTATCAATTTTAAATTAGTATTGAAACTAAATAAATGTCATTAGTAAGTTTGTAGAATTATATAGTTATAACGCGAAAATAAATACTCAGTTGAGTAATATAAAACTTGATTCTTTTTTGAGTATTTAATATTTAATATAATTTTTTTCTAATCTCTCCTTGGACCATTAATATAAAATAATATTTTTGCTAAATTTATAATATTACAATTTTATCAAAATAATATTTACTTTTTTACATTATCCATTTATTTTTAAAATATGAATTATATTTACCTTTATTTTCACTTCTCACAAATTTAAAAGTAAATTTCGTTTTTTAAATTTTGTCATTATGGAATACACACTATAACATATATAATTTAATTATACATATATGCAATATTATTCGATATTTCCAGCAAAAGATGAAAAATATATAATAATATTTTTTTATTTTTAAAAATAATTAATTTACATATCTTAATTTAACTTTCAAGCATATTCAATTATATGTGATAATTTTTTAATCTAAATCTTTTTTTATCTTTTAAAGATTTTTTAAGTGATTAAGATTGTTTTTGTGGTTGAAGATGAACGTATTATTATAATTAATAAGTCTCATTTAATCAAGTATATAGGTGTTTTTAGTCTCCAATTTAGAACGGATATAATACTTTGAATCATATTTTGTTCGGATAATATTTTTTTCGAATTTGATCGGTTTCTGATCATCATCAGATCAAGTATTTCGAATTATTATCGGTTAGATATTCGGTTCGGGTAATATTCGGATCGGATGAAATTGATTTTCGGACAATAATCGAATTTGATTATATCGAATCGGATTTTGGTTTGGATCGAATTATTTCGAATTCGGTTAAATTTTGATTAATCTAATTCAAATATAAAATCGGATCTCCACAAATTTCGGATCAACTCTTCGGATTCAGACCCAATTTATCAGGTCTAGTCATATTCTTCCCACTTCACTCAGCTAGTCAAAGATGTATAGCGCAACAAGACCGGGTAAATTACATACAAAAAGCCCGGTATCATTAACAATCTCACTCGGGCCAAGATTTGTACAAATCTCCAACTTCGCTTACTTTGTTCCCTTCTGGACTCTGGAATAACTTAGCTTCAACTTCCACTTCTTTTTGTAACGGGCTTCTGATGGCTATTTACCCTTTTCAATCTTATGCCTTCCGACAAAAATTTGATGATATGCATAGTAATATTACACTCTTTGATTAAGAGTTTGAGATTGACTTCTTTTAATTAAAAGGAATGGTTTGTGATACAGTATTTTTCGATTTGGGGTTTTCATATATAATGTACACTAATTTTTTAGTTTTAACTTAACTAATTAAAAATATTCTAATAATACTGATAATACAAATTCTCCCAAAAATGAATTTAATTATATTTCATGCACCATTTTTATATAATTATTTTTTTGGACGAAATAATGGATATCTTAATCAGTAAAGAGAAGTGAAAAATCCCCTACAAGAACATTTTCAATAACGTTTCCTAAATTGACTACCTGAAATATTATAGTAACCAAAATATAGATAATTAAAATAATTATTTTACCCCAATAACGTTATCTATATTACTCCTATATATCTCTCAAATATAATATTTAACAATATCAAAATACCTATATTCCAAAAATGATGTAAGAGAAGATGACATTCTTTGTATCATTATCCAAATCGGTGATGTGACAAATTAGATTAGAGTTATGTTGTTTTTGTCAATATAGAACCTAAAATTAGAGTCCGGATCCTCCATCCCCTTCTTCATACCCGTTCTGTGTTTCTTGTTCTTTTTTATTAAAAAAGTGTTTCTGGTGGGACTCTATCTTCCTTAAAATGAATCTCACCAGAAACACTCTTTTAATACAAAAAGAACAGGGAGCATGAAGAATGGCATAGAAAATCCGGACTCCTAAAATTATTCGTGTGCATATTCCTTTCGAGAATTTAATAATAATCACATTTTCAAATAACAATAAACATGAAACAGAAAAAAAAACGTTTTTTTTTAAGGAGAAAAAGGAAAGAACATAGCCTTTTAACCATCTGAAAAGGTAATGTTACCCACCCCCATTTCACTTCCAAATTTTTTTTCTCAATGATGTGACAAAAATAATGTGACAAATTAAGAAATTTTAATTAAAAAAATTGATGTGAATGTAGGAGATCATTTTATTATAATCAATTAAAATAATATACTTGATATGTGAGAATATTTTGTTAACCAATTTAAAATACATATCATTTTCCATGTGAAAAAGAACTAGCTTGACCTTTAACAAAAATTCGATAAATTTTGAGATAAACCCCGAATCTTGATTTGAATGTACTAAAAATTTATAAAATCACATATATGGACTTTTACTAGATTAAATACAAGAACTTATATACTATATATATTTTACAAAATTAGGTATTTTTACAAAATTATATATTTATTATTGTTGGTGATATATCTTGATTAGCTGGATTTTTCACCTGGCATTTTTATTTGTTTTTTTTATTAGGTTAGTTAGTTGGTGTTACTAATTTTTCCATCAAGTATATTACTGACTTATATTTATAACTTAATTTGTACATTTCACCATTAACTAATTCAATACTCCGTATAAATTTTACATCTTTCAACAATTCTTCTTTCTCAATTTTCTTCTAAAAAAGTTGCAACATATACTTACATATATACTTACAAATTAACAAGTTTTACATGGTATCAGAATAGAGCAATTCATGGCGTCTCTCCATAAAATTTTTATTGTCTTTTTCATGACATCGTGATCATCTCGATTGATTACACTCTTACTCTCTGTTAAATTGGTTTGATTCTCTTTATTTTGCTCTATTTTAATCTTTATTCGTTTTTCCATCATTGAGATCACGTTTTGTTCACAAAATTACTTGAAAATTAATACTTATTTCTTAATTTTCACGATAAGTGTTTCTTTACCATTGTTCTTGTCGAATCAGTCTCGATTGTGTTTTTCTTACTCATATTCTTCATATTCTCATCATAACTTCATTTTATTTTTAATCATTGTTTTTGTTTTGTGCATACAACGTGTTTGTTGTTTTGCCTGATTCACAATATATATTGGTATTTGGTTCTCACTTCACTTTTTCTCTGCGAACAATGACTATAAACGCACATACTTCCGCTCAAAACACTAATTCTACACAAAACACCAATTCTCATAAAACTAGTTCTACTCAAAACACTAATTCTACTCAAAATACGAATTCTACTTCA
Source organism: Kitagawia praeruptora (assembly GCA_037693485.1). NCBI lineage: Eukaryota > Viridiplantae > Streptophyta > Magnoliopsida > Apiales > Apiaceae > Kitagawia > Kitagawia praeruptora. Next base: position 33,670,271 of record CM075346.1, on the reverse strand, counting down.
AACACTAATCCTCAAGATACATTAAATCTCAATGTGAATCTCAATAATTACTTATTTTGTTTTCCTCTTCATATTGCTCATTTTGATCATAATAATTCGCTACACTTACAATCATCAGATAATCCAAGAATGAAATTAGTTGGTGAAGTTTTTTATGATTCTGATTTTATTAATTGGAAGAGATCTATGCTTTTTGTATTATCTACTTTAAATAAGCTTTGTTGTGTTGATGGTTCTTTGCCTAAGCTTCCAATCATTTCTCCATTTTATAAAAGTTGGTCTAGATGTAACAACATGGTTATTTCTTTTATTATTGGAGTCTCATCCAAATTTATTGGTAGAATTGTTATATATTCTACATCAGCTCAGCACTAAATTTGGCTTGAACTTGAAGAACGTTATGGTGTCTCCAATGGAGCACAACTCTTTGGTCTTCATAAGAAATTAGCTGAAATTTCTCAAAGGTAACAACAATATCTCTACATATTTCACCAAAATTAAGAAGTTATGGGATGACATTGACTCTCTTTGCTTTATGCTTGTTTGTACTTGTAGTTGTTCTTGTGGTGCATCTCAGACACTTACTCAGTTTCAACAGGATCAAAGAGTAAATCAGTTCTTTGTGAATTTAAATGAATCTTATGGTATAATGAGAGGTACTATACTCATGAGATCTCTTCTTCCCTATCTTGATCATGTTTACTATAACGCCCTAGAAAATTTTGTATTTATAAATATTTATTTAATAATTAATTGTGAATTCTATTATGTGAATATTACGAGAAGGTCAATTACATGTGTGATATAGTGTTTCTATGAGGAATTATGTGAGCCGTGTAAGTCCGGGTATTTTTATTTGTATTTTCGATGATTAAAAATCTATTTAAATCATGCATTATTGATCTTCTGAACATTATATTATTTACTTTTTAAAATTATTAGGAGAATTAATTTGAGTCTTTAAGTATTTTAAAATGATTTTAAGAGTTTTATTTTACTTAAAGGATCAAAACTTGTAAAATCCATATTTAATTCATTTTTTTATCCTAAAAATATTTTAAAAATATGGGGAGAAAGATAATTTTATTTTCTACATTTTAAAATTTAGTTTGAGATTTTTCTCAATTTTGATCAATTTAATTTCCTTTTTTTTATAGAGAATTTTCGGTAATGTTAAATTAGAATTTAATTAGTAAATTATTATTTTACCCCATTCTTTTCCCCCAATTCTTTAAAATCCCTAAATTAGTTTCATTTCAGCTGGGTTCATAAGCTCTCTCTCGATTTCTCTAGAAGCAACTCAATGTCTCTCCCTCTTCTCTCTCAATCTCTCGAATCCTCCCATTCTCATCACACAACCTCTCGAATTCTCTCTCTCTATCTCTTGTGTAAGTTTCGTTCCTTTTGATTCTTAGTATAATTCGAATTCCTCTCTCTCCTCTGTTGTTCTGCTGCGTGTAACTGCGTGTGTGTGTATTCAAGGCGTGTGTATGCGTCACAGCAGCTGGGTTGTCCAGTTTTCGTGTGGGATGAACTGCGTGCGTGTGTATTATGCGAGTTGTGTGCATTTTAGTGTGTGGTGTGTTATATATATATATGTGTGTATGTGTGTGTGTGTGTGTGTGTGTGTGTGTGTGTTGAAGAGTATACGCGTGTGTGTATGTTTATGCTAGGTGCCATGGCTGAATCTCTCCCTTTCCCCTGTTCTTGTTGCCGTTGATTTGTGTTGGTTTAAAGAACCATGTGTGTATGTGTGAGTATAAACCGTGTGTGAGTGTGTGTAGTGGTCCACCAAGTGCAGGAATTTGTTGTTCTATACTGTATTGAAAGGATAGTACTAGTGTCCTATGTCCTGATTTTCGATCTTTGTGATGTGGAGTAATTCGATTGAGCTTATTTCTGTGATGCTGAATAATTACATTCAAAACTTGTTTGATTAATTTACTAAATTGTAAATTTGACAGCAAATGTAGATGGAATGCGTCCAGACTCAAGAAATACTACCAGTAGGTTGGTGACATTTATATTTATTTATCTATTTACTTATTGAAGGACATGTTGTCATTAAGATAAAGAAATTTTGTTTTGGTGTATACCCAGCATCAAACTCAGTTACATATTTCCTATTATTAATAAAATATTTGAGGTTTTTCTTCATATGTTATTGTTATTACATGTGTTTTAGAACTACTTCTTAACCTTCCTTAGACTACTGATCCTCTAGCATTTTTAAGTAGAATGATCACTGGGGGGATAAGGTACGAACGATCATAAAATTGTTTAGATAAGCAACAAAACACTATGCTAACACTTGAAAATGAGCTTATATAGTAAAACAATGTTTTAATAGCTTAAAACAAAACAGTGCAAGTAAAATCAAGCATGACTTGGGCCCAAATCGAATTGCTTGATGCTTGGAAACTAGGGCATAATCATGAAACCTCTCAAGGATGTTAATTTATGAAAAATGCTAACAGGAGAAATGCCTTATATAATATAGGTGTATCCTATCATCTATGTGCGCAAAGTGATTAAGTGCTTGGTTATTAGGGATCTCCCCTGGAAATACCGAGAGAGTAAATCATGCATACAAAATAGAACAAAGTGTAAAGCTGAGATAATTTATGAACGATAAAAATTCGAATGATGTTTGAAAGTTCTTAAATAAGTTAGGCCTGGATAGGCGGACAACTAAATAAAAGCTTGCAGACAAAAGCCAGTCACATACGGGCACATAAACTAGTAAGGGTTTAGTCCAACCGAACGAAAGTAAATACAGAGAGACGATTATGACTCGTCCCCTTGCTCTTCAGGGACATTTTTAATAGGATGTGCCTCGTTCTCAAAAAGGAAGTCCGTGTACTTGGCACCAACGGTTGATCGAACTCTGAGCAGGCGATCCTTCAACCCTTCGGCATAACAGGTTTCTTGGGCTTCCTCTTCGCCGATTGAAGCTATAAAATTGACCAGCATTACCAACTATGCCTTCGTTCAAACTTATCGGATGACTAGATCCAACTTCATGTATGGCTGGGGCTGGCACTAAAGCTATGGAAGGATTATCTTTCGTTCGTTTGGAGGTCATCTGCAAGAAAGAGTCAAAGTGAGCCCGAGCAAAGTACAAAAAATTTTTTACAACAAAAAATATTTAAAGTAATCGTCCAGGGACTTGACACTTCACGGGTAAGCCCAGAGGATCGTAGGACAATTCCAAAACGAACGGATGAATGTACAAAAAACACTCTATCAATGCTATATCCGAATTCCTCACCTTTATAAAGTATAAAACAACTGGCACTGATACGTATGGACATTAAATTATTTGTTGGGCGACTACTTGACAGTGTAAGGCAGACGAGGCGAACTTGATATGACATGAACTTGGACGAGCAGACTTCATTCATGAAGATAAAGGGCACTAGACCGGGCGAATGAAATATTTCGTCCGACAGTACGAAAGCTAATGGTTGGTTCACTATAAAGCATCAAGAAAAGGAGATCAGATACATACATATATTAATTGGTCGGAAAAAATCGTCGACAAGTCAGAAGCTTTGGCAGTAACTTTTATTTTTGACATAATTCTGAGAAATGTTAGCATATAAGGCTAAAACATTACTTATAGAAAAATTATGGTCAAAGATCAAAGAAATTTATAAAATATTTATGTGTGAAGTCATTCGCCCGCCTGGACATGTAGCACTGCAGCTCCTTCGCTCGCCTGTAGAATAAACAAGGTTAGTTGCCTAAATGATTAAAATATTTTAATTACTGATAAATGTCACATGCAGCCAACTAGCTAAGGTAGCTTGGTGGAAAAATCAATTAGACCTTACAACTATACAAGACATTTGGTTTATTAATATACTAAAACAAGCTTACGCTAAAAGCTTGGTGTCAAATTAGTATATTATAAATTAAAGTCAAATTGTATAAATTATGGTACTCAAGAGAAAACATATGCATGTGTCAACAATTGGTCCGCTCGACTAGGTACACTACCCTTAAATATAGTTAAGGCATAAAAGGAAAAATCAAAGCCAAAAGTTAGTTACAAGTATAAAAGGTACTTGTTCAAATAAATTTAGTATATTAATAAAACAAGCTCCCGTGGAAAACTTGTATAGTTTCGTTTATGTGCTATATATTTTAGTAATAGTGCCAGCAGATTAAATTTATACTAGTTAATAGTCCACTTGATTTAACAACTTCATAAAGCAATTGATTAATTTAATATATTGACACCAAAATGCATTAAGTTGTAGTACTCGGGTAGTCAAGTGTTGTGCCAATAATATGTTTTGGTTGGTTCGCCCACCATGTACTTCACAAATCTTTTGTTCACCCGGAAATCTACTACAATTGAAGAACGGGCCACATTAAAGCCAGGAGAAATATAGACGAATATAAAATTGAAGAAAAGTAATTTTAAATTACTTTGAATAAATTTGATAGTCCTACAAATTTAAGTTTTTTCTAGAACCACTTCTAAAAAAACCGGGGACTTGTTGATACAGGATAGATTCGATAAATTTTAGGTCATCCGAATTATATTAATTCGGGTGCCTAAGATTAATTTGAGTTTACCGGATTCAATTATGCCAATTTGGGCTGATAAACCATTATTGTCCATTCGGGCGACTCATTAAATTATCACTAGCCCAGTCCAAATACATTATTATCCATTCGTTCCGCCGTCACAAGTATATAAATTCCAAGGCAAGTATGAATATTATTATGGAAGGAAATTTGTCAATCAAAGCGTTACTCGCGCATGAAGAATAATCTGTTACTTGTGTGCGAAGAATAAAGGCGGTGAACGAATGAACGAACCCTAGAACTACGTGGGCTTGATTTCCTATATAAAGGATACGTAGCTTAGGCACCTTGAGAGGGCATTCAGAATCCCATACAATCGGATAGTACCTCTCAAGCTCTGCCCCAAATTCATAAAACCCTATTCTATACGTTCAACCCTAATTACAAATTTTCAAATTCAATTTAGGGCTTACAAAAATTAGCCTTAACAGGTAGGTTTTACAACAAGTGCCTGTTGGGAAGCACTTGAGGTTGGTTTCTTTGACTTGGATTTAGATTATGTTTGGTTGCTTGGGTAGAAGACTATGGGTTCTCACACTCAGTCTCCATAGCAACACTCAATGGCAAAGAACCTTGAGATTGAGTAGTAGGAAGAGGGTTAGAAACTGTCACTTCAACTTGAAACCATGCTGATTGAAATGTGTTTTCTTGAGTTCATTAAATCAAGCACAAGTGAGCTTGTTATTGAAATTATGTGATATTCAGTAATTTGTGGAATCTTTTTCTTGACACTGCTAAATCATGATCACAATTTGGAAGAGTCATGTTAAATATCTTAAATAAGCAATTAGCAGATTTAATCAAGTGAAACACACCTAGAGTAACACATTTGAGAATAAGAGCAAGTAATGAACACGAGAAATGAAGCAAACAATTTTCATTAATAATCGATGAACATAAGGACATTGAGATTTAAGTACAAAAATTTTCTTTAAACAAAATACAGAAATCCTAAGAACTAGAGGGGTTCTGGATTTTCTGCTTCTTCTTGGCTGCTTCACTTCGACGATGAAAAATTCTAGACATGGTCACAGCAAGTCCAATGATGCACTCCTGCTGCTCCAACGCACGGAGCCGTTCCATTTCTTTCTCCTCCTCCTCTTGCGCTCATATCAACTCTAGGTCCATTCGCATGAAAAGCATTTCTAGCTCTTGTTCATAGGAAAACTCGGACCTGATTTCCTCAGTAAGGTTGTCAACTGGATGGCTCACGCCATTGATCCGAAGAGTGTGGTTGAGATAGTTGAAAAAGATGGCACCAACGAATTCAGAGTTTACGTGAAAGGCCATTGTTCAAAGATAAGAATTTGATCGGATAGAGGTTTAAAGAAGAAAACTGATAGGATGAGAGTGGTAGAACTAGTGATTAATAAATAGATGGTGTTTTTGGAATATGAATCGATGAGGAGACACGACTATTAATACTAGTTATGATCGCATGCAATGCTAAACTAAACACATAATCTCTCTCTTAGATTCCCTAGATAGTGTCATGATTAATCCTATTTATCATGATAATAGAAATACGCAAGAATCAAAAGATAATCTCTAGGAAATCAATTAGCACAAATAGCACATAAGCATGCAATCACACATATCAAGCCAAATATTCGGTCACGAAATGGTAAAACTGATTTGACAGCACAGTCATGACCAAAATAAAACAAATAAATTACCCAGTGGATAAAAGATTAAATTCTCGAGAAACGAGCTTCCCGTTGATATGTATTATTGAGATAACACACACAAAGGAAACTAAATATCCACCGAATAAGTAAAGATAAAATCCAGATATTATTTGAATCATCAACGGATATTCGACACATCCGTTGATACATCCGTTGATGGGTAAATTCTGACTTAGACAGAATTTCGTACCTTTTCTTGTAAAAAAAAAAATTCAAACTAATTTCTGGCGGCTCATTCAACCATGCAAATATCTTAGATAAATTAGGAAAAATTTAGCATACCTAGCTCACTTACCAACCTTGAGAATGTTGATTCATCAAGTGGCTTGGTAAAGATATCTGCAAGTTGCTTCTCACTTGGAACAAAATGAAGTTCCACAGTGCCTTCCATCACATGTTCTCTGATGAAATGATATCTAATATCTATGTGCTTGGTCCTGGAATGGTGCACTGGATTCTCAGATATGGCAATTGCACTAGTGTTGTCACAAAAGATTGGGATTCTATCAACTCTTAATCCATAGTCAAGCAGTTGATTCTTCATCCATAGTATTTCTGCACAACAACTCCCAACTGCAATATACTCAGCTTCTGCAGTAGAAGTGGAAACTAAATTCTGCTTCTTGCTAAACTAAGAGACCAGCTTGTTCCCTAAGAATTGACAAGTGCCTTTGGTACTTTTTTTGTCAATTTTACAACCTGCATAATTTTCATCTGAATAGCCAGTTAGATTAAAACCAGATTCTCTAGGATACCAAATGCCAAGGTTTGGTGTTCCTTTGAGATATCTGAAAATCCTTTTAATAGCTATTAAATGAGATTCCCTGGGATCAGCTTGGAATCTAGCACATAAACAAGTAAAGAACATAATATCAGGTCTGCTTGCTGTTAAATATAAAAGTGAGCCCACCATGCCCCTATAACTTGAGATGTCCACTTTCTTCTCCTTAGTATTCAACTCAAGTTTAGTGGCCATGGGTGTTTTTGCAGAAGCACAATCCAGCAGGTTAAATCTTTTCAAAAGATCATAAACATACTTGGATAGACTAATGAAGATACCATCACTAACTTGCTTTACTTGTAAACCAAGAAAATAAGTTAGTTCACCCATCATGCTCATTTCATATTTACTTTACATAAGTTTGGCAAACCTTTTGCAAAGCTTCTCATCAGTAGACCCAAAAATTATATCATCTACATAAATTTGTACCAGTATCATAGAGCCATTGACATTTCTGTAAAAGAGAGTTTTATCAACAGTACCTCGAGTGAAGTGATTCTCTATAAGGAACTGTGAGAGAGTGTCATACCAGGCACTTGGTGCTTGCTTCAGGCCATAGAGTGCTTTGAGAAGAAAATATACATACTCTGGAAACTCTGGATCTTCAAAACCAGGAGGTTGACTCACATACACCTCTTCTTCCAAAATGCCATTTAGAAAAGCACTCTTGACATCCATCTGATAGACTTTGAAATTGGCATGAGCTGCATCTGCCAGGAAGATTCTGATTGCTTCTAACCTTGCTACAGGTGCAAAGGTCTCATCAAAATAAATTCTTTCTTCTTGGCAATAACCTTTTGCAACCAATCTTGCTTTATTCCTTGTTACTATGACATTCTTATCCATCTTATTCTTGAATACCCATTTAGTGTCAATCACTGACTTGCCTTTAGGCTTGGGTACAAGCTTCCACATTTCATTTCTCTCAAACTGGTTTGGCTCCTCTTGCATTGCTAAAACCCAGTCTGGATCTAGGAGGGCATCTTCAACTCTCTTAGGTTCTTCTTTAGATAGAAAACTGTTGTGCAAGCATTCTTCTTGAGTTGCCCTTCTAGTTTGGACTCTGACATTTGAATCTCCAATGATGAGTTCAAATGGGTGATCTCTGGTCCATTTTCTTGATGGTGGCAGATTTAATCTTGATGACGTTGTTTCATTCTCCCTGTGTTGATCATTCTGATTGGTTGTTGAGTGACGACTCTGAGAAACTCCCCCTGAGTGTGTGGCTCTCGAGGTTGGAGTGCTAACAGAGTTGTCAACGGATAATTCTCTGTGATTATCAATGGGTAATCCAGAATTGTCTTCAATGGATGGAGCTTCCTCAGCATCAACGAATGATGTCCCACGCTCTTCACTCCGAGCAAGCTGCAATCTTACACCAGTCGATGTTGCTTCTACATCATCTTCACTGCTTTTACCACTCATATCATTTTCAAATGATAGATCTTCATGGAAACCTTCATCTATCAACCCTTGGATTTTCTTGTCATCAAAGACAACATGTATGGATTCCATAACAATGTTAAGTCTTAAATATAGATTCCATATGATTTCCTTGTTGAGAATCCAACAAAGATAGCTTCATCTTCTTTGGTGTCAAACTTTCCAATGTTTTTACCTTGATTTCTTAGGACAAAACATTTACAACCAAAGACATGTAAGAAGTTAACTATTGGCTTCTTTACCTTGAATAGTTGGTATGGAGTCAGTCCTTTTCCTTGATTGATCAAAGAAATATTCTGAGTGTAGCAGGCAGTGTTGACAGCATCAGCCCAGAAATATGTTGGTAACTTTGATTCTTCAAGCATTGTTCTTGCAGTTTCAATGAGAGTCCTGTTTTTGATAAGTGCATATTTTTGCATATTTTTATTACTTATTTATTGCTTGAATTCGTATTTTAATAAATTATTTTGTCGCATTTCAGGAAATTTGGAGAAAAAATAAAGAAATGGCAAAATAAAAGAATAAAGAGCAAGGAAGGGCCAAAAAGAGAAGAAAATGACCAAAATACAAAAAGGAAAAAGATTTAGGAGTTTGGTGAAAAAAGAGAAGCTTAAGGAGTCCGGTTCCAGACCCTCAGTAGACCGCAGCGCGGAACATAAGAATTTAATTTTTGGTTATAAATAATTTATTTAAATTAGAAAATTATATTTATAAATATCTAATAATATTAGGTATTTATTTTTATAATTTCTGAATTAAATTAATTATTTATTAATTAAAGATTATAAGTTGTGCGGGTTAAAAAGCATTTCTGCGAAGCCCATCTTGTAAGTCAAAGCAGCCGGTATTAATATTTCAAAAGGCCTGCAGGGAATCTTGGAAATAATAAGTGCAGCATTTTTGGACTATGACTTGATGATATTTTCATATGGAAACTAGTTCATCAGCTAGGTGTATAAGTAGAACCATTCAGAGAAACAGAAAAAAAAACCCCGGAGAATAGCCCCTTAGAATAGATTAGGACCTAGTTCATCTCCTAAATTGTAGTTGTAAATTTAGGTTGCATCTTTTGTAAACATTTTGTCTTAATGCATATTTGTTCTGTTTTATTTTGTTTAATTCGAAGCAACATACATTCCCTGTTTCTTTATTTTCAGCACAAACCCAGCACTAGTTTCTTTCATTTCTCTGCAAACAAAAACAAAGTCTTCCCTCTCCCCTTTTCTTTTTTCAATCCGCGAAAACACCATTCACAATCTTTCGACCTCAACACAAATACATCCCATCTTCCCTTCTCTACGTTACATACACGCATAAATCTCTTTCCTTTTGTTTTCTTCGCTGGTTTCGCTGTCGATTTCGTTGGTTCTGAATTGCTTAGTTACGTTTCTTGTGATTTCGTTGAAATATGGAGTCGGACTAAGTTTAGTTCTGTGTTTGGTTGGTCCTGGATTCTTGCAATATATAGTTATTGATTGTTAATAGTCGTCAATTTGTAGTAGCTTTTGAGTCGGCGAATGTTGGTCAAATGTCTGTTTCGCTTGTATTGATTAGAAATTGGTCGAATTTTAGTCTTGGGGTTGTGCTTATTGTTCTTGTTCTTGCTGGTTGTTGCTGTGTTTCGTTGTTCCCGCTGGTTTAGTTGCTTGAGTCCCCGAGTTTTGAACCCGCAATTTGAATGGTTTGCTGGGTTTGTTTAGTATTAGTAAGTGGCATTTTGGTTAAGTCTCTGGATTGTATGAATTCTCTGGGTTCGCTTTTGGTATTCATGTCGAGTTTTGTATCGAGTTTGTAGCGTAGTTTCTGTAGTTATTCCTGGAGTTCGCTAGTTCCGAGTTGATTTCGAGTTCTGTTAGGATAAATTCGAGTTGTTTGTAACGCTGTCCTGTGTCGAGTTTTGTGCTGAAAGACGTGTTTCTGAGTTAGTGATAAGTCCTGGTTTGATTTGTGCTGCTGGTTTTGCCTGTTTTGGATTCGAGTTTATGTGCTTGGTTCGTCTTTGAAAATTGCTGGTGGCTAGTTGTATTTACAAATACATATTGTCGAAATTTTTGTAAATAAATCTAGGTTTAGATCGAATATAGATTCTTTAAATAATTTAGTTTTTATAATATTAATTTTTAATTAGTTAGTTTAAAAATTAGAATAGATTTAATTTTCAATTTAAATTTCTCTTTTAGGAATTAAATAGTGAAAACCCAATTTTCCAAAACCCAATTGTTCTGGTTCGATTAAATTAGAAGTTAAGGATCGCGAAATAAACATTAGTCCCTGTGGATCGAATCATAAATACTAAAACGATGATCGTGCGCTTGCGATTTTAATTGTCACGTTTTTAGCACATCAAGTTTTTGGCGCCGCTGCCGGGGACTAATTATTTTTCGCGCCTTGATTTTTAATTTTTCGGATTAGTTTTATTCTTGTCTCATTTTTTATCTCATTTTTTTTAGGAAAGTTGGAAATTCGGGAATCTTCTCGCGGAGCTTGGAACGAAAATTGGAATTTTTGGAAGCATGCTTCGGTAACCCGTATCTCACTCTTTTCGCCTTTTTATTTTAGAAAATCACAAAAAAAAAAATTGAAAATTGAGAAAAAAATTTAGTTGTAAATACATAATTGTTGCATCATGCATTTAATCACTTAGGAGCACATTATCTAGATTATTATTTCTTTGTTTTTAATTTTTCGTACCTATTTAATTGTGGTGATTGCTGGAGAACCCAAAGGTACGTTAAATTCTTCTTTCTTTTAGATTAGGACACGTAGTGTAAGCATCCATATTTGTTTACCGCTTTTGTATATATCTCGTTGTTTGTTGCATTATTTGTAGCTTTAATAAAATTAATTAGACGTTTGCCCTAGGAATTTCGCGCTCAATTAGGAAGGTACCTAAGAAACAACGTAATCATTAATTATTCCGACTCTTTGGTGTCTAGGCAAGTGAAAGCTTACCTGGCCAATTAGGATTTGGTGTCTAGGCTGGTGTTTAGCCTCTTGGCAATGCTTGCACCTACCTGGCCAAATCGTTTCGAATAAATTCTGATTTACCGAGTTTTTGGTGGTCCTTACAGTTAGGAGCAAGGTCTAGTTTATTAAGGAACCCTAGATATAGGATTTTTCTTTTATTTTTCACCATTTTTTGTTTTTTTTGTGTGTTTGAATTTATTTTGTTTCTTTGTGCACTACATGTCCGATGAGTAGTAATGCGATGTCACGGATGACCCCTGAAACTTACACATACTGTGAAATTTGTGGTATTTTTGGTCACCTTGATTTTGAATGCTCTTACAATGCTTACAATGCTCAATTCGGACAAGTGAATGATTATCAAGGAAGTTACAAGTCCAATCCGTACTTTAATGCATATAATCAAGATTGGACGGGTCAACCGAATTTTTCGTACACGGAAAATAATTTCCAGAATTTCTCATATCATGATCAACAATTTCAACAATATCATCAGCAACAGTTTGAGCAACCATCATGGCAACAATATGAGTATCCTCCACCGCAAAATTTAGAGGTTCACCAAACCAATGCAAATGCGCTATCTGATCGATTATTGAGCGAGTCGTTGAAACTTCTAATGCAAACTGAAAAGGATCGAGAGGAGTCCTTGCAAAATATGAATGAGATAATAAATACTCGTAACAAGATGATGGAAGCTGAAATTTCAAAATTGGCTAGCTTTTCTATTGCATGGCAACCTGACTCTACACCGCCGCCATCTATACATCCAGAAGATGAAATGGATTCGATCATTCTTACAAGTGATCAAGAGGAAAATAGTTCGGTGTGTGTTGATGATGTACTTATTGAAATAGAAGAAGAGCTTTCCACCGATGTTAAGGTCAATGATTTTGTTATTGTTGAGGATGTTGTGAGTATGGACGAGAATTTGTGCTTAAAGGTTGACATGATGCCAAAAATTGTCCGAGAAGATTTTTCTCCAATTTTGCTTGATAATCCATTCAAAACAGCTCTTACCCTTCAATTCTCGGAAGAAGGAGATCCTGCTAAGTATTTCTTATTCATTGCTTCAAGAAGCCAAGAGGATCAATTAGTTCCAGAGAAATTAAGGAAGGGAGAAGAACCACCACCCGAGCCTCCACCTCACATGAATATTAAGAGAGTTCGGCGTTTTCGAGACTGTGAATTTTATCGTTGCTATATCACAAACTTTTCCAAAACTACATATTTTCTTGATCAATTATTATTTATTGATGTAGTAGCTAAATTTGCTAATTTGGAAACTTTGTGCAGGATTACAACAATTGTTCATGCTTTTCGTGGTGATCCCATGCAACAGATTTTTGGTCTTTTTGGAGTGTCACTTCATGCTTCGACATTCAGTGCCTCGACACTTCATGCTTACGCATTAGGGGAGTTTTTCCAAATTTTTTTTTTATTATTTTTTATTTTTATTTATTTGTTCTGTAATTTTTAGGATTTTTTTTTTGTTTTCTTATTTTCCTCTTTTATATAATTGTTCATCGAGAACTCATCCCCACTAAATTGATTTAAAGGGCTATGCAGATATTGTTGTCGTTGAAAAGAAAGAGCGTTGTGTGGCTCGAGGAGGACTTTGGAGAAAAAGTGAGAGTAGGGTTGGGGCTAAAAGAAGAAAAGCGGATAGCATAGCTTGTACTATATCACCTAACCGCTAATTTTTGAAACCTTATAATCATTGAGTTTCTGTCTGTGTTAATTCATCATTTCAGATATACAGAGCGTATTCACACAATTGCTGAGAACTTCAACCTCCCAAATCTCAATCTAGCTATCTTGAAAATGGCAATGCAGGGAAGCTTCGTGATTGCTAGAGTTAATCCTACTTCCATTCAGGAAATCAGCACCATCCGTGATGAGCAGTTTCGAGCTTGGGCACAATTTCTGAATGAGCATTCAATCATTCGCTATGCTTTAGTTACACCAGTGCCGCTCAACTATGATGCCTTGCGTGAATTGTATTGCAGTGCGGTGAACACTTCTGGAAATGACGGGTTAGCAATCACATATCGACTATTTGGTAGGTCGATTAAAGTCACTGAACGAGATGTTAATCGGATTCTTCATTTTCCTACGGAAAATCTCGTTGCTGATCCTACACCCGACCAGATTGAGAGGTTCTTCCGTCTGATAAAGTACCAAGATGGTAATTTCAATACTGGTAATCTCTCTAGATCATATCTCCCCCAGTATTGGAATTTCTTCTTCCACATTCTTAACAATGTTTTTTCCTCCGAAAGAACAAATCTAGATCGAATATCTGAATTTATTCAAACAATAGGGTATTCGGTTGCCAATAATTTGAGGATTAATTTTGGTAAGATAGTGCTTGGTCAAATTATTTTGAAGATGAAGCAACTAGGAACCAGGGATGTCCAAACTCAAAGGGTCAAATGTCTATACCCAAGATTTCTGCAACTAATATTAAATGATTTTTTGAGTGATGCAGACAGGTTACGCTTGGACCATGGTAGAGATGTGGAATGTTCTTACATGAAGGCGAATGTAATTAATTACATAAGCAATAAGAGCTATACGGATGTGCCTACAGTCCTAACTGAATATTTAAAGACTGTCCCACTTCCGTTGCTACCAAATTCAGTAAGAGCAGCACCACATATGGAGTTTGCTACAGCAGCCGATCTACCTCATGCTAAACGGAGTAAAACTAGCGAACCTAGGTTACGCTTGGACCATGGTAGAGATGTGGAATGTTCTTACATGAAGGCGAATGTAATTAATTACATAAGCAATAAGAGCTATACGGATGTGCCTACAGTCCTAACTGAATATTTAAAGTCTGTCCCACTTCCGTTGCTACCAAATTCAGTAAGAGCAGCACCACATATGGAGTTTGCTACAGCAGCCGATCTACCTCATGCTAAACGGAGTAAAACTAGCGAACCCGAGACATTCGAGGGAAACTTGGGCCTTGTGCCATTCAATCCATTCAAGTTTAACCTCCCGGAGAGAAAATCCCTGGATCTTTTTCCAGATTTGCCACTCTTTACCAGTGGTCGGCAAACTGCTTCACGAGAGGTTGGAAGCTCCCGAACTTTCATTGCACCGTCCGACAAAGGCCCTAGGATGATTTCATTTGCAGATATACCAGCAGTACATGAGAGTGGGCAACAGACTCAACCACATGCACCTATAACCAGAGCGGGATACAATAGACTCCTTGCACGGGTCCAATCACTGGAGAACGAGTTGCCACATATCCGTGAGTCCATTGCGGAAATAAAACATTTGCAACTTAATCAGAATGATGTATTCCAGGCTCAATTGAGTTCCATGGCAGCCCAATTTAGTCATGAAATTAATTCCTTGGTGAAGACAGCTTCTTCTAATATCCCAACTCCACATCCAACTATTCCGGAGGATAACCCAACTGAGGGGGAGCAGGTGGATGAGCAAGAAGCTAGAAGGCGTAATAAAGGCAAGAAAAAGGTTGCTGACACGGATTTAAATTTATTCTTGGGAAGGAAAAGCTAAGGGGATTATTTGTGCTATGTGGAAAGCAAGGAAAACTTAAAGATATGTTCAGTCTAGAGGAACAATTGTCTTGCTCATTTTCAGGGGAGTTTTCGTTCACTTTTTCATACCTCATTTTTATTTGCATACATTGAGGAAAATGCATGATTTAGGTATGGGGGAGAGTTTTTAGTGTAAATACATAAAAATTGAAAAAATCCAAAAAAATAGAAAAATTTTAAAATTAATTGCCTCGTCTCATAGTGTGTTAACAAGGATAGGTACACATCTTGTGAGCTTATTTTTCATAATTATTTGACAAGTCATATCTCTGAAAATTATTTGTTACTTGATGATTCCTTGTACGTGCTTGCGAAAATTTTAAAACTTGAGATGCGTCTTTGTCAAATTTAGTGAGTACTAAAGCATGCTTTCGCCTTGTGAGATCTTGAGCCTAATTTATGATTGGTACATTTTATATCGATCAAATTTTATTGTTGTGTGTTGTTCATCATTTAGCATGTTGCTCTAGAACTTGCTTTAAACCATTTTGAGATTACATGATATCTGTATGCATAAAAATGATAAAGGCACTAGGATTAACCGTATTTATCCAAACAGTATCCTTGAATCATATATCCTTAGTGAACCCCTTTGAGCTTTATATCCGTTATTTTTGTATCACCAATCTAAATTCTTAAGCCTACTTGTTTATTCTTCACTTGATTTACTAGTAGAGTATTTTGATTCATTTGAGGGTTGGTGAGTGCATAGTGTGGGGATTTCTTTGTTAAAGTGTGAAAATTTGGTGGGAATATTGTAAAAAAAAAAAAGAAAAAAAAAGAAAAAAGAAAATAATAGAATAAAAGGTCAAGTACAGTTATGTTCATTGGTTTTGTGCAATATGAAAATGGAAAAGTACATGGCAAAATGTGCTTGGGGTTTAATGCTTGTGAGAGTCTGATCACCTTTTACATGATCGAAATTTCATGTTGAGTGCTTTAATTAAAAAAATGAACATTGTGCTCTATTAGTTTGTCAAGTTATCCACTTGTCAGCCTTTTTCTTGATTCCTTACCCTTCACCTAAGCCACGTTACAACCTTTAACAAAGACCTTTTGATTTGTGCATGCATGTATTCAAAGTAGTGGAGATTTGGTGGACAACCAAGCATATGGTAGCACATGACTTAATTGATTGAACTTGAGCGAATACACTTCACCTAAACACTTGTGTGATTTGAGAGTTATGTGAGATTTTCTATCCATAGCATGTTACTCATTGAATGCGGCATTGATATATATTTCATGATCTTTTTGTCTATCTAGACTGTGTGCTTACTTGGATAGTCTTGTGCATATGATGTGTAAGTGAACAGACTGTCAATATTGTGCGATAGAGGTTTACTTGTGTGGAGTACTATGATATGTTGCATACTTGAGACTTGGCAGGAAAAAAATTGATTTTATGGGTATATCTTCTGTAAACCCTTAGGAGACAGCACTCCTCCTGTAGAGATCGTCTATGGGTTTAACGGGTTGGTAAACCTAAAATTACCCGTGATTCCTACGACAGTGAGTATAGGTTTTTATTCTGTATTTTTCTTTTTGTTTTACTCGAGGACGAGCAAAAGATAGGTATGGGGACATTTGATAAGTGCATATTTTTGCATATTTTTATTACTTATTTATTGCTTGAATTCGTATTTTAATAAATTATTTTGTCGCATTTCAGGAAATTTGGAGAAAAATAAAGAAATGGCAAAATAAAAGAATAAAGAGCAAGGAAGGGCCAAAAAGAGAAGAAAATGACCAAAATACAAAAAGGCAAAAGATTTAGGAGTTTGGTGAAAAAAGAGAAGCTTAAGGAGTCCGGTTCCAGACCCTCAGTAGACCGCAGCGCGGAACATAAGAATTTAATTTTTGGTTATAAATAATTTATTTAAATTAGAAAATTATATTTATAAATATCTAATAATATTAGGTATTTATTTTTATAATTTCTGAATTAAATTAATTATTTATTAATTAAAGATTATAAGTTGTGCGGGTTAAAAAGCATTTCTGTGAAGCCCATCTTGTAAGTCAAAGCAGCCGGTATTAATATTTCAAAAGGCCTGCAGGGAATCTTGGAAATAATAAGTGCAGCATTTTTGGACTATGACTTGATGATATTTTCATATGGAAACTAGTTCATCAGCTAGGTGTATAAGTAGAACCATTCAGAGAAACAGAAAAAAAAACCCCGGGGAATAGCCCCTTAGAATAGATTAGGACCTAGTTCATCTCCTAAATTGTAGTTGTAAATTTAGGTTGCATCTTTTGTAAACATTTTGTCTTAATGCATATTTGTTCTGTTTTATTTTGTTTAATTCGAAGCAACATACATTCCCTGTTTCTTTATTTTCAGCACAAACCCAGCACTAGTTTCTTTCATTTCTCTGCAAACAAAAACAAAGTCTTCCCTCTCCCCTTTTCTTTTTTCAATCCGCGAAAACACCATTCACAATCTTTCGACCTCAACACAAATACATCCCATCTTCCCTTCTCTACGTTACATACACGCATAAATCTCTTTCCTTTTGTTTTCTTCGCTGGTTTCGCTGTCGATTTCGTTGGTTCTGAATTGCTTAGTTACGTTTCTTGTGATTTCGTTGAAATATGGAGTCGGACTAAGTTTAGTTCTGTGTTTGGTTGGTCCTGGATTCTTGCAATATATAGTTATTGATTGTTAATAGTCGTCAATTTGTAGTAGCTTTTGAGTCGGCGAATGTTGGTCAAATGTCTGTTTCGCTTGTATTGATTAGAAATTGGTCGAATTTTAGTCTTGGGGTTGTGCTTATTGTTCTTGTTCTTGCTGGTTGTTGCTGTGTTTCGTTGTTCCCGCTGGTTTAGTTGCTTGAGTCCCCGAGTTTTGAACCCGCAATTTGAATGGTTTGCTGGGTTTGTTTAGTATTAGTAAGCGGCATTTTGGTTAAGTCTCTGGATTGTATGAATTCTCTGGGTTCGCTTTTGGTATTCATGCCGAGTTTTGTATCGAGTTTGTAGCGTAGTTTCTGTAGTTGTTCCTGGAGTTCGCCAGTTCCGAGTTGATTTCGAGTTCTGTTAGGATAAATTCGAGTTGTTTGTAACGCTGTCCTGTGTCGAGTTTTGTGCTGAAAGACGTGTTTCTGAGTTAGTTATAAGTCCTGGTTTGATTTGTGCTGCTGGTTTTGCCTGTTTTGGATTCGAGTTTATGTGCTTGGTTCGTCTTTGAAAATTGCTGGTGGCTAGTTGTATTTACAAATACATATTGTCGAAATTTTTGTAAATAAATCTAGGTTTAGATCGAATATAGATTCTTTAAATAATTTAGTTTTTATAATATTAATTTTTAATTAGTTAGTTTAAAAATTAGAATAGATTTAATTTTCAATTTAAATTTCTCTTTTAGGAATTAAATAGTAAAAACCCAATTTTCCAAAACCCAATTGTTCTGGTTCGATTAAATTAGAAGTTAAGGATCGCGAAATAAACATTAGTCCCTGTGGATCGAATCATAAATACTAAAACGATGATCGTGCGCTTGCGATTTTAATTGTCACGTTTTTAGCACATCAGTTTTCCTTTCCACTACACCATTTTGTTGAGGAGTCCTAGGTGCAAAGAATTCTTGGATAATTCCTTGTTCTTCATAAAACTCTCTCATCATAGAGTTCTTGAACTCAGTCCCATTGTCACTTCTCATCCTTCCTACTTTGAAAGAGGGATTATTGTTGACTGTTCTGATATGATTGATGATGATTTCTCCTGCCTCATCCTTGGAGTGCAGAAAGAATGTCCACGTGTATTTAGAGAAGTCATCCACAATCACTAGACAGTATCTCTTCTTAGAGATTGACATTACATTGATTGGTCCAAATAGATCCATATGAAGTAGTTGTAGAGGATGATCAATGGAGGACATTAACTTGGATTTGAAAGAGGCCTTCTTTTGCTTCCCTTTTTGGCATGCATCACACAATCCATCCTTGGAGAAATCCAATTTTGGAATACCTCTAACCAGATCCTTCTTCACCAACTCATTCATTGCTTAGAAATTCAAGTGTGACAGTTTCTTATGCCATAGCCAACCTTCATCTACACTTGCCTTGCTGAAGAGGCATGTAGCTGTATCTGCACTTGTTGAATTGAAGTCAGCTATATGGATTTTGAGGAATATTATATTTTATTGGTTAAGGATCAAATTATTATGTCAAATATTAATTATTTGACGTCAAGTGATTTTAAGATTTATTTCCGGGAAATTGGCAAGTGAACTCGTAATTATTTAAATACGAGATTTTTGAAGATTTGATGACTTTATTTTATTAAGATAAAGATTATAAATATTTTGGGAAATTTTGGGAGATAATCGTTTTAATAAAACAATTACAAGTGAAATAAAAAGGAGATATAAATGAATAAGTGGTGTTTTATGTTGGCCGAAATATAAGTGGGAGTAGTAATATAAGGATATTGGGCCAAGCCCAATTTGACAAAAACAGTACACGGTAGAAAAAAAAACAGACGTACGGGGAGAGAGATTTTAGGGGAAAGAAATTAGGGATTTGGAGAAGAAAATTTTGGGGTTTTCAATTTGGGGGATGGAAATTGAAGAGTGGAGAGTTTGAGAGGGGAGATGTGTATGCAAATCGTGTGTGGGTGTTGTGCTATGCGTGCGTGTGTGTGTTCTAGTATGTGCGTGGTATGACAGGACGCGGTCGGAAAAGGCCACCACCGTGGCGGTGGTGGTGGTGGCAGTGGGTTGAAGTGGAGAGGAAGAGAAGAAGGGAGAAGGTACGGTTGTGATGTATGTTATGTGTTGTGTGTGCATTTTTGTGTGTATGTGCGTGTATGTATGGTGAAAGGGGTGGAGGAGACCACCACCGATGGGGTGGTGGTGGTGTTGTGCGATGGTGGTAGAGATTGCAGCAGGTAAAGAGAGGAGTAATTAGCACATTGAACCCCTTAACTTTGGGCGCTTTTTCGATTTGGTCCTACTTTATGTTTTGTAATAGTTTGCACCTCTATGTTCAAATCTCGCTTCGCTTTGCACCCTTTTGACCAACTCCCGTTAGTTTTGACCGTTAACGTTAATAGTCAGGGTTATTTATGTAATTGTATTTCCACCCACCTCTTCTTCTTCTCCGTCGTCTCACCTCGCAACCACATCTCACCTCCTCCCCCCTTCCCCTCCGTTCAACAGCCTTTCTCCATCCAACCCACCAATTCCTTTTCGCCGCAAATCTCACCTCTGCCCCGTTACCTCCGTTCACCTCCTTCTTTCACCCCTCAACCATTCACCCTTCATCACAACCAATTCACTTCCGTCCGCTGCCAACATCTCATCTCCTGACTCTCAGCTCCCAACCCACCTTCACATTCACCCTCGTCTGCAACCTTCTTCACTGCTGCAAACCACCGCCCACACCATCTCTGCCGTTCTCCCTTCACAATCCACCTCGTCTCCCTCGCAAACACAACCACCCAATTCTGCCTCCGTCTTCTCCGCCCGCAATCACCATCGTCCTCCATTCCCTCCTTCGACCACGACCACCCATCAACACTCCCACCCATCTCCTCCGTTCATCCCACAACACTCCTTCACCACCGTTCTTCATACTCCATTAACAGCCCTCACATTTCATTCAATCCCACCCACTTCGCCAATCATCCTCTCCACCCATCTCTTCTAACAGCCAGCCGCCGCGCCTCCGAACTCGCAACCATTCCCTCCCTTCTCCTCTCCGTTTCCGTTCACCGCTTTTCCGCCGATCTCTCCACCACCGTCCCTCACCCCCTTCTCCTCATTCCATTTCCTACGAAGTTAAACATGATGCACCATTTCCTATGAAGTTAAACATGATGCACCAATCACCTTTCATGCATCCTCCATACATCCATATAACCTTAATTAACCACAATGTTAACATAATACTTACATTATATATACAATTTACACATCAAAAACAAGCTTTTCAGAACCTTTTCACCAAATCCATCCCAATAATTGTGGTCACGAAACTTGAGGATATGTTAATCGATTTGTAAAGAATACTATGGGCTTCTTAAATCTGTTAATACATATGAAAATCAAGATTGTTAGATACTGAATTTTGGAGCTCAAAGCTGAAGGAGGGTATGGTAGTTGTGTGTATATTTGATAGCGTAATCTTCCGGGAGAAGATGAGGAAAATGGGGAGTGATGATCCCATTCTTAAAAACAAAAATTAAAAACAATATATATGAAATATAGAATATAATATAAAAATAATAATGAGAAGAATAATACTTTTAAAAAATAACTATTTAATTTCTGCATAAAACCCAACATTTTTTGTCAATTCCACTTATACCCCTGACTGATTTAACAGAAACAGTCAAAATGGACGGAAATTCGTCAAAGGGGTGCAAAATGAAGCGAGATTTAAACAATGGGATGCAATTTGTAACAAAAAATAATGCAAGACCAAATCGAAAAAATGCCCAAACTAAAGGGGTGCAAAGTGTCAATTACTCTAAAGAGAGAGAGAGAGGGAGAGAGAAAGAGAGAGAAAGAAAGAGAGGGAGAGATGGAGGGATAGAAAATGCAGGAGAGAAAAGGCCAGAGAGATTGCTCGATATTGGGAGATATGGAGAGATATTTCAGAGGGATCATTATGGAAGATAGAAGAAGATATTTACAAGGAGAGATTTCGGAGAGATGGAAGGAGGTAGGACAGAAAAATCGGTGAAGATGGAGGAGGCGCGTGGCCGTGGAAATGACAAATGTTCGCAAAAAGAAAAAAAAAAGGGTAGCGGTAGTGGTCACCGGAGAGGCGTGATGGTTCGGTAGTGGTGTGCGTGTTTTGCACCGTAAGTGGGTATTTTAATTTCATTATTTTGAAGAGCTTTATTGTTTTCGGAGTTATATTTTGTGGACTCGCCAAACGTTATAGTTAGGACTTATGGAGATAAATTTGGGTTTTTGTCGATATTTAAAAGTTTAGTTCTGGATTTTAATTCAGGAAATTGTGAAATATTGGGATTATCATTTTTGGATTAAATTTAGAGACTCGTTGAATAGTAGAATTTTATTTTGGGTTTTAGTTGGAAACTCGGATTTATTGGAGTTTTAATATTTTAAAGTTGTAGATATTTATTGATAAATTGGACTTTGATTGTAAAAGTGGATTTATAGGATTTGTGGAAGTTATGTTGAAAATTTATTAGTGATTGTTTGGATTATTGTTGAGGTGCTGTGACACCGGGAAGCTTTATTTACAAAAAGGTCATGCCCAATTTTCTGTAAAAAGGACTGTAATGTCAGTCTAATAAATGTGAAGGATTTACGAGACTTGTAACCGTGAATTTTATAAATTTGGATTTTTGAGGAGTAAGCTGTATGGTAATTGGAATATCAATTAGTAGGCAGTAAGAGCTTATTCGGTGAATTGTGACCTAAGAAGACGTCATTGATTTTAGTGGATATTTGTGAAACAAGTTGAGTTGTAGAAATTGACCGCTACGATTAGTTACTTTGTAAAGTGTGAGTAGAATAAATTGAGAATATGCGATTGAAGAGTTTGTGGATGCTTGTCCAGGTTATTGGAGAAGTGGAGTAAAGAATGGTTGGACTGCTCGGATAGCGGTGGTTGTAAGTATATCTTGCTGTGATAAATTGAAGATAATGCGTTATATTTATATTAACGTATTTACTGTGTTTTAAACCCTATGCGGATTCTGTTTTATGCGCGTATAAATGTGAATTTGGTTATTTTAGAAGAAATTTATCTTTTAAATTGAGGTGTTTAAAGTGTGATTTTTATAATATTATAAATACTCGTTAAATTGTTTTAACTAGTATATGTTGAAATGCGATTTTGAGGAAAACTGAGCAGACTGACATTACTAGTGAATCACTCCAGAAATGGAGACAGTATGAACCTCCAGAAATGGAGGCAGTATGAACCTCCAGAAATGGAGGCAGTATGAACCTCCAGAAATGGAGGCAATATGAACCTCCAGAAATGGAGGTAGTATGAACTTCCAGAAATGGAAACTGTGTGAACTTACCGAAATAGGAAGTAAAGGCCGGGGACCCCCACTGGTAGAACTTGATGAACTTGTCGTGTGTAGAATGCCCAGATTTTCCTCATGTAAATTGTGAAGTTTATATTTTTATTATAAACTATGAATTGTGAAATGTTGTTGATTGCTTATATGCAATATTGTGAAAATGCTTTAAGATTCAGTTTATTGTGAAATTGTGTTGAGGTTCGGATTATTGTAAAATAAAACTGTTTACAAAATTATTACTCACTTTTAAAAGATGAACACTTTAGCAGAACTCTGATTTTGGTGTGGGTTTATATTTTATTATAAACTTTGTTGTGCTGACATATTGGCAGAACTCTGGTTTTGGTGTGAGTTATGTTTTATTATAAACTGTCTAGTGATAATGATTTCCAAACTAAATTATTTTATAAAACTTCAGTGGATCAATACAAAATATACTTGCTGGGCTTTATAGCTCGTTCTTCTATTTTTACAAATTATCACAGGTGATATTGAAGATTCCAGGAGAATACTAGGAAAAGTAGAAAGAAGTGATGGACTAATAGAGCTAGTGGTTGACTTAGTGGTTGTGCTTTACGTATTGAAGTTTGTAGATCGACTTGGTGGAAGCACTTGTTGTGGATCTTGGTTGTATGTTGATTCGAGGTAAGTCGGGACATAGTTGGCTTGTAGTTGTACAAATTACAGTACATGGTAGATAGTAGTTGAGATGCGATGTGCATGGCACGATTTTTGGTGAGATGGACTTTTGTTATAAAGTTGAATTCTTGAATTGAAAAATAGGTGGATAGTCCTATTTACAAATACTTCATGCCGAAATTTACAAAAAAAAATTAGCAGATTAAACAGGTTGTGATGTAGTTTTGGCGGACCCTCGGGCCGGTTTCTTTCCAGAGGAAATCAAACAGGGGTCGGGGGCATCACAAGGCAAGTGTAAAGGCTTGGGAGCATTTTTCAATTTTCTACTGCTAGCAGATAGGTGATTAACACTACCACAATTAACACATTCTTTTCTAGGAGCATACTTATCAGGTGTATAATTGTTGTGTTTATTAATCCCTACTTTGTCATCTCTGTTCTTTCTCCTTCCTTTAGCTCTTGACTCAACTTTCTCTAACTTGTCCTTCAATTGCTTTTGGGACAAGTGACCTATGTTAGCTTTCTCAACTGATTTTGTTTTGCTACATTCACCTATCTCAAATTTTTTGCTGATGGGACCATATTGATTATTCAATTTAACTAGAGTTGCTTTGCTGATAGTTTTGGATTTCGATGGATGACATTGATCTGTATCCATTGATGGCTCGTTGTTCAACGGATAACTGCATGTATCATCCATTGACACAATGTCTGAAGCAGTCTCTCCATCAACTCCGATCTTAACTTTGCTTGTCCTAACTTGCTAAAGGAGTTGATTCCTTGGACACTACATATTTCTCCAGTAGTAGCCCTAGACCTTCCCCAAAAGTCAATTAGATCTTGATCTTTCTTCAATTGTTCTTTCAAAACCTTCTCTCGTTTAAGAGCTTCAATCAATCCATCTTTAGCTTCCTGGCAATCTCTTCTCATAACATCAAACTCGATTAACTAAATTTCTATCAAAGCACTCCTATCACTTAACTTTTCGTTTAGATCTTTTATTCTCTTGTTTTCTTTGTTAAGCGATTTCAGGGAAACATGCATGTTATACAATTCAAAAGACATCTCATCAATTGTACTAGCACATTCAGCTTTAGAAAGATCAGATAGGTTAGAATAGAATACCTGGTTTCTTGCTGAACTAGCTTCTTCATCTTTCTCATTTGCCATGAGGGCAAGGTTGACAAACTCCTCTTCTGCATCAGAATCTCAACCAACAGCCCAATCACTGTCTCTAAACACAAATGCTTTTTCCTTTTGATTGAGAAGATCGAAATATTTCTTCTTGTAGTCAACAGTTCCAAACTGTTTCTTCTCATTCTCAACTTTAGGCTTTCTGCATTCATTGGCAAAATGGCCAGCAATTCCACAATTGAAACATTTGAACTTGTATCTGTCAACCATGTCTCTAGATGGTTGATGATTCTTTCTGAATTGCCTGCCTCTTGCTGGGTTCCTTTTGAATTTGAGTTTTGTGAATCTCCTTGACAAGAATGCCAGATAATTATCCAAGTCATCAGATTCACCTCCACTTGATGCATCGAGTTCTTCAATCAACTTGCTTTTCCCTCTGCTAGTGTCAGCTCCACCTTCACAAGTCTCTGAACTTGGTGTGGTCTTTCCATCTTCTCACTCACTTGGCTTATTGGAATATTGGCCACCAAGGCAACAGATCCAGCCTTCTTCTGGATCTTCTCCACTTCCTCATCTTTTTGCATTTCAAGCTCATAGGTTTTCAAGATACCATACAGTCTCTCAAGTGTAAATTCTTTGTAGTCTTGAGAGTTCCTCAATGAGACTGTCACTGGCTTCCATTCCTTAGGAAGAGATCTCAGAAATTTTAGGTTGGAGTCCTTGGTTTCATATTTCCTCCCATACAACTTCATACCATTTAATAGCTTTTGAAATCTACTAAATATGTCTGTCAAATTTTCACCAGAGGAATAGTAAAAATGTTCATACTGTTGTATTAGGAGCTGCATCTTGTTTTCTCTAACTTGTTCAGTTCCTTCACAGATTGTTTGAATGGTGTCCCACACTTGCTTGGTAGAGGTGCAGTTTATAACACAATCAAACATATCTTGGTCAATACCATTGAATAAGATGTTCATGACCTTCTTATCATTATGTATCACTTCCAAGTCCTCATCTGTGAACTCAGCCTGAGTTTTTGGAATAGGCCTTCATAGGGATATGAGGGCCTTTCTCTATGCAATCCACATAGTCTTCGTCTAGTGCTGAGAGATGGAGATGCATCTTTACCTTCCAATGAAAGTAGTTGTCTTTGTCAAGAATTGGAATCTTTACCCCTGTATCCTTCTTTCCCATGGTGCTAGATCTTTAAACTTCTTGTATGTTAGAAGCTTGCTCTGATACCAATTGTTATTTCCTAGTTGCACACCTCAAGATTGTAGAAGGGGGGTTGAATACAATCTTGTAAATTTCTTTCGATTTTAAACAAGACAAGAGTTAAGTTTCAATGGAGACAGGTGGATAAATTGAAAACTAAAATGTAAAGAAGATAGAAACAAACAAACACACAACACACTTAAAAATTTCAGGTGGGGTTTGCTCGACTCCGCCTGAGGGTTGTATTGAAGAAAACTTCTCTGTGTAAACGAGTACATAGCTGCAAATACAAAGCTAAATTATTACAAGAGAACCTAATGCTTTTTGCTTTTTAGCTCAGTGTTTCTCTTCTTACTTAGCTATGCTACACTTGAAGTATATATATATATACTTCAAGTTTACAAACCCTACAAAATAAATGAATCTAATAAGTCAAAGTATTCTGCAGGGTTGCTGCCACCCTTTTTGTCCATATGATACAATTTGTCTGGTTGTCTTGGACGGATATGCACTAGATTTACCAGCTAGATTGTTTGTGAGAATAATGAATGTTTCTTTTTCTTCTTCGTTTCCAATACTGGTTTCCATACCTCTTTTAAGTTTATCAACCCATGTGATCTGTCAGGCATGTCAAGTCGTCATCAACCTCTAATCCCAAGACATTATTGGTTGAAGCATTTTATTCATTGATGTAGACATGGATCGACAAGTTAATAGATGCTTGTTGAGAATACCATATCCGTTGACGTAGAATCTTCATCCGTTGATCACCACTTCACTTATACAGAATTACATAGCACATCCTATATACAATTAGCTACCCTATTCTGCATATCCATTGGTAGTCAAAATGACTTAAGAATTCTAGTAACTATGGTATTAACAAACAATCTGAAACTTAGAGACAAGGTATGCTACAAACTTATCAGTTGATAAGCTGCCTCATCAACGAATGTGCATGGCTTGGATATCCGTTGATAAGTTACAAAACTTAACCTTGTACACATATGTTTTTCAAGGTGCTTTATGGATGTATATCATCAAGGATAACATAATTCCTAACAAATAGTTTGTACATTGTATTTATGTTAAGATTGTTATTAAGGTCGTTAACTTGATTATGAGTATTAAAGTGAAATGTATATACTGTGGTTTGGATTGTGAATGGTACAAGGATGTATATTAAGTGTTAAGTGTGCGGATGGTCAGAAGGGCTATAAATGATGTATGTTAGTATGATTGTGATGGTTATAGGATTTCATTTGAGTTAGTTATATTGGAGTAAAGAATGTTTGACTTTCGGTTTGATAAGTTGTATTCTGACAAGTTAGAGCATATTATAAAGGAAGTGATGTCCAATTTTTATTAAAATTATTTTGTAATTTATATAGTAAATTGATAAGGAGTATTGTAAATAGATACGATGCATGTGATAGCAGATACAAGTGTAAGTTAATAATATGTGCTAAGTGTTATGTGATTTATGTGATTATATATGTTAGGTCCGATAAGATTGTAGAAGGGGGGTTGAATACAATCTATACCATTTTCTCGAAATTTGTCCTTTGAATAAATTTTGACTTAGACAAATTTTGTGCGGAATAAATTGAAACAAATTTTCAAGTTGAATATAACAATATATTAACTTGATGGGTGTTACAATTTCAATACAAATGATTATCAAGTAATTAATAACTAATTAGAAAATTCGACATGAACCTTTCTAATTTAGTTAATAAAAATCAAGATATCAAGTTATGAACTAGGAAACTTAATTCGCTAGTAGTACAAGAATCACAAATAATTAAGTTCCAATGGATACAATTTTTGATACAAAGAACTCAAGAATTTATGGCAATTAAATTGCTTGAAGATGAAAGAGATGAGATGCTTTGTTCTTCTTTTTCTTTCTGTAAGTGTGTCCGTGTATGTCTCTGTGTTGTTTTATGCCTTCTGATTGTTTTTCTTTTTATAGCCAAGTTGATCTTTTGTTGTCACCATGACATAAACTGCTCCATGACATAATCTGTTGGGCTCGGTATGACATAATCTGAACATGACATAATCTGAACATGACATAATCTGAACATGACATAATCTTGTCTTCAGTTCAGTATGACATAATTCAGCCGTTCTCCTTCAATATGACATAATTCAGCTGTTCTCTTTCAATATGACATAACTCAGTTGTTCTCTTTCAATATGACATAACTCAGTTGTTCTCTTTCAATATGACATAATTCAGCTTTGTTAAATCATTCTTTTAAGTCATATAAACCATATTAACTATCTAATGATTAATTAATTAATTCAGACTTAATTGATACAATAAGTAATTTAATAAATAAATTAATTCTTTTAGAATTAATTTATTAATTAAATAAACTATAATGATTTATATCAATTAAAGGTGAACTAATTAAAATCAATAAATACTTAATTTACCTCAATGAACCACTGTAAGTAGTGAAAAATTTCCACTGGATAATTGTTGACGTTCGATGTACTATCTGGTTCATGAACGACTAACTCCAATCTCTGTTCTTCACTTTGACTCTCAGTTGTGATCCATGTACTTTCTTAACACTCTTTAATTCTTCTTGTACTGATGCTGTCTCAATAATAATCTCTGTCACTCTAAATGAATCCAATTGCTTCAATGCTGAACTGGGGCATGATCAGTAAACTGAATCTTCTTCCAGTGTAGGATATCAAAACTATTGATTGACTTTCTTCTTTCTTCTGACAGATAATACTTTCTGAGATTCCTTGTGACATTCTATATACTATTTACTAATACAATCTTGTTTAAGTTGAGTTGTATCCTCGAAATACAAATAAGCTACATCATATGCCTTTCAATCTCCCCCTATTTGTTTGTTAGACAATAACAAGCAAACACCTAGAGGATAACTCAACTAACTCACTTAAACAAGAAAAAGATTATGCATTTAAGAGCTTAGTAAATAGTACATAAAAAAAAATTTCTCTGGTTTAAATATAACATTTCCAGAATCCTCAGTTGATGAAATGATAGATGATTGTTCCTCTAGCACTGAACTGATCTTCAATAGATAACTCATCTTCATTTCTGATTCTTCATATCTCTGCCTGATAATCCTTCACATCTTACATTTGTGATTATCAGCAGTTCTTGATTTACAATCACTTCCCTTTTCTGACACAACTTTTCTCACTAAGGAAAAACATTTGTTCCTACTATGTAGACAATGGTGAATCGATACCATTTCTATAACTTCTTGGAAATCTACTACTCATCCACTTAGCCTTTAAACATAGTACATTGAAAGACTGATCGAATAGTATTGTGATGTAAACTTCTCCTTATATCTCCCCTTTCTTCTCAACTGAATCTCCTTATTGTGATGTACTCATCCTTATATCTCCACTTTCATCTCAACTGAAAGTCCCCTTACATCTCCATCTAAATCTCCCCCTTAGTAACTTGACTTGCTTCTCCTCCTAAGCACAGTCTGAAATGCTCCCCCTTTCTAACCTACTCTCCTTTTTCTTGTACTACCCCCTTTACTTCTCCCCCTTAGTTGAGGAATCCTCCAATCAACTAGTTGACAAAGTAGTTGTACCAATTATAGAGTTCTTTGTTAGAAATGAAGTTTCATTTTCTTCCTCACTGTGAGTGTGTGATAGTGTTTAGTGTACCTCACAAGTGTTTCACTCTTCTCTCCACTCATTTATGTTGAGTGTCTCACTTCTCTCTGTGTTTACACTCTTGCTCACTAGTGTATCACTCATATCACTCATAGCTCCAACATCCTTTAGTGTACCTGCAAGGAAAAATCACCCTAGCCCCTTCAAGAGAGGTCAGTGGTGGTGCAATGGGAGTTCGCAAATCCCAAATCCTCGTTGGACTCGTCAGATGAATCTGAGTCATAATCTACAAGTTGCTAATTTTCCCTTTCTAGGGTTTTCAGATTTGAATTCTGAGAAGGTAAACAATGATCTAGAAATTTATCATTGAGATCAAGATTCCCTTCTAATGTCTGTGAAGACACTTGGTTCATTAAATAACTTTAAACTTATAATTCTAACCGTAAAATGGTTGGCTTATAGGTTTCCGTCAATTCATCCTTAGTGTGTGCAATCTCACTTTGTGCATATGAAATATTTTGGATAGTGTATAAGATAGTGACTCTCCAACTGAATATCCCACACATCCTTATTTGCTGCATCATGTGCAGTTACTCCCTGGTGACCTTTAGTCTGATAGGTAACTTCTTTTTAGGGGGTAAGTCAGAATGTGTTTGAGTTTGACTGTAGTCTGGGATAAAAGTTGTTGGGTTTACAACCTCATGACTAATCATGTGAGAAAACAAAATTCCATGTAGATGAACCTGCATCACAGAATATGAGCAATAGAGATAGAATGATATACAGTTGTGATTTCAAAAGATTTACAATGTAAGCAGTCACATCTGTAGAAAAAAAATTTGAGTTAGGAAAGATATAGATCTTGAGCCGGTTTTACTAAACAAAAACATAAGCAAAAATTCAATTAATAAATTAATCGAATTAATGTAAGTTAATGTTCAAACCAATACAAACAAAACTATTTTATCATGTTTTAGATCCTGTATGTTAGATACAAACTGTTACCACTTGTTAACACTTGTTAGGTCTTGTCTTCCAATTGTTAGAACTTGAAAATCAAACGTTAGTTCCTAAACAATTGAATTGACATATACCATTTTGATACTAATAATGGTCCTATATAAGAAAGTCTGTCAACAACAACAACAAAACAAAGAAATTGAATTAAAACTGCAGGTTATGTGTGTGTCAAACTGAAGAACAACAAAATAACCAAATACAGTGACCTGTTTGTAAGTTTTGAAAGTATAGTGACTAAACTGAAAAACTATACAAACTATTTATATACACATGAAAAATAATATTCAAAAATAAGAAATAATATACATAATAATTAGATAAAATAAAAACGAAAAAGAAAGAAGAAAAAAATACGATTTTTTTTACTATTCAAAAATAACTGTATTAATAAAATTTACAGAATATTAGAAATAAAAGAAAATAATTTACAAAAATATTTACAACAATATAACTACTTAAAAACAGCTAAATAGAAAATAAGAAAATACTAAAAATACCATAGGTTATCCTTTTTACGAAATCAAACATTAATAACAAAAGGACAAACACTACAAACCATTTAATAAACTATTAACTATTTACATAAATATTTGTAGTAAATTAATAAATCTATATATTTTTCTTAATAAAGTAACTTTCTTATAGAAAATCATTTAAAGAGAAAATATGACTTATTAAATCAACACAAATATTCAAAAGTAATTTTCAACAAAAATAGATTTCTCAAAAATTTCAACTTGTAAAATTTGAGAAAAATATTTTTAGAGAAAATTAAAATATTCTAAAATTAAAAGAAGTAAGTAGAATATATTAAAAAGATAATGACAATGATTTAAGAATTAACAAGCAAGAAAATAAGTTGATAAAATAATTATACAAGTGATTTTAATAACAAATATTTACAAAGTAATCACTTATAAATTATTAAAGATATTAACTACTTTAATTACTAGGACTATTTAACATACCCAATTCACCAACAATTCTGGTGAATGTGGATTCATCAAGAGACTTAGTAAAAATATCTGATGTTTGTTCTTCCGTGGGTACAAAATGTAACTCCACGGTACCATTCATGACATGCTCTCTAATAAAATGATACCTGATATCGATGTGCTTTGTCCTCGTATGCTGCACAGGATTGTTGGAGATTGTATGGCACTTGTATTATCACACAGGATAGGAATCCTGTCAAGTACAAAGCCATAGTCCCTTAGCTGATTCCTAATCCACAAGATCTGAGCGCAACAGCTTCCAGCAGCTATATATTCAGCTTCAGCTATTGAGTTGGAAACTGTTTGTTGCTTCTTGTTGTACCAGGAGACCAACCTGCCACCTAGGAATTGACAACTTCCAGAGGTGCTTTTCCTATCTACAACACTTCCTGCATATTCTGAATCTGTATATCCAACAAGATTAAAACCAGAATCTTTAGGGTACCAGATGCCTAAGTTAGGCGTACCCTTAAGATATCTCAAGATTCGTTTAACAGCAATGAGATGAACATCTCTAGGATCCGATTGGAACCTTGCACACAAACATGTAGCATGCATAATATCTGGTCTACTTGCAGTAAGGTAAAGTAATGAGCCTATCATACCTCTGTAGCTTGTGATATCTACCTTAGCAGAATTTTCGCATGCTCCAAATTTAACAGCTGTAGATGATGGTGTTCTTGCTGAAGATGAGTCCTCCATTTGATATTTCTTGAGAAGCTCTTTGACATACTTGGATTGATAGATAAATATCCCATCTGTCCTTTGACTTACTTGCAATCCAAGAAAGAACTTCAGCTCACCCATCATGCTCATTTCAAACTTACCCTGCATTAACTTAGCAAATTTCTTGCAAAGAAGATCATTAGTAGACCCGAATATTATATCGTCCACATAGATTTGAACTAATATTGTATCATTTTTATGTTTCTTTGTGAAGAGAGTTTTGTCTATGACACCTCTAACAAAACCATTTTCAAGTAAAAATTCAGAGAGAGTGTCATACCATTTCCTTGGCGCTTGCTTAAGACCATAGATAGCCTTGAAGAGAAAGTAGACATAGTCCATGAATTCTGGATCTTCAAAGCCAGGGGCTGTTCTACATATACCTCTTCATCTAGCTTACCATTCAGAAAGGCACTCTTGACATCCATTTGATAAACCTTAAAGTTTGAGAATGCTACGAATGCCAAGAATATTCTGATAGCCTCAAGTCTTGCAACTGGAGCATAGGTTTCATCATAATCTATTCCTTCAGCTTGTGAATAACCCTTTGCTACCAGTCTTGCTTTATTTCTCGTCACTGTACCATCTTCATCTAGCTTGTTTTTGAATACCCACCTTGTGTCAACCACTTTCCTGTCTTTGGGTCTGGGTACCAGTTTCCATACTTCTTGTTGTTTGAATTGATTGAGTTCATCTTGCATAGCAATTACCCAATCAGGATCAGAAAGAGCTTCCTCAGTTTTCTTAGGTTCCATTTCAGATAGAAACCCTGAATAGTTACATTGATTTTGAGTAGCACTTCTAGTTTTGACTCCAACATCTGGATCACCAATAATCAACTCAAAAAGATGAGCTCTATTCCAAACTGTTTGTCTTGGAAGATTTAATCTTGATGATTCGCCTTGTTCTTCATTGTGATGTTGAGTATGACTAGTTGATCCTTCATTGTCTCCCCCTGAGTTGTTGCCAGGTTGACTAGATGATTGTTCAGGAGTGTCAGGGGTATCTTCATTATTATCATTGTTTTCATCACCATTACCCTGATCATCATCATTATTATCATTGTTGTCATTAGCATCAGCAAAAACATCAGGTGTATTGTCATCATCTGAATCTGGATCTGTCATGTCATCGAAAGATAGCTTTTCAGATGGATCCTTAGTTTGGATACTAGGGAGTTTAGTGTCATCAAATGTTACATTGACACTTTCCATCATCTTCTGTTCATCAATCACATACACCCTGTATGCCCTCATTGAATAACCAATAAAAATTGCTTCAAATGCTTTGGTATCGAATTTACCACCTTGATCATCACCTTCTTTAAGCACAAAGCATTTTGCCCCAAATACATGAAAGTATTTGAGTGATGGTTTCTTATCAGCCATAATTTCATAGGGTGTCTTCATATGGTCTTTATTGATTAGAGTTCGATTCTGGGTATAGCAAGCAGTGTTGACAGCTTCAGCCCAAAAGTACAATGGAAGCCTTGATTCACTTAACATAGTACGTGCAGCTTCAATCAAGGTTCTATTCTTTCTTTCCACTACCCCATTTTGCTGAGGAGTTCTTGGAGCTGAGTATTGTCTAGTTATACCCTTCTCAGTGCAGAAGTCATTTAGAACTGCATTCTTGAATTCAGTTCCATTGTCTGATCTTATAGCTCTCACTGGATACGTAGAATCTCGCTCAATTAATTTGATGTGATCAATCACCAGTTGTGGAGTCTCATCTTTAGAATTCAAAAATATGACCCATGTGTATTTTGAAAAATCATCAACGATCACTAGAGCATATCTCTTCCTTGACATAGACATCACATTAACTGGACCAAACAAATCCATATGAAGTAATTGTAATGGTTCAGTTATTGAAGATGTGTCAGTGCTCTTGTGACTTGCCCTTTTTAGCTTGCCTTTTTGACATGCATCACACAGTCCTTCTTGAGTGAATTCCATTGAAGGCAAACCTCTCACCAATTCTCTTTTAACTAGAGAATTCATTGTTTTGAAATTGAGATGAGAAAGTTTCTTGTGCCATAGCCAACTCTCGTCATTAGATGCTTTAGTGTAGAAGCAAGTAATTTCTGTAGTGCTTCCTGAGTTCATATTGGCTACGTACAGATTGCCTTTTCTAACTCCTGTCAGTTGTGGCTTTTCATGTCTCTTGTGTGAAATTAGACAATTCTTCTTGTTGAAATAAACTTCATATCCTTTGTCACAGAATTGACTAACACTGAGCAAATTGTGCTCAAGTCCTTTCACAAAAGAGACTTCATCAATGATAACATTTCCAGCTTCAAGTCTGCCATATCCATCAGTTCTACCTTTGTTGTTATCTCCAAAGGTAACTACTGGGCCGGCCTTCTCCACCACATTTGTCAGCAGGGTTCTGTCTCCAATCATATGCCTTGAACATCCACTGTCCAAAATCCAGGTTACTCGTTCAACCTGTTCAACACCCTGCAATGACAAACAGATTAAACCTTCTTCGGAACCCAAATTTGATTGGGTCCGGAATACTTAAAGAATTGGCCTTTGTCAGCAAAACAACATTTTTCACCTTAACACCAATTTTACCATTAGTCAACAAACATTTTACCATATAAATAGATTTGACAATCTTTTGTTTCATTTTGGGTATCCATGTTTGTTTACCAGAAATAACACTTGTTTCATTGACTGGACATTTGACCTTGTAGACAGCCTTAGTAGAACTTTGTTTAGGCTTAAGTACAAATGTCTCTCTCCTAACATGAGGAGGACTAGCAGTCTTTGATCTAACATTTTTATTTCTGTTCATGTGTTGTCGAGGAGCAGTCTTATTAGCACATGCATGATTACCATTAAAGTAAGCAGACATCACATTAAAAGCACAAGACATACAATTGACAACACCACATGCTTTATGAGAAGAATCAATGATAGGCATGGTATTCATGTTAGACATGTTATTATTTTGATCCAACTTGTTATCACCTAACTCAATTTTAGATGAACTGGGAACAAACTTCACTGGTTTCATATAAACAACCTTATTAGATTTAACATTTTTTGTTGTAGGTGCCCTAACAGATTTTTCATTATCAATGACTATGCCATTAGCACTGTCCTCATTTCTCATTTCTTCTTGAATAACAAGAGAAGTCATATCTAGAGGCTCTACAACAGACTTCTTAAAGAGTGGATCTTCAACATTCTTAAGCACATGTGGTATTCCCCTTTCTTTAGCACTAACAAGATTACGGGAATTTATGCCTAACATTCCAACAGCTTCGTTGTAGCCAAACCCTATTCCTACGGTTCGTTCTATAGCTTGTTTATTGAATAACTCTTTAGAAATTTTAACAGAATTAAAACAAGCAGATAATTTGACATTCTGTTCCTTTATCTTAGTTTCAAGTTCAGCAACTTTAGCAATTTGTTTATGCATGTATTCTGATATCGACTTTTCTCTGTGGTTAAGTCGAGCTATTTCTTTTATTTGCTGATCTTGATTAACATGCACCTTTTTTAATTCTGACACTTCATTTTCAAGTTTAGTGTTTAATAGAGTTATTCTTTCAATTTGTTTCTGTGCATTACCCATGGAATTATATAAGATATCAATCAACTCAGCATCAGTAAGAATTACCGGTGTAGTATAACGAGTTGATGTTTCAGCATTTACCACCAGCGCAAAGTTTCCATATTCTTCGTCTTCGCTATCTGTGTCATCCCAGCTTTTACCGGCAGCTACATAAGCTCTTCCAGTTTTCTTCTTTTCAGAAGCATAGTCCTTTTTCTGTGCTTGCTTGGGTTTCTGACATTCAGTAGCAAAGTGTCCCAACTCATTACAGTTGAAGCAACGAATTTTGCTTCTGTCAACTGTTCCAGTTTTGTAACCTCCCCTGTTACTAGAGGATGAAGAACCTCCTCTCTGGAATCTGTTATTTGACTTAAACCTGAACTTCGGATTTCTTCTGAATCTGAAGTTACTGAATTGTCTCACCATCATCGCCATGGATTCATCTTCCAATTGATCTAGCTCTTCCAGTGAATAGAATTCTCCACCATCCTGAGTGGCTGGTGTCTGTCCATGTTCCACTTCAGTTTGTTCCTTGTTGGAGCTGTTAGATTGAATAACTTTAGCTTCCACTTCCTTAGGAACCTCAACTACTAGAGTTGTAGAAGAACTTGCCACTCTGCCTTTGCCAGAAATCTCTTTCTGCTGTACTTGTTCCAACTCATAGGTCTTCAGAACACCAAACAGTCTTTCAAGAGCAATCTTATTCAAATCTCTAGATTCTCTGATGGCAGTTATTCTATGCTCTAGGTGAGTAGGCATAGTCAGCAAAAACTTCATGTTAATCTCCTTTTGTGTATAGTGCTTGCCATGGATTTGCAAGTTGTTGATAATTTTGTTATACCTTTCAAACACTTCCTGAATGCCTTCATTAGGACCAGCTCTGAAGTGTTCATATTGATAAGTGGATTTATATCCACTTGGAGCGCTTCATATCGGCTTAAATTGATTGTTTTGGACTCAAATTTGTGTAGTTTTGATGTGTTTTGCTTAGTTGTGCAGATTTACGAGAATGTTGATTAAGGTTGATGCTTCTATCGTTTTTGGAGATTAAATTGATTAAAATTCGAATTTTCCAGGAAGGCTGCGCAGTCTACACTGTTTTGGCCATATCTGGAGTTCTAGAAGTCCGTTTGAGGCCCATAAGCAGTCCACGCGAAGATAACGAGATTCTCTATCATTCTAAAGTGGTCCGAGGTCCAATTACGATTGGAACATTCCAGAATATCTGAAGAAAAGTCAGCCACGAATTTTCCTTAAAAACAGACTCAGTTCAGAAAACGTATTTTGCAGAAATTCTATTATAATTCTGTTTTGGTATTTTCTTGCTGGTCAAGACTTCAAGAGGCTATATAAACACATCTTGGGAAACATTATTGGGGGTAAAAATATTAGATCAGATAATATAGTTTAGAGTAGATTAGTATTATTAGTTGGAGACGTAGAGAAACACCATGACTCTTCTTTTGGGTGACAACATTGAAATTTGAAGGTTTTGTTCTCTTAATCTTTTCTTTGTTCTTATTAGTTTAATTATGTTTTCTTGTTTTACTAGTTGTTTTACTTGTTTAATTATTAGCGAGTAGTTATTTCTAGGGCTTAAAGGGAAGCCATGTTTGCACTAATATTGGCATGATTTTCATAGTGATTTGATTGGTTATGGTTAATTCTGATTGATATGTTTTAATCGTTAATTTGTGTAATCGGCCGATATCATGGATTAATTATATGCAAATAGGGGTATGGATCGAGAGATCTACTTACTAGAGGCACACATACGATTAGCAGAATTGAATTTGAGTGCGGAAGCATCATTGGATTTCTGAGAGCATTAATGCCTGGAAGAGATTAACTTGACTCTAATTACCTGATTGATTGAATTACTAAAAGTGGTTAATTGTGTTGAATGTTTCGAGAGTGTTAATGCTTGGAAGAGATTAACATACTCTAGTCATAGGATCACATTGATTGTTTTAGCTTAAGAGCCAATTGTGTAAGCATGGTGGACCTGATTGCCCTAGGTTTTAAATAAATTGTTTGTCATTTGTTTAATTAGTGTTAATCTTGTTTAATTAGTTAATTAATATTCTCCAATAATCATTTGTCCCTGAAAAAATTAGCGATAACTGAAAAGGAATTAGTAGAACCTGTCTCCTTGTGGATTCGACCCGCTTGCCATCTGTACTAGCAATAGACACCGTGCGCTTGCGGTTAGGTATAATTTGACATATAAAGTTTTTTGCGCCGCTGCCGGGGAGACAGCGAGTTTCTGTTGATTTTAATTTAGTTGTTTCGATTGTTTCCATTGTCTCGTTGGAACCTTTGTTCCAATTGAGGCAAATTTTACTGCGTTTTCTTGGCTTTGTTGAGTGTCTACAGGTTTGCAATGGGTGAAGTTGATACTTTTGCACTCTTATCTTCCCTAGTAGAGGCACATACTCGAGAGATTGCCATGTCGAAGACTACAGAGCCCACTATGCGTCCAATGAGTATCAATGAGATGTCACAAGTGGCCCCTAAAACTTACAACTTCTGTCAAATTTGCGGTGTGCAGGGTCACTATGGTTTTGAATGCTCTTACAATGTCTATAATTCTAAGAGTGCTCAGTTGGGACAAATGAATTCTTTTGAAGAAGGATATGGGTACAATCAGTATTCAAACACTTTTGATCAAGAATGCGTGAATCAACCAGATTTCTACTACCAGGACAATGGTGCTCAAAATTTTTCATATCATAATCAGCAGCAGTTTGAGCAACAATATTATCAGTCATATGAGCAGCCGCCACAGCAAGAATATCAATATCCTCCTCTACAAGAAGATCTACATGTTTCTCAATCCAGTGTAGATGTGCAAGCTGATCAGACAAATGAGATGTGGGATATCTTGAATAAACTGCTAAAGAGTTTTGAAGAATTAGAAACTCAAAGTTTGCCGATAGAATCTCAAATTGCACAGTTGGCTAACTCTTCTACTACAGGGCAGCTCGACTATTTACCATCATCATCTATCCGATCCGAAGAGGACCTGATTGCTATCAATCTCACAAGCGATCAGGAATATGATAGTTTCTCCATGTATGTTGATGATGAGACCATTGATAAAGAGAAGGAGCATGCCACCGATGACAAGATCAATGATGTTGCTGCTACTGAGAACAATGTGACTGATGATGAGGCTACAAAGGAAAGCAATACAGAGATAGTTGTTGTTTCTCTTCCACAACCTGTGCCTCAGCTACCATGTATTGATAAATTTGCTCTCGATCTAGCCTCTACTTACAAGGCTTCTTTGCTCAAGAACACTTATTTCAAGGTTGATGTGATAACAAATATTGTCCAAGATGATATTTCTCAAATTCTGGTTGAGGATCCATACAAAGTGGCTCATACGTCTCAAGCTCGAGAAGAGGGAGAAGATGGAAGTGTCTTATTAGCCAATGATGTGATAAGCCAAGATGTCCGAATGACTCCAGTGAAAGTGAGGAGTGAAGAAAAGCCACCACCAGAACCTCCACCTTATGTCAAGGGAGTTCAATATTTTCGTGGTGTTGAATTTTATCGCTGTTTTATCACAAAGTTTTCCAAAACTGCACAAGCACTTAACTCTCTATTGCTTATTAATGACATATTTTATTTTACTGATGCTTGTTTGGAGACTTTCTGCAGGATAAAGACAACCACAGATGTTCTTGATACTTTTTGTGGTGGCGAGTTTATGATCGAGAAAGTGGATATTACGCCTTTACCGGAGTATTTTTGAGGAGGTCAAGCTATTGACGTTAAAGAAGCGCTTTGTGGGAGGCAACACATGTGTTTCGATGATTAGGTATGTTTCCTACTATCCCTCCTATTTACTTTCATTCAATGAGAACATTGAATATTTTAAGTTTGGGGGTGGTTTGAGGGATTAGTAGTTGTTGTATTATGTGTTCATGTAGGATATCATGTTTGCATTTTAGTTGTAATTCATGCATGTTTGTTCGTATTATTATCATGTGAGTCCATAATAGTTTGCATTTGCACCCATGCTTGATAGGAATTTTGTGTTGTTGACGCTTTTGATTGAGAAGTGATATGCTTTGTTCTTGTGCACACACATATACTAGTAAGTTGAAGCTAGTAGACTTATTGAATGTTGTAAGTAATTAGAAGGACATGAATATGTGCAAGTTGATTTAGTTTGCATGCTTTGAATACAAGTCGGTGCACTAGAGAGATTTTTGCTTGGGATTGAGTATGTTTTTCCACCAAGTGAGTTTTTGAGCCTTATTGCAAATTTGCAATTTATTCATTTTCTTGAGTGTTCACGGATTGTTTGCATTGCTAGCAGTTGTTTGAGGTCTTTCTTGAAACGCATGACATTATTTGACGATTAAAATGATAAAGGCATTTAGGAATAACCGTATATTTTCCCATATTACCACACTGTTGCCCAGTAAATAACAATTGTAGAAGGGGGTTGAATACAATTATATAAGATTTTCGACTTAAACAAATAACACAAGTATGAATCAATAACAGCTTTATTAATTCTGATATATAACTGTTACAAAACTCTCTTAAGAAATTCTTATGTTCTTAAGAGCTGCTAGGTTACAAGATAAATCGTGTAAGCGATTACTTAATGTAAAACCTAAAACTGTGTTTATATAGAGTACACAATTACACTATCAATTACAAGATATTTTAAATCAATTACGTATATCTCTGAATGCATATCTTGTATGATAGCTGCATTCCTACAATCTAGGAACCGACATATCAATCTTCCTTGATCTCTGGTCTGATGAGAATCTTCATGAAATACTGACCAGCTTCTAATCCTGATGATAGTCCAATACTGACGTTGTATTACTGATGACGTCAGCATCAGTATCTGATCAGTAATGCCCAGATCCTGATCATCACTTGAATCAATATCTAACAATCTCCCCCAATTTGTTCTTTATAAAACAAAGCACAAATTCCTTGATTCAAAGATGTCAAAAACTCAAAACAAAATACCTTCTAAAAATCATCAGGAACAGTTTCAGAAATTCTTTGATAAAATAGATTCAACCTCAAGAATTCAGATAACAATTCTTCTTCCTTGCTTTCAAGAATTTGAATCAGTTTCTTCTTCAGATTTTTGAGTTCTTCATCTTCCTCATTAATCTGATAGATAGCTGCCCTGAGATTCTGAATTGAGTTTCTTGGAAGATCTAAGTCACCTAGCAACACATAAGCAATTTCCTTCCCATCTGGATTTAGAGACAGTTGTTCCATGCCTAGATACACTTCCCTAACAGCTGTACCCTTCTTCATTTCAACCTCTATGTCTCTTAAATTTAAGTACATAGGAATATAATTGCCATCATACCTCGTTCCTCCATCCATGAATCTCTGTCTAATTGTCCTGTAAATCATGACAAACCAATTGTAGTAAACTTCTCTTTCACTAACCTTGATTCTTTTACTTCTGAGAAGATACAGAACATATTTCAGCTCTTTTGCAGATTTACACAACAATTCATGAATAGGAATCTTCTTCACACTTCTATCTTTCATGAAGTACAACATCTTTTCTATTTTCTTTGCACCATCATGACAATCAGCAATGATAGCAACAGCTTCAAGTTTCCAGAGATGATCAACAGTTAACTCATCCCCAATTTTGTCAACTAGAGCATGTTGATCAGTTTGTGCAATGAAAATAATCTGTGCATGACTATACCCGATTCCTCCTCTTGTGCCAGGTTCCAATCCTTTCAAACCAGATTGCATACTTACCCATTTTAGTGGATTTTCAGCAACAAATGTAGTAGACTCTGATTTAACAACCAATAAAGATTTATTAATCAAAGAAGACTCTGTTATCAGTCCTGCTGATTTGAAAACAACCGGTTTCCTATAATCACATTTATTCTTCTCCTTTTTCTTACTCTTCTTCTTCTCATCTGTTGGATAATTCTGCTGATGTTCAGGAACAGATTTATCTTTATCATACCATAACTTCCTGTCTGATCTATGAACATTTCTTAAGTAATCTCTGGTTGTTATCCTTTCTGCTTCTCTGGCTTTAGCTCTGATTTCACTTTCTCTTTCAAATCTTCTGAAGTTCTCATGTCCATACTCCAGTGTATCTTCAAAAACTTCCATATTGTGAAATTCAACCACAACCTTAAGAATCATAATCTTAAGTTCTTTTAAAATTTCAGCTTCTTCAGAATTAGAGACAACATCAGGAATTGAACCAAAGACTGACTTCTCATTAGATGCAGTAGATTGAACAGCTACCTTACTCTTTCTTTTTAAAGACAATATATCCTCTTCAATTTCTTCAGGAGCATTGAATCTGTTGTTTGGAGTTAATGCTAGAGATAGTGGAGTTTTCTTCTTTTCATTTTCAGAAACATCTTTCAATTTGATTCCACTAGATCTTGTTTGCCTTGTACTTGTTTGAGCAGATAATCTTCCTCTACTTCTGTATCTTCCTCCTCTGCCTCTTCCTCTTCTTGCAGCAGGAGCTTCATTTTGTTTTGCAATCTCTTCAAAGATCCTGTTCTGTTCTTCTAAGAACTCATCAGTAGTCATGCTTGGATTTTCTCCAGTAGATAAGATAAGTGCTTTCTCAGCATGATACTGTTGAACTCTTTTGTCTTTATGAAACAGTTTAAGAACACGACCATCCCCTGTGTCAAGTTCATGAAACAGATTAGTAGCATCTTCATCCTGTTCCACATACACATCATCCTCAGGAATGGTTGACAGTGTTTGACCATGTGTCACAAACTGTTCTTCTTTTGGATTTTGAGATTGCATCAATGTTGTCACTGTCTTCTTACCAGATCTAGAAACATGAGTTGACTGCTTAGTTTGAGTATTAGCTCTCTTTGTTACTAAAGCAGCATCAGAGGTTTCAACTTTATGTGACTTAGCACCACCATCATTTCCAGAAGACTTAGCACCACCATCATTTCCAGAATTATCATCATTCTTTTGTACAACTGAATTAGGTGAGCATTTTGTTTTGACTATCTTCTCCCCCTTTTTGACATCAGTATCTTCCTCAATGAAGAAAGACAAAATAAGCTTGAGGGTTTCATCAATACTATCAACTTTTGATTCCAAGACAGTCATTCTGGAATCCATTTTCTTGTCAAGTGCTTTAATATCATCAGCAAGAAGACGTGCTTGAGAAGCAGTAGCAGATATAGAAACAGATATTTGAATACCCGCTTGAAATTTATCAGTAACAGCCTTCATAGAGTCAATCTCACTCTTCAATCCCTTTGCTAGAAGAGCATTTGTTTTGAGAAGAGCCTTGAGTTCAGGAGTTGGCATCCTCGTGGCAATATGACCAGAATAAAAAAGAGCATTTTGAAAATTCATCTCAGCATTCGGTTTATTCCATTCAGTATCCCATTCATATCCCCTTGCAGCTCGAGTATCAGGAGGAAGAATTGAACTGTACTCCCCTCTGAATTCTTCTTGAGTAACAGACTGCATGTAT
This sequence comes from Kitagawia praeruptora, assembly GCA_037693485.1. NCBI lineage: Eukaryota > Viridiplantae > Streptophyta > Magnoliopsida > Apiales > Apiaceae > Kitagawia > Kitagawia praeruptora. The sequence goes on along the minus strand of CM075346.1, from coordinate 33,626,781 downwards.
CTACTCGAAGACCCATAAGTAGATAGAAGACTTGCTTTTATCGCTGCCTGCATTTGAATTGTTTCAGGATCAGTATGAGCATGATCATCATCATCATCATCATCATCTGAGCCACCACCAGCCTCAGGAAATTTATTATCAACATTATCATCAGGATTCATAACACCTTTCATTCTCAAATCAGCAGTAGATACAACTGGTGAATCCTGATGCCCTGCAGACAGATTAGTAACATTTCCTAAATCTCTCATTTCTTTTAAAGTGATCTCATCACTTCTCACAATGTTACCTAAGTTACTTTCAATAGCAACTTCTACCTCACTAGAAGTTAGCAACTTCTCACTCGTTTCTAACTTTCCTTTTGCCAGTTCAGGAGACTGCCTCTCATCACTCTTCTTTTTCTCTAAATGTTCACTCTCAATCTCACAAGAAAGGTTCTGACTCATTAAATGTGAAGAAATAAGAGGTGGCTGAGAAGAGTGGTCTGAAGTCATACAAATAGAGGTATCCCTTTTATCAGGTCTATCTGTAATCATACTATCAGTAGTAAAAGAAGTAGAGAAAGAGATGTTACCTGATGAAGTAGTTAAAGAATCCATTGGCCTTGCTGAAATTGGCTCAATAAGCAATGGAATAAGTGGATCAGTAGTACTTACATCAGGATTGACCACTGCAACTATAGCATGACTTGCATCAGTATTTGCTACTGATGGTTCTTGTGTAGTCTGAGGTTTTGAAGCTTCTTCAACACTTTGAGTCAAAGGTTCTTGTGTGCTTCCCTCAAATGCAGTGTCAGCAATCACTTCATCACATTCAGCAATGTGCAAATCATGAGCAGCTTTATCTGCCAGACTTCTAGCTAGTTCAATTTCAATTTCAGAAGTCCCTTGAACATTGTCAGGAAACTCCCCTGTTGATGTGATTTTGCTAGCATCTTCACTTTGAGAAGATGGTTCTTGTGGGGCAGGAATATTCTTGTCTTCACCTTCCCTTTGAGAAGATGGTTCTTGTGGGACTATTCCTTCAGAAATGTCTGCACCTACACTTTGAGTAGGTGGTTCTTGTGTGACTGGATCTGCAATAGCTTCTGAACTACTTTGAAGTTCAGGTTCTTGTGGGCTAGATCCTCTCAGAGATCACATAGCAGTCCTCTGTTTCTTCTGTCTGTGGAAGACGTTTGCTTCAGCAATTTTCTTTTCAAGTGGTGAAGGTTTAAGACCCAACTGAGCAGCAATAGCATTTACTTGATCGACAGACACCTCAATAATTCTTCTCTTTGGAGATGCAGATGCTGGAGAATCATAAATCTCAATAATCTTCATAGGTGAATTATCAGGAGTAGAGATGTCAGGATTAGCAGTAGCATCAGGAACTGATGATCCATCCTGATTAACAACATTAGGATTGCCTTCCATAGCATCAGTAAGATTCAGAAATTCTGTATGATCAACAAATTTGCCTTTGCTGATTAATCTTCTTCTTTTCTTCGGCATTTCAGAGACAACCACTTCTCTAGTATAAACAACATCAATCTCCTTCTTCTTCATCAAGACTGATATAGGCATTGTGTCATCATCAGAATCAGAATCAGAAATAGCTCTTCGATCAACTTTCCTCTTCACTCCTGTTTCTTTATTTAGACCAGATGTTTCAAGAACCCTTTGTTCACCCCCTTGTGACTTCATTTGAGAGTGAGTTGGAGTAGAGAAATCCTTTGATCCTGATTGCCTCTCAGACACATCAGATCTAGCTAATTTCTTTGATTTTACAACTGATGCCTTTTGTGAGACACCAGAGGTGGTTGACTGTTTAGATAAGTGTTTAGGTTGTGTGCTTGTGTCAGGAATAGGATGTGTAAGGTCCTGTCCCATAGCACCAGTTGCTGGGCCATATTGAATAGGCATTCTCTCTCTTAAAAGAGACCATACTTCATCAGGAATATATGGAGTTCCATCAAATTTATTTGCCTTATCAGAATTGATTAGACCCTTTATATTGTTTTCTGAGATTTTACATATAGGCAAAATTGTATCATTCTCAAAAACAGCATGAGGACATAAGTGAGAGAATATTAATTGGAAAAATCTAAGAAAGCAAACATAACCACATTTATCTGCTTTTCTTTCACTTAATGCCTTTAGAATTAAAGACCCATAATCAAATGAGAGATCATGAATTAGAGAATACCCAATTTTGGCTGAACCTGTGGGTAAGGCATCAAAATTTGACACTTTATTCAAGAAACATCTGCTGATTGTGTCAAAGAAGAAATTCCATTCCTTCTTAAGCTTTGTCCTGTAGAGCTCTCCAAACTTCTTTGGCGTACCATTGTAACCCAAACTTACAACATACTCAAGGAGTTTTGAATCAGGAACTTTGAATACAGGCTTACCAATGATTGATGGTAAGTGTAGGGCTTCAGTGACAATCTCAGGAGTCACATAGTATGTAACATTATCATACTCAAAGCTCATCTGAGGCTTTTCTGATGGAAGTCCCTTCCCAAAAACACTTGTGTTCCAAACCTGCATAACAGACTTAAAAGATATCTTGGCAGTTTGGTTAGAGCATAATTGATTGGGCTTGAGGCCAAAAAGTCCTGAATAATGTGGAAATCATTGGACAAGTCCTGATGATCTAGAACTGCAGTGAAGTTATTTGTGTTAAAAGTAACTCCATTGATTACCACCTTGCTGTTCATGAAAGATGAATTCTCCATTGGAATTTCAAACACAAAAGTTGTGCTAATTTTGAAATTAGGGTTTGAGAGTGCAAAGACAGAGAGAGAGAGACGATGTTTTACTGATGGTTTGAGAATAATAAATCAATTAGAAAACTAAATTGATATTTGGACAATACTTATGATTTCTCAAAAACAGGTGTCAGTAAACCATTCGTTTATACTGAAGTAATGGACCAAATTACGTGAGAGAGTGGTGATGATTGCACGCGTCACGACTTACATCTATAACTGTATGTAATAATCAAGTGAAACACACGCGCTTGTATTATTCGAGAAATAAGATTGTGATTAAAATAAAACATGGTAATTTTGTTTTAAATAAAGAAATTTAAAACATCACAATCGAATAATACCTGGTACTTACACCAGTAATATGAATCGTTTCATATTCTTGTTCCACCCTTCTCTATTTAATCTTAAAGACTTGTCCACTTACTTCCTTAACCCTTCATTCTCTCCTGAAAGAAAAGTAAGAAAAACCCTTCACAGCAAAATTTTTTTACAATGTCGAACCTTACAATCAAAGAGAAGAATCTCCATCTCTTAGAGAAAAGAGACATATTTAGCTATACTCGTGAAGAGTTTGATGCTTTCGACTGGAAAAGACAACTTGAGACTCTCTGGTTGCAGATGGATGCAGGTCTCGAAGAAATCGAGAAGGAAAAACCTGCAAAAGTGATCGACATCGATGCTGTCCTCCAAGCAACATTAGCATGGCTTTCATCTAAGGCATCCTCATCCAACTCCATCAACCATTGTTAATGAATATGTCACCAAAAATAACCTTATACCTGTCAACTTCCACCCAAACAAAGTGGCAAAGATGGGATCTGGGATGGCTACAAACAATGGAGTGGATTGGTCTTTTATTTCCTGTTGAATAGATTAGTAGATAGAGAACAAAAAAGATGTAATCTTTGAATATAATCTCTTTCTAATTATCAATGAAAAATCTAGTTTCTCTATTCTATTCAATGTTTTCCTGATTTATCATGTTATCTGAGAATAAATATGAGGACTAATTAAAGTGATCACATTATCAGGAGTTCAATAACATTAATCATAGCTTGAATCAGGAAATTTAGATAAAACGAAGACAGTTAGATTCTGAACAAAATACTGATGATCGAATCGCTGCATCAGGATTCGACGTTGACCACTGTTAGGATTGACTTTCCATCAGTATTTGCAAGTTGTCAGTATCTGATGACTTCTTTCTCTCAAGTACTGCCATAGTTTACCATTCCAAGTTCATTCACCAACTTTGTAAAAGTAGCCTCAGGTAGTGGCTTGGTGAATATATCAGCTAACTGTTGATCAGTAGGAACAAAGTGAAGTTCAATTGTTCCTTCCAGTACTTGTTCTCTTATGAAGTGATACCTGATACTGATGTGCTTCGTAAGAGAATGTTGAACTGGATTTCTTGTCATAGCAATAGCACTTTGGTTATCACAATAAATAGGTATTTTTGAAAATGACAAACCATAGTCCATTAGCTGATTTCTCATCCATATGATCTGTGCACAACAGCTTCCAGCAGCAATGTACTCAGCTTCTGCAGTTGATGTGGAGATAGACTTTTGCTTTTTACTAAACCAAGAAACTAGTCTTCCTCCAAGAAATTGACAACTGCCTGAAGTACTTTTCCTGTCTATTTTGCATCCTGCAAAATCAGCATCTGAATAACCACATAAACTAAAGTCTGATTCTCTAGCATACCAAAGGCCAAGAGAAGAAGTGCCCTTTAGATATCTGAAAATCCTTTTCACTGCAATGAGATGTGGTTCCTTAGGATTTGCTTGAAATCATGCACATAGACAGGTTGCATACATGATATCTGGTCTGCTAGCAGTTAGATATAAGAGTGAGCCAATCATTCCTCTGTAGTTGGTTACATCTTCCTCAGTTCCTTGATCAGGATCAAGCTTTGTAGCTGTAGCTATAGGAGTTGAAGCTGTAGAGCTGTCTTGCATGTTAAACCTTTTTAGTAAATTCTTTGTGTTCTTTGACTGATTGATAAAAATCCCATCATCAGTCTGTTTAACTTGCAGACCTAAGAAATAGCTCATTTCTCCCATCATGCTCATTTGATATCTAGACTGCAATAGCTTTGAAAACTTCTCACACAATTTAGTGTTAGTTGACCCAAAAATGATATCATCAACATATATTTGAACTAACAGCAAATCCTTACCATGATTCAAATAAAACAAGGTTTTATCAATTGTACCTCTATTGAATCCACTTTCCAGTAAGAATTGAGCTAGGGTTTCATACCAGGCTCTTGGAGCTTGCTTTAGTCCATAAAGTGCTTTATCCAGTCTATAGACATGATCTGGATATTTGGGATCAATGAAGCCAGGAGGTTGCTCAACATATACCTCCTCTTCCAGTTCTCCATTGAGAAATGCACTTTTTACATCCATCTGGAATACTTTGAATTTCTTGTGTGTTGCATATGCCAGAAAAATTCTGATGGTCTCTAGTCTTGCAACAGGAGCAAAAGTCTCATCATAATCTATTCCTTCCTGTTGAGAATATCCCTTTGCTACTAGTCTTGCTTTGTTTCTCACAATTGTACCATCTGAATCAGTCTTGTTTCTGAATACCCACTTTGTACCCACAATAGACCTTCCCTTGGGCCTTGGTACAAGTTTCCAGACTTCATTTCTTTCAAACTCATTCAGTTCTTCTTGCATTCCTGTCACCCAATCAGCATCCTTAAGTGCATCTTCAACTTTCTTAGGCTCCTCCTTTGACAGAAAGTTATTATATAAGCATTCATTCTGAGTTGCACTTCTTGTCTTAACACCTGCTTCAGGATTCCCAATGATTAAATCAGGAGTATGACTTTTAGTCCATTTCCTTGCTGATGGTAAGTCATTTCTTGAACAGGATGCTCCTCCTGGATTGGTGTTTTCTTCAAAAGAACTAGAATTGCTAGAAGCTCCCCCTGAGATAGTGCTATCTCCTTCTAATATACTGTCATGATTGTCACTTGAATCTGTTTCTGATGAGTCTCTACTTGATGTTTGAGTTGTATCAGTACTGGTGATGTCTCGCTCTTGTTCCCCCTCAACATTTGTATTATTTGAGTCATCATCAGTAACAGGTGTTAGATCAGGAATTGATTGATCGTCAGGATCTGACAGAGTATTAGTATCTGACATGACTTCATCAGAATTCTTGGTAGCTTCATTTGCAAAAATCAAACTATCATGAGAGTCTTCTTTTATGCATGTTATCTTTCTATCATCAAAAGATACATTAATAGACTCCATGACTGTCTTTGTTCTTAGATTGTAGACTTTAAAGGCTCTTGTTGTTGGATAGCCAATAAAGATGGCCTCATCAGCTTTTGTCTCAAATTTTCCTAGTTGTTCTGGATGAGGTCTAAGAACAAAGCACTTGCAGCCAAACACATGTAAATGCTTCAAACTTGGCTTCTTTTCCTTAATCATCTGATAAGGAGTTACACAATGTCTGTTGATTAGAGTGATGTTCTGAGTGTAGCATGCTGTGTTGACTGCTTCTTCCCAGAAATATGTAGGTAGTTTAGCTTCCTCCAACATAGTTTTGCCAGCTTCAATAAGAGTCCTGTTCTTTCTTTCAACTACTCCATTTTGCTGAGGTGTGCCAGGAGCAGAGAATTGTTGAACTATTTCTTTGTATTTGCAGAACTCTTCCATTGCTGAATTCTTGAATTCAGTCCCATTATCACTTCTCAGAATCTTGACTTTGTATTTTGTGCCAGTTTCGATAAGTCTCACATGGTCCAGCAGTATTTCAGCAGTTTCATTGTAATAACCCTAACTTTAGCAAAGCTACAGTGATCACATGAATAGTAAAATCTGAGGATTTAGAGAAATGATATATACGTACTCTATAAGGGAAACAGAAAATGAATAAACAGAAACCATATTAGTGTTGTACATGGAAAATAAGTGACTCGAAATGACGATAGATTCCAGAAATTCCTGAACATGGATTTTTAAGATTTTGATTTCAAATAAGCTTCTATTGGACATTAAGGAGCATGGAAATATTATAAGAATTATATATTGAGGGATTAGTGAATTTAGGTTAAACCAAAGGATTATTAAGTAAGAGAATACCAAAGGAAATTTGATTCGTAAATGATTTCAAAAACCACTGAGATAATGAGGTACATTCGAAACGAACCACAATTAGACGAGTATGAAGACCAAACAACCAAGATTAGTAATATAACAAGGATACATACCACATTATTATTATCCAAGATTATTATCATAATACTTAGAAAAAAAAACAAGAAAAGAGATTATTAGATCATCAAGATGACATCACCATCCATTAACACTTGTTTTAAGGGTAAATTAGTACTTTTGCTAGGCTTAAACCATAAATATCTTCCAAGGCTTCCAAGACAAGCTAGAATAATCAAGATTAAGGAAGATAAGATCAAAAATCAAGAGCAAAATCTCTCCCCCTCCATTTCTTGCAAATTCGGCCAAAACAGTAGCAGTCCAGAAAAACAGCCATAACTCCTTCGTTTCTCAGCCGAATTTTGTTTCTTTAGCTTTTTGGAAATGTATTGAGATGCCCTACAACTCTTCTTTAGGAACCTTGTCCTGAAAACCAAGTTAAGGACCTCGTTTTTCATCTTCTTTCAGCTGCAGTTTAGTAACTCTAAGAATTAACTTGTGTTTTATGGTTTCTTTAGACTATCCAAGCTACTTTAAGGTTGTTTAAGGACTAGCCAAGGATTATTAAGTGTTGTTAAAGCTTCAAGGAAGGTATGGAGTTCATGAACCCTTAGTATTATCTTGAGGTTATGATGATTTATGGTTGATTTAGTGATTAAGTGGTATAAATGTTATGATTATGATGTTATAAGTGTTTGTAAGTGATTAAAGTTGAATATGGAAGTGTTTGGGCTTGTAACCATGGCTGGTAATGAAGACCACATGGTGTAGGTGATGATTATTGTGTTTGATAATTGATTTGGAGGAGTTGGATTTATGGAAAGTATGAAAATACAGCGGTTATAATGTCCGATTTTCGTTTAACCAAGAAACTGCCCTGTTCTGGAACAACAGAGGCATACGGTAGGTTCCTGTTTAGAACACCAACTGACCATGAGATGATAGAGCTTAGTTCATAGATCGTTTTGATATAAGGTGCGTTAAAATCTGATGAACGGTTTAGGAGAAAAGTCAGTTTTAGTGAAAGACGTTTAAAAACCGAGAAACCGTAATTGTGTTAACTTTGAGGCTATAACTACCATACTTATACATTCTTATAAGTCACGAAATTTTGGGATAGTGTAGTTGGGTGGTCAGAGGACCCTTGACAGTTGACCTTGCATTAAAATTCGAAATCCATATTTTCTGAGAATTTTTACAGTTAAGTGTGGTCGTTAGGGGAAATGGTGAAACTTCGATTGAGTTTATAAGTGGTTAAGTTCTTGAACCTTTGGGGTAATAGTGATACGTTAAACATATATTAAAGTGTCAAGGGTAATGTTATACAAGAGTGTAGTGAGTAAGAGATGTGGTATTCTAACGACGGTCCTTTTGTGTTTATAGAAACTCTGGAAGAGGGACGAACCATACCGTCAGGATACCGGAACCGAGGCAAGATCTTTTCTATCCCTACTTGGAAATTATTTATCTTCAAGGAAACTTGATTTCATGAAATGTATATATGTGATGCTATTGTTACTATATTGTTAAGAAATGGTTTTCTTTGATTATTAATGTAAAAAGGGAAGGTATATGAGTATGATATGAATATGGATATGAGTATGAGATGGATATGAATATACATAGAGATGATTATGCATGAAGTGAACATGCCTTATGATTAAGGGAAGATGAAGGAATGGTATCAGTCGTTATATAGAGTTATATATAAAGGAATGGTATCAGTTGTTATCTAAAGATATATAAAGGAATGGAATCAGTTATTATCTAGGGATTATACGATTTATAATATTATATTCTTTCTAAGTATTGTGATTTGATAAATATTATTGAATGGTATTTAATATTTTTGAGATAAATGGAATACTCTACGTATATAAAAGCATATATTGATTTCATTGAATACAGAGGAGATGTCTGAGTCATAATCAAAGTATTATGACATATATAAATTTAAAGGTGATGATAATGGAAATGGAAATGATGTATATGAAAGGAAATATGAATGGAAATGGAAAATGTGAAATGGTATTTGATGATTTGAAAGGGGGATTGCAACAGTAAGCGTAAGAGGCTGTGTGGTAGTGGCACAGTCCAGCATCCAATATTTTATTTCGGCACGAAGATGCCAAGGGAGGATGTAGCAGGTAGCCTTCCGCCAGGGTTGATTACCAGGTAGGGATCATCCCTTCTACTAGTAGTAAACAGAGAGCGGATACGGTCAGGCGACTGATCATCGTCCTACGTATCTAGCGCCAGAAGATATATATCCCCAAAACTTGAAAGAAAGAATTGGAAATGGTTTTCAGATTTTTATAACTGAAAATAGAAAAGTGATATGAAATGATGGAATTATTGTTACAAACGAAGAGAAACTGATTTTATATTAATTTATATGATTGTTGCATAAGAAGAAAATGAGAAGATTATAGTGAGAGATTTGTTCAAGTTTCTATATTATCTTGAAAGATTACATTGAAATGGTATATTGATGGTTATGGCATTCAAGAAGAGGAACTGATATTATATGATGTTAGAAGCAAGATTGATGGAATAATACTATATATTTCTCACGTACAAGGATAATTGGAAAGTGTACATACATATTGAATGGAAATAAAATTCTTTCCATAATAACTGAAGTTTGCTTTTGTCTATTATATATATATAATGGTTTATTTTCCTTTGATGTTAGTAGATAGAAATTATATTGCTGAGCTATTTTAGCTCACTCTTGCTACTTATCTATATACAGCTAGGTACGCCGATTCTACGCAGAACGCCCCGCAAGAGAGTAGGGGGAAGACGACCTTCTGAGAGCGCGCTAGCATCGATTCTTGAGGAAGCGTAGAGGCAAACGGGTCCTGGTAGCTCTATGTATAATTAAGTGTGTAGGCATGTAATAAACTTTTGATTGTTGGAACGCTTCATGTCGAAGTGTCATTCAACAATGTACTTAAGTATGATCCTGGTTTGTAATAACTGTTCAACTCTTAATTTTATTATGGTAAATGTTGTTCTCTGAGCATATGACTGGTGTGTGTGTGTTTATTATTGTGGGGTCAATGGCATAAGTATTAATTGTTAAAAAAAAAAACTCAAGAGATATTGATATTGAATGGAAATTGGTCCGTGATGGCCCGGATTTATGACCCCGAATTTGGGGCTGTCACAGTTTGGTATCAGAGCTAAGAGTCATAATGCTCAGGAACAAGAGTGATAATAATAAATATATCAGTAATAATAGAAATTGTGAACTCACATCGAGTTCAAGGGGGGGTTTATCGAACGAAGCGTTTATTCTGAGTCGTGATTATAATTTTATAGATTATTGCTAGTAAAGGTTATTATGCCAAAAGTGTTAAGTTTATGTAGCATGCGAGATCGATATGAGGAAGGGAATACTTGATGTATCGGGAAGTGTACGTTAGATAACTTCGTGAGTAATTCCAGGGTGACCTATCATCTCTTATTCAAAAAGGGGCCGGTATCTTTTCAAAACTTTCTGGTACCTTTGGAATGTGTTTCAAAATTGTATTTTATCTATTTTAGTCAAAATATTTCCCTAAGATTATTTTTGGAAAAGGGTATTTATCATCGTGATTAAATATTTTCTTTATACTTCTTCTTCCAACTAAGAGGAACAATCCTATATGTATACACAAGGACGATCTGTCTGTGTGATTGAAAGTCGGAGGGGACGCCCTCACTTGTGTTACGTACGGGTTCTTCCATCATATTGATTTCTTAAATATCCTTTTGTTTCAAATAAAAGTTATTTAAAACTCTTAATCTTATAAATTGTTGTGGGACACTTGTTTATTTCTGGGTCTGTTTCAATTCAAAGTTTCTGGAATTCTATCAATTGTTTCAAATATAGAAGATTTCCTTAATGGATGGAAAATGGAAGAAAAGTCTAGAGTGTACGTGATTATACGAGGAAACTCGAGATTTCAAGGGAAATTTCAATAAGAGATAATTAGAGTTAGAAGTGTTTCGATATAAAAGAGGAAGGAAATTCGTGAGAAGAAATGGGTATATTTGAGGACTAGTGAGATAAAAGAATATGAGGAATTTTAAGGTATAATTGAGATTTATTATTGAGAGTAAGGTGTATTTTGAGGGAAAAGTCAGAATAAGGATAAACAAAGGAAGTGGGGATAATTAATGAAGTTTTTGTATTCTGTCTAAATTCTATCGTATTTCGATATTAAATGTTGAGATTCAAGAATATTGATGTGTATAAGGTGATTGCTTAAATGAAAAGGTTATTGTGCTAAAGGTGATACGCTTATTTGCTAAAGTTGAATTGAGAAATAAATGAGTTAACTAGTGATATAATTGTGTATATAAGAATGTGTATATAGAAATGATGTATATTATACCCTAAATTTTGGATGATTAATGGAGAATATTGCTATATACAGAATCATGCCGCCTAAGCGTAATAATAGAACAAATGCAAGGGAAAACGAGAGAGAGGAAGGAAGTCATAATAGACAGAATGAAAATGCTCATAATGAACAAAATCATGAGGAAGTGGAAGATGAATCAACTGAACAACAGGGAAATCAGGGTGGTGACCCCTTTAACCAATTCATGGAACTATTAAGGCAGAATTTAGCTAATCCACAGAATCCTCAACAACCACCTGTTCTTCCTAATCAGGCAGCTAACTCCTTTCGTGCCTTTAAGTCATTGAAACCCCCAGAGTTTGAGGGAACTGTTGACCCAGTAGCAGCCAGAGCATGGCTGAAAGAAATGGAGAAAGATTTTGAGATATTGAGGATCGAAGAGGATCAGAAAATAATCTTTGCAGCCTATCTCTTAAAGGGAGAGGGAAATTATTGGTGGGAAGCTAAGAAGAACCTAGAAGGAGCGGGAGTGATAACCTGGGAACGTTTCACTAGGGTGTTTTTAGAGAAATACTCCCCTAGGTATCTGGAAAACCAAATGGAGATGAAATTTCTGGAATTAAAGCAGGATAATCTATCAGTGGCCGAGTATGAGACTAAATTTACTGAATTGTCTAGGTTTGTTCCAGAATTTGTGCGTACTGAGGAACAACGAGCGAAAAGGTTCCAACAAGGATTGAAACCATGGCTACGGACGAGAGTGGCACCGTTTGAGTTAACTGATTATGCTGCGATAGTTCAAAAGGCATCCATTATAGAAGCTGAGAGTGAACAAAACCAGATAGGTCGAGAAAGTAAGAAAAGGAGATTTGAGGGCCAGAAGGGAGGTTCAAGTGAAGGAAGTTACTTTAGCAAGGTTAGTAAGGGACAAAAATCTCAGTTTGTGGGAAAGTCGGGGAGTAACAAGGCTGTCAGTGAAACTGTGAATCAAGGTGGCAAATCCTCAGGAACTTTTCAGTCTAATCAAGCACGACCACCCTTACCAGATTGTAGCAAGTGTGGTAGAAAGCATACGGGAGTGTGTAGGAGGTCGGAAATAACTTGCTTTAAGTGCGGACAGAAAGGACACTATTATAACCAGTGCACATCAACTGACAAGATTGATATCAAGTGTTATCAATGTGGGAAACTAGGACATTTTGCTAGAGATTGTCGTTCTGGTGGGTCGTCTGCGCCAGGACAAAGTATGACTGCTTCAAATAGACCTACTACCAGAGTGTACAATATGACCTTAGGAGAAGCATTGAAAAAGCCGAATACAGATGCAGGTGAAATATTTTATTTAATTATTTACACATGTAAGTATAAATGTTTGGTTAGGGATCGACTTGGTCAATGAATGGTGTAGGTAGGTTGACAATCTAGATAAGGAAAATCAGTATCTGTTAGGAGCCAGGAAATTCTATGCAACGGAGAATAAGTATTTTGAGAAAAGTACAAACTTGATTAGATACGAACAGGAAATATATATTATAGATTGTATTTTCTTACAATTGTTTCAAAGAATCTTATTCTAGTCAAATTTCTGGAGGATTTTACAGAGACAAGATATAATACGATTGAAGTGTTTATATTTTATGTCATGATAGAGATCAAAATACAGATAAACCATAAGTGAGATACACTACCATACAGGGGAGGCCAATGTGGTGGCCGATACCCTTAGCTAAAAGAGGAATGAGAGATGAACTAATGTGGAATGACTGAAACAGGAGGAGAATGAAAGGGACTGATATTGATAAGCTAAAGGACATGTTGATGAATGACAAGCAAATTTATGTTGGTGTAGTTTTGCGCAAGCAAGATAGAAATATTATGAAGGAAAAAGGGTAGAGAAAGTGGTATAGAAGTTATAAGGTGTAGATGAAAAAGGGTATATATGGACAATTTCAACGTGATTCCGGGACGGAATCCTTTTAAGGGGGGAAGGATGTAATAACCCTAACTTTAGCAAAGCTACAGTGATCACATGAATAGTAAAATCTGAGGATTTAGAGAAATGATATATACGTACTCTATAAGGGAAACAGAAAATGAATAAACAGAAACCATATTAGTGTTGTACATGGAAAATAAGTGACTCGAAATGACGATAGATTCCAGAAATTCCTGAACATGGATTTTTAAGATTTTGATTTCAAATAAGCTTCTATTGGACATTAAGGAGCATGGAAATATTATAAGAATTATATATTGAGGGATTAGTGAATTTAGGTTAAACCAAAGGATTATTAAGTAAGAGAATACCAAAGGAAATTTGATTCGTAAATGATTTCAAAAACCACTGAGATAATGAGGTACATTCGAAACGAACCACAATTAGACGAGTATGAAGACCAAACAACCAAGATTAGTAATATAACAAGGATACATACCACATTATTATTATCCAAGATTATTATCATAATACTTAGAAAAAAAACAAGAAAAGAGATTATTAGATCATCAAGATGACATCACCATCCATTAACACTTGTTTTAAGGGTAAATTAGTACTTTTGCTAGGCTTAAACCATAAATATCTTCCAAGGCTTCCAAGACAAGATAGAATAATCAAGATTAAGGAAGATAAGATCAAAAATCAAGAGCAAAATCTCTCCCCCTCCATTTCTTGCAAATTCGGCCAAAACAGTAGCAGTCCAGAAAAACAGCCATAACTCCTTCGTTTCTCAGCCGAATTTCGTGTTCTTTAGCTTTTTGGAAAGGTATTGAGATGCCCTACAACTCTTGTTTAGGAACCTTGTCCATAAAACCAAGGTAAGGACCTCGTTTTTCATCTTCTTTCAGCTGCAGTTTAGTAACTCTAAGAATTAACTTGTGTTTTATGGTTTCTTTAGACTATCCAAGCTATTTTAAGGTTGTTTAAGGACTAGCCAAGGATTATTAAGTGTTGTTAAAGCTTCAAGGAAGGTATGGAGTTCATGAACCCTTAGTATTATCTTGAGGTTATGATGATTTATGGTTGGTTTAGTGATTAAGTGGTATAAATGTTATGATTATGATGTTATAAGTGTTTGTAAGTGATTAAAGTTGAATATGGAAGTGTTTGGGCTTGTAACCATGGCTGGTAATGAAGACCACATGGTGTAGGTGATGATTATTGTGTTTGAGAATTGATTTGGAGGAGTTGGATTTATGGAAAGTATGAAAATACAGCGGTTATAATGTCCGATTTTCGTTTAACCAAGAAACTGCCCTGTTTTGGAACAACAGAGGCATACGGTAGGTTCCTGTTTAGAACACCAACTGACCATGAGATGATAGAGCTTAGTTCATAGATCGTTTTGATATAAGGTGCGTTAAAATCTGATGAACGGTTTAGGAGAAAAGTCAGTTTTAGTGAAAGACGTTTAAAAACTGAGAAACCGTAATTGTGTTAACTTTGAGGCTATAACTACCATACTTATACATTCTTATAAGTCACGAAATTTTGGGATAGTGTAGTTGGGTGGTCAGAGGACCCTTGACAGTTGACCTTGCATTAAAATTCGAAATCCATATTTTCTGAGAATTTTTACAGTTAAGTGTGGTCGTTAGGGGAAATGGTGAAACTTCGATTGAGTTTATAAGTGGTTAAGTTCTTGAACCTTTGGGGTAATAGTGATACGTTAAACATATATTAAAGTGTCAAGGGTAATGTTATACAAGAGTGTAGTGAGTAAGAGATGTGGTATTCTAACGACGGTCCTTTTGTGTTTATAGAAACTCCGGAAGAGGGACGAACCATACCGTCAGGATACCGGAACCGAGGCAAGATCTTTTCTATCCCTACTTGGAAATTATTTATCTTCAAGGAAACTTGATTTCATGAAATATATATATATGTGATGCTATTGTTACTATATTGTTAAGAAATGGTTTTCTTTGATTATTAATGTAAAAAGGGAAGGTATATGAGTATGATATGAATATGGATATGAGTATGAGATGGATATGAATATACATAGAGATGATTATGCATGAAGTGAACATGCCTTATGATTAAGGGAAGATGAAGGAATGGTATCAGTCGTTATATAGAGTTATATATAAAGGAATGGTATCAGTTGTTATCTAAAGATATATAAAGGAATGGAATCAGTTATTATCTAGGGATTATACGATTTATAATATTATATTCTTTCTAAGTATTGTGATTTGATAAATATTATTGAATGGTATTTAATATTTTTGAGATAAATGGAATACTCTACGTATATAAAAGCATATATTGATTTCATTGAATACAGAGGAGATGTCTGAGTCATAATCAAAGTATTATGACATATATAAATTTAAAGGTGATGATAATGGAAATGGAAATGATGTATATGAAAGGAAATGTGAATGGAAATGGAAAATGTGAAATGGTATTTGATGATTTGAAAGGGGGATTGCAACAGTAAGCGTAAGAGGCTGTGTGGTAGTGGCACAGTCCAGCATCCAATATTTTATTTCGGCACGAAGATGCCAAGGGAGGATGTAGCAGGTAGCCTTCCTCCAGGGTTGATTACCAGGTAGGGATCATCCCTTCTACTAGTAGTAAACAGAGAGCGGATACGGTCAGGCGACTGATCATCGTCCTACGTATCTGGCGCCAGCAGATATCCCCAAAACTTGAAAGAAAGAATTGGAAATGGTTTTCAGATTTTTATAACTGAAAACAGAAAAGTGATATGAAATGATGGAATTATTGTTACAAACGAAGAGAAACTGATTTTATATTAATTTATATGATTGTTGCATAAGAAGAAAATGAGAAGATTATAGTGAGAGATTTGTTCAAGTTTCTATATTATCTTGAAAGATTACATTGAAATGGTATATTGATGGTTATGGCATTCAAGAAGAGGAACTGATATTATATGATGTTAGAAGCAAGATTGATGGAATGATACTATATATTTCTCACGTACAAGGATAATTGGAAAGTGTACATACATATTGAATGGAAATAAAATTCTTTCCATAATAACTGAAGTTTGCTTTTGTCTATTATATATATATAATGGTTTATTTTCCTTTGATGTTAGTAGATAGAAATTATATTGCTGAGCTACTTTAGCTCACTCTTGCTACTTATCTATATACAGCTAGGTAAGCCGATTCTACGCAGAACGCCCCGCAAGAGAGTAGGGGGAAGGCGACCTTCTGAGAGCGCGCTAGCATCGATTCTTGAGGAAGCGTAGAGGCAAACGGGTCCTGGTAGCTCTATGTATAATTAAGTGTGTAGGCATGTAATAAACTTTTGATTGTTGGAACGCTTCATGTCGAAGTGTCATTCAACAATGTACTTAAGTATGATCCTGGTTTGTAATAACTGTTCAACTCTTAATTTTATTATGGTAAATGTTGTTCTCTGAGCATATGACTGGTGTGTGTGTGTTTATTATTGCGGGGTCAATGGCATAAGTATTAATTGTTAAAAAAAAAACTCAAGAGATATTGATATTGAATGGAAATTGGTCCGTGATGGCCCGGATTTATGACCCCGAATTTGGGGCTGTCACATTCATCTTTTCTGTGAAGAAAATAAACCCAGGTAAATCTAGTATATTCATCAACAATGACTAGAGTATACCTTTTCTTACTGATGGACATAATATTCACTGGTCCAAACAAGTCAAGGTGAAGCATGTGATATGGTTCATCAATTGAGGATTCAGATTTACTCTTGAATGATGTCCTTCTCTGTTTAGCCTTCTGACAAGCATCACAGAGTCCATCAGGAGTATATAGAGCCTTTGGTAATCTTCTTACCAAGTCTTTCTTAACCAACTCATTTATATTGTTGAAGTTGAGATGAGAAAGCTTCTTATGCCAATTCCAACTTTCATCTATAGACGCTTTACTGATGAGGCATGTAGTTGGATTTTCAGTATTAGTGTGAATGTTGGCTTCATAAATGTTACCATGTCTTTGACCTGTTAATGCAACCTTTCCTGAAGATTTGCTAATAACTTCAAAATGAGTATCATTGAAATTGACACGATAACCTCTGTCTATGATTTGACTGACACTCAACAGATTGTGCTTGAGTCCTTTCACCAGAGCTATTTTTTCAATGATGACATTTCCAATTACAATACTGCCATATCCCAAGGTTTGTCCAATGTTGCCATCTCCATAAGACACAATTGGGCCAGCCTTCTCCTCAAATTCTGATAGCAAGGTTTTGTCTCCAATCATGTGCACAGAGCATCCACTATCCATGACTAACACATTTTTCTTTTTACCCTGCAATCAAGATCACAAAGAACTCAGTTAGAATTTTTAAAAACCCACACTTGTTGGGTTCTCTTTCCATGCAATTTAACATTTTTAGCAGCAGAAGATTTTCTTGTAAGGACACCTTCATCAGGATTAACTCCATCAGAATTAATCTTTTTCTTAACAGATGCATGATTAGTATTCAAGTTCTTTGTTTTTCCAAAATTTGCACTTTTATTGAACTTAGGCAAAGGCTCATAATAATTATAGTATAAATTATGGTATTCTTCACATGTATAAATAGAATGCCATTTACTGCCACAATGGAAACAAGGGTTCTATGGTTTATAAAATACTGATTTATTCCTAATGTCAGACTTAGGAACAACAGTTGGCTTCTTTTTACTCCTCCTGCAATCAATAGCAAGATGATTAGAGTTACCACAGTTAAAACATACTTTTCTTGGTGCATTTGGAATATACTTATAATTATTCTCCTTGTTTATTCCAACTTTACCATTCCTGTTCCTCTTGACAGTTGGAACTCTCTTCCTATCTGTTACATCACAGATTCTATCCCTTAATTGTTTCTTGGACAAGAGACCTACATTTTTGTTTTTGACAGTTCTAGACTCAGAGTGATGTGTAGAAGTAGATCCCTTTTCTGAAGTAGATTTGGGAATTTCTGGATACACATAATTAACAGGTTTTAATTTGGTTTTCGTACTGTCTGTAACATATCTGTTGGTTTTTGGATTTGTTGAGTCATCAACTATAACTCTTCCTGGATTTGATGAAACAACCTTTTCTTTGTCCTTTTTCTCATTTTCTGGCTTATAACCTAGACACTCTTTCCAGTTTTTATCAGTAATAATTTCATGAGTTTTTGTACCAGAATGTGTCCAGGTTCTGAGTTTTTCATTTGCCTCTTTAAGTTGCATTTCAAGTTCATTACATTTAAACTCTGTTTCAAGTTTCATGTGTTTAGCATTATCACATTCTGCTTGAACTTCCTGCAAGAAAATTAACTCAGCTTCTAGATGATCATTTCTCTTAACAACCTCTGCCATTTCAGATTTTATTCTAGTATTTTCAAGAGATTGACTCCTAAAACTAATATGCAGAGATTTTAAAAAAGATCTTAGCTCAGAGACATTATTAGTATCAAAATCAAACAAAACTTCAGATACCTTATTTTCACCAGCAGAAGTCTCATCAGTTTTAGCCATCAAAGCATAATTCACTTTTTCTTCTTCAGAGTCAGATGATGAATCCATCCAATCCTTTCTTGAAGAAATGAGAGCTTTGGTTTTGGTCTTCTTGCACTCAGTTGCAAAATGACCCATTCCATCACAGTTATAGCATCTGATTTTTGACTTGTCAAATTTGCTGCTTTTACCTTCTTTCTTCTTGTACCTGTCTTTGTCAGCATTGAAGGTTTTCTTCTGAAATTTCCCTTGCTTCCTAGCCTTTCTGAATTTCATCTTTTTGAAGCCCTTGACTATCATAGCAACCATTTCCATCATATCAGAATCAGTAGAGTCATCATCAGTATCAGGATCAGACTCAGTATCAGTATCTGATGATGAGTCATCAGGAATTGACTCTTTCACTCTACTTTTTCTGTTAGAAACCTCCTCAGCTTTTCCCTTTGATTTTGATTCAACATTCAAAGCAACAGCTTTTGCTTTGACATTTTTCTTGTTCTTCCTCTGTTGAACCTCAAGATCATGGGTTCTTAGCATCCCATAGACTTCATCAAGAGACAACATCTTCAAATCATATTGATGCCTTATGATTGAAGCTTGAGTATCCCACTCCTCAGTTAGAGCTCTGAGAAACTTGGTATTTGAATCCTCTGGATCATACTCTTTGCCAACTAGTGATAGATTGTTCAGTAACGTCAAGAATCTATCATACATATCAGTAAGGCTTTCATCAGATTTAGCATCGAACTACTCATACTCCTGAATCAGCAGAGCCCTTCTGTTTCTTTTGATAGATTCAGTACCTTGGCATTGAGTTTCCAAAGTATCCCAAATTTCCTTTGCAGTCTTGCATGCTATTACCCTGTTAGACATGACATTATCAAGACTGTTATGCAAAATATTTTTTACCTTTGCATCTTTGAGTACTTGAGCCTTTTCCTCTGTTGTCCACTCACTCTTTGCCTTAATGACATAGTGTTCAGCAACAGTCTCTGTTCTTGCAACTAGTCTTGTTGGAAGAAATGGTCCATCATTGATCCTGTCAAGATAGTCAGGATCAGTTGCTTCCAGATACATCATCATTTTCACTTTCCAAGTTGGATACTCAGTCTTCTTGAGAATTGGAATTTTGATGCTTTCATACTTGCTTGTCGACATCTTAAGATCGTTTCTGATTAATATTAATCAGTTTTGCTCTGATACCAATTGTTGCCCAGTAAATAACAATTGTAGAAGGGGGTTGAATACAATTGTATAAGATTTTCGACTTAAACAAATAACACAAGTATGAATCAATAACAGCTTTATTAATTCTGATATAAAACTGTTACAAAACTCTCTTAAGAAATTCTTATGTTCTTAAGAGCTGCTAGGTTACAAGATAAATCGTGTAAGCGATTACTTAATGTAAAACCTAAAACTGTGTTTATATAGAGTACACAATTACACTATTAATTACAAGATATTCTAAATCAATTACATATATCTCTGAATGCATATCTTGTATGATAGCTGCATTCCTACAATCTAGGAACCGACATATCAATCTTCCTTGATCTCTGCTCTGATGAGAATCTTCATGAAATACTGACCAGCTTCTAATCCTGATGATAGTCCAATACTGACGTTGTATTACTAATGATGTCAGCATCAGTATCTGATCAGTAATGCCAAGATCCTGATCATCACTTGAATCAATATCTAACACACACCATATTTACATGATCAACTAGTTAACCCGTTGATCTTAATCCTATTTTTCGGTGACATATCACATTACTTGCCTATATCTTTTTCTTGTATTGGCCATACATTAACTTGAACCCAATTGTCAAAGGCTAGTATAGTGCTTAAAGGAGTAATAAGGTGTGCAAGGAGGGGTTTATTGTTGGTCGTACTTTTGGGGGAAATATTGAAAATTGGGTTTGTTTATTTGATAGTCGGCATATGTAATAAATTGTGGGATCATTGTTATTGTTTATATTATTGTTTTATTTAGCTCTCGGGAAAAAAAAAGAGAAAAAATGAAAAAAAAAAAGAAAAAGAAAAAAAAGAAAAAAAATATATTATGAGAGCATGTTTGTGTTTGTTGTGATCCTACTTTAGTCGATTAGTCGAGTGTTCTTAGTAAAATTTATGTGGGGGGAACATAGTGTTGTGTATGATTTATTATGGTGCTTACTAGTTTTTGACACTTCACCTGTTTTGGCTTATTTGACATACCTTGTCCCTAGCCCCCGTTACAACCCGAATGAAGACCTTTTGATTATTGTCATTGATGTATGTTGTGTTAAGAGTTAGATTGATACCAAATGTCAAGCGTGTTTATGATTTTGTTGGAATTGAGTGATACACTTACCCTTGTTCTTGAGTGAATACTCTTTTGTGAGTGGATTGTGAGTGTTTGCTTATTTTTGCGTATGAGATCCCGAGTTTTGTCTCAAAGATGTACTCTTGTAGGCTTAGCATGTTTACTAAATTATTCTTACACTTGACATGGACTTGTGAGAACTTATGCATGTTCATTGAGTAGACTATGTGAATACTTGCACTTTCGACACCAAGACATTGCGTGATTACTTTGATTCTTAAATTGATATGGCATGAGAGGATGTGAAGGTATGGTAGGATATTAGTACTAGATTATTTGCATTTTCATATTAGTTGCATTCATGCATTGCATTGCATTGGATTTTGTGGGTACATTCGCTATAGGCCCTCACGAGACCTTACTCGTCCACTAGGGGCTGCCTAGGGGTTTAAAGGGCTTGTTGCATATGCCAAATGCAACCGTGATCACCTACGGAAGTGGTACTAGTTAGTTAGTTAGTTGTTTATGCTTGAGGACAAGCATCAATTTAAGTTTGGGGGTGTGATAAGTGGATTTATATCCACTTGGAGCGCTTCATATCGGCTTAAATTGATTCTTTTGGACTCAAATTTGTGTAGTTTTGATGTGTTTTTCTTAGTTGTGCAGATTTACGAGAATGTTGATTAAGGTTGATGCTTCTATCGTTTTTGGAGATTAAATTGATTAAAATTCGAATTTTCCGGGAAGGCTGCGCAGTCTACACTGTTTTGGCCATATCTGGAGTTCTAGAAGTCCGTTTGAGGCCCATAAGCAGTCCACGCGAAGATAACGAGATTCTCTATCATTCTAAAGTGGTCCGAGGTCCAATTACGATTGGAACGTTCCAGAATATCTGAATAAAATCAGCCACGAATTTTCCTTAAAAACAGACTCAGTTCATGAAACGTATTTTGCAGAAATTCTATTATAATTCTGTTTTGGTATTTTCTTGCTGGTCAAGACTTCAAGAGGCTATATAAACACATCTTGGGACACATTATTGGGGGTAAAAATATTAGATCAGATAATATAGTTTAGAGTAGATTAGTATTATTAGTTGGAGATGTAGAGAAACACCATGACTCTTCTTTTGGGTGACAACATTGAAGTTTGAAGGTTTTGTTCTCTTAATCTTTTCTTTGTTCCTATTAGTTTAATTATGTTTTCTTGTTTTACTTGTTTAATTATTAGCGAGTAGTTATTAGCGAAGATAACGAGATTCTCTATCATTCTAAAGTGGTCCGAGGTCCAATTACGATTGGAACGTTCCAGAATATCTGAAGAAAATCAGCCACGAATTTTCCTTAAAAACAGACTCAGTTCAGGAAACGTATTTTGCAGAAATTCTATTATAATTCTGTTTTGGTATTTTCTTGCTGGTCAAGACTTCAAGAGGCTATATAAACACATCTTGGGACACATTATTGGGGGTAAAAATATTAGATCAGATAATATAGTTTAGAGTAGATTAGTATTATTAGTTGGAGATGTAGAGAAACACCATGACTCTTCTTTTGGGTGACAACATTGAAGTTTGAAGGTTTTGTTCTCTTAATCTTTTCTTTGTTCCTATTAGTTTAATTATGTTTTCTTGTTTTACTTGTTTAATTATTAGCGAGTAGTTATTTCTAGGGCTTAAAGGGAAGCCATGTTTGCACTAATATTGGCATGATTTTCATAGTGATTTGATTGGTTATGGTTAATTCTGATTGATATGTTTTAATCGTTAATTTGTGTAATAGGCCGATATCACGAATTAATTATATGCAAATAGGGGTATGGATCGAGAGATCTACTTACTAGAGGCACACATACGATTAGCAGAATTGAATTTGAGTGCGGAAGCATCATTGGATTTCTGAGAGCATTAATGCTTGGAAGAGATTAACTTGACTCTAATTACCTGATTGATTTAATTACTAAAAGTGGTTAATTGTGTTGAATGTTTCGAGAGTGTTAATGCTTGGAAGAGATTAACATACTCTAGTCATAGGATCACATTGATTGTTTTAGCTTAAGAGCCAATTGTGTAAGCATGGTGGACCTGATTGCCCTAGGTTTTAAATAAATTGTTTATCATCTGTTTAATTAGTGTTAATCTTGTTTAATTAGTTAATTAATATTCTCCAATAATCATTTGTCCCTGAAACAATTAGCGATAACTGAAAAGGAATTAGTAGAACCTGTCTCCTTGTGGATTCGACCCGCTTGTCATCTGTACTAGCAATAGACACCGTGCGCTTGCGGTTAGGTATAATTTGACATATCAAGTTTTTCGCGCAGGCAGCACCCCTGTAACGCAGGCAGCACCCCTGTAACAGTGATTTTCGCGCAGGCAGCACCCCTGTAACGCAGGTTGCTCCTGCGTTACTACCTCTAACGCACTTTGCCTCCCTAACGCGCAGCCTGCGCATGCGCTTCTGAACTGGGCGCTGTCTGCGCTACACGCGCGCGCCTGGCGTGTCATCCAGCAGGTTTTTTCAGAATTTTGTGCGCTGTTCTGTTGTTTTCAGGCGACTGTTCAGTTTATATATATATAAAAAAAAACTTTTCAACCCCAAAATTCTATTTATACTCTCCCCTTTACACCTAATTCTTTTCCTATTTCAATTCCAAAACCCTCCATCTTTTCTTTTAAAATTCTAAACCTATTTCTATTCTAATTCTTATTTATTATTATTATTATATATTATTATTATTATTATTATTATTATTATTATTATTTTTATTTTTATTTTTACTCCCTAAACCCTATTTCTATCTTCCATTAAATTTCGTACCTTACACATTAAAAATTTTATTCATCCTATCCATAATCTTATATATATACCCACCTATACATACAAATCCAATTCCTCTTCTACTTCTTTAAATCTCTAAAAATTCAATTCTAAAGAGGAATTAATTGCAAGTTCACCTCTCCAATTCGTAGTTGGGATATCTCTTCTCTATTTTCTTTTTATTACGAATTTGTGTTCTTGTCAATTGGGGGTTTTGTATTAGTTTTGTTAATTGGGTATTTTTGGTAGGATATTTCTTGGTGGATGTTGGTGAAGCTATTGTTGAGTGGGACACCTTGATTCCAGGGGGGTTTTCTTTCTTTTCTTTTTAGTGTATTTTATTTTGTTTTTAGTTGTAGTTTTGTATCTTGTTCATTAGTTCATTGGGGACAATAAACTGCTTAAGTGTGGGGAAGGGTTCTCAATGTTAAGATAAAAAAAATTAAAAAAATTAAAAATACCAAAAATAATTCTAGCCATGCAATTTGATTAGTTGTTGTATTTTGCTTGATACACCCATGCATGCGTAGAATTCTTGTGTTCTTGACGCTTTTGTATGAGAAGTGACGTGCTTTGTTCTTGTGCACACACTTACACTAGCAAGTTGAAGCTGGTAGACTTAATTGGATGTTGTAAGTGATTAAAATGACATGAATATGTACAAGATGACTTGGTTTTCATGCTTTGAGTACAAGTAGGTGCGTTAGAGAGTCTTGTTACTTGGGATTGATTATGTTTTGTCACACCAAGTGAGTTTTGAGCCTATATGCATATCTTTTGCATGATTTTTCGTTTACTTGAGTGTCCACATGTTGTTTACATTGCTAGCACTTACTTGAGATCTTTCTTGAAATGCATGACATTACTTGATGATGAGATGATAAAGGCACTTAGGTTTGACCTCGTATTTCCCATATTTTCACACCTTTTAAACATGATCAATTAGTTAACCCTTTGAGCTTAATCCTATTCTTTCGGTGACACACTACATTACTTGCCATTATCCTTTTTATTCTATTGGCCTTACCGTAATTTTGAACCTAAATTGTCAAAGGCTAGTATAGTGCTTAAGGGAGTAATAAGGTGTTCATAAAAGGGGGGTTATTGATGATCATACCATTGGGGAATATTGATTTTGGTTGATGCTTGCTAGTCGAAATTCATAAAAATATCTATGGATCATTGTGTTTATTCTTTAGCTCTCTAAAAAAAATAGAAAAAAAGAGAAAAAATAAATAAATTTGAGAGCATTCTTATGTTTGTATGATCCTTCTTCATTCGACTAATCAAGTTATTATGTAAGGGTTATTGAAAAATCCAAGTGTGGGGAAGTATTTGTTTTAATAGAAAGGGAATTGAATAATGATTATTGTTGGGTACTAGCTTTTGACGTAACCTGTTTTAGATTTACTTGACATACCTGGTCCCTAGCCCACGCTACAACCCGAATAAAGACCTTTTGATTGTCATCAATGATGTATGTTGTGTTGAGAGTGAGATTGATTGCGAGTGTCAAGTTGTGTTTATGATTTTGTTGGAATTGAGTGATACACTCACTACAACAAAAACTGCATCATACAACACGTTTCACACAACGGTTAATCAAAAAACCGTTGTCCCGAAAAAACAAACAACGGTTAATGGCCTGTCCTCGTAAAAACGTTGTCAGAGTCTTTCTATGACAACTGTGTTTGGTGTTTTTTGAAACCGTTGTCTAAGCGGTATGCTCTTATAAAATCAGACAACAGTTCTATTGTAAATATGTTGTGTGGAACCATTTAATACAACTGTGCAGCACCGTTGTATGTGACAACTTCATATTATCTTCAGACAACGCTTTTAGACAAAACCGTGGTGTAAGTTAGACAACAGTTTATTAGAAGTGTTGTTGTATGGAACATTAGACAATGTGTCTCAAATACCGTTGTCAGAAGGAAAGTTGATAGACAATGGTTATTAGCATTGTGAGATAAATGGGTATCATACAACAGTGCAAAATACCGTTGTTTGAACATCCTCTTTAGAAGACGGTCATAAACATTGGTAGAATAACTGCTGTCTGTTTAGTAAGGATACAACGTAGAATAACCGTTGTTTAATGGTTTTATAAAACCGTTGTGTGAACTACTGGGAAATTTGAATTGAAATGGGTGGGAAATAATGAAATGTTTAGTGGGAATAATGAAATAATTTGAATTGAATTTGGTGGGAAATAATGAAAATTTTGAATTGGATTTGGTGGGAAATTATTAAATATTCAGACAACGGTTTTATGATAAAAACACTGTTGTGTGATAGTAAGCACAACAATGGCTTTTCATAAAAAACTGTTGTGTAATGTTTAACAATTTTAAATCGTTAAATAACAGTTTGCGTGTTTTACTACGTTTTTGTTAAAATCTCGTAAAACCTGACCTTTTTATTTTTTGATTATTTTTTCCCAATAATAAAATGAGTGTTTATTAACATTAGTACGGTTCGAGCTTCGAAAAATTATTCAGTA
The DNA here is from genome assembly GCA_037693485.1 of Kitagawia praeruptora. NCBI lineage: Eukaryota > Viridiplantae > Streptophyta > Magnoliopsida > Apiales > Apiaceae > Kitagawia > Kitagawia praeruptora. The sequence continues at coordinate 33,600,406 of CM075346.1, read as the reverse complement.
AATTTGGATCGTGCCCCGTTACAAGAAGCATCAATATTAATTTACTACGTTTTTGTTCAAATCTCATACAACCAGACTTTTTTATTTTTCAATTATTGTTTCCCAACACTAAAATAAGTGTTTACTAACATTTGTACGGTTCGATTGTCGAAAAAATCATTCAAAAAAATTATTCAGTGAATCTGGATCGTGCCCCGTTACAAGAAGCAACACTATTAATTTACTACGTTTTTGTTAAAATCTCGTACAACCCGACTTTTTTATTTTTCAATTATTTTTTCCCAACACTAAAATGAGTGTTTACTAACATTTGTACGGTTTGATCGTCGAAAAAATCATTCAAAAATATTATTCAGTGAATCTTGATCGAGTCCTATTATAGGAAGCAACACTTTTACTACGTTTTTGTTAAAATCTCGTACAACCCAACCTTTTGATTTTTGGATTATTTTTTCCTAACACTAAAATGAGTGTTTATTAACATTCGTACGGTTTGATCGTCGAAGAAATCATTCAAAAAAATTATTCAGTGAATCTTGATCGTGCTCCGTTACAAGAAGCACCACTTTTAATGTACTACGTTTTTTGTTAAAATCTTCTACAACCCAACCTTTCTATTATTCAATTATTTTTTCCAAACACTAAAATGAGTGTTTCTTAACATTAGTATGGTTAGATCGTCGGAAAAAACATTCAAAAAAAATATTTAATGAATCTTGATCGAGTCCTGTTACAGGAAACATCACTTTTCCTACGTTTTTGTTAAAATCTCGTACAATCCGACCTTTTTATTTTTCGATTATTTTTTCCCAACACTAAAATGGGTGTTTATTAACATCCGTACGGTTCGATCGTCGAAAAAATCATTAAAAAAAATTATTCAGTGAATCTGGATCGTGCCCCGTTATCAGAAGCTAAACTTTTACTAAATTTTTGCTAAAATCTCCTACAACCAAACCTTTTTATTTTTTGACTATTTTTTTCCAACACTAAAATGAGTGTTTATTAACATTTGTACGGTTCGATCGCCGAAAAAACCATTCAAAAAAATTATTCAGTGAATCTGGATCGTGCCCCGTTACAAGAAGCAACACTATTAATTTACTACGTTTTTGTTAAAATCTCGTACAACCCGACTTTTTTATTTTTCAATTATTTTTTCCCAACACTAAAATGAGTGTTTACTAACATTTGTACGGTTCGATCGTCAAAAAAATCATTCAAAAAAATTATTCAGTGAATCTTGATCGAGTCCTGTTAAAGGAAGCAACACTTTTACTACGTTTTTGTTAAAATTTCGTACAACCTGACCTTTTTATTTTCGGATCATTTTTCCTAACACTAAAATGAGTGTTTATTAACATCCGTACGGTTCGATCGTCGAAAAAATCAATAAAAAAAAATTATTCAGTGAATCTGGATCGTGCCCCGTTATAAGAAGCTACACTTTTACTAAATTTTTGCTAAAATCTCCTACAACCAAACCTTTTTATTTTTTGATTATTTTTTCCCAACAGTAAAATGAGTGTTTATTAACATCCGTACGGTTCCATCGTCGAAGAAATCATTCAAAAAAATTATTCAGTGAATCTGGATCGTGCCCCGTTATCGGAAGCTACACTTTTACTAAATTTTTGCTAAAATCTCCTACAATCAAACCTTTTTATTTTTGATTATTTTTTCCCAACACTAAAATGAGTGTTTATTAACATTCGTACGGTTTGATCGTCGAAGAAATCATTCAAAAAAATTATTCAGTGAATCTGGATCGTGTCTCGTTATATGAAGCAACACTTTTACTATATTTTCGCTAAAATCTCGTACAACCCGACCTTTTTATTTTTCGATTATTTTTTTCCAACAATAAAATGGGTGTTTATTAATATTCGTACGGTTCGATCGTCGAAGAAATCTTTCAAAAAAAATTATTCAGTGAATCTTGATCGTGTTCCGTTATAGGAAGCAACATTTTTACTACATTTTTGCTTAAATCTCGTACTAACCGACCTTTTTATTTTTCGATTATTTTTTTCCAGCACTAAAATTGGTGTTTATTAACATTCGTACGGTTCGATCGTCGAAGAAATCTTTCAAAAAAATTATTCAGTGAATCTGGATCGTGTCCCGTTACATGAAGCAACACTTTTACAACTTTTTTGTTAAAATCTCGTACAAGCCGACCTTTTTATTTTTTGATTATTTTTTCACAACACTAAAATGGGGTTTATTAACATTCGTACTGTTCGATCGTCTAAGAAATCATTAAAAAAAATTATTCAGTGAATCTGGATCGTGTCCCGTTATAGGAAGTAACATTTTTACTACATTTTTGTTAAAATCTCGTACTAACTGACCTTTTTATTTTTTGATTATTTTTTCACAACACTAAAATGAGGGTTTATTAACATTCATACGAGTCGATCGTCTTTATTAATAGTAATAAATTAAAATAATTAAAAATTTCAAAAATTTCAAATTTATCTTATATAAAATTTATCTATTTGAATTAATTTTTTCATGAACTAGTAAAAAAATTAATCCATATTTCATTTCCCTCCTCTAATTCATTTCCCCTTGTTAAAATTTCCCCCCTTTGTCAACATTTCGTTTCCCCCCTTCTCCATCTCTCTTAACCTAGATCAGGCGCCCCTCTTTACTATCCCTCTCTCATTTCACTAACCCAGCAGCCCATCTCGTCAATTCTCTAGTTACCTCTTAGCCTTTTTTCTTTTTTTTTTATTCAATTTTGTTATATAATTCTTCTCCTTCTTGTATTAAATCCCTCAATTAGTTACTTATATAATCAATTGCCTCAAACACCTCACCGGTCAATTGAGGAGAGGTATGTGAAGACTAGGGATTTGCAGAGTTTGGTTGAGGATTTAGAGGCGGTGTTAGAAAGGTCGAATAAGGAGAGAGCGGAGTTGGAGTTGGAAGTGCTTTTGAAGAAGTCGGAGAGGAAGGTTAAGGAGATGGAGGGTAAGATGGGGTTTGTGGTCTCTCTCTCCTTCTCTCCCTCAATCTCTCTCTCCCTCTCACGTTTTGTTTTGAAAAATGAGTTTAGAAGGGTTCTTGTTTATTATTGATAAACTATGTGTGTGTTTTATATGAATGAGTATAATGTTTGATAAGTGTGTGTTTTGTTGTAGATTTGTGGCGGCCGAGAGGTATTTGGATGCTCTGGAACTTTAAGCTATTGGACGAGGTCAAAATCCTTTTTCAATACTTCCCTCAGATTTAGAATTGTGTGTGCAGATGTGGGAAGATCTAATCCTCAAAGCTAAAGAAGGAGGTCTTGATGTTATTGAAACTTATGTTTTCTGGAATGTTCATGAGCCCACTCCTGGCAATGTACACTACCTTTTAATATCCATTAAATTGTTTATGTATGCATTTAAATTTAATCTCTTCATGATTAGTCTTTTGTATATACTTACAGTATAATCTTGAGGGGAGGTATGATATAGTGAAGTTTCTAAAGACAGTGCAGAAAGCAGGGCTCTATGCTCATATTCGCATTAGGCCTTATGTTTGTGCTGAATGGAATTTCGGGTACTCTTTGTTTTAGTTTCTTTTATGTAGTTGAGTTTAATGGAGTTATAATAGTAATGTGTTACCTTTCGTGAATTTTGTAGTGGATTACCAGTTTGGCTCAAGTATGTCCCAGGTATCAGCTTCATAACAGATAATGAGCCATTTAAGGTCATAAAGATTTAACCTTTTGTTTTTTCGTAAGAATTTTTTACCAAGCATATGATGCACAGTTGCAGAGAAGTGAACTTAATTAGTGGTTTGTGTTGTTTCTGTAGATGGCTATGAAAGGGTTCACTGAAAAAATAGTTAATTTGATGAAGAGTGAAAATATGTTTGAGTCCCAGGGTGGCCCTGTTATACTCTCCCAGGTTTGTGTTCCAGGGTTTTTATTACTTCAAATAGTTTGGTTATGTGATTAGTGAATTTCTTAACTTAACTAGCTGATTAAGTAATGAAATATTCATATTTATTACATGTGGTTTTTCTTCAAAAGAATGTTATAGATAAAATGTGGTTGTACAGATTGAGAACGAGTATGGACTACAAGGTAAATATCTTGGAGCTGCTGGGCATAACTATATGACTTGGGCAGCAAAGCTAGCTGTCGGCTTAGATACAGGGGTTCCCTGGTTTAAGTGCAAAGAAGACGATGCCCCTGATCCTGTGGTTAGTACTCCTTTGAGTTCGCTACCAAATCTACTCTTGTCAAGTTGTCATCTTGTCATACGGCCTAGTTTATTATTAAACACTTCCTACTATTTTTTTTTAAATGTCAGTATATTACATGAGATAAAGTTTCGAGTACTTAACATCTGCACCTCATGTTCTTTCACCTATGAATTGAACCCATTTTTCCGATCCGATTGTACTTACGAAGATTAATTTCATTATTGCTATTGTAGCATGTAATCAAAGGAGCTGAGAAGGTTAAGAATTTGTTTAGTTTTGATCCAGCATCGTATTATTGCTTATGGAATATTTTACATGCATTGACAATGGTATCTTAAAAAATTGTATATTTGGTCTTATTTGTCAGCTGGAAGTATTCTTGATATAAACTATTGACTCATGGTCTTATGCAAGTTCAGATTGGCAAGTCGGTGGAGAGCTAAATTGGTTGTAAGTACCACATATGCACATGCAGATATGTTTTGTAAATATGAAAGAAAGATCTTGTTGCTGCTATGCGAATAAGATACATACTTTTGGATACTTATGTAGAATTGTTTAACCATTAAATTATGCACTTGTTCTATAATGAAGAGGAGATGTAAAAAGTACAAACAACTCAATTATAGTGTTATTATGCTTACTGCTCCAAATATGAATCAAAATCCTTGTTACTCTTAAAGTTTCAGCTGAATATCTAAGAAACTTAATACTATAATCCAGTGGAACATGAAATGCAAACAATAATTTATATTCCGCTCATGTCTTCCTGCATCTCAATGGTTTACTTGATTTTGTAGACTTGTAGCAAACCTACAATCACACCTGTTATCATTCTTTCCATTTGGAAAAAAAATAAACTTTTGAGCTTGGAGATTGATGCTAATGCTAATAAGTTTCCCTGAACAGAGTTAAACTTCATTATTTTGTGATTACAGCCAAATTGCAGAAAATTGATTATCCTCCCTAGAGACAAATATTGATGTTCTATGTTACAATTGCAGTTGCTGTGAAAGCTTCCAAGGACGAGTTTCTGTTCAAGAAGAGGAGTTCCAAGCAAAATGGAATTTTAGTTGTGTAACATTAAATGAAGATTGATTATTTTGTAGTGATTGTATTAAATTTACAATGTTGACATTTTTTTAGTTAAGTAATGTACAATTTATATTAATTTTGGTGTGTTGATTGTATTTTCTAGCATAGTTTTTTTATGTAAATAAACCATTGTCTAATCTATTTTTAGCAAATGAAGGCATCTTTAATAACAATTGTTATAAATCATATATGACAATAGGCATGATTTAGAAGAAACCATTGTAGGACTCCTTTTACATAACTCTTTCTTATATAAAACTGTTGTATTTAGAGACTCTTCACAACGGGAAACAAGGGTATCAGCAAATCTGATAGCATATATGTTGTAGTGTTAGAGTTCTTACAACTCTTTCTATTTAAGGAACCATTATTTTAACCCTTGAACAACAACAAATGTTATTTTTAAAACACTTGACTGACTTCATTTCAGACAATGGTTTTAAAAAACATAGTGTTGTTGTTTCTAGGTGTTATACAACGGCGTCCGAAAAATGGAGCGTTATCTTGCAATATGTTGGACAACAGCTGTAGAACTGTTGTGTCACCTTCTTCTATGCATCGGGTAAAAAACCATTGTCTGATTTCAATCAGACAACTACCGGATAGACAACGAAAAAAATGGAGGTCAGGCAACGGTGAAAAACAGTTGTAGGATCGAGTTTTTCTTGTAGTGACTTAACCTTGTTCTTGAGTGAATATTCGTTTTTGAGTGAAAGGTGAGTTATTACTTGTTTTGGCATAGGAGATCCCAGGTTTAGACTTAAAGATGTATTTCTTGTGGGCTTAGCATGATTACCAACGATTTTTACACTTGACATGAATTTTTATGACCTTCTGCATGTTGGTTGAGTAGACTACGTGAATACTTGCACTTTCGACACCAAGACATTGTATGTTTGCTTTGATTCTTAAGTTGATGTGGCATGAGAGGACTTGTGTGTGTGGTGTTGTGTTAGCATTGATCTTTTGCATGGTTAGATGAATTTTGTGGGTATATTCACTATAAACCCTCACGAGACAACACTCGTCCTACTAGGGCTGCCTAGGGGTTTAACGATTTGTTGCATATGCTCAATGCAATCATGTCATCTACGAAAGTGATGTTTGTTAGGACTTAGTTTTTATTTCACTTATTTGCCCGAGGACGTGCAAATGCTTAGTGTTGGGATGTTTGATAGAGTATATTTTTATATATATTCTAGATGATTTTATTCTCATATTTATTGTGTTTTGCATTTATTTGGATTTTTATTTAATAGATTTTATTGTTTTATTGTAGGAAATAAAGAATTCATGACTTGGAAGGATTTGGAGCAAAAAGAGCTATTTTGGAGATAAAATAGGAGAAAATTCGTATTATATGGCTACACGGGCTGTTTAACATTGTTTGGGCCATATCTTGAGTTCCAGAAGTCAGAATTTGACGATCTTACTGTCCACGCAAAGCTTGTAGAATTATCTACAATTCAGAGGTGGTCCAGTAAGCAAAATCCAGTTGGAAGAGCCCGGAAACAGAGGAGAAAAAGAAGTTACGAATTTTACAACCAAGCTTGGAAACTTGCCATCTTCTATTCCAACTCTAAGAAGGCAATTGCTTAGAGGCTAAATCAAGAGGCTATATAAACAAATCTTGGGACACATTATGGGGGATGTAATATTAGATCAGATAATATAGTTTAGAGTAGATTAGTATTATTATTAGTTGGAGATGTAGAGAAACACCATGACTCTTCTTTTGGGTGACAACATTGAAGTTTGAAGGTTTTGTTCTCTTAATCTTTTCTTTGTTCTTATTAGTTTAATTATGTTTTCTTGTTTTACTAGTTGTTTTACTTGTTTAATTATTAACGAGTAGTTATTTCTAGGGCTTAAAGGGAAGCCATGTTTGCACTAATATTGGCATGATTTTCATAGTGGTTTGATTGGTTATGGTTAATTCTGATTGATATGTTTTAATCATTAATTTGTGTAATTGGCCAATATCATGGATTAATTATATGCAAATAGGGGTATGGATCGAGAGATTTACTTACTAGAGGCACACATACGATTAGCAGAATTGAATTTGAGTGCGGAAGCATCATTGGATTTCTGAGAGCGTTAATTCTTGGAAGAGATTAACTTGACTCTAATTACCTGATTGATTGAATTACTAAAAGTGGTTAATTGTGTTGAATGTTTCGAGAGTGTTAATGCTTGAAAGAGATTAACATACTCTAGTTATAGGATCACATTGATTGTTTTAGCTTAAGAGCCAATTGTGTAAGCATGGTGGACCTGATTGCCCTAGGTTTTAAATAATTTGTTTATCATCTGTTTAATTAGTTAATTTAGTTTAATTAGTTAATTAATAATTTCACATATTCGTATGACCCTTGAAACAATTAGCGATAACTGAAAAGGAATTAGTAGAACCTGTCTCCATGTGGATTCGACCCGCTTGCCATCTGTACTAGCAATAGACACCGTGCGCTTGCGGTTAGACATAATTTAACACATCACATATTCAGAGGTTAAAATCTGGAGTCTGTTTTCCCGGACTTCATCAGTTCCTTCATTGATGATCTCAATAGTTTCCCAGATGTGTTTAGCAGTTTTACAATTCATCACATGACTATACATCACAGCATCTAGGGAATCTATCAGAATGAGTCTCAAATTCTTGTCTAGTCCAACATCCTCCTTTTCATCAGAAGAATAGATCTTAGAGTCCTTTTCATAGGTTCCAGCAGGTGTTGTAACAACTCCATCAGTAACAACTTGTTCTTCATGAACCATAGGAATTTTAGGTCCATTTTTCAGAACACCCAAATATTTGGGATTTGTAACATCTAAAAACAACTCCATTTTATTTTTCCACATATCATAATTATCCTTATTAAATATGGGAATCTTAACAATGGCTTTTGAAGACATGATGAATTTTTAAGTGAGTTAAAAATTCGAGATAAATTTTTGATTAAATAAAAATAGGATCTTGATTTGTGTATCAATCAATAGGCTCGGATACCAATTGTTAGGTCCAATAAGATTGTAGAGGGGGGGGGTTAAATACAATCTATATCAATATATTATTATTATTTTGAGAATATGATCTGTATGAGTTATATGTGATAAGTTGTAAAGCGTATAGGATGCTTTTGGGTAGAATAGAGATAGACGATTAAGGTTACAAGCGTACTGAAGTAGTACTTTAGCTTTCTATAGGTACGAATGTGAGGCCGACTAAGAGCTAGCACAAATGTAGATGGAATCTTGAGGAAATGGAATAATTATCAGAGTTGACGAGTGTGCCCGTGTAGCGGCTGCCAAGTTATAGAAGAAAGGAAAATTTATGATCGATTAGAGGCCAATGTATAAAGAAAAATAGCCTGATGTGAAGTGAGGATAGAAACGAGATGTTGAAATTTGAAACTTCATGTATTGAGGCAAGTATTATATCCCTCACTTATTGTTCAAGTGAAGTAAAATTCTCATGTGTTAGTTATATGTTTGCTCAAATTCTTTATTGTAAACGTTTACTCCCTTCATATTTATTTTGAATGATGTGAATCTGTTTTTATTTATTGTAAGGTTTTCTTCCAATTCCTATTGCTCGGGTCTATACCTCATTCCCTTGTTTCAAGTGACATTTTCCTTTAACTAGCATTCAAATAATTATTCTCAAATTATTTTTCAATTGTTGATTCTCTTCACCTATCGTCCTGGTGTTGATTTCTTTTAAAATTATTTATCTCAATATTCCTTATCTTTATTAACATTCTTCAAAGAACGTTTTTCTTCAAATTGTTGTAAACTAATTCGAGGTTTATATTATCGTTGAAGCATGTGTTGCTCGATGACGGTTAAAACCGAGAATGACTTGAGATCTTCTTATTTATTCAAACTCATTATTGACAGGCCGGTTCTGGCAGCTAAAGCCTATGAGTGATTAGCCGACAAGAGTGAGATCTTGAGTATTAATTGAGAATTTCTTAAATCTTCTTTTGAACTTCGGATTTTCTCTAATCCATGATGTAATAACCCTAACTTTAGCAATGCTACAGTGATCACATGAATAGTAAACTTTGAGGATTTTGATTTCGAATAAGCTTGTATTGGATATTAAGGAGCATGGAAATATTAAAGGAATTATATATTGAGGAATTAGAAGATTTAGGTTAAACCAAGGGATTATTAAGTTAAGAGAATACCAAAGGAATTTGGATTTTTAAATGATTTCAAAAACCACTGAGATAATGAGGTACATTCGAAACGAATCATAATTAGACGAGTATGGAAACCAAGCAACCAAGATTAGTAATATAACAAGGATACATACCACATTATTATTTACCAATGTGATTGGCATTTTACTTAGAAAATCAAGAAATTAGGAGATTAGATCATCCAAGTGACATCACCACCCATTAACACATGTTTTAAGGGGTAAATTAGTATTTTTGCAAGGCTTTAACCACAAAATATCTTTCCAAGCTTCCACAAGACTCTAGTATTAGCAAGATTAAGCCAAGATAAGATCAAAACAAAACACAAAAATCTCTCCCCTCTCCATTTCATTACATTCGGCACAAGCAAGAAAAAGGAAGAAAATAAAATCTAAAACCCTAGCTAACATCAAGATTAAATCAAGGGAAAAATCATGGAGCTTCTTGGAGGATAGATTAAGACAAGCACAAAGTTTCATAGCCATTAAGCATCATTTGCATAGGTAATAAATTCATGAAAGTTGATGATGAATAGTGATGAATAGTAGTTTTCAAGAAACTAACTTCGTTTTTATGGTTCCTTTAGTTGATTCAAGCTATTATAAGGTTGTTTAAGGTTATCCCAAGGCTTGTTAAGGGTTGTTAAAGCTTCAAGAAGGTATAATCCCAAGGCCCTCTAGTATTACTTTGTTTATATGATAGATTACAGAAAGTTTAGTGATTAAAGTTATGTTTCATGATGATCCATGTGTTTGTAAGTGATTAAAGTTGAATATGGAAGGAGTATGTGCTTGTAACCATGGTTGGTAAGATGACCACATGGTGTAGGTGATGGTGTATAAGGTGGATGTTTGATTTGGAGGAGTTTGATTTTTTGGAAAGTATGAAAATATAGCCGTTATAATGTTCGATTTTCGTTTAACCAAGCAGATGCCCTGTTTTTGGAACAACAGTCACGTACATTAGGTTCCTGTTTAGAACACCAACTGACCATGAGATGATAGAACTTGGTTCATAGATCGTTTTGATATAAAGTGTGTTAAAATCTGATGAAAGGTTTAGGAGAAAAGTCAGTTTTAGTGAAAGACGTTCGAAAGTCGAGAAAACGTAGTTGTACCAACTTTGAGGCTATAACTACCATACTTAGACACTTTTAAAAATTATAAAATTTTGGATATTGTAGTAGGGTAGTCAAAGAGGCATTACCAGTTGACCTTGTGGTAAAATTCGAAATCCATATTTTCTGAGAATTTTTACAATTAAGTGTGTTCGTTAGGGGAAATGGTGAAAAACATTGAAACTTTTATTGAGTTTAAAAATGGTTAGGTTCTTGGAACCCTTGGGTTATAATAGCATGTTATTCACCTAGTAAGCATTAAGGGTGTGATTATATAAAGGTGAAGTGAGAAAGGAATGTAGTATTCTAACGACGGTCCTTTTTGTGTTTATAAAAACTTCGGGAGAGCCACGAGCCATACTTCCAGGATACAGAGATTGAGGCAAGATCTTTTCTATCCCTACTTGAAAATTATTTATCTTCAAAGAAACTTGATTTCATGGAATATATATATGTGATGCTATTGTTACTATATTGTTAAGAATTTGTTTTCCTTGATTATTGATATTAAAAGGAGAGGCATATGAAGATGTATATGAATATGGATATGGATATGAGTATGAGATGGATATGGATATACATAGAGATGATTATGCATGAAGTGAACATGCCTTACGATTAAGAGAATATGAAAGAATGGTATCAGTTGTTATCTAAGGTTATATGATTTATAATATTATATTCTTCCTAAGTATTGTGATTTAATAAATATTATTGAGTATTATTTAATACTTCTAAAATAAATGGAATACTTTATGTATATAAGAGCATATTTAATTTCATTGAATACAGAAGAGATGTCTGAGTCATATCTAAAGTATTATGGTGTATATATTTTAAAGGTGATGATAGATAGAGATGGAAATGTGAATGAAAATGTGAATGAAATTGTGAATGGAATAATGATTTGAAAAGGGGGATTGTAACAGAAAGCGTAAGAGGCTCTGTGCGGCACAGTCCAGCACTCAATATTTTCGGCACGAAGATGCCAAGGGAGGATGTAGCAGGTAGCCTTCCTCCAGGGTTGATTTCCAGGTAGGGATCATCCCTCTACTAGTAGTAAACAGAGAGCGGATACGGTCAGGCGACTGATCATCGTCCTACGTATCTGGCGCCAGCAGATATCCCCAAAACTTAAAAAGAAAGATTTGAAAAATGGTTTTCAGATTTCTATACTGAAAACAGAAAAGTGATATGAAATGATGGAATTATTGTTACAGATGAAGGGAAACTGATTTTATATTAAATTATATAATCGTTGCATAAGAAGGAAATAAGAAGATGATAGCGAAAGATTTGTTCAAGTTTTCATATTATCTTGGAAGAGTACACTGAGATGGTATATTGATTTTATATGATATTAGAAGAGAGACTGATAGAATAATATTATATATTTCTTTTCGTACAAAGATAATTGGAAAGTATATCTATAACGAAAATAAAATTTCTTTCCATAATAACTAAAAATTGTTTTGTTTAATACATATATATATAATGATTTACTTTCCTTTGATGCTAGTTGATAGAATTTATCTTGCTGAGCTATTTTAGCTCATTCTTTCTACTTATGTATATACAGTTAGGTATGCCGATACTCCACAAAACACCCCGCAAGAGGGTAGGGGGAAGGCGACCTTTTGAGAGCACGTTGGCACCGATTCCTGAGGTAGCATAGAGGCAGACGGGTCCTGGTAGCCTTATGTATAATTAAGTATGTAAGCCTGTAATAAACTTTTGATTGTTGAAATGCTTTATGTCGAAGTATTATTCAGCAATGTACTTAGTAAGATTCTGGGTTTGTAATAACTGTTTAACTCTAAACTTTTATTATGGTGAATGTTGTTCTCTGAGCATATGACTGGTGTGTGTGTTAATATTTAAGTGTGGGGTATATTGTGAGTTTTATTATGCAATTATACTCCAGCTGCCAAGAATGAAGTGTTATTAAATGGAAATTGGTCGTTGATGGCCCGGATCCTTGACCCCGGATTTGGGGCTGTCACACATGATTCCTTATAAATTGTTGTTGAATTTATAAAATCTTGACAGTTACTTTCTTCCTCAAATTATTAATGTTTCCCTGTTGATATATAATTCTATTTTGTTGAACTATACCATGCTTAGTTAAATCTCACAGCTACTTATCTCATAACCCTAAAAAATTTTACAACACAAATCTCCTTAGGAATTACTTTTTAACTCCAGGCCTAATTATAGTCATTTAAAGTCATTTAGATGTCTCTGTTATGTAACTATTTTTAAGCCTCATAGAGACAAATTCTCTCCTAGGATTGACTCTTGTGTATTGTTAAGGTATACCTATGGCAAGAAATCCTACAAAGTTCTAAATTCTCATACTCATAACATTATTTTATCGAGAGATATCATTTTTCATGAGTCTATATTTCTTTTCATTACACCCAAGTCTGGTCAGTTTCATGAGTCTATATTTCTTTTCCCCCTGTTGATTCTCAACCATTTTCACCATCATATATTTTCCACACTCACATTGTTAATCCTACTCATGATCACACTGATGATTTTTTATCTCGAGTTCTCTATACCTATACATTCTTCCCTAACTGATATCACTTCTGATCATGCTTCTCCAAATCAAACTCATTCGTTTGAGATCATACCTATATGACACTTCACAAGAACATCAAAACTCCCTCAGTATCCATAAGATTATATTCATCCATACATTTCTCATTGTAATTCTATCATTTGTTCTTCCTGTGATAACCAATGTCAAATCTCGAGACCTTTTCAAAAATTGGGTCGAATCCCGATTTCGAATCCAAAATAAGCCAAAATAATATTGGCCCAAATGTAGTCGACTTGGGTAATCCACAAACCCTACATAGGTCCCCAAAAGATCACGATTTATTGATACAATTGATAGTATCGCTCTTGCTTAGATATTGAACTGAAGTCCTAAATCTCCTTGATATGGGATTGGATTACATTTCCACGATTACTTCTTTACGTATTTCATCTCCTCAAGCTCCTACACAATCTATTTGTTGCAATATCAATTCTTTCATACCTCTGTCTCTTCCACCTGCTGAAGCCTCTAGCTATGAAGAAGCTTCAAAATTTCCAGAATGGCAACAAGACATTTCTAAAGAAATTGCATTAATGGAAGTAAATAACACTTAGGAAGTAGTACCCTTACCTCCTAGCAAGAAAGTCACTAGTTGTAAATGGTGTTAAGATTTATGGGTGATAGCTTAGAGACAACTTAACCATTTTACCATGATTAGTTTTTACTAAGTAGAAACTGTCACAGCGAGAGTATGTTCTTGTAACTAGATAAGTTACTGTCATGTAATAAATGTATATCTTGGAAGAAGTTCATTCAATTATTCAAGCCTCAAGGAATACATCAGGTTGACTGCAAGAATAAAAATGTTACCATCATAACATTGACAGTAAGGTTACAAGAAAGACAGCATGTTGCAAGTCACGACAGAATATCCAATCTAACAGCAACATTGGCGGAAACATGAAGACAACAACATTCACATACTTTGATAGCAAGTGTGGAATTCCTGACAACAACATAGGCGGTGATTCATACTGTCATCCAAAGTACATATCTCACGATGAGTATCAACAACAAAATGCTTTGAATCAATACAAGGAATATGTTTGATAACAGAAAAAGAAGGATGGACTAATCTACTATGCCAAATTTGTAGTTGAGGCTGAGATAGAGTAGAAGTAAAAGACACAGCTCTAGCTAGGAATGTGAATTTTACAAAGTCCATCTGAAAGATCACCAATCTGCATCTGCATCTTCTTGACTGGATCCTGCAAAATACAAGAATTGGAAAACAAGAGTTCACAATCATTGTCAACTGTGTGTTTAACAACAGACAGTAAATTACACTGAAAGTAAGGCACAAACAAGACATATTTTAGTGTAATGTAAGAGGTTAGAGAAATATGACCAGTATGAGTGATTGTCGATTGTTGACCATTAGGTAATACAAAGTAGAATTAAACTCAATAGGATCATGTAGAAGATGAAACTGAGATGTAATATGATTGGTTGCACCAGAGTCAACAATCCAGATATTAGAATTGTCTTTATTGTTAACATGGGAAGCTACAATAACATGATTGGTACTGTAAGTACCTGCAAATGGAGTAACTGATGCAGATTTGGAACTGATCCAGGGATCTTGAAGGGGATGAGATTGCATCTTAGCTTGTAACATATTGATTATTTATTGGCATTGCTTTTCAGAAAGATTAATATCTGATTTTGGCTGAGATTCGGTAGAGATAAAAGAATCCTCTTTGGAGACACTAGAAGCTGAATTATTTGTCACTTTCTTAGGATTTTTTAGTTTGCCTTTAGTTGACCATGCAGCCTATGCCAGTCTGGATATCCATGAAGTGCAAAACACTTATCCTTAGTGTGGCTAGAAAGATTATAATACTCACAGAGAGAAGTATTTTCAGTAGTCTTTCGAGAATTCTTAGGCTTATAACTAGCAGACATCTGATTAGTTTTAACACTCATAGCACAATGATCAAAAGAAAGCTTGGTATTAGAAGTAAAATCTCTCTGATTTTCCTCTTGAACCTATATAATATAAGCACTTGCAACATCAACTAAAGGAGTCATTAGTAGAATCTGTCCTCTCACAGGTGTAAATTGATCATTTAATCCCATGAAATTGACTAAGCTTAAGCATATTCTCATATTTTTCAAACTTTTGAACATTTCCACAAGAATAAGTCGAATTAACACAGGAACACTTAGGAATTGGTGACAGATTATCAAGCTCATCATCACTTAATCCACGAAACTCAATAAAGTATGCAGTAATTGATTTTGTGCCTTGAGTAAGTGATGAAAGTTCTTTACGAAGATGAAATAAGCGAGGAACATTACTCCGTGAATAACGAAGAACAAGATCATCCCATATTTGTTTCACAATATGCATATACACAATACTCTTGTAAATTTCAGTAGAAACAGAGTTTAAAAGCCATGAGATTAGCAGATCATTGTTTCTCATCCAAAGAGAGAGTTGAGTTTAAGACGTAGTAGGTTTCGGTACAGATCTGTCAATAAAACCTAATTTCAGTTTTACAGAGAGAGCGATTGTAACAGATCGACCCTAGAGATGATAGTTTTGATCAATGAGCGGCTCTGCAATAAGAGAGAGACCTAGATGATCAGCAGAACTCAAGTAGTATGGATGATTAATATCGATTGTAGACAACGAAGTTGAAGAAGAGGCCATGGTGGTTAAAGGTGCGAACAAAGAAGAAGTAGTAGTAACAACAGCATATGCACGCATCTATGTATCTGATGTATCTATTTATATCTATTGATCGAATAAAAGCTCTGATACCATGTCAATTGTAGATGTAGACTCCATTAAAGCTTAACGAAGATGTTATCTTATTGAAGAAGAAAACAAGTTTATTACAAAATATGTTGAAGAAAATGAAAGTTACAATCTAATACAATGAGAAATGAATTTATACTAAGATCCTAAGAGAATTCTGCCAGCTAGCTGGGCACATGAGTCATCAACATTATTGAGGATACTGACGATATCAGTATTAGGAATACTGATGGTAGTAGTACTGATGAAAGTATCAGTACTGATCGAAGTATTAGTACTGATGTTGGCATCAGTATCTATAATAGAACTAGAATGGTTTATTTTTTGGGAGATGATTTCAGATTTCAAGTTTCAACTTGATCATGTAATAGCTTTAAGTTCATTTCATTCTTAAACGAATTAAATCTCAAAGTGGTCATTCAAGTGAAGGTCATATATCAAATTATTCATCCTAGTTATAGGGGACTCATTTGCATCATTATGGTGATAAGTAATGACATAACCGTTTGTTGACTTATTGACTAGACGGAAAACGTTAGCAGGGTGACATGATTGTTGACAATGATTACACATGTACCTTGCTGATTTTATGCCTATTAATATAGAATAAGTAATAATATTCTTTTTAATTTAAAGGTACAAATTTTATTCAAAATAAATAACTATGATTTCTATTTTAAAACTTAATGTTTATTTTTAAATTTATCAAAAATCAAAATTAATTTTTTTAGTTTATAATATCAATATTTCTTTTTTGATTTTATGAGAAGAATTCAAATTTTTGTTATCAAATTTTGTCAAACAAAAGTGTGATTCGAGACTGTAAAATAAAATTATTTCAGGATGGCAATTTTTAAACTTATAATATAACTTTTAGATGAATAATTTTTTTATAAAAATGCAAAAAAAAAAATTAGTGATAGAATTTTCGAATATAGTACCAAAAAAATGTATAAAAGTTAAAAAGAGATTATTTTTTAAAATTGAAAATGATTTTTATCATAATTTCTTAGTCTTTCTTTTTAAGCTCATAAATAATAAATAATAATATTTCTAAATAAAATTCATTTTGCTTTTATATATCTTGGAGATCAGTACAATTTCTTCTAAGAATTGGTTTAATATACACACATACGATATATACGTACCATTATCTCTGTTAGTAATGCAAAGAATTTCATAAATCTTTAATGTGTCACAATAAAGATTCTCCAGATATTTCCTTTTCATCTTCTGGAAATTGAGAAATTGGGTGTAGCTCATGTTTTGATTTTGGGAGGGTTCAGATGTTATAACGGAACAAATAATAAACGTAAAGGAAGAACAAGAATTATGCAGAAGAGAAAACCTTTTATTGATCTTGAGGATACAGAATACGTTTTGGTTATGCCCTAGGGAGTTTATATAATACTCTCTAGGCGGTTACAGAAAAGCCCAGAAATTAGGCCCAAAATAGAAAACCCTAACGTACTACAGAAGTTACCGTAAAGGTCGGGACGTTGTCCTGAAACCCATAACTTCAAGTTACGGGTGTTTGTCCCGAAACCCCTAACTTGAAGTTAGGGGTTTTTATATATCATAACTTGAGTTAAGGGCAAGTACTGATTCAAGGCATATTTTTAATAAATTTCCACCTTGACTTAAATCCTCTTACACAAAAAAAAAAACAGATGTACCAGATGCACCATAATAATGCCAGATGTACCAGAAAAAACTCTTATGCCTCAGATTTTGCACTAAAAGGGCAATCAACAACTCCCAACATTTAGCAAGTTGAAAAAATGTTGAAACTTGCTATGTGGAACCGACTTGGTAAGCATATCAGATGGGTTATCTGCAGTACCCACTTTGATCACCTTGATTCTCTTCTCAATTCTTAGAAAATGATATCTTACATCTACGTGCTTAGTCCGCTCATGACGGACTTGCTCCTTGGCTAAACAGATTGCACTAAGACTGTCACAAAATACTGTAGCCTGATCATGATGTAAACCTAAATCATTGACCAATCCTTTCAACCAGATTCCTTCTTTTGCGGCTTCTGTCAATGCCATGTACTCTGCTTCTATAGTAAACAAAGTAAATGTATGTTACAGAGTAGCTTTCCAGCTGACAATCAAACCACCTAGAGTGAAAGCATAACTAGTCATAGATCTTTTACTGTCAACATCTCCAGCATAATCAGAGTCTGAAAACCCTGTATTTAAACACTCAGTATCACCTCCAAAAATGAGACCAACATCAGACGTACCTTTTAAGTACCGAAAAACCCTCTTCACAGCTTGCCAATGCTCCTTGCCTGGATCACCCATGAACCTACTAACAACACTGACAGACTGTGCAAGATCGGGTCTAGTGCAGACCATTGCATACATCAAGCTTCCTACTGCACTAGCATAGGGAACTCGAGACATGTACTCCTTTTCCTCATCAAACTTAGGAGCAAAAATGACGGGCAGATATGCATTTGCTGTACTAGGAGTATCTAGGACTTTGTTGTAGACATGCCAAACCTTGATAAAATCTTCTGAATGTTTCCCTTCTGTGACAAGAAGAGCTTTCTTTAGCTTCTATCATTGTAAATCTCCATTCCCAGAATTTTCCGAGCCGCACCCAAATCTTTCATTTCAAACTCAGCACTGAGGAGACCCTTCAACTTCTGAATATCAGACTTGTTCTATGCAGCTATCAATATATCATCTACATACAGGACCAGATAAATGAAAGAACCAGTTGCTGTCTTACTATAATAAACACAGCAATCATACGGACTCCTGGTGTAGCCAATACCATCATATAGCTGTCGAATTTCTTGTACCACTACCTCGGAGACTGCTTTAGCCCATACAAGGACTTCAATAACTTGCACACATAGTCTTCTTTACCAGGAACCTAAAAACCATCTGGTTGAGTCATGTATATCTCCTATTCCAGCTCTCCATGCAGAAAAGCTGTCTTTACATCGAATTGTTCAAGCTCCAGATTCTGATGTCCAACTATTGCTAGTAGCGCCCTGTGTCTGACCACTTGTGAAAAAATCTCATTGTAATCTACTCCCTCTTTCTGAGTGAACCCTCGAGCTACTAACCGAGCTTTATACTTGATATCCTCAACCAATGTTTCTCATTCCTTCTTCTTATAGACCCATTTACAAGTAACAATCTTTCTGTCTCTAGGCCGCTTGATTAATTCCCAAGTCTTATTCTTCTGAAGTGACTCTATTGCATCTCCCATTGCAGCAAACCATTTTGTAGACTCAGTACATGTCACTGCTTCTTTGTAAGTGGATGGCTCATCAGAACTTGGATCCACCTCTTCAACTACCTGTAGTGCATATGCCACCATATCTTTAAAACCATATTTCTTTGGAGGCACCCCATAATTAGCTCTCCTTGATCGATCAAGAGCTAAACTGTGCTGATTTACTACTGGTACTGATGATTCTGGTTCTGACTGTGGTTATTGAACTTCTTGTTGTGGTTCACTCTCATCTTGAGTGACTTCCTGCTCCACCTGTTTCTCAACACCACCACTTTCTGAAACAATAGTAGACTTCATAGTAGGGTTAAACATAGAATTTTCATCAAAGACTACATTTCTACTTAGTATAACCTTATTTTCAGATGGAGACCAGATTCTATAACCTTTAACCCCATCCCCATAGCCTACAAATACTCCCTTTTTAGCTCGTGGTTCCAATTTTCCTTCATTTACATGATAATAAACAGTACAACCAAAAAACCTTAAATTGGAGTAATCAGCAGGCTTACCAGACCATTTCTCAATAGGAGTTTTGAGATGAATACCTGTGTGAGGTCCACGATTAATCAAATAACACGTTGTACTAACCGCCTCTGCCCAGAATCTTCTAGTTAGTCCAGCATTAGAAATCATACACCTAGCTCTCTCCAGAAGTGTCTGATTCATACGTTCCGCTACACCATTATGTTGTGGTGTATCCCAGATTGTATGATGCCTAGAAATCCCCTCATTCTTGCAGAAATCTGCAAACTCAGACGAGCAAAATTCCAGGCCATTATCAGTTCGCAGCCTCTTAATCTTTTTCCCTGTTTAATTCTCCACTAGCGCCTTCCACTGCTTGAAAACCTTAAAGGCTTCACTTTTGTGCTTTATGATGAACAACCAAGTCATTCTTGAGAAATCATCGATCATTGACACAAAATATCTGTGACCCCCTAAAGACTCTATCCGGGAAGGACCCCAACAATCAAAATGGTTGTAATCAAGTGTACCTTTTGTTTTGTGGGTTGCTTTAGGAAACTTGTTGCGATGTAGCTTTCCAAAAAACACAATGTTCACAAAACTCAAGACCTGTGACCTTATGGCCATAAAGAAGATCAACTTTTGACAGAATCTGCATCCCCCTTTCACCCATGTGATCACCAAGCCTCATGTGCCACAACCTGGTCATATTTTCCTTTTCAATTTCCGAGGAGCAACCGCAACAGAACTTGTTAATGTAGAACCTTGAAGAAGTTACAAGGTACCACGTTTAACACCTTTCAGAACCACATCAGAACCCTTGCAAACATGTAGAACTCCACCTTCACCTTGAAAACTGAAACCCTTGTTGTCTAACATACTTAGAGATATCATATTCTTCATCATAAGTGGAACATGCGTAACATCATTCAATGTGCAGAAATGACCATCATGTGTCTGAAGTTTAATCGAGCCTATTTCAACCGTCCCACAAATAAAACGGTTAGCCATAGAGATTTTGCTACCGTCTATTTGCTCATAGGTTGTGAACCACTCCCTGCGCGGACATACATGATAAGACGCTCGAGAATCAAGAATCCACACATCAGAGTGATGCCTGGGAACAGCAACAACAAGAGCAATATCTTCTTCAGAACTAGCACCAGCTATAATAGCAATACCTGAAGCATTAGTACCTGCCAATTTATCCTATTGCTTCTTTTTCATGGGACAGTCAGATTTCCATTGTCCCTTCTCTTTATAGTAATTGTAGATATCATTAGGTTTCAAACCCTTCGGAGCTGGTTTCTTGGATTTATTTTTCCCCGTCTTTCTATGTCCAGTACTCCCGCTAGCTACCAACCCAACAGCCTGATTATCAACATCTGTACCAGCCGCCTTGTGGCGCAGCTCTCTAGTATGAAGAGAAGATCTAACCTCCTCTAGAGAAATAGTATCTTTACCAGCAATAAACGATTGTACAAAATTCTCATACGATAATGGTAAAGAAACTAACAGAATTATAGCAGCATCCTCATCTTCAACTTTAAAATCAATATTACGCAATTCTAATAAAATTATATTTAACTGATCTAAGTGATCTCGAAGAGGCATACCTTCCTGCATTCGCAGACTGAACAGACGTTGCTTCAGAAGCAACTTATTTGTTAAAGACTTTATCATGTAGAGACTTTCAAGCTTCAACCACAAACTAGACGTGGTATCCTCCTCCGCGATTTCAGTAATAATATCATCTACAAGACACAACATAATTGTTGAGTGTGTCTTTTCTTCCAGAGTGGCCATCTCAGCGCTTGTAGAAGCAGTAGCTGATTTCATGTTCAACGGCGCCCAGAGCCCCTGTTGCTTTATAAAGGCACGCATCTTGATCTATCACAGACTGAAACTATTCCACCCAGTAAATTTGTCGACCTTCATGTTAATACCACCAGGCATCCCATACATAACTCTGATATCAGTTTGTTATAACAGAACAAATAATAAACGTAAAGGAAGAATAAGAATTAGGTAGAAGAGAAAACCTTTCATTGATCTTGAGGATATAGATTACAGAATACAGAATACGTTTAGGTTATTCCCTAGAGAATTTATATAATACTCTCTAGGCAATTACAGAAAAGCCCAGAAATTAGGCCCAAAACAGAAAACCCTAACGTACCACAGAATATACCGTAAAGGTCGGGACGTTGTCCTGAAACCCATAACTTCAAGTTACGGGTGTTTGTCCCGAAACCCCTAACTTGAAGTTAGGGGTTTTTATATATCATAACTTGAGTTAAGGACAAGTACTGATTCAAGGCATATTTTTAACTTCAGATTTAGGGTTCATTTTTGAGTTTGGGGAAGATGGGTTTTGATTTTTGGAGATATGACTTTAGACTTAGGGTTAAGGTTCATGCTTTTAAGAAATTGGGAAAATGATGATATAAATATTATGGATGTGTGTGTTAAATTTACTGATTGATATGTGAATTTATTTTGAAAGTCAAGATACCTCCCACGTATTAGCCACATGTTCTTCCCTTAAGAATTTTCGTTAAATCAACTTAACATATTTAATTCTATCAAGGCCGCCGCCCCCTCCCTTTGACAGCCCCAAATCCGGGGTCAAGAATCCAGACCGTCATAGATCAATTTCCATTTAATAACACTATACTCTTGGTAGTTGAAATATAAATGCGTAATGAAACTCACACAATAGACCCCACACTTAATAATATTACACACCAGTCATATGATCAGAGAACAACATCCACAATATCATAAGTTTAAAGTTAAGCAGTTATTACAACCCGGAATCTTACTTAAGAACATTGTTGAATAATGCTTCTATAGGAAGCATTTCAACAACGAATAGTTTATTTCTCAACTTACACACTTAATACACATAAGTCTACCAACACCCATCTGTCTGTCAGCTACCTCAGGGATAGGCGCCAACACTCTCTCAAAAGGTCGTCTTTCCCTTACCCTCTTGCGGGGTGTAGTGCGGAGTATCGACATTTGACCTAGCTGTTATATAAATAAAAAGCAAGAGTGAGCTATAATAGCTCAGCAAGATAATTTTTTGTGTAAACTAGCATCAATGAAAGTATATATATATATATATATATATTAATAAACAGAAATCCCATCATAATCCTTAAGAAAAAAATTAATTCTTACTTATTAAATACACCATCCATTTTTCTTTATAAGAAAAGAAATATAGAACAATATAATATCAGTTTCTCTTCTAATATAATATAATATCAGTTTCTCTTCTATAACAAGATAATAATCAATACATCATCTCAGTATAATATCTCAAGATAATATAACATTTGAAATAAATCTCTCAATTTAATCTTTCCATTTCCTTTTATACAACAATTATATAAAAAATAATATAAAATCAGTTTCTCTTCAATCCATAAAGATAATTCCATAATTTTCATACCATTTTTTCCTTTTTTAATATGTCAATCTGAAACCATTATCAATTCTTCTTTTAAAAGTTTTGGGGATATCCGCTAGCGCCAGATACGTTAGGACGATGATCAGTCGCCTAATCGTACCTGCTCCTTGTTTACTACTAGTAGAAAGAATGTCAAACATCCTTGGAGGAAGGTTCTCCACTACATCCTCCTGGAGGAAGGTTCTCCACTACATCCTCCATCGGCAACACATGGGCCGGAATAAAATAATGAGTGCTGGACTGTGCCGCACACAGCCTCTTACGCTTTCTGTTGCAATCCCCCTTTTTGTCAAATCATTATTCCATTTATAAAACACCATTCCACATTTTCCATTTTTCCGTTTCCATTTCCATTCACATATATCATTTCCATTTCCATTTATCATCACCTTTAAAAATATATATGTCATAATACTTTGATTATGACTCAGACATCTCCTCTGTATTCAATGAAATCAAATACACTCTTATATACATAAAATATTCCATCTATTTTAAAAGTATTAAATAATAATCAAATAATATTTATTAAATCATAATTATTTAAAAAGAATATTTTTAACATAATATTATAAACATATAACTCTAGATAACAACTGATACCATTCTTTCATATCCCTTTAAAACATAAAGTATATTCGCTCTATCCATATTCGTATCCATATCCATAATCCATATTCAAAAATCTCAGTAAACAGGGAATATATCCCTAATCATCTCATCATATAAGATTCATATATTATCCACCAAAACCATTTCCTTTGAACATAAACAGTTTATCAAAATAAGGATAAAAGAAATCTTGCCTCGATCTCTATATCCCAGAGGAATGGCTCGTGGTTCGCCCTGAGTTTCTATAAACACGAAAAGGATCATCGTTAGAATATATTCCACTTAACCTCCTAACCTTTATATAGTAATACCCTTGACACATAATATATGTTTAACATAGCCTTTATGTACCAAAAGTTCCAAGAACTTAACCATTTTTAGACTCAATCAAAGTTTTATCGATTTACACCATTTTCTTAACAACCACTCTCGACAGTGAAACTTCTCATAAAATATAAATTTTGAATTTTGACCCAAGGTCAACTGTTAATAGCTCTCTGACCACCCTACTACAATATCCCAAAATTTCATAATATTTAAAAATGTTTAAGTATGGTAATTATAGCCTCAAAGTTGACACAATTACGTTTTCTCGATTTTCAAACGTCTTTCACTAAAATTCACTTTTCTCCTAAACCGTTCATCAGATTTTGACATACTTTATATCAAAACGATCTATGAACCAAGATCTACCCTATCATGACCCTTGGCTATGCTCTACTAATCTTGACAGATTCGGGATGCTCTGTTTTTAACAAGTAATTTATGTTTAAACGAGAATCGGGCATTATAACGGTTATACTTTCATACTTTCCAAATTTTTCACACCTCCAAACTCATCATTAAACACATATATCCATCCATACACCATGTGGTCATCATACCAGCCATTGATTTCAACACATAACTGTTAGATATTGATTCAAGTGATGATCAGGATCTGGGCATTACTGATCAGATACTGATGCTGACGTCATCAGCAATACAACGTCAGTATTGGACTATCATCAGGATTAGAAGCTGGTCAGTATTTCATGAAGATTCTCATCAGACCAGAGATCAAGGAAGATTGATATGTCGGTTCCTAGATTATAGGAATGCAGCTATCATACAAGATATGCATTCAGAGATATACGTAATTGATTTAGAATATCTTGTAATTGATAGTGTAACTGTGTACTCTATATAAACACAGTTTTAGGTTTAACATTGTGTAATCGCTTACACGATTTATCTTGTAACCTAGCAGCTCTTAAGAACATAAGAATTTCTTAAGAGAGTTTTGTAACAGTTTTATATCAGAATTAATAAAGCTGTTATTGATTCATATTTGTGTTATTTGTTTAAGTCGAAAATCTTATACAATTGTATTCAACCCCCCTTCTACAATTGTTATTTACTGGGCAATAATTGGTATCAGAGCAAAACTAATTAATATTAATCAGAAACGATCTTAAGATATCGACAAGCAAGTATGAAAGCATCAAAATTCCAATTCTCAAGAAGACTGAGTATCCAACTTGGAAAGTGAAAATGATGATGTATCTGGAAGCAACTGATCCTGACTATCTTGACAGGATCAATGATGGACCATTTCTTCCAACAAGACTGTAACGCCCCCAAATCCGGGGTCAGGGATTTGGTCGTCACACGGAAATCCTTAATAACAAATCACCTGCTTAACCACATTAAACCATCTGTAGTCATTAATAATTGAGTTACAACATTTGAGACCCCAACCACCAAGCATCTTTTAGGTTATAGGGCTAGAAACAAGAATCAACTCCTTACTACTAGTATAACTTCGTTGAGAAGTACACCAGCAACTAGTACTATATTATGCAAAGTAACAAATATATTACACATCAATATACTTACATATAATTTACTCCAGCTATAAACTTTCTAGATCATATCGTCTTCATAAGGGCATACTGCTCGCTTCATCTAAGCCATG
The DNA here is from genome assembly GCA_037693485.1 of Kitagawia praeruptora. Taxonomy (NCBI): domain Eukaryota; kingdom Viridiplantae; phylum Streptophyta; class Magnoliopsida; order Apiales; family Apiaceae; genus Kitagawia; species Kitagawia praeruptora. The sequence goes on along the minus strand of CM075346.1, from coordinate 33,574,641 downwards.
CAGATAACCTCGTCCGGCTACCTTCCACTGAAAAGTTAATATTTGAAAACAAGCAAGAATGAGCGAAAGAATTGCTCAGCAAGTTATTACTGATTACTCAATATGAAATCACTTACTTATTGATAATATAATATCAATTTCTCTTCCAATAATATAATATCAGTTACTCTGCTATAACAAGATAATATAAATACTTGAACAAATCTCTCACTATCATCTTCTCATTTCCTTCTTATGCAACAATTATATATTTTAATATAAAAATCAGTTTCTCTTCATCTGTAACAATAATTCCATCATTTCATATCATTTTTCTGTTTTCAGTATAGAAATCTGAAAACCATTCTGAATTCTTTCTTTTTAATCTTTTGGGGATATCTACTGGCGCCAGATACGTAGGACGATGATCAGTCGCCTGACCGTATCCGCTCTCTGTTTACTACTAGTAGAAGGAATGAAGGCCACCTGCTAACATCATCCCTGGAGGAAGGCCACCTGCTAACATCCTCCTGGAGGAAGGCCACCTGCTAACATCCTCCCTTGGCATCTTCGTGCCGAATCATGAATGTTAGACTATGTCGCACACAGCCCTGACATAGCCTCTTATGCAAGTTTGTTACTAATCCCCCTTTTTATAAGATCATTATTCAATTTATCAACACCATTTCACATTTCACATTTCCATTTCCATTTCACATTATAACCATTTGAAAACATTTATAAAGATATATCATCAGTGTATCAATTCAAGACGTACATTCAGTTCACTATGAAATTCCTTAAACACCCTTTTTAACAATATTTAATCACCCTTATAACACTTAGAATATCTAAAGAATAACTATTCAATAATCCCTTTTAAAATGAATATTATAATTAATATTCATTGAATTAAATAACCATTAAAATAACATTTATCAATATCATTCCAGACATTTTTAACTAAAAATGTCTCATTTATAACCATCGAAATATCTTTATTATTATCCCGGAACAAAGCGATTTTAAGAAAACATTTTAAAAATAATATTCATCTAATTAAATAAATTTAATTAGACGAATAAGGTTTATTTAATTAGTAGATGCTTCGAGAGGTATCTAATAATTAAATAAACACTAGTTTATTGGTGATGTTGCCATTAGGTTAATTATTGCGAAATTCTTTCTAAAAACTTTGTCCGGGTTTTCGAAAATATACCTCTCAAGATAACCCCTTCCACTTTACCGTTCACATATCAATACCTTTAAAATACACCAACTAACATACTTTACATGTAAATCCCTTTTTAAGAAAATCTGTAAATATCAGCCCTTGTCACCTTACATAACAAAATATTTATTACTAACATCTGAAACAGTTTAGAACTCAAATATCTTCAATTTACACATAACTGGAATATTATAAAATAACTTTAGATAACTGATACCATAATATCTTTAAAATAACCATAAATAACAACTGATACCATTCCTTCCCATATCACTTTACTCTTATAGTATATCACTCTCTCCATATCACATATATTTTCAATCAAGCCATTTTACTTAAAAGTAAACAATTTATCAAGATAAAGATAGAAGAAATCTTGCAAATATGGACTGAGGTATTATTCTACACATTTCATATATTTTAAAATAAATATACTCTGAACGATAGAGTATGTATAAATAAACTTGCCTCTGGTCCTTAGCACCTAACGGAACAGCGCGAATAAATCCTTGGCATTTCGCCCAAGTAGTTTCATGAATTTTACGCGATGCCACGATCCTTCCTTTTTGATACACGTTGCTCCACTTGATCACGCCATAACGGTACTGTAATTGTTACGAGTACGTGTCAGTCCCCCCCTCGTATCTCGAGTAGACACCACTCGGAATTACCACTAATTCACATAAAGTCATACTATAGTTGTTATCCCTATAACTGACTACTCAAATACCAATTAATGCACATAACACATTTAGTCAACTTCACTTAACATATACAATTATAATACTAGTGTCATTCTATGACAAAACTAAGTTTATAAATAATCCTCAAAACGTATTTAATTCCCGAAACACATAGATCCTTGAATTAACACATAAATCCTCGAAATAAATCACTTAGCACATAAATCCTCGAAATAAATCACTTAACACATATACACATAAACAGTTAACACCCAAATCATACCTTTAAACCATTGAAATCAAATAAGTTAAATAAATTAAAATGCAGGGGATTTTTAGAAAATTTCGGCATGTAGTATTCGTTTATCGGACTATGGGCTCAGCCCCTCCATGCCAAACAAAACAATTCAACCCTGTTTTAATAAAAATAAAGCTGTCTCATCCGCTCAAACACGCGGGCACATAGCACATAATGATTTATATTATCATTAACTACTACTTACGCTACATCAATGGTCATATCACTCACGCATATTAATGATACACGTGACAATCAACCATTGATATTCGTAAGCCCTAGGAAACAACTCCTAGCACTAACTAATACTTACGCTATATAAATGATCGTGTCACTCGAGCATATTAATTATACTTGTGATACTCAATCATTGATATTCGTAAGCCCGAGGAACTAGCCGAAGAGAATTACACAAGTCCATAAATATTGACATTTAGAACTCATGATCTCATTACGACTCCTCGCAGTTTAAATTAAATAACATTTACCATCTAAACACATAAGGAATTATACCTTTGCTTATATAGACCACATATACTTCACCACCAAGTACTTGACTTGACAATCACTTATCCACCTGTAATCCAACACCACGTAGTTGGTAATTAGACAATCAATACATACTATGACTTGATTTATACCATTTAGCACATAACATTTTCGAATTTGCAAACTCTTATAACTATACGTTGTATGACCATAACCATTAGCACTTAGCAATTAGCACCTCACATTTAACAACCACTAACCCGCACAATTAACCGGCCCACCATTAATCTCATCAATTATAATTACCCACTAATGACCACAACTAATACCAAGTAGTTTACAATTATAATGTTCCACAAATACTAGGACTCCACTTACTACACATAGCACATAAACATTTACAACTTAGTACTTCACATAAATTCCACATTTTATACGACAATTAATACTTACAATTAACAACTAACAATTCGAAAATTAATAATTACTAAATCTGAATACTTAATCAAACTCATAATACTTAACCACCAATAATCATCAAAACATATTTCCAACTCGAAATACATGCCACAATTATACTTAACCACCTCGATACTAAATAATTATATTCTCCGAATTAATCATGGAAATACAACAATGATATTGCAATTTAAACTAATTAAATTACATCAACTACATAATTATATCACAATTAAATTACTACAATCACAATAATTAATCTAAATGAGGAATTAACAATTTTCATCGGAAAAATAAAACGAAGTAAATAAATAAATAAGGTATAAAATTTATACCTCTTCGATTTTCAAGCTCCCCAAAATCTCCTCTCTCTCTCTCTCTCTCTCTCTCTCTCTCTCCTTCCTTTCTTCTTCTTCCTGCTACTACACGCGCCCAGCTGTGACCTCGCCCATCTCCTCCCCTTGCTGCAGTCGTCGGCCGCCACCACCAAGCTCCGGCCGCCACAACCCGAGCTCGCCGGCGCCGCCTCTTCCCCCGTCGGTCAACCCGCCTCCCGTCCTTGCCTACACAACACAGCCTATATCCCCTTTACCCACATGTATACACGCATAAATATATATATACACACCCCAATTGATTCAACAATCAAAACCCCCAATTCCATTTCTTCCTAAATCCCAAATTTTTTTCCCCCAAATCTCACTTACTCTCCCCCGCTATCTTTTCTCTGCTGTGTGTGTTGTGTGTTTTGTGCGGCTGGGCTCTCTCTTATTGGGCCTAGCCCAATACTCTTTATTACCACTTTAACCTCTTTTCGGCCAAAATACATTCTAATAAGCGACTTATATAAATCACAATTAAATAAAACTTCCGAAAAATTACACTTTTCATTTTAAAAATAAAGAGTATAAAATTAGGAACACCCACATATTTTTAAAATATTTTTCGGGTCAAAAATGAATTAAATATGAATTTTCAAAGTTTTGATCCCTTAAATACAATAAAACTCTTAAAATCATTTTAAAATACCGAAACATCCAAATTAATCCACCCAACACTTTTAAAAACTCAATAAATATATAAAGATAATATTACAAAAGATTTCATGATTTTTAATTCCTCCGATAATTTTATAAAATTAACAGAGGATCAAAATGCATGATTTAAATATATTTAAATCCTCAAAAATATAATTAAAATACATCAGCCTTCACAACTCACACAATTCATCATATAAACACATAAACACAACTTCACATACATTCCACCTTCCAACAATAATCACATAATATAGTTCATAATTACACTGAACCAGACAATAATTAAATAATTCGCTTTTGAAATTCCTTAAACTGGAATAATGAACAATAAAATAAAATAAAAAAATTTCCTCCTCATTTTAGGAAAACATTAATATTCTTAAAATAATACTAAAATCATTTTCTGTAAATTCGGGTTATTACAGTCTACCCCCCTTAAAAGGATTCCGTCCGCGGAATCAGCTAAGGCCACTACTAGGATTCCTCAACTCCTTCATCATCAATACTTATTTTGCAAAACCATAGATAACATCCATTCATAAGCAACTCCTCCAAAACTCAATTCAGCTATAGGGTATCTATCTGACACATCACTATTCCTTTCACATATATGTGTCGACCAACTTGCCATTATCATCCTATCCTTGAGAGAGAGCAAACTAATTCTATAGATACGCCACTGATATTATATTCGTTTTGGGATTCGCTCCTGCTCTTGGCGATTCCGTTCGAATCTAACTTCTATCAGCGAATTTCGAGTTGACTGACCTGGCTGGCATCCCCTTGAAATTCATTAGATAACCAGAATCATGGAGCTTTAAAAAGATAGCTGTCATATCAAGGCATATGTCACCCACTGGGGACCATAGGATTATGAGTTTTGAAACAAACCTTCTTGGAAATAAGAGAATTTACTGAGAGATCAATACGATCGTAAGAACTCACGTTGTGTGTCTCTGATAAGACATTACTAAAGGTAATTAGCCTTCTTGTATTTCACAACTCACAAGTGATGGCGTCCCATCAGACTTCTATCACACAGACAGATAGTCCTTGTGGCCCCTCTATGTATAGGGTTGTTCGTCTCAGTGGAATTTGAGAATTATGAAAGAAATTCAAAGTCAAGTCAATAATAATCATCTTCTGACAATTAATTATCAAAGGGACACCTTGGATTAAAATCGAACAATTTCCAAGGCGCGATTTCCAAAGAAATGGATAACCAGAAAGATACTAGTATTCAACAAGCAAGTGGTGCTATATCACCATTGAATTATCCACTATTGAAGAAAAGTGGAAGTTTGAAATAATATCATTCGATAGGGCTTCGAAAACCTGAAGGTAGGGATAATGACAGCTTCTGGCACAATTGAAATTTAATATGGCTTAACACAAGTATTAAAGAATAACTTCGAAGAGGAAATATATCCTTTATCAAAATTCTCCCTTAGAGATATGTCAAATAATTCATAGATTGGGGAGGTAATCAAAAAGATTCAACAATGGGGATATTGCCAAGGTCTCCACAGATGCCTTTTATGTCGGCTCCTCTGACGGATAATCGTTCGATCCCAGTGCTGTTCTTTTCCACGCACACCCTAAGGTGCTTGATAACTTATGTCATCGTCGACTCGTAATAGTCACTAAGGATTCAATCATCGACGTTAATAATCTCAGGGAGTTCTATCTCAACATATCCTTCAACATAGCATTCAAATCTTAACTTAATCATTGGCACTACACCCGGTAGTCCAACATGAACTCTACATGAGCTCTGACATTCTCACATAACTATACACACTCCTACTCACTCTCGTTTCTAGTTTACTATAACCTCAGCTCTGATACCAACCTGTAACGCCCCCAAATCCGGGGTCATGGATTTGGTCGTCACACGGAAATCCTTAATAACAAATCACCTGCTTAACCACATTAAACCATCTGTAGTCATTAATAATTGAGTTACAACATTTGAGACCCCAACCACCAAGCATCTTTTAGGTTATAGGGCTAGAAACAAGAATCAACTCCTTACTACTAGTATAACTTCGTTGAGAAGTACACCAGCAACTAGTACTATATTATGCAAAGTAACAAATATATTACACATCAATATACTTACATATAATTTACTCCAGCTATAAACTTTCTAGATCATATCGTCTTCATAAGGGCATACTGCTCGCTTCATCTAAGCCATGCAGATAACCTCGTCCGGCTACCTTCCACTGAAAAGTTAATATTTGAAAACAAGCAAGAATGAGCGAAAGAATTGCTCAGCAAGTTATTACTGATTACTCAATATGAAATCACTTACTTATTGATAATATAATATCAATTTCTCTTCCAATAATATAATATCAGTTACTCTGCTATAACAAGATAATATAAATACTTGAACAAATCTCTCACTATCATCTTCTCATTTCCTTCTTATGCAACAATTATATATTTTAATATAAAAATCAGTTTCTCTTCATCTGTAACAATAATTCCATCATTTCATATCATTTTTCTGTTTTCAGTATAGAAATCTGAAAACCATTCTGAATTCTTTCTTTTTAATCTTTTGGGGATATCTACTGGCGCCAGATACGTAGGACGATGATCAGTCGCCTGACCGTATCCGCTCTCTGTTTACTACTAGTAGAAGGAATGAAGGCCACCTGCTAACATCATCCCTGGAGGAAGGCCACCTGCTAACATCCTCCTGGAGGAAGGCCACCTGCTAACATCCTCCCTTGGCATCTTCGTGCCGAATCATGAATGTTAGACTATGTCGCACACAGCCCTGACATAGCCTCTTATGCAAGTTTGTTACTAATCCCCCTTTTTATAAGATCATTATTCAATTTATCAACACCATTTCACATTTCACATTTCCATTTCCATTTCACATTATAACCATTTGAAAACATTTATAAAGATATATCATCAGTGTATCAATTCAAGACGTACATTCAGTTCACTATGAAATTCCTTAAACACCCTTTTTAACAATATTTAATCACCCTTATAACACTTAGAATATCTAAAGAATAACTATTCAATAATCCCTTTTAAAATGAATATTATAATTAATATTCATTGAATTAAATAACCATTAAAATAACATTTATCAATATCATTCCAGACATTTTTAACTAAAAATGTCTCATTTATAACCATCGAAATATCTTTATTATTATCCCGGAACAAAGCGATTTTAAGAAAACATTTTAAAAATAATATTCATCTAATTAAATAAATTTAATTAGACGAATAAGGTTTATTTAATTAGTAGATGCTTCGAGAGGTATCTAATAATTAAATAAACACTAGTTTATTGGTGATGTTGCCATTAGGTTAATTATTGCGAAATTCTTTCTAAAAACTTTGTCCGGGTTTTCGAAAATATACCTCTCAAGATAACCCCTTCCACTTTACCGTTCACATATCAATACCTTTAAAATACACCAACTAACATACTTTACATGTAAATCCCTTTTTAAGAAAATCTGTAAATATCAGCCCTTGTCACCTTACATAACAAAATATTTATTACTAACATCTGAAACAGTTTAGAACTCAAATATCTTCAATTTACACATAACTGGAATATTATAAAATAACTTTAGATAACTGATACCATAATATCATTAAAATAACCATAAATAACAACTGATACCATTCCTTCCCATATCACTTTACTCTTATAGTATATCACTCTCTCCATATCACATATATTTTCAATCAAGCCATTTTACTTAAAAGTAAACAATTTATCAAGATAAAGATAGAAGAAATCTTGCAAATATGGACTGAGGTATTATTCTACACATTTCATATATTTTAAAATAAATATACTCTGAACGATAGAGTATGTATAAATAAACTTGCCTCTGGTCCTTAGCACCTAACGGAACAGCGCGAATAAATCCTTGGCATTTCGCCCAAGTAGTTTCATGAATTTTACGCGATGCCACGATCCTTCCTTTTTGATACACGTTGCTCCACTTGATCACGCCATAACGGTACTGTAATTGTTACGAGTACGTGTCAGTCCCCCCCTCGTATCTCGAGTAGACACCACTCGGAATTACCACTAATTCACATAAAGTCATACTATAGTTGTTATCCCTATAACTGACTACTCAAATACCAATTAATGCACATAACACATTTAGTCAACTTCACTTAACATATACAATTATAATACTAGTGTCATTCTATGACAAAACTAAGTTTATAAATAATCCTCAAAACGTATTTAATTCCCGAAACACATAGATCCTTGAATTAACACATAAATCCTCGAAATAAATCACTTAGCACATAAATCCTCAAAATAAATCACTTAACACATATACACATAAACAGTTAACACCCAAATCATACCTTTAAACCATTGAAATCAAATAAGTTAAATAAATTAAAATGCAGGGGATTTTTAGAAAATTTCGGCATGTAGTATTCGTTTATCGGACTATGGGCTCAGCCCCTCCATGCCAAACAAAACAATTCAACCCTGTTTTAATAAAAATAAAGCTGTCTCATCCGCTCAAACACGCGGGCACATAGCACATAATGATTTATATTATCATTAACTACTACTTACGCTACATCAATGGTCATATCACTCACGCATATTAATGATACACGTGACAATCAACCATTGATATTCGTAAGCCCTAGGAAACAACTCCTAGCACTAACTAATACTTACGCTATATAAATGATCGTGTCACTCGAGCATATTAATTATACTTGTGATACTCAATCATTGATATTCGTAAGCCCGAGGAACTAGCCGAAGAGAATTACACAAGTCCATAAATATTGACATTTAGAACTCATGATCTCATTACGACTCCTCGCAGTTTAAATTAAATAACATTTACCATCTAAACACATAAGGAATTATACCTTTGCTTATATAGACCACATATACTTCACCACCAAGTACTTGACTTGACAATCACTTATCCACCTGTAATCCAACACCACGTAGTTGGTAATTAGACAATCAATACATACTATGACTTGATTTATACCATTTAGCACATAACATTTTCGAATTTGCAAACTCTTATAACTATACGTTGTATGACCATAACCATTAGCACTTAGCAATTAGCACCTCACATTTAACAACCACTAACCCGCACAATTAACCGGCCCACCATTAATCTCATCAATTATAATTACCCACTAATGACCACAACTAATACCAAGTAGTTTACAATTATAATGTTCCACAAATACTAGGACTCCACTTACTACACATAGCACATAAACATTTACAACTTAGTACTTCACATAAATTCCACATTTTATACGACAATTAATACTTACAATTAACAACTAACAATTCGAAAATTAATAATTACTAAATCTGAATACTTAATCAAACTCATAATACTTAACCACCAATAATCATCAAAACATATTTCCAACTCGAAATACATGCCACAATTATACTTAACCACCTCGATACTAAATAATTATATTCTCCGAATTAATCATGGAAATACAACAATGATATTGCAATTTAAACTAATTAAATTACATCAACTACATAATTATATCACAATTAAATTACTACAATCACAATAATTAATCTAAATGAGGAATTAACAATTTTCATCGGAAAAATAAAACGAAGTAAATAAATAAATAAGGTATAAAATTTATACCTCTTCGATTTTCAAGCTCCCCAAAATCTCCTCTCTCTCTCTCTCTCTCTCTCTCTCTCTCTCTCTCTCTCTCTCTCCTTCCTTTCTTCTTCTTCCTGCTACTACACGCGCCCAGCTGTGACCTCGCCCATCTCCTCCCCTTGCTGCAGTCGTCGGCCGCCACCACCAAGCTCCGGCCGCCACAACCCGAGCTCGCCGGCGCCGCCTCTTCCCCCGTCGGTCAACCCGCCTCCCGTCCTTGCCTACACAACACAGCCTATATCCCCTTTACCCACATGTATACACGCATAAATATATATATACACACCCCAATTGATTCAACAATCAAAACCCCCAATTCCATTTCTTCCTAAATCCCAAATTTTTTTCCCCCAAATCTCACTTACTCTCCCCCGTTATCTTTTCTCTGCTGTGTGTGTTGTGTGTTTTGTGCGGCTGGGCTCTCTCTTATTGGGCCTAGCCCAATACTCTTTATTACCACTTTAACCTCTTTTCGGCCAAAATACATTCTAATAAGCGACTTATATAAATCACAATTAAATAAAACTTCCGAAAAATTACACTTTTCATTTTAAAAATAAAGAGTATAAAATTAGGAACACCCACATATTTTTAAAATATTTTTCGGGTCAAAAATGAATTAAATATGAATTTTCAAAGTTTTGATCCCTTAAATACAATAAAACTCTTAAAATCATTTTAAAATACCGAAACATCCAAATTAATCCACCCAACACTTTTAAAAACTCAATAAATATATAAAGATAATATTACAAAAGATTTCATGATTTTTAATTCCTCCGATAATTTTATAAAATTAACAGAGGATCAAAATGCATGATTTAAATATATTTAAATCCTCAAAAATATAATTAAAATACATCAGCCTTCACAACTCACACAATTCATCATATAAACACATAAACACAACTTCACATACATTCCACCTTCCAACAATAATCACATAATATAGTTCATAATTACACTGAACCAGACAATAATTAAATAATTCGCTTTTGAAATTCCTTAAACTGGAATAATGAACAATAAAATAAAATAAAAAAATTTCCTCCTCATTTTAGGAAAACATTAATATTCTTAAAATAATACTAAAATCATTTTCTGTAAATTCGGGTTATTACAAAGACTAGTTGCAAGAACAGAGACTGTTGCTGAACACTATGTCATTAAGACAAAGAGTGAGTGGACGACAGAGGAAAAGGCTCAAATACTCAAAGATGCAAAGGTAAAAAATATTTTGCATAACAGTCTTGATAATGTCATGTCTAACAGGGTAATAGCATGCAAGACTGCAAAGAAAATTTGGGATACTTTGGAAACTCAATGCCAAGGTACTGAATCTATCAAAAGAAACAGAAGGGCTCTGTTGATTCAGGAGTATGAGCAGTTTGATGATAAATCTGATGAAAGCCTTACTGATATGTATGATAGATTCTAGACTTTACTGAATAATCTATCACTAGTTGGCAAAGAGTATGATCCAGAGGATTCAAATACCAAGTTTCTCAGAGCTCTAACTGAGGAGTGGGATACTCAAGCTTCAATCATAAGGCATCAATATGATTTGAAGATGCTGTCTCTTGATGAAGTCTATGGGATGCTAAGAACCCATGATCTTGAGGTTCAACAGAGGAAGAACAAGAAAAATGTCAAAGCAAAAGCTGTTGCTTTGAATGTTGAATCAAAATCAAGGGGAAAAGCTGAGGAGGTCTCTAACAGAAAGAGTAGAGTGGAAGAGTCAATTCCTGATGACTCATCATCAGATACTGATACTGAGTCTGATCCTGATACTGATGACGACTCTACTGATTCTGATATGATGGAAATGGTTGCTATGATAGTCAAGGGTTTCAAAAAGATGAAATTCAGAAAGGCTAGGAAGCAAGGGAAATTTCAGAAGAAAACCTTCAATGCTGACAAAGACAGGTACAAGAAGAAAGAAGGTAAAAGCAGCAAATTTGACAAGTCAAAAATCAGATGCTATAACTGTGATGGAATGGGTCATTTTGCAACTGAGTGCAAGAAGGCCAAAACCAAAGCTCTCATTTCTTCAAGCAAGGATTGGATGGACTCATAATCTGACTCTGAAGAAGAAAAAGTGAATTATGCTTTGATGGCTAAAACTGATGAGACTTCTGCTGGTGAAAATAAGGTATCTGAAGTTTTGTTTGATTTTGATACTTATAATGTCTCTGAGCTAAGATCTTTTTTAAAATCTCTGCATATTAGTTTTAGGAGTCAATCTCTTGAAAATACTAGAATAAAATCTGAAATGGCAGAGGTTGTTAAGAGAAATGATCATCTAGAAGCTGAGTTAATTTTCTTGCAGGAAGTTCAAGCAGAATGTGATAATGCTAAACACATGAAACTTGAAACAGAGTTTAAATGTAATGAACTTGAAATGCAACTTAAAGAGGCAAATGAAAAACTCAGAACCTGGACACATTCTGGTACAAAAACTCATGAAATTATTACTGATAAAAACTGGAAAGAGTGTCTAGGTTATAAGCCAGAAAATGAGAAAAAGGACAAAGAAAAGGTTGTTTCATCCAATCCAGGAAGAGTTATAGTTGATGACTCAACAAATCCAAAAACCTACAGATATGTTACAGACAGTACTAAAACCAAATTAAAACCTGTTAATTATGTGTATCCAGAAATTCCCAAATCTACTTCAGAAAAGGGATCTACTTCTACACATCATTCTGAGTCTAGAACTGTCAAAAACAAAAATGTAGGTCTTTTGTCCAAGAAACAATTAAGGGATAGAATCTGTGATGTAACAGATAGGAAGAGAGTCCCAACTGTCAAAAGGAACAGGAATGGTAAAGTTGGAATAAACAAGGAGAATAATTATAAGTATATTCCAAATGCACCAAGAAAAGTATGCTTTAACTGTGGTAATTCTAATCATCTTGCTATTGATTGCAGGAGGAGTAAAAAGAAGCCAACTGTAGTTCCTAAGTCTGACATTAGGAATAAATCAGTATTCTATAAACCACAGAATCCTTGTTTTCATTGTGGCAGTAAATGGCATTCTATTTATACATGTGAAGAATACCATAATTTCTACTATAATTATTATGAACCTTTGCCTAAGTTCAATAAAAGTGTAAATTTTGGAAAAACAAAGAACTTGAATACTAATCATGCATCTGTTAAGAAAAAGATTAATTCTGATGGAGTTAATCCTGATGAAGGTGTCTTTACAAGAAAATCTTCTGCTGCTAAAAATGTTAAATTGCATGAAAAGAGAACCCAACAAGTGTGGGTTCTTAAAAATTCTAACTGAGTTCTTTGTGATTCTGATTGCAGGGTAAAAAGAAAAATGTGTTAGTCATGGATAGTGGATGCTCTGTGCACATGACTGGAGACAAAACCTTGCTATCAGAATTTGAGGAGAAGGCTGGCCCAATTGTGTCTTATGGAGATGGCAACATTGGACAAACTTTGGGATATGGCAGTATTGTAATTGGAAATGTCATCATTGAAAAAGTAGCTCTGGTGAAAGGACTCAAGCACAATCTGTTAAGTGTTAGTCAAATCACAGACAGAGGTTATCGTGTCAATTTCAATGATACTCATTTTGAAATTATCAGCAAATCTTCAGGAAAGGTTGCATTAACAGGTCAAAGACATGGTAACATTTATGAAGCCAACATTCACACTAATATTGAAAATCCAACTACATGCCTCATCAGTAAAGCTTCTATAGATGAAAGTTGGAATTGGCATAAGAAGCTTTCTCATCTCAACTTCAACAATATAAATGAGTTGGTTAAGAAAGACTTGGTAAGAGGATTACCAAAGGCTCTATATACTCCTGATGGACTCTGTGATGCTTGTCAGAAGGCTAAACAGAGAAGGACATCATTCAAGAGTAAATCTGAATCCTCAATTGATGAACCATATCACATGCGTCACCTTGACCTGTTTGGACCAGTGAATATTATGTCCATCAGTAAGAAAAGGTATACTCTAGTCATTGTTGATGAATATACTAGATTTACCTGGGTTTATTTTCTGCACAGAAAAGATGAAACTGCTGAAATATTGCTGGACCATGTGAGACTTATTGAAACTGGCACGAAATACAAAGTCAAGATTCTGAGAAGTGATAATGGGACTGAATTCAAGAATTCAGCAATGGAAGAGTTCTGCAAATACAAAGGAATAGTTCAACAATTCTCTGCTCCTGGCACACCTCAGCAAAATGGAGTAGTTGAAAGAAAGAACAGAACTCTTATTGAAGCTGGCAGAACTATGTTGGAGGAAGCTAAACTACCTACATATTTCTGGGCAGAAGCAGTCAACACAGCATGCTACACTCAGAACATCACTCTAATCAACAGACATGGTGTAACTCCTTATCAGATGATTAAGGAAAAGAAGCCAAGTTTGAAGCATTTACATGTGTTTGGCTGCAAGTGCTTTGTTCTGAGACCTCATCCAGAACAGCTAGGAAAATTTGAGACAAAAGCTGATGAGGCCATCTTTATTGGCTATCCAACATCAAGAGCCTTTAAAGTCTACAATCTAAGAACAAAGACAGTCATGGAGTCTATTAATGTATCTTTTGATGATAGAAAGATAACAGGCATAAAAGAAGACTCTCATGATAGTTTGATTTTTGCAAATGAAGCTACCAAGAATTCTGATGAAGTCATGTCAGATACTGATACTCTGTCAGATCCTGACGATCAATCAATTCCTGATCGAACACCTGTTACTGATGATGACTCAAATAATGCAAATGTTGAGGGGGAGCAAGAGCAAAACATCACAAGTACTGAAACAACTCAAACATCAAGTAGAGACTCATCAGAAACAGATTCAAGTGACAATCATGACAGTATATCAGAAGGAGATAGCACTATCTCAGGGGGAGCTTCTAACAATTCTAGTTCTTTTGAAGAAAACACCAATCCAGGGGGAGCATCCAGTTCAAGAAATGACTTACCATCAGCAAGGAAATGGACTAAAAGTCATACTCCTGATTTAATCATTGGGAATCCTGAAGCAGGTGTTAAGACAAGAAGTGCAACTCAGAATGAATGCTAATATAATAACTTTCTATCAAAGGAGGAGCCTAAGAAAGTTGAAGATGCACTTAAGGATGCTGATTGGGTGACAGCAATGCAAGAAGAACTGAATGAGTTCGAAAGAAATGAAGTCTGGAAACTAGTACCAAGACCCAAGGGAAGGTCTATTGTAGGTACAAAGTGGGTATTCAGAAACAAGACTGATTCAGATGGCACAATTGTGAGGAATAAAGCAAGACTAGTAGCAAAGGGGTATTCTCAACAGGAAGGAATTGATTATGATGAGACTTTTGCTCCTGTTGCAAGACTAGAGGCCATCAGAAATTTTCTGGCATATGCAGCCCACAAGAAGTTCAAAGTATTCCAGATGGATGTAAAAAGTGCATTTCTCAATGGAGAACTGGAAGAGGAGGTATATATTGAGCAACCTCCTGGCTTCATTGATCCCAAATATCCAGATCATGTCTATAGACTGGATAAAGCACTTTATGGACTAAAGCAAGCTCCAAGAGCCTGGTATGAAACCCTAGCTCAATTCTTACTGGAAAGTGGATTCAATAGAGGTACAATTGATAAAACCTTGTTTTATTTGAATCATGGTAAGGATTTGCTGTTAGTTCAAATATATGTTGATGATATCATTTTTGGGTCAACTAACACTAAGCTGTGTGAGAAGTTTTCAAAGCTAATGCAGTCTAGATATCAAATGAGCATGATGGGAGAAATGAGCTATTTCTTAGGTCTGCAAGTTAAACAGACTGATGATGGGATTTTTATCAATCAGTCAAAGTACAAAAAGAATTTACTAAAAAGGTTTAACATGCAAGACAGCTCTACAGCTTCAACTCCTATAGCTACAGCTACAAAGCTTGATCCTGATCAAGGAACTGAGGTAGATGTAACCAACTACAGAGGAATGATTAGCTCACTCTTATATCTAACTGCTAGCAGACCAGATATCATGTATGCAACCTGTCTATGTGCAAGATTTCAAGCAAATCCTAAGGAACCACATCTCATAGCAGTGAAAAGGATTTTCAGATATCTAAAGGGCACTTCTTCTCTTGGCCTTTGGTATGCTAGAGAATCAGACTTTAGTTTATGTGGTTATTCAGATGCTGATTTTGCAGGATGCAAAATAGACAAAAAAAGTACTTCAGGCAGTTGTCAGTTTCTTGGAGGAAGACTAGTTTCTTGGTTTAGTAAAAAGCAAAAGTCTATCTCCACTTCAACTGCAGAAGCTGAGTACATTGCTGCTAGAAGCTGTTGTGCTCAGATCATGTGGATGAGAAATCATCTAATGGACTATGGTTTGTCATTTTCAAAAATACCTATTTATTGTGATAACCAAAGTGCTATTGCTATGACAGGAAATCCAGTTCAACATTCTCTTACAAAGCACATCAGTATCAGGTATCACTTCATAAGAGAACAAGTACTGGAAGGAACAATTGAACTTCATTTTGTTCCTACTGATCAACAGTTAGCTGATATATTCACCAAGCCACTACCTGAGGCTACTTTTACAAAGTTAGTGAATGAACTTGGAATGGTAAACTATGGCAGTACTTGAGAGAAAGAAGTCATCAGATACTGACAACTTGCAAATACTGATGGAAAGTCAATCCTGACAGTGGTCAACGTCGAATCCTGATGCAACGATTCGATCATCAGTATTTTGTTCAGAATCTAACTGTCTTCGTTTTATCTCAATTTCCTGATTCAAGCTATGATTAATGTTATTGAACTCCTGATAATGTGATCACTTTAATTAGTCCTCATATTTATTCTCAGATAACATGATAAATCAGGAAAACATTAAATAGAATATATAAACTAGATTTTTCATTGATAATAAGAAAGAGATTACATTCAAAGATTACATTTTTTTTTTGTTCTCTATCTACTAATCTATTCAACAGGAAATAAAATACCAATCCACTACATTGTTTGTAGCCATCCCAGATCCCATCTTTGCCACTTTGTTTGGGTGGAAGTTGATAGGGATAAGTTTATTTTTGGTGACATATTCATTAGCAATGGTTTATGGAGTTGGATGAGGTTGCCTTAGATGAAAGCCATGCTAATGTTACTTGGAGGGCAGCATCGATGTCGATCACTTTTGCAGGTTTATCCTTCTCGATTTCTTCGAGACCTGCATCCATCTGTAACCAGAGAGTCTCAAGTTTTCTTTCCCAGTCGAAAGCATCAAACTCTTCACGAGTATAGCTAAATATGTCTCTTTTCTCTAAGAGATGGAGATTCTTCTCTTTGATTGTAAGGTTCGACATTGTAAAATTTTTTTGCTGTGAAGGGTTTTTCTTACTTTTCTTTCAGGAGAGAATGAAGGGTTAAGGAAGTAAGTGGACAAGTCTCTAAGATTAAATAGAGAAGGGTGGAACGAGAATATGAAACGATTCATATTACTGGTGTAAGTACCAGGTATTATTCGATTGTGATGTTTTAAATTTCTTTATTTAAAACAAAATTACCATGTTTTATTTTTATCACAATCTTATTTCTCGAATAATACAAGCGCGTGTGTTTCACTTGATTATTACATACAGTTACAGATGTAAGTCGTGACGCGTGAAATCATCACCACTCTCTCACGTAATTTGGTCCATTACTCCAGTATAAACGAATGGTTTATTGACACCTGTTTTTGAGAAATCATAAGTATTGTCCAAATATCAATTTAGTTTTCTAATTGATTTATTATTCTCAAACCATCAGTAAAACATCGTCTCTCTCTGTCTTTGCACTCTCAAACCCTAATTTAAAAATTAGCACAACTTTTGTGTTTGGAATTCCAATGAAGAATTCATCTTTCATGAACAGCAAGGTGGTAATCAATGGAGTTACTTTTAACACAAATAACTTCATTGCAGTTCTAGATCATCAGGACTTGCCCAATGATTTCCACATTATTCAGGACTTTTTGGCCTCAAGCCCAATCAATTATGCTCTAACCCAACCTGCCAAGATATCTTTTAAGTCTGTTATGCAGGTTTGGAACACAAGTGTTTTTGGGAAAGGACTTCCATCAGAAAAGCCTCAGATGAGCTTTGAGTATGATAATGTTACATACTATGTGACTCCTGAGATTGTCATTGAAGCCCTACACTTACCATCAATCATTGGTAAGCCTATATTCAAAGTTCCTGATTCAAAACTCCTTGAGTATGTTGTAAGTTTGGGTTACAATGGTATGCCAAAGAAGTTTGGAGAGCTCTACAGGACAAAGCTTAAGAAGGAATGGAATTTCTTCTTCGACACCATCAGCAGATGTTTCTTGAATAAAGTGTCAAACTTTGATGCCTTACCCACAGGTTCAGCCAAAATTGGGTATTCTCTAATTCATGATCTCTCATTTGATTATGGGTCTTTTATACTAAAGGCATTAAGTGAAAGAAAAGCAGATAAATGTGGTTATGTTTGCTTTCTTAGATTTTTCTAATTAATATTCTCTCACTTATGTCCTCATGCTGTTTTTGAGAATGATACAATTTTGCCTATATGTAAAATCTCAGAAAACAATATAAAGAGTCTAATCAATTCTGATAAGGCAAATAAGTTTGATGAAACTCCATACAATCCTGATGAAGTATGGTCTCTTTTAAGAGAGAGAATGCCTATTCAATATGGCCCAGCAACTGGTGCTATGGGACAGGACCTTACACATCCTATTCCTGACACAAGCACACAACCTAAACACTTATCTAAACAGTCAACCACCTCTTATGTCTCATAAAAGGCATCAGTTGTAAAATCAAAGAAATTAGCTAGATCTGATGTGTCTAAGAGGCAATCAGGATCAAAGGATTTCTCCACTCCAACTCACTCTCAAATGAAGTCACAAGGGGGTGAACAAAGGGTTCTTGAAACATCTGGTCTGAGTAAAGAAACAGGAGTGAAGAGGAAAGTTGATCAAAGAGCTATTTCTGATTCTGATTCTGATGATGACACAATGCCTATATCAGTCTTGATGAAGAAAAAGAAGATTGATGTTGTTGATACAAGAGAAGTGGCTGTCTCTGAAATGCCGAAGAAAAGAAGAAGATTAATCAGCAAAGGCAAATTTTTAATCACACGGAATTTCTGAATCTTACTGATGCTATGGAAGGCAATCCTGATGTTGTTAATCAGGATGGATCATTAGTTCCTGACGCTACTGCTAATCCTGACATCTCTACTCCTGATAATTCACCTATGAAGACTGTTGAGATTTCTGATTCTCCAGCATCTGCATCTCCAAAGAGAAGAATTATTGAGATGTCTGTCGATCAAGTAAATACTATTGCTGACTGTTGAAGCAAACGTCTTTCACAGACAGAAGAAACAGAGGACTGCTATATCATCTCTGAGGGGATCTAGCCCACAAGAACCTGAACTTCAAAGTAGTTCAGAAGCTATTGCAGATCCAGTCACACAAGAACCACCTACTCAAAGTGTAGGTGCAGACATTTCTGAAGGAATAGTCACACAAGAACCATCTTCTCAATGGGAAGGTGAAGACAAGGATATTCCTGCCCCACAAGAACCATCTTCTCAAAGTGAAGATGCTGGCAAAATCACATCAGCAGGGGAGTTTCCTGACAATGCTCAAGGGGCTTCTGAAATTGAAATTGAACTCGCTAGAAGTCTGGCAGATAAAGCTGCTCATGATTTGCACATTGTTGAATGTGATGAAGTGATTGCTGACACTGCATTTGAGGGAAGCACACAAGAACCTTTGACTCAAAGTGTTGAAGAAGCTTCAAAACCTCAGACTACACAAGAACCATCAGTAGCAAATACTGATGCAAGTCATGCTATAGTTGCAGTGGTCAATCCTGATGTAAGTACTACTAATCCACTTATTCCATTGCTTATTGAGCCAATTTTAGCAAGGCCAATGGATTCTTTAACTACTTCATCAGGTATCATCTCTATCTCTACTTCCTTTACTATTGATAGTATGATTACAGATAGACCTGATAAAAGGGATACCTCTATTTGTATGACTTCAGACCACTCTTCTCAGCCACCTCTTATTTCTTCACATTTAATGAGCCAGAACCTTTCTTGTGAGATTGAGAGTGAACATTTAGAGAAAAAGAAGAGTAATGAGAGGCAGTCTCCTGAACTGGCAAAAGGAGAGGTAGAAAAGAGTGAGAAGTTGTTAACTTCTAGTGAGGTAGAAGTTGCTATTGAAAGTAACTTAGGTAACATTGTGAGAAGTGATGAGATCACTTTAAAAGAAATGAGAGATTTAGGAAATGTTACTAATCTGTCTGCAGGGCATCAGGATTCACCAGCTGTATCTACTGGTGATTTGAGAATGAAAGGTGTTATGAATCCTGATGATAATGTTGATAATAAATTTCCTGAGGCTGGTGGTGACTCAGATGATGATGATGATGATGATGATGATCATGCTCATGATGATCCTGAAACAATTCAAATGCAGGCAGCGATAAAAGCAAGTCTCCTATCTACTTATGGGTCTTCGAGTAGATACATGCAGTCTGTTACTCAAGAAGAATTCAGAGGGGAGTACAGTTCAATTCTTCCTCCTGATACTCGAGCTGCAAGGGGATATGAATGGGATACTGAATGGAATGCACCGAATGCTGAGATGAATTTTCAAAATGCTCTTTTTCATTCTGGTCATATTGCAACGAGGATGCCAACTCCTGAACTCAAGGCTCTTCTCAAAACAAATGCTCTTCTAGCAAAGGGATTGAAGAGTGAGATAGACTCTATGAAGGCTGTTACTGATAAATTTCAAGCGGGTATTCAAACATCTATTTCTATATCTGCTACTGCTTCTCAAGCACGTCTTCTTGCTGATGATATTAAAGCACTTGACAAGAAAATGGATTCCAGAATGACTGTCTTGGAATCAAAAGTTGATAATATTGATGAAACCCTCAAGCTTATCTTGTCCTTCTTCATTGAAGAAGATGCAGATGTCAAAAAGGGGGAGAAGATAGTCAAAACAAAATGCTCACCTAATCCAGTTGTACAAAAGAATGATGATAATTCTGGAAATGATGGTGGTGCTAAGTCTTCTGGAAATGATGGTGGTGCTAAGTCACATAAAGTTGAAACCTCTGATGCTGCTTTAGTAACAAAGAGATCTAGTACTCAAACTAAGCAGTCAACTCATGTTTCTAGATCTGGTAAGAAGACAGTGACAACAATGATGCAATCTCAGAATCCAAAAGAAGAACAGTTTGTGACACCTGGTCAAACTCTGTCAACCATTCCTGAGGATGATGTGTATGTGGAACAAGATGAAGATGTTGCTAATCTGTTTCATGAACTTGACACTGGGGATGGTCGTGTTCTTAAACTGTTTCATAAAGACAAAAGAGTTCAACAGTATCATGCTGAGAAAGCACTTATCTTATCTACTGGAGAGAATCCAAACATGACTACTGATGAGTTCTTAGAAGAACAGAACAAGATTTTTGAAGAGCTTGCAAGACAAAATGAAGCTCCTGCTGTAAGAAAAAGAAGAGGCAGAGGAGGAAGATACAGAAGTAGAGGAAGATTATCTGCTCAAGCAAGTACAAGGCAAACAAGATCTAGTGGAATCAAATTGAAAGATGTTTCTGAAAATGAAAAGAAGAAAACTCCACTATCTCTTGCATTAACTCCAGACAACAGATTCAATGCTCCTGAAGAAATTGAAGAGGAGATATTGCCTTTAAAAAGAAAGAGTAAGGTAGCTATTCAATCTACTACATCTAATGAGAAGTCAGTCTTTGGTTCAATTCCTAATGTTGTCTCTGATTCTGAAGAAGCTGAAATTTTAAAAGAACTTAAGATTATGATTCTTAAGGTTGTGATTGAATTTCACAATATGGAAGTTTTTGAAGATACACTGGAGTATGAACAAGAGAAATTCAGAAGATTTGAAAGAGAAAGTGAAATCAGAGCTAAAGCCAAAGAAGCAGAAAGGATAACAACCAGAGACTACTTAAGAAATGTTCATAGATCAGACAGGAAGTTATGGTATGATAAAGATAAATCTGTTCCTGAACATCAGCAGAATTATCCAACAGATGAGAAGAAGAAGAGTAAGAAAGAGGAGAAGAATAAGTGTGATTATAGGAAACCGGTTGTTTTCAAATCAGCAGGACTGATAACAGAGTCTTCTTTGATTAATGAATCTTTATTGGTTGTTAAATCAGAGTCTACTACATTTGTTGTTGAAAATCCACCAAAATGGGTAAGTATGCAATCTGGTTTGAAAGGATTGGAACCTGGCACAAGAGGAGGAATTGGGTATAGTCATGCACAGATTATTTTCATTGCACAAACTGATCAACATGCTCTAGTTAACAAGATTGGGGATGAGTTAACTGTTGATCATCTCTGGAAACTTGAAGCTGTTGCTATCATTGCTGATTGTCATGCTGATGCAAAGAAAATAGAAAAGATGTTGTACTTCATGAAAGATGGAAGTGTGAAGAAGATTCCTATTCATGAATTGTTGTGTAAATTTGCAAAAGAGCTGAAATATGTTCTGTATCTTCTCAGAAGTAAAAGAATCAAGGTTAGTGAAAGAGAAGTTTACTACAATTGGTTTGTCATGATTTACAGGAAAATTAGACAGAGATTCATGGATGGAGGAACGAGGTATTATGGCAATTATATTCCTATGTACTTAAATTTAAGAAACATAGAGGTTGAAATGAAGAAAGGTATAGCTGTTAAAGAAGTGTATCTAGGCATGGAACAACTGTCTCTAAATCCAGATGGGAAGGAAATTGCTTATGTGTTGCTAGGTGACTTAGATCTTCCAAGAAGCTCAATTCAGAATCTCAGGGCAGCTATCTATCAGATTAATGAGGAAGATGAAGAACTCAAAAATCTGAAGAAGAAACTGATTCAAATTCTTGAAAGTAAGGAAGAAAAATTGTTATCTGAATTCTTGAGGTTGAATCTGTTTTATCAAAGAATTTCTGAAACTGTCCCTGATGATTTTTAGAAGGTATTTTGTTTTGAGTTTTTGACATCTTTGAATCAAGGAATTTGTGCTTTGTTTTATAAAGAACAAATTAGGGGAGATTGTTAGATATTGATTCAAGTGATGATCAGGATCTGGGCATTACTGATCAGATACTGATGCTGACGTCATCAGCAATACAACGTCAATATTGGACTATCATCAAGATTAGAAGCTGGTCAGTATTTCATGAAGATTCTCATCAGACCAGAGATCAAGGAAGATTGATATGTCGGTTCCTAGATTGTAGGAATGCAGCTATCATACAAGATATGCATTCAGAGATATATGTAATTGATTTAGAATATCTTGTAATTGATAGTGTAACTGTGTACTCTATATAAACACAGTTTTAGGTTTTACATTGTGTAATCGCTTACATGATTTATCTTGTAACCTAGCAGCTCTTAAGAACATAAGAATTTCTTAAGAGAGTTTTTTAACAGTTTTATATCAGAATTAATAAAGCTGTTATTGATTCATATTTGTGTTATTTGTTTAAGTCGAAAATCTTATACAATTGTATTCAACCCCCCCCCTTCTACAATTGTTATTTACTGGGCAACAACTTTCGTAATCCATCAAAACACTTATAAACACTAATATAACCATGATTTCATACTTTACACTAACTTAATCCAAAAATCAACCATAAACTCAAGATTCAAGCTAGGGTTTCAAGTGGTATACCTTCCTTAGAATGAGTAAAAGCCTTAATACACCTTGTATAACCTTCATACCACCTTAGTATAGCTTAGATCCTCCAAAGAAATCAAGAAAACAAAGTTAGTTTCTAAGGGTTACTATTTATCATCACTTTTGTAAAAATCATAGAAAATTGAAAACTAAGAGTTTGGATCTCAAGTTTTTACCACATCTTGGCCTCTTCATAAGCTTTAATTTGAGCTATAGATCACCAAAAACAAAGCTTCCTAGCTATGGTTTTGATCCCGTTTTTACCACTGGACAGAAACTGGTCAGATTTATTTGTTTCCCCAAATTTAAGCATGGATTTGACTAGGCTACACTACTTTGTTGGCCATGAAATTTTCAACAAACCTTACACATGGAGTGGAGAAGTTATGGTTAAAATTTGGTGATTTTATCATAGATAGAAATGGAGATATGAATTTTTCTTTCATTGTTGGTCCTGCTGGGCAGTTTGGACAGTTTTGTGTTTTGCTTGCTTTTTCTCTTGAATAATGACTTGAAAGGCTTGTTTCTATTCTTTACATCAGCTCCCTTATCTCTTAATTAAGTGGGTTTGAAGTCCACCAATGAGAAATAGCCAATTGTTGGCTTCTTTTTTTTTTTTTTGCTAAATTCAATTGTTGGCTTCTTGTTAATGCTTATCCTTGAATTTTGCAAGAAAGTCCTTAACTTTATGTAAATTACATCCAACATCCTTTAAGTCTTATAATTCTTCTACTTTGGTACTTCCCTTCTTAATCCACTTAAAATCAGCCCTTGGATGTGATTGGGCCAATGGTAAGGCCCATATCTTGTTATTGGTTTATACTTGCGTCTTGTCCAAGAGTTTCTAGTTGTTGGATTCATCGAAGGATTTCTGTGATCGCCTCAGTGGTTCTTCATTTGTAAATCTCTTGGATACCTATTATCCTCTCCCACATCATATATTAATGTGTTAGGGTGGTTATAATCCCCAAGTAGATATTAAATCCAATATCCTTGGTATATTCTCTTTATCTCATAATTTGGTTTCCCGGTTTCTCAAGCGTTATCAAACTAGTTTGCATTCTTTTTGCTCTAGGATTATTTTCTCAATCCTCTTTCCCTCTCATAATATATCCTCCCTTGAACTTCTAATATTTATTATCCTTAACCCATGATTCGTTCACTTGATCGCTTAATCTCGTTATAAAGTCTCAGTAGTTTTCGTTCTAAATTCTCAAATCAAATATAATAAAATTCCAAAATATTAAATCCTCAATTCCTCAAATTTAATATCTCATTTCCAAGTGGTTCTAAATTGTTTAACAATCCAAATTCCTCTGGCATTTCCTTGACTTGATCACTCCTTGGTTTAACCTAATTTCACTATTTCCTCAAGATATAAACCCTTTAACAATTCTATACTCCTTAGTATCACATTCAATAGAGTCTTAATCGAAATCGAAAATCCTTAAAGTCCATATTCAGGAATTTCTGAAATCCATTATCATTTTGAGTCACTCATTTTCATAGTACAATACTAATATGGTTCCTGATTATTCATGTTCCATTTCAAATCTAGGGTACTTACATACCTGTTAACTCGAATAACTTGTAGAAGGGGGGGTTGAATACAAGTCATATAATCGTGTCTGATTTTTGTTTGGTTATATGAACAAGAATAAACGAATGAATCAAACTCTGTTTGTATTAAATAAATCAAATACAAACTCTACCAAAGGTGTACAAATACCTTTAGCAGCTGCTGACAATATAAATTTCTCTCTGTTTGCACTCTCGTATACTTACGATTACAAACCTCACAAAAACGAACTCTTTTTACAATGACATAGAGAGAGTATTTATAATGCTTTCTATCAACTAATCACAGAAAGATAATCTATACATGACAATGTTCTGCCGTCCAGTTGATAGTTTCCATCAATAGAAAATTCTTTCCTTCATAATACCTTCTTGCTTGTTCCTCAAACAAAGATCCTGTTTTATAGCACTTGCCAGTTTCTGTAGCATCCATAATGACATCATCAGTAACACGACTGATATCAGGATTCCATCTTGTGTCAGGATCTGACCATCTCATCAGTACTTGATCAGTAGTTAACTTGACATATCAGGATTCAACCTCAGTTCCTGACATGTAGTACTTGATGCACTGTTCATTCCTGACTAAACTTTACAGATAACTGTCTAACACATATTTCCTATACAAAGTGCTAAATCCTTTATAAATCAGGATATACAAGAAGTATAAGCAAAATTCTATTCTTAACATCACAACTCATGAATTATTCCTAACAATCTCCCCCTATTTATGCTTTAAAATCTAAAGCATAAATCTGAGTTGTTGATGTCAAAACATATAACAATACAATCAGAATAGAATTTATGAATTCAAAAATCATGAAGTTAAGTTCCTCCTCTTTCTGATATAGACATAGTATCCAGTACTTAGACGAAAGAATTCAACTATTTGATGCTTCTTTTCCTTTACCACTTCCATGATGAGATTCACCTCTGTCACAATCTTTATCTCCCCCAGTTCTTCTTTTATCCCCAGTCTGTTGTTGTTGTTGTTGTTGTCTTTGAATTGTCTTTATCTCCCCCTTTTTGACATCAGCAACATTAATTCCAAGAGATTCAGTAACAGAACAAATGAGATTCATCAGAACTGCTTGATTTTCCATAATAGTGATTTGATTATCTTCAAGTGTTTGAAGTCTTGATTGAATTTCAACTTGAGATTTCTGAATATCTTGTAAAACTTCAGAATTGACTTCAACTTTGGAAGTGTTTGGAATATCTTCAGATTTAAGTCTTGTAGAAGAAGTTGCCTGTGTAGAATGATATTCAAGTAATAAAACTTGATTAGATTTACAAACATCTTCATCTCTCTGATATGAAGCTGCAATATGATCATCTTGTCCTTCACCAGTATTCTGTGTACTAACATCTTCAAAACCTGACTCCTCCTTAGATTGATCAGATACTGTTGATGTCTCAATTCTGGCTGATATTGGTAGTACAAACAAAGGAATACTTGGATCATTAGAAATATCTTCTGGTACTGATGGTGTAGAAGTTTGTCTTAGCCTTTCACCTCTTCTGTTGATAATTCCTGCAAGCCTTTCTTTCTGCTTCTGAGCTTTAACTTCTGGCTTTGAATTGTTCTTTGCTAAGACATTCTTCTCATACATCTTGATAAAAGAATAAGTACCAGCATCCATACCAAGATTATCAGACCAAGATTCAGGAAAAACCTGATCCCAGAAATCAAACGATTGTGATTTCCTAATTTTCTCTCCCTCACTATGGAGTTGATCATCCATACCCTCATTCTCACTTTGACTATCTAAAGTCAACACTCTTTCTACCTCTCCTTTTTCCTGGTCAGGAGCCAGCCGCTCTGATTGTGGATCAATATCCATCTTTTCAAGTGTATCACTCAAATTTGGATAAATGCTCTCATGACCTACAGAAAAATAGAGTTTAGAAGAAGTTTTTATACCTGAACTCACATGGAGAGAGGGTTCCTCATTTGGCAAGGGGCTTGAGGTTTTCTCCAAGGAGTGAGCTGCTATAATCTCTGAACCCTTACAATCATCTTCTTTCCTTCCAGAGACTACAAGCTCCAGTATACCACTTTCAGGTTCTTTACTAGACTCTGATGTCTTCAGTAATACTTCATTAGACACCCTAGTTAGTATGTCACCGTCTTTAAGTGTTGTTTGCTGAGACTCACCCTCAAGATGGATAGACTCTGACTGAATAATATTTGTTTGATCTTCAAGAAAACCAGTCAAAGTTATTCCTCCCATATCATAGGGTTTCTCACTTGCAATTTCAGTCATCACAGAAGACCTTTCAACATCAGCTATCACAGCTCCTGAGTCATCCAACCTCTGACTAAATGGTTCTTGTGTTGCAGTGACTGTGATCTGATCTTTCCTACTATCCACCACTGGTGCAATAGTATCTTCTATTGACTGCATTCCTCTATCTACTTCCTCCAGTTGTTCACCTTGAGCTAAAGCATCTTCAATAATGACATCCTTGTCAAATAAATATGCATGAAGTGATTGAAGTGCAACATGCTTCGAGAGTCAAAATTTCTTGACTAATTGTCTTCTGACAGATACATAAAAATACATCTTCATTAAGTCAAGTTTTTGATGTAGAAGTCCATATTCATCTGGAAATAAAAGTTTTGGTACTCTTTCAACCAGAAAATCTAGAACAGGCCTTGACAACTTCACTTTGAGAGAAATTAGTCCCATAGCCAGTCTGTATGATAATGTAGTTTCCCACGAAGAATCAATATCCAAATCTCTATAGTCATTTGCTGACTTGATTGTAGGTTCATTTGTAGAGACCTGCATGATATTAGTTGGACTAGACTCTGTGTGTGTAGGTGATAATTGAATCTTTCTCCTTGTTCTCCTGGTATAGTGAGCAAAAGATTTATCCTGAGAAGACTCAAGAGATGTAGACACAGAATTGATCTTGGGATGAGATCCTTTTTCAATAGACACAGTCTTTTGAGAGACAGTATCCAGTAACTGTTTTCCCTTTTTAAGTACTACAGACTTTTGAGAGACTGCAGCCTGGCTGTGACTAGGTGCTTCATCTCTTTGTCCTAGCTTAGAAAGTCGAATTGCAGCCTTCAATTCTTCTCTCTCAGCAAGAGATATATGATCATCATCTTCACTAGAACTACTACTACTTGACACAACAAATCTTCTCTTCCTTACAACTGATGTATTTTGAGAAACACCAGAGGTTGGTTTCTTTGAAACAATAGGCTGTGGATTAAAACTTTGTTCTTGAATTGTTTGAGAGACTATAATGTTTTGGGCTACTTGGGTAGACACAGGTGGGTTCTCCTCCAAATGAGATTCCTGAGCCATTTCACCACAAAAGAAAGAAGAATTGTAGAGAGTAGGAAGATGAGTTTTAAGAATTACCTGAACATGATGTGGATAATGAATTGCAGGTATTTCATCTAGATTCTTGTCATTGTCTTTCTTTGTAATGTTAGAGAAAATTCTCTTTTGCTGTACATAAGAAGAAACACAATGTTCTCCAAATCTAGCTTCAACATCAGGAATACAATGGTTAAAAAACATTTGTATAAATCTATGATAATAACCATTTTCCTGTTTTGATCTCTTAACCCAAGTTTAATACTCATCTTATTTAAGATAATGTGACCAATGTTAATTACTGTGTCATAAAGCAAACTGTAAGCAATATGTAAAGTAACAGAAGTAATTTGATCAAAAGAACTACATTTACCAGTAAAGCATTTAGCTAATTGGTCAAAGAAGAAAGACCACTCTTTCCTAAGATAAGATCTTCTTAACTGGCTCATGTTATCTAAAGGTCCATTATAACCTAATGCAGATAACATAGTTCTAATATCATCATCAGATGGTGCATTCTCATAATTCAAACTAACAGGTAAGTGAAGTACTGAATTAACAACATATTCAGTAATATCAAAAGAATCTTGTCCTAAGTGTAGAACAATCTTACCTGATTGACTCTGAGTAGAATCAATTACCTCAGCATTCTCCCAAACTTGTATAACAGCTGCTTGATTAATCTGTGGAGATGCTGTCAATGCATAACTTAATGGTCCATACGCCAGAAAGTCCATAATTGGATGAAAATCAGTTGACACTCCTTCCTTGTTGGTGATAACTGCTACATGATTGTTCGTCATAAAATTAAAGTCACCAAACTTGAAGGCTACTGATTTAGGTAATCTTCTTTGAGCTGCCATTTTTGATCTGAAAAGAACTTGAAAAATTCTTGAAATGGATTAGTGATTTTGAAAACTCGAGAGTGTTTTTGCTTTAGAGAATGTAAAATTAGAGAAAGCAATTACACGATTAGAGTTTCAAAACAGATATATTTCACAAATCTTTCAGACCATTATCCCACGTTGACACGTAGATTGACAGGTGTCAGTCCCTGAAAAGTGCGGTTACCCACGATTTTTGGAAAATAAAATCCAAAATTGATTTTCATGAAATAAATCAGGGTATTATCAAGATAAAAATCAATACTGATCAGCTTCCTTTTTCTGTTGACCTCCCATCAAAATAATCACAAAATGCAATGTGATTTAAAAATAATAATTTTCAAATCCTGATGGTCACACTTGAAATCCTGATCAATATCATCCTGATTCCAGAGACTTAAATGGAGTTTCCACGTGGCATTTTTTTTTTCTTTGAAAAAGAAATAAACAATTAATCTGAACAAAATCAATTGGTTAGATATATTTGACATTTCTTGAAAATACAAGAAATAAAGTCACACGCGATAATTAGCATTTGACTTCATTGATAGTTCCAAGTGACTGTTCAGCTTCTCATGCCTTTCCATAAAAGAAACAGACGCATTATGCCATTCTCCATAAACCTTTCAATTTCTTTTCTTCTCAACAATGATCCTAAAACCAAAATTCCATTCAAACCCATTCTTTAGGTTTTTCACAGTCGATGAACATCCTGTTCTTGATCATCTCTTTGGAGAGACGACTTTTCTCATCAAACTAGTCATGGATGAAGTAGTTTTAGATAATATCCAGAGCTTTCTCCTAGAACATCCATCTGTTGGATACAATCTTCCCCTAACCTCCTCAAAACTTGAGGATGAAGAATTTGGCCGAGAGTCTGAGGTTGATCTTGATGGAGATGCTATTCATTTAAGTTAGCTACTCTCATTCAAGTCGCCCAGACAAGGAATCCAAGAGCAGACGAGGTTGTTCAAATCCCCTGATGGATTTCTTGAGATGCTCCTTGTCCTATATCTCAAAATCCATATCATTAGACAAGTACAGGATTATCAGTAGAAGTTAGACAAAAAGATGTTGTATTTCATTTCCATGTATGTAATGCTTTCAATTAATGAAAATACAATTTCTTATTATCTACTTGTCTTTTGATTATTGACTGATTTGAATGATGTATAAATTATCAGTATGCAAATATTAAAACTTGCTGACATAGACTTAACACATCAAATAATTAGATTACTACACAAAGTAAACGTCAGGATCTGAAACAATTTTCACAATCCTGATACTGACACAATACTGATGACGTCAGCATCCTGATAACAATTCTAATCCTGATGATTATTAACAAGTCTATCATACTGAAATTTATCAAGGCAAAGTGTTATAGCTAAAGCATTTAACAATCAAATATAGATCCTGACAAGAATATCAAGTCTATAAGCTAAAAACAACATACCTTGCTACTTTTGCAGATGTTAAAGATCTAGAAATTTAACATTCCTAACTCACTTACTAATCTACTGAATGTAGTCTCATCAAGTGGTTTAGTTAGAATATCTGCAAGTTGTTTGTCAGTAGGAACAAAATGAAGTTCCACAGTACCATTCTCAATATGTTCTCTAATAAAATGATACCTGACATCAATGTGCTTAGTCCTTGAATGTTGAACTGGATTTTCTGCAAACATAGGAATATTACTAAGTGTCATACCATAATCCATCAACTGATTTCTTATCCAAAGAAGCTTTGCACAACAACTGCCTGCTGCTATGTACTCAGCTTCTGCAGTTGAGGTTGAAACAGATTGTTGCTTCTTGCTTGCCCAAAAAATCAATCTATTTCCCAAGAATTGACATGTACCTGTAGTGCTTTTCCTGTCTATCTTACACCCTGCATAATCAGAGTCTGAATAGCCAATTAGGAAGAAATCAGATTCTCTAGGATACCACAAACCAAGATTTGGAGTTCCTTTGAGATATCTAAAAATTCTCTTCACAGCAATTAAATGAGATTCCTTAGGATCACTTTGAAATCTAGCACATAAACAGGTAGAAAACATTATATCTGGCCTACTTGCAGTTAGATATAACAATGAGCCTATCATGCCTCTATAAATAGTATTATCCACACTCTTTCCCTTAGGATCAGAGTCTAGTTTAGTGGCTGTCGCCATGGGTGTTTTTGCAACTGCACAGTCTTGAAAGTCAAATCTTCTTAAAAGATCTTTGATATACTTTGACTGATTAATGAAAATACCAGTCTCAGTCTGTTTGACCTGCAAGCCTAAGAAATAATTTAATTCACCCATCATGCTCATCTGATACTTAGACTGCATAAGCTTGCTAAACTTAGCACACAACTTTTCATTAGTAGAACCAAAAATAATATCATCAACATAAACTTGAACTAAAAGCAATTCACCTTTTATCTTTCTAAAGAATAGAGTTTTGTCAATTGTACCTCTTGTGAAGCCATTTTCAAGAAGAAATTTAGACAAAGTCTCATACCATGCTCTTGGTGCCTGCTTTAGTCCATAGAGTGCCTTGTCAAGTTTGTAGACATGATTTGGAAACTTTGGATCAACAAATCCAGGTGGCTGTTCCACATACACTTCCTCATCAAGTTTGTCATTTAGAAAAGCACTCTTTACATCCATCTGGTATACCTTGAATTTTGAATGAGCTGCAAATGCAAGAAACATTCTGATTGCTTCCAATCTTGCTACAGGTGCAAAGGTCTCATCATAATCAATGCCTTCTTCCTGAGAATAACCCTTGGCCACCAGTCTTGCTTTGTTTCTTACAATCATACCAGATTCATCTAGCTTGTTTCTGAAAACCCATCTTGCACCAACAATAGATCTATCTTTAGGTCTTGGTACCAGTTTCCAGACTTTGTTTCTCTCAAACTCATTTAACTCCTCCTGCATTGCAATTACCCAATCAGGATCCTGTAAGGCTTCTTCAACCTTCTTAGGTCCATTCTTTGAGAGAAATCAACTATACAAGCATTCATTTTGAATTGATCTTCTAGTTCGAACATCACTATTTGGATCACCAATAATCAAATCTTCAGTATGATCCTTTGTCCATTTTCTAACTGGTGGTAGATTGACTCTGCTAGATTCTCCCCCTAAGTTAGTGGTATCTCTTGTAGAAGAATTCTCTCTGCCTTCAATAACTCCCCTATGATCAATAGAATCAGTAGATTCCATATTGCTGCTAGTTATTGATCTTTCCTCAGTAGACTCTGAAAGATCAGTTCCTGATGGAGTAGACTCTGAAAGGCTAGTCTGCTCCTGATGATCACTGTGTTCTTCTTGATTCATTTGTTCCCCCTCAACAGTAGCATTCCTTTGAGAAGCAATAGAAATTCCTTCTGGAGAACCTTCATCATCACTGGAGAGTATCTCAGAATTCTTCAGATTTTCAAATTCCAATTTGTCATGACTCTCATCAGTTTGCAGAATTCCAAATTTCTTATCATCAAATGCAACATGAATTGATTCCATAACAATGTGAGTTCTGAGATTATAAACTTTGAAGGCCTTAGATGCTGAATATCCTAGAAAGATTGCTTCATCCGATTTGGCTTCAAATTTTCCAAGTTGTTCTGGATGAACTTTTAGGACATAGCATTTGCATCCAAAGATGTGAAAGTATTTCACACTTGGTTTCTTTCCTTTGATCATCTCATAGGGAGTTTTTCCATGACTATTTACCAAGGTACAGTTTTGAGTGAAACATGCAGTGTTAATAGCTTCTGCCCAAAAATAGGTTGGAAGTTTTGCATCTGCAAGCATGGTTCTTGCTGCCTCTATGAGAGTCCTGTTCTTTCTTTCCACTACACCATTTTGCTGAGGTGTACCAGGTGCAGAAAATTGTTGAGTGATTCCATTGTCTGCACAATAATCCTCCATTGTAGAATTCTTGAATTCTGTACCATTGTCACTCCTAAGTACTTTGACTTTGTACTCAGAGTTATTCTGAATATTCTTGACAAGGTCAATGATTTGCTGAGGAGCTTCATCCTTCTTGTGTAGAAAGAACACCCATGTGAACCTTGTGAAATCATCCACTATCACTAGAGCAAATCTTTTCTTG
Organism: Kitagawia praeruptora; assembly: GCA_037693485.1. Taxonomy (NCBI): domain Eukaryota; kingdom Viridiplantae; phylum Streptophyta; class Magnoliopsida; order Apiales; family Apiaceae; genus Kitagawia; species Kitagawia praeruptora. The sequence goes on along the minus strand of CM075346.1, from coordinate 33,541,120 downwards.
TTGATAGACATAATGTTTACTGGACCAAACAGATCAAGATGTAGCATGTGAAATGGTTCAGTAATTGAATTTTCAGTCTTGCTCTTGAAAGTGGTTCTTCTCTGCTTTCCAAGCTGACATGCATCACAAAGTCCATCTTGCACATAATTTGCCTGAGGTAGGCCTCTCACCAAATTGTGCTTAACAAGTTGATTAAGCTTCTTGAAGTTGAGATGTGAGAGTTTCTTGTGCCAATTCCAGCTTTCATCACTTGTTGCTTTGCTGTAGAGACATCTAACAATTCCTTTAGATATATCACTTAAGCTGGCTTCATATATGTTACCATGTCTTTGACCAGTTAGAACAATGTCTCCATTCTGCATATTCAAGATTTTGTATCCTTCTCTGTCAAAGATTGATTTGTAACCTTTATCACCCATTTGACTTATGCTTAAAAGAGTATGTTTCAAGCCTTCAACCAGTGCTACATTTTCTATGATGACATTCCCAAAAACAATTTAGTCATATCCCAGAGTTTCTCCTTTGTTGCCATCTCCAAAAGATATGAAAACTCCACGATAGGTCTCATACCGATGAGTCGTGGAGTATCCCTTTTCCAAGAAGATGTCTCATGAGACACTTGAGGAAAGAGAGCGTATGAGTAAGATTCCTTATGCTTCAGCAATAGGATCTATCATGTACGCGATGTTATGTACTAGGCATGATATTGCTCATTCAATTAATTTGACGAGCAGATATCAGTCGGATCCAGGTGAAGACCACTGGAAAGAAGTAAAGAACATCCTTAAGTACTTGCGAAGGACTAAGGATATTTTTCTTGTTTTTGGTGGATCTGAGTTGAAAGTAGAGGGTTATACTGACTCTAGTTTTCAATCAGAAAGTGATGATAGCAAATCCATGTTAGGGTACGTGTTTACTCTGAAGGGTGGAGCGATTAGTTGGAAGAGTTCCAAGCAGCCTACAACGGCTGACTCAACAGCGGAAGCAGAGTTTATAGATGCAAGTGACGCTGCAAAATTGTTTTGTGGCACTTTCTTTTGATTAGGGATATCATTGAAAGTAGAGATGTCAACATTGAGAGAGTTGACACACATAACAACATAGCAGACCCACTCACTAAGCCGCAATCTCAGATTCACTTCGATCGTCATAATGAGTGAATGGGTATTAGATACCAGAGTGATTGGCTTTAGTACAAGTGGGAGATTGAAAGAGTTTGTCCTAAAATCCAATCATGCATGATGATTTAGGAAGAACTTTCTTGTACTCTTATTTGATTTCATTAACTTTAATAAAAGACTTATTTGTTTTTATTACGGGCTTTATCTATTTAAAGTGTCTTAAATAAGATGTTCCATAGTTTAGAGTAAAGCTTCTAGAATTATAATGAGATTATAATAGTGAGATCTAGAAGATGATAACTCTAGACCTAAACAGTTCCTGATCATAGGATAACTAATTGGAAGTTAGTGAATCCGCAAAGATTGGTACATACTATGCTTGCTCCTTTAAGGAGGATGTCTGTTCTCATAGGCATTTGTGTGGTGACACTATAGCTAGTATGTAGGTGCTTATTAGGGAATAAGTTCACTGAACATGACTCGATAAGTTGAACAACTAATGGAGTTTACTCACGTGTCGATAGTTGTTCACTGAGTGATAGTTGTACAAGTGTCCTTAGACTTGAGATCGTTAGAGTAATCTTGTATATAATGAACTGTGCTTTGGTTTAGTCCTTAGTCTCAAGGACATCCATTAGGTCTATTCTGGGCATAGGGATTTGTGTATGGAGATAGTTAACGATCAATAAAGAATCTACCCCTTCCAGTAAGGAAGTGAATATCCTATGTTATTCTTAGTATGCGAGTTCTGGAATCTCTGGCCAGAGTGTATGAAATTAGAAAGGAGTTTCTAATTTGCATTAATATGAACTTTGCATTATGAATAAGAAATCATATGATTAAATTTGATAGGCTTGACACGAGATCCATGCCTTGTATTTAATCGGGATATTGCAGGGTAGAAGGAATTGATTGTACGGTAACTAGCACTGACAGGTTCTTGGTATTCTAAGCAGTGAATTCATATTATCCGGATAGTCGCGATATGTTGAGAAGCATCACTCACGATGTAGAATAAATATAATTAATCAGTTAATTATATTTAATGAATTTTAGAATTCATATAAATAATAAATAAAAAGTTTATTATTATTTATTTCTACTACCGGCTTAATTTGAACCTACAGGGTCACACCATAAAAAGATTAATTTATTGATGAAGGTATTTTGAGAGAGCAAGTTGTTTTAATAATGATTAAAATAGTTTAATTATTATTTAAACATTTTGTGGGATTTATATAATAATATATATGATATATTAATTATAATAAAAACCTACATGTGCCCTATAAATAGAAAGAGATGAGAGGTGTTTAGTATGCAAAAAGTGGTTTTGTGAAAACCTAGTTGCCACCTCTCTTCTTCTTCATCTCTCTCTCTCAAAAGAACAAGACACCATTTTTTTATAAAAGCTTGTTTTATAAAAAGCTTCGTCGAAGAATTAATCTTGGTGGATACCGGTAGAGTGCTTCACACTCTGAGGAGCAACTGCTAAAACAACCATCGATTTTATAAGCTTCGATTTTCAAGGTAAGGTTTCGATTCCTCCGCTCTCTAATTTTTATATGCTTTTCTATATGCACGATACATGGTTTTTACGGAATAATTGTTATACCGCGCTTCCGCTCGTCCGTAAATTCCATCAATGGCATCAGAGCCAGGTTCTTGCATGTAGAGATTCATATAAAAATTTTCAGATTTTTTTATGCATGTATGGATTTATTATGATTTTTGCATTTTTATTTGGATTTAATTATGAATTAATTCAAAATAATATTTGCATGAAGTTTTGACCATGGATCTGGATTCTATAAGTGTTATGGATCATCTAGATATTTTTTTCATAATTTTGTGATGTGTAGATTATTTGTTATGAATTTTTTAAAATTGTTTTAATTAAAATTCATAAAATAATCATGCATGTGAATAATATGAAATTAAAATTGCACAAGGCCCCATAACTACCTGGTAATTTTTTTGCTACTGCCTTATTTGAGAAATCACATTCCTGTAATTTTATATTAATTAATTGATTAATTGTTAATTAATTTATTAATATTAAAATTATAATATTAATAATAAACGTTATTGTTATAAAGAGGAGTTAGTGTATTAAAGACTTAAAGTTTAATACACGGCAACAGTTACACAGGAGTTACACTGACTGACACATGCGACATTCCAACGGTTGAAAAGAAAAAAAAGAAAAAAAAAAAAAAAAACTTTCTGCTACGGTCTGTCACTCGCGCGTGGCCACCAACAGGAAAAAGGGCTGTCACGCATTTGGGAAATGCGTGACAATTCTCAGGGCGGTGGCGCATTTAAGAAATGCGTTACAGTATTAAATATGTTTAATTTGTTGTAAGGCATTCCGTAAATGCGTTACAGCCTTTATGTCACATTAAATTTGATTTTCTGGGAGTTTCGTAACTCCGTTTTGGGCGTGCAATATATCGTTGGATTCGTATTTCCGATACGGATCTAATGGAGTGGTCAAATATTTTTTATATAATATTTTTGAAATATTTATATTCCCGGAAGTGTTTTAAAGCATGTTTTAATTGTTTTAAATTGCTTTTAAATGCTATAATAAATCCATACATCATTATATCAATGTGTGACATGATATTGCTTGCATGCTTACTTATTTATTTATGTTTATATATAAGATATATGCCTATGTTTACCATGAGATGATAGATTTAGGTGAACTTAAATCAACATAAGGCGTGCGTTAGAAAATCTAGAAATAGGAATCGTTTCTTGCCTTAATAATAATATTATGAATACAATCATGAGATTTTTGTGTTTTTGAAACACGTAATTAAATATGAATTTTCAATATTGAGAGAAAGGATGATTCTGTCAAAAACAGATTTTGATCTGTAAGAAAAGGGTATTAAGTGACGCCTCTTGACAATGCTCCCCCCGATCTGGGAATCATCCTATTATCTATTATTGATTTGAAATATTTAATTGAAGAAAAGAATCTCTTTATAATATGATTATGATTGTTAAATAATATTAGTTAATTAATAATGGCTGATAATTATTTATTTATGAAATAAATAATTAGTTAGTAATTTTATTAATTGATTAAATGAGATTTAATTTATTATAAAATAATTAAGATGTGATCTTAATATTATTAATTATTTATTTAATTTATGAAATTAAATTAAGGGAGAGATTAATTTTCTAAAGAGTTTAGAAATAGAATTAATAATTAAAAGAGTTTTAATTATTGGTTAATAACAAAGAAGATGAGATCTATGTATTATATATGTCAAGTTGTAATCGGCCATAGGCACAAAAGGTTTTGTGTCGGTTATGGTCTTCCAACATGACAGAAAGTATTTCTTGTTTTCGGTGCATTGTCGTTTCGTGCTACAGCCGAGGACTTTGTTACCGATCAACATGTAAATACTTGTCTGTTACATTAGATGTGTACAAAATTAGATTTTAGTAGTCGTTACGTGCTACAGCCGTGGGCTATTGGAATCTAATTTAATTGTACAAAATGTTGGATTTGACTTGACTAATAATATTGAGATTTTTCGTGTTTTTGTTATAGATTTAGATTATCTATTAAACTTAAAACACGTTAGACTTATAGGTTTATACGAAAATGTTTCGTGACCTTAAAAAAAAAAACCTCTTTTATAAATATCAAGTAGTAATTGGCCAATGACACAACGGGCTTGTGTCGGTCATAGCCTTCCAACATGGTAGAAAGTAGTTCTCATTTTTGAATCACTGTCGTTTCGTGCCACAGCCGAGGGCTTTGATTTCGAAATAAGAAATACTTGTCTATTACATAGAGATGTGTACAATGAATTAGAATCTAATGGTCGTTACGTGCCACAGCCGTGGGCTATTGGAGACTGATTCAATTGTACAGAATGTTGGGTTAGACTTGACTTAGAATATTGAGTTTGTCGTGCCACAGCCGTGACTCAATTATTCAAGAGGCTAAAGTTTTATTAGGGAATAACATGAGATGTAATTGACAAGAGTTGTCTGCCTATTGAACATCACATGGCGTTTCGTGCCACAGCCGGGGTTGTGTGATGGAATGTAGGATCCCTATTCCCACTAGCATTTTGAATGCTTATTTATTCACTTAGGGGGTTGTATAAATTAGATAAACTAGTGGGAGCCACTTATGAATAAAGACCCGATTCATATAGTGTTTTAAAATGAAATTGAATATTTGCTAAGTGTTGTTATGTATTTATCATTTACAGATTTACTATATACATTATGTCTTCTGCACTATCACTCCGGAGCATACTAGATGCTCACATATTGACTGATCCCAACTATGCTGACTGGCTTCGAAGCTTGAGAAAAGTTCTCAAGGGCTAAGAAGCTGGGATATGCTGTTTGTTTTCACTGTAACAAGGTGAGGCACTGGAAGAAGAACTGTAAGGTTTACCTTGCAGAACTGAACGTGAAGAAGGCTAGTAAGACTACCGTTTCTAATTCAGATATGTTTATGATTGAAGTAAACATGTCACTAAATCAAACTTCTACTTAGGTATTAGATACTACTTATGGTTCTCACATTTGCAATTCGTTGCAAGAACTAAGGAGAAGTAGGGCTCTTAGGAAGAGGAGGTGATTCTATGGGTAATGGAGCAAGAGTTGTTGCCGTAGCTGTAGGGTCATTTGATTTACATATGCCTACGGGCAAGACTATTATTTTAAATAATTGTTATTTTGTTCCCTCGAATGTGAGGAATATTATTTCTATTCCAATGTTAGACTTGGATGGATTTTCGTTTATTATTCAGAATATTAAACATCAAATCCTCAGAGATAATGTTCTTTATGGTAGTGGAACTTTAAATAATGGTCTGTATGTATGTGACATAGAATATGTTTTACTTCATATTAAACAAAGAAAAAGAAAAAAAAAAGATGATGAAAATCCTACCTACTTATGGCACTACAAACTTGGTCATATTAGTGAAAATAGACTTCGGATATTGCATAAGGGAAGGTTACTAGAACCCTTTGATTTTGAATCATATCCTACATGCATGTCTTGTCTATTGGGTAAAATGACCAAATCTCCATTTAGTGGACATGGAGAGAGCGCTAGAGAGTTGCTGGTATTGGTACACATAGATGTATGTGGACAAATGTCTACGCAAGCCATGGCAGGATTTTAATACTTCGTGACTTTCATAGATAATTGATCTAGATTTAGATATATGTATTTGATGAAATACAAATCTGAAGCCTTTGAAAAGTTCAAAGAATATAGTTATGAAGTAGAGAAATAAACCAAACATAGTATTAGAGCTCTTCGATCAGATCGAGGAGATGAATACTTGAGTGGTGTGTTTCTATATTATCTCAAAGAAAATAGTATAGTCTCCCAGTGGACTCACCCGGACACTCCATAATTGATTGGAGTATCTGAAAGGAGAAATTGAACTTTGTTAGACATGGTTCGATCCACGATGAGCTATGCAGATCTTCCAGTATCACTTCGGGGTTATGCATTGGAAACCTCAGCATATTTACCGAATAAGGTGCTTTCCAAATCTGTTCCTCAAACTCCATATGAGATATGGAAAGAAAGGAAACCGAGTCTTAAACACGTTAAGATTTGGGGATGTCTGGCTTATGTCAAGAAAGTTGACCCTGATAAGCTGGAATCTCGATCCGTAAAATGTAGTTTTGTGGGATATCCTAAAGAGATTTTAGGGTATCACTTTTACACCGATCATAGGGTGTTTGTCTCCAGACATGCTACCTTCTTAGAAAAATAGTTTATCCTTGAAGGGAACAGTGGGAGCAAGATTGAACTTAAAGAAGTTCATAGAACACAAACTACTACGGTTCAAGAGGAAACTCCTGTTCAAACTAAACAACCTTATGTGACATAGTGTTGACTCTGAGAAATGGCAGAGTGCCATGAAATCCGAAATGGATTCTATGTATGCCAACCAAGTATGGACCTTGGTTGAAGCACCAGAGGATGTGAAGCCTATTGGGTGCAAATGGGTATACAAGAGAAAGATTGGAGTAGATGGCTAGGTGGAGACCTACAAGGCTAGGCTCATGGCAAAATGATTCAGACAAAGGCAAAGGATTGACTTTGATGAAACTTTTTGCATGTAGCCCTACTCAAATCAATTCGGATTTTGCTTGCGATCCATATATGGATTGAATCAAGCTTCTCGTAGATGGAACATCCATTTTGATGAGACAATCAAAGAGTTTGATTTTATCAAAAACATAGATAACCATGTGTCTACAAGAAGGTTAGTGGGAGCGCGGTAACATTTCTTGTGTTGTATGTGGATGACATACTTCTTATAGGAAATGATATACCGATGCTACAATCAGTCAAAGTGTGGCTATCGAAGAACTTCACTATGAAGGACTTGGGAAAGACATCCTAGATTCTCGGTATGAAGATCTATAGAGATAGATCGAGAAGAATTATAGGTCTTACCCAAGGTACATACATCGAGAAAGTGCTTAAAAGGTTTATCATGAAAACTCCACGATAGGTCTCATACCGATGAGTCGTGGAGTATCCCTTTTCCAAGAAGATGTCTCATGAGACACTTGAGGAAAGAGAGCGTATGAGTAAGATTCCTTATGCTTCAGCAATAGGATCTATCATGTACGCGATGTTATGTACTAGGCATGATATTGCTCATTCAATTAATTTGACGAGCAGATATCAGTCGGATCCAGGTGAAGACCACTGGAAAGAAGTAAAGAACATCCTTAAGTACTTGCGAAGGACTAAGGATATTTTTCTTGTTTTTGGTGGATCTGAGTTGAAAGTAGAGGGTTATACTGACTCTAGTTTTCAATCAGAAAGTGATGATAGCAAATCCATGTTAGGGTACGTGTTTACTCTGAAGGGTGGAGCGATTAGTTGGAAGAGTTCCAAGCAGCCTACAACGGCTGACTCAACAGCGGAAGCAGAGTTTATAGATGCAAGTGACGCTGCAAAATTGTTTTGTGGCACTTTCTTTTGATTAGGGATATCATTGAAAGTAGAGATGTCAACATTGAGAGAGTTGACACACATAACAACATAGCAGACCCACTCACTAAGCCGCAATCTCAGATTCACTTCGATCGTCATAATGAGTGAATGGGTATTAGATACCAGAGTGATTGGCTTTAGTACAAGTGGGAGATTGAAAGAGTTTGTCCTAAAATCCAATCATGCATGATGATTTAGGAAGAACTTTCTTGTACTCTTATTTGATTTCATTAACTTTAATAAAAGACTTATTTGTTTTTATTACGGGCTTTATCTATTTAAAGTGTCTTAAATAAGATGTTCCATAGTTTAGAGTAAAGCTTCTAGAATTATAATGAGATTATAATAGTGAGATCTAGAAGATGATAACTCTAGACCTAAACAGTTCCTGATCATAGGATAACTAATTGGAAGTTAGTGAATCCGCAAAGATTGGTACATACTATGCTTGCTCCTTTAAGGAGGATGTCTGTTCTCATAGGCATTTGTGTGGTGACACTATAGCTAGTATGTAGGTGCTTATTAGGGAATAAGTTCACTGAACATGACTCGATAAGTTGAACAACTAATGGAGTTTACTCACGTGTCGATAGTTGTTCACTGAGTGATAGTTGTACAAGTGTCCTTAGACTTGAGATCGTTAGAGTAATCTTGTATATAATGAACTGTGCTTTGGTTTAGTCCTTAGTCTCAAGGACATCCATTAGGTCTATTCTGGGCATAGGGATTTGTGTATGGAGATAGTTAACGATCAATAAAGAATCTACCCCTTCCAGTAAGGAAGTGAATATCCTATGTTATTCTTAGTATGCGAGTTCTGGAATCTCTGGCCAGAGTGTATGAAATTAGAAAGGAGTTTCTAATTTGCATTAATATGAACTTTGCATTATGAATAAGAAATCATATGATTAAATTTGATAGGCTTGACACGAGATCCATGCCTTGTATTTAATCGGGATATTGCAGGGTAGAAGGAATTGATTGTACGGTAACTAGCACTGACAGGTTCTTGGTATTCTAAGCAGTGAATTCATATTATCCGGATAGTCGCGATATGTTGAGAAGCATCACTCACGATGTAGAATAAATATAATTAATCAGTTAATTATATTTAATGAATTTTAGAATTCATATAAATAATAAATAAAAAGTTTATTATTATTTATTTCTACTACCGGCTTAATTTGAACCTACAGGGTCACACCATAAAAAGATTAATTTATTGATGAAGGTATTTTGAGAGAGCAAGTTGTTTTAATAATGATTAAAATAGTTTAATTATTATTTAAACATTTTGTGGGATTTATATAATAATATATATGATATATTAATTATAATAAAAACCTACATGTGCCCTATAAATAGAAAGAGATGAGAGGTGTTTAGTATGCAAAAAGTGGTTTTGTGAAAACCTAGTTGCCACCTCTCTTCTTCTTCATCTCTCTCTCTCAAAAGAACAAGACACCATTTTTTTATAAAAGCTTGTTTTATAAAAAGCTTCGTCGAAGAATTAATCTTGGTGGATACCGGTAGAGTGCTTCACACTCTGAGGAGCAACTGCTAAAACAACCATCGATTTTATAAGCTTCGATTTTCAAGGTAAGGTTTCAATTCCTCCGCTCTCTAATTTTTATATGCTTTTCTATATGCACGATACATGGTTTTTACGGAATAATTGTTATACCGCGCTTCCGCTCGTCCGTAAATTCCTTCATAAACTACCACAATGATAACAAGCTTTTTGTGGGTAGTATAGAATTTTCTAAGTCTTGGGGAATCTGGACTCAGTTTTCCAAGAAGGTTTTTGATTGCAGTCTAGTGCCAAATGATTATGATTTCCACACTTATAGCATTTTTTCCTAGGTGCATCAGGTACATTCTTGTAATTATTCTCTTGTTAATACCTTCTTTTCCATTCCTATTTCTCTTGATCTTGCTAGACTCTGAAAGACCATCTAATCTCTGTTTCAACTGAGACTTAGACAGAAACCCTATGTTTACATTCTTAGGTTTCTCTAACACTTTCTCATCTGAATTACTATTGTTAATCCTTTTGTGTACAACAGGGGTACCTTTTGAATCAACAAATTTAACATGATTAGGTTCAGAAACAATTTTCTTACCTTCAGATTTAGATGTGCTAGCTTCTACTTTACTATCATCATTGACAATAGCTACTTTTTCTTCTTGTCTAGCCTTATCAAAACTTAAACCATTCACTTTACCATGAATTTCATTTTCGATGATTTCTTGTGTCTTTTTACCAGAAATGTTAATGGTCTTAATCACATCTCTCTCTTCCTCTAGTTCTTTTCTGACATAGTCATAAGCCTCAAGAATAACACTGTAATCATGCTTAGCTTTATCAGAACTTAACTTGTATTCTTCCATTTGAATTAACTCAGATTCAAGAAAATTATTTCTATAAACTAATTTATCATTCTTAACCTTAAGTTCATCTCTTTCACAAGTAAGAATTCTAAAATTAGTCATAAGATTTTTAAACTCAGCATGGATAGATCTAATTTCTTCAGAATTTAAGTTGTCCAATGAATCAAGAGAGTGAAGTGATACCTTAACAGAGGATGGAGAAGTTTTCTTTGGAGATCCAGGTTTGTCTGAAATATTTGACATCAGTGCAATGTTGTCATAATCCAATTCATCTTCAGAATCACTGGAATCAGCCTAATCCTTCTGTGTGACCATAAGTGCATTACCCTTTCCTGAATTCCTAGGCTTCTTACACTCACTAGCAAAGTGTCCAAGCTCGCTGCAATTAAAGCACTTGATCTTGGCCTTATCAAGCTTGACAATTGTACCTTTGCCTTTGTCACTCTTCTTCTCCTCCTTCTTTTGAAAAGGTCCTTTGATAAATCTTCTCCTGTTGAATCTTCCTTTCCTGAAAGCTTTAGCAAACATAGCAAAGAGTTCCTGCATCTCAGATTCAGAATCATTGTTGTCAGAGTCCATATCAGTAGTCTCTGACTCAGAACTCTCTTTGCTTTTATTCTTCCTTGAGTTCTTTACAGCAATATCTTCATGTTGTTCTTCCGGAAGCTTCTTTAATTCAGATTGAGCAGTAAGTGCAACAGTCTTCATCTTTCCTTCACTCCTGCTCTTCTTTTGCTGCTTGTCAAGTTCATAAGCTCTTAGTTTTCCATATACTGCCTCTAATGATATCTCATCCAGATCATTAGCTTCCTCAATCGCAGATATCTTCTCATTGTAGAAATCAGGCAAAGCTTTCATGAACTTTGTATTCATATCCTCCAAGTCATAATATTTACCATGCATGGCCATCTCATTGATGAGTTTTGTAAACCTATCAAAGGTATTAGTAAGTGACTCACTAGACTTGGATTCAAAGTACTCATACTGTTGTATAAGTAGTGTCCTCATATTCTTCCTGACAAGCTTAGTTCCTTCACAGTGAACCTTAAGATTGTCCCATATATCCTTAGCAGTTTTACAAGAGAGAACATAGTTAATGAGAACAGAATCAAGACTGTTGAATAATATGTTTCTCACTTTAGCATCTTTAAGAACATTCTCCTTGTCCATATCTGACCACTCAGATTTTGGCTTCTCTGCTGTATGTTCTGGAACAACTTGACCATCAACAGTTGCTTGTCCAACGATCTTTGTTGGAACAAAAGGTCCATCTCTAATTTTGTCAAGATAATCAGGATCTGTTGCTTCCAGATGATGCAACATCTTTACTTCCCATAGAGTATATTCGTTTCTCTTGAGCATAGGAATCTTAGTATTCCCATCCTTGTAACCAGACATGATTGCAGATCTTTATGATTATTCGAAATCAACCTGCTCTGATACCAATTGTTAACTCGAATAACTTGTAGAAGGGGGGGTTGAATACAAGTTATATAATCGTGTCTGATTTTTGCTTGGTTATATGAACAAGAAAAAACGAATGAATCAAACTCTGTTTGTATTAAATAAATCAAATACAAACTCTACCAAAGGTGTACAAATACCTTTAGCAGCTGCTGACAATATAAATTTCTCTCTGTTTGCACTCTCGTATACTTACGATTACAAACCTCACAAAAACGAACTCTTTTTACAATGACATAGAGAGAGTATTTATAATGTTTCCTATCAACTAATCACAGAAAGATAATCTATACCTGACAATGTTCTGCCGTCCAGTTGATAGTTTCCATAAATAGAAAATTATTTCCTTCATAATACCTTCTTGCTTGTTCCTCAAACAAAGATCCTGTTTTATAGCACTTGCCAGTTTCTGTAGCATCCATAATGATATCATCAGTAACACGACTGATATCAGGATTCCATCTTGTATCAGGATCTGACCATCTCATCAGTACTTGATCAGTAGTTAACTTGACATATCAGGATTCAACCTCAGTTCCTGACATGTAGTACTTGATGCACTGTTCATTCCTGACTAAACTTTACAGATAACTGTCTTACACATATTTCCTATACAAAGTGCTAAATCCTTTATAAATCAGGATATACAAGAAGTATAAGCAAAATTCTATTCTTAACATCACAACTCATGAATTATTCCTAACAATACCATTTCCCTAAATCCTCAAAATTACTATTCATTTAGGCACTCTAGCATTCTAAAAGTTAGGGTTATTACACTCCCCTCCCCCTCTTCTTCTACTTTCTTCTGCAGCCCCTTCCAAGTCCGATTAGCCTGATGAGAGTCGGTTAAAGGTCATCTTCGCGAATAAAAGGGTACTCTTTTTCCTCAATAGGTTTTTAATAAGGCCCTCCAAATAAAATTTAGCTATAATTTCTTTTTATTTTTATCGTTTTTGCTTTTTCTTATTTCATCGGATCTAAAGTCTTTAAGCCTTTTCCGATTTTACCTCGGATCGATTTTAGTTTAGTTTGTATTTTGTTTCTCAGTTTGAATTTGTAATTCGTAATTCTATTCTGGAAGTTGTAATATCGGTTTATTTGGGTGTCTCACCGTTTTGTTTGAGTTTTGTTGGTTCTCACTGATTTGTGTGAGTTTGGCGTTTGATTTAGTGATGAAAGTGCTTAGGGTTTTGCATTTACGGTCGATATCTCAAACTGGTTGTGGTAGAAGTGGCGAAGCGGGTACTGTAAATATCATCTTCAACAAATCGCGTGATTCCATCTCCAAGCATGGATTAATCAGTGATTGTGTCTGTATTTTGTTTGTTCGACGCGACTGTTTATGTAGATGCCGTATGGCTTTTTATTATTGAATTAAATTTCCATTGCTAAAAAAAACATATTTGATGGCTTTCTCGTTACTCTCAATTAAAATGGTATAAACGAAATCACAAAAACATGAGTGAATCTTTTAAAATATATCTTTTACGTTGATGAGCATTTTGAGATTTAATCCATTCTTATACTCCCTCCGTCTCGTATTATGTTTCTCATTTAAAATGCCGGGACTGTTCATAACATGAGACAAATTACTAATTTACGCATAATTTATAAGACCTAAATGCTAATTACAATATGGATTCCAATATGGATTCCAACGAATCCAATTTAGTTATTAGAAAAGCCCAAGTCAGCGAGGGTATTGCCACGAAGAAATTAAAACCTCGAACTCGAAATATAGTTATGAGTGATATTGTTGGATCGTATTTATGAGTACTTCAATACAATAAATTTATTAATAATACAAAATTGAAGATATTAACGATTAAAAATATACGTATTTAGAGACAGAGGAAATACGAACTACGAGCTAATCTCAGCTTAAAAGCAAATGCTCATCTAGATGCCCTTTGTTTGTAGTATAGGAGAAAAATGGGGGAGAGGTAGAATATTATGTAGAGATGCTTGTAGATGAGCTTTAAAACCACAAAAGCGTGGAACGTGTAACATAAGTATGTTTCCACCGCACAGCATTACTTACATTATTGACACATACATCCAAAACATACACGACGGAGACTTGTCCTAAAGATTCCAACTACAGTAAGGGTCCCTTCGTTGCCCCCAAAAGCTACTACTCCTTCCGTCTGGTTTATGTTTCTTGTTTTGATTTTTTACGCTGTTCATTTTAGTTGATTGATTACTAATTTATGCATAATTTATAAGATAAAATATAGTCATGAGTGATATTATTGGATTCGTATTTATGAGTACTTTAATACAGTGAAGTTTTTATATTTAGTACTAATACAAAATTCAAAATATTAATGGTTGAAAGTATACGTTGACAAATGTATTTTTACAAACAGGAAATATATTATGAGACGGAGGGAGTACTGTTTAATGCCCTCCAAGCCTCTCTACATGCTTAAATTTCGTTAGGAGCAAGTAGGGCTGCACATGGGTAGGATTGGGTCGGGTTTTTGCCAAATCCCGATCCAATCCAATTAGTACGGTTTTATAAGAAATCAATCAATTAATTGAAAAAAATTCTGTAACCCAACCCCGACCTAACCCAATTTGTTCGGTTTGGTTCGGGTTGGGTTAAATTTGCTAATTAATCGGAAGAACTTTGCAGAAAATCCTGCACATTATCAAAAATTCCAAAAATTATGTACTTCGTAGAAAATGTTGCAGAAAGTGTTGCGAAAAGTGTTGCAAAAAGTGTTGCAGAATGTTGCATAAAGTATTGCAGAAGCCATAAAGTGTTGCAGAATGTTGTAGAAAGTGTTGCAGAAAATTTATATAGAGCAGAAAATTTATATAGTGCAGAAATTTGTAGAAAATATTCTGAAAATATATAGAATATGCAGAATATATATAAAAAAAATTCTACATTTTATGTAAACGGGTTGGGTTGAGTTGGGTTGGGTAAGGGTTAAAATTTGTTAAACCCTTACCCAACCCAATTAATTCGGGTTTTTTAAAAATTAACCCATTTAATCCACGGTTTTGAACGGTTCGATTTGATCGGTTAAAAAGAGGGTCGGTTTGGGTCGATTTGATCGGTTTTCGGAAATCATGTGCAGCCCTACTCGCAAGGTATCTAATGTTTTGATTTTATATTTAATAATTTTAAAAATATCAGTATAGAAATTAAATAAAAATTCAATTCAGTCTGGTCCGATCCAATTCATAGATTTAAAACGGTTTTCATATTTTAGAAAAAATTCGATCCAATCTAATTTGGCCCAATTTTTTGAGAAGTACGATTCAATTCGACTCTCAAAAAGCTAAATTTTTTAAAATTTGAATAAAATTAGATCCGAAAGACTGTTGTACAGCTCTATTAAGCATGATATGAGGAGCATGAAGCCCTTTATATATTACTTATTAAGATAGAATAATACTTCATTTATCTCATTTTGTTTGACACTCTTTTTTTTAGATGCATTTTAGTGTGCTTGGACCAGATATTTATAAATAATATTTTTTAAATTTTTTTGTATGAAAATATAGATTCTATATTTTTATACAAATCGAGAAAAATTTAAAAAAAAAAAATTCATAAGTAGACGATACGAACACATTGAAATGCATGAAAAAGTTTTGTGGGACAGAGGTAATATAAGTTTAAGAGCATCCAGATTAGATCATAGCTAAAATATCCATACGCCAGTACCCTAAAATAAAACCCATACAAAATTTGTAAAATTTTGAGCTTTTGATTGAGGCATTTTCATTAACAAAAGTTTTAGTCAATCAGTTAGTATTTGAATATATTGCAGAATCTCTAAGTACATGTAACAAATTTTACATTAATTGTTTACAAATAAAAATATTATAATTTATTTATGACAAGCTAAAATTATAATGAAATTTATTTTAAAAATTTAATTAATAATCTAAACTAATTATTTTGGAATATAATTACTTACAAATTTAACAAATTTTATATAATTTATTATTTTAAATTATTTTAATCAACCTGACAAAAAAAATTATTTTAATCAATTATTTTAGATTATATTATTGGAGATGTTCAAAACTATTTTTTATAGAGAATTATGCTAACTTATGATATGTTTGATTAATTAATAAAATTTTAATCAAATAAAATATTGGTCAATTTATAGGATACTCCCTCCCTCCGTCCATTTCATTTCTTTACACTTTCTATTTTGGACCGTCCCTTCCATTTCTTTACATTACTAAAAATAGTACTCCCTCAGTTCCAAAAAACATTTCTGATTTTGACTTTGAACACTGTTCATTATAAGCGATTGAGTACTAATTTACGCATAATTTACAAGATAAAATATAGTAATGGGTGATCTTGTTGGATTCGTATTTGTTAGTACTTTAATACAATGAAGTTTTTATATTTAATACTAATACGAAATTGAAGATATTAACGATTAAAAGTGTGTATTGGCAAATGTGTCCAAAGTAAACAGGAAACGTTTTTAAGAACGGACGAAGTAACTTTTAATAATAAAATACATTATTACATCCACTACCTCACTCCACCTTTTCAACCCTTTACACTATTACACCCACTACTTCACTTATTTTAACAATAAAATTACTATTACACCCACTACTACATTTATTTTAATAATATTACATCAAAGCAAATGATAAGAAAAAAAAAAGAGCTATTAGTCAAAAAACCCAACAAACTTTCTCATTTTTGCTATTTAACCAATGAACTTATTTTTTCTCATAAAAACCCAATGAACTTTATTAAACTATGAAAATAAATTAACCATGGTTAATGATTATTTTTATGTACCTATTATCTCCTAACTTATATCAATTATGACATCATAATTAACATTAATAATAATTTATAAACAAAAAATAAAATATTTTAAATTTTTATATAATTTATAGCATTATATTTATAATTAAATTAACATATTTAATTATAAATTTGATTGATAATTTAATAAAATTCAAATTTTTCTAATCATCAATTTTTTTATTGTACTTGTCATTTTATAGAATACTAAAAATAATTAATCAAAAATAAGTATTTAGAATATTAATTAACATATAAAATTATTTACTCTATATTTAAATTAAAGATGGGACAATTACAATTAATAGGAATTTAATTTTTAAATAAATTTACAATACTTGATAAACATGTATTTTATTTTATTGTATTATTATAAAGATTTTAATATATAAATAATTAAATATTCTATTTAGAAATAAATTTATATTTAAAAGTTTAAATATTTTTTTTATTACTCCATCTATCTCACTCATTTCTTTACATAAAAAACTACGTATCTGACACACATTTTAAGGTACATTTTAAGGATAGTTCTATAACTTAGTTTTGATATTTTCTTTTTTTGTATAAAAATAAGATTGTTCTATTTTTATACAAAAAAAAGAAAATATAAAAAAAATAAGTTATAGAACTATCATTAAATTACAACTTAAAATCCGTGTCTTAAATTGGTCCGCAAATATAAACTATTCAATGGGACGGAGGGAGTACTAATTTGTTTATGTGAAATAGTTAATCCAAGTCATTTAACTCTAGTTAAAAAAATAATTATCAAGTTTTCTCATTATTATAAAAAAAATTTGGTTTTTATTAAAAAAAAGTAAGCTTATTGGTTAAATCACAAAAAAAGTGTTGAATTTTTTAGTTAATAACTCTTAAAAAATTGATGGTTAGAAAAATATGAATTTTATTAAATTATCAATCAAATTTATAATTAAATAAAATATTAATTTAATTATAAATATAATGCTATGAATTATATAAAAATTTAAAATATTTTATTTTTTGTTTATTAAATTATTATTAATGTTAATTATGATGTCATAATTGATATAAGTTAGGTGATAATAAGTACATATAAAAAATCATTAACCATAGTTAATTATTTTCATAGTTTAACAAAATTCGTTGGATTTTTATGAGAAAAAATAAGTTCATTGGTTAAATAGAAAAAAATGAGAAAGTTTATTGGGTTTTTTGATTAATAACTCAAAAAAAAACTGAGGGAGTAATATTTTGAAAAAAGTTCGTACTTTCCTTTTTAGTTTTTGGGATGCGCGTGGATGAAGCTTAAGATTCTCCACCCCTCTGGTTGAGCTCACTGTGTTCACAAACGGGCGAAACGTCCTCGGGATTCCACAAACCAAACGCAACGCAACCCTATTAACCAACCCCAACCTAACCTAACCTAACCTTGTAATGAAAACCTATAATGACTGCATATGCCCCACCGCCTGCATCTCTATTTACGTCTGTTTCATATATATCGATCTTATCTCAAGTTTTAATGGCCCACGTCATTGCCAGCTAAACCCAACGGAATATTCAACCCCTAATGCACTCTCTCTCTCTCTCTCTTTAGATTTGTTTGTACGCGACGCCCCGACTTCGACCCACACCATAGTAGCTACTCCGTCGAACCAAAAATGCCAAAAGCATACTGTATTAAGGGGCCGTTTGGCGTAATTTAAAAAAAAGTAATTTATTACTTTAAATTAATAAGTTGATTATAAGTGATAAGTAAATCAGAAATGATAAGTCAGTAAAGTGTCTGTTAAATCAGAACTTATAAATCAGTAGAGTGTTTGATAATAAGAACTTATAAGTTAATTTTTATTATTATTTTTAAAATATTTATTTTTTAATATATATAAATGGGCAGATCTTGATGAGTAGAGAAATTTGATATATACATATCAATTTTCTAATGAACGAATCAAAAGATATATGATTTTGAAGATTTGAACGATATTATATATCACGTATATCAAGAAATAAGTTAAGATAAATAAGATGAATGTTGGGGATTCTTAACTTCTTGATTATGACTTATAAGATCGATACAAGCCTCTAAGCAAGTTTACCCAAACACATGTAAATAAGTTCAGTCGAACTTAAAGTCAAATAAGGCAAATAAGCCTAGTTGCCAAACGGGCACTAAATACTTTCAACTAACATATGCACACATGGTTAAATATCAAACTGACCACCGAATGACTTGACATATCTTAGATTGCATATTGATAAATTCGGGGTCTCATTTAAAACACTTTTAAAGACTTAAATATCAAATAGATACCTTCAAAATATACTCAGAAAGTAAAATAATTTTTCATCGAGTTCTATGCGTTTTTCTTAAATGCTACTTTAACCAAATGAAATATTATAAATTCTAATATTTTTTATAATATATTTAGATTTTAGGAAATTTATTTACTATTTAATTTTAATTAAATCAAAGAAAATAACCATAAAATTGAAAATAAATAGTAAATAAATTTCTTAAAATCTAAATATATTATCAAAAATACTAGAATTATTAACCTTTCATTTGGTTATGGTATCATTCAAGAAAAATGTGTAAAACTCAATTAAAAATTATTTTTATTTCCCGAATACATTTTAAAAGTATCAATTTGATATTTATGTCTTTAAAAATGTTTTAAATGAGATCCCGAATTTATCAATATACAATCTGAGATATTTTAAATTATTCGGTGACTAATTTGATATTTAACCCTACACACATACACTTGTATATAAAACACCATATTCTGATATTTTAATATTGCAACAATACCAATATATCTTGTATTCCAAGTTTATTCCTTTTTACGATTCTAGTAAGATCCTTATATTCTTCTTTTTCTCCGGATCCCTCTATGCTTTTCTAAATCCTCCATTCATATTTAATCAAATAAATCTCTTTGGTCCCCTTACCAAATATATATACCGCTCTCCTATTAGTACACACCAGCAGCCCCATTAACCCAAAACAAAAAACAACAAACCATGATAATCAACACTAACAACTCGGATAAAATGCAAAAATGTCTTGATTACATTGAATCTTTAGAAGAAGAGCGTCGCAAGATTCAAGTCTTCCAGCGCGAGCTTCCCCTCTGTCTTGACCTTGTTTCTCAAGGTACATAACTACATATGCTAGATTACATGCACCTTTACATGTGTGCAACATTTATTTGATTAATTCTTGATTTTTTTATTTAATTTCTTGTTTTTGTAGCTATTGAGAAATGCAAGAAAGAGTTTTATAGCCAAAGGCAAGAATGTAGTGAGCAAACATCGAGTGAAGGGCCAGTTTTGGAAGAATTTATGCCTATAAAAAGAGCTTCTTCTTCTGATGAAGATGAACAACATTCTAAAAAAGCCAAGACTATTTGTGCTACTAACAGTAACCGCAGTGAAAAATTATCCAAAAAATCAGACTGGCTTAGATCCGTTCAGCTATGGAATCAAACTCCAGATCCACCCACCACCAAAGAGGTGAACATGATTAATTACCGTAACAATAATGCATTTTTACTTTGTGTTTTTTTGTTATTTGGACTAATATGTTTTTTGAACAGGACTCACCAAGAAAAGTGACAGTTGTGGAGGTGAATAAAAATGGTAATGGTGGTGCTTTTCATCCTTTTAAAAGAGAGGAAAAGAGAGTGGTGGTGGAGGCACCACCGCCGGATGGTGCCGCCAGCTCCACGGCGGAGACTGGTGGTAGTAGTGGTGGATGTAAAGGTGAGGACAAAGAAGATTCACATAGAAAAGCTAGGAGATGTTGGTCCCCTGAACTACATAGGAGGTTCTTGCAAGCTTTACAACAACTTGGTGGCGCTCATGGTATACTTACTACGGAGTACTAATTTAAATAAATTACTATATTAGTACTTGTGATTGTATGTTTGGAAAATTTAAATTGTATCTAAGTTTTTTGTTAATTATTTGCAGTTGCTACACCAAAGCAGATTAGAGAACTAATGAAGGTCGATGGGCTAACTAATGATGAAGTCAAAAGTCATCTACAGGTTTGTTTCCAAACTTTGTAGCACCAATCACTGTGTTTAACAGTACGATATATTGGAGGGGTAATTAGTAGTATAGTAATGCTTTCTTAATCATAATTCATAACTCCAATCTAACAAGAAAAACAGTACATATGAAATGTTACACAATAGAAGTGATTTATCGGGACCTTGTTCAAGATTCCAATATTGGCTATATATATATAGCTGAAAGGAGGGGAAATTATTGATGCATAAATAATGTTTCATATCTTTTGAATATTTGATTAGTTAAAATCTTTTTATACTTATTTAATAAAGAATTTTGAGTATATATATGGATTCATGGATGTATGCAATTCATAGTAGTAGTACATAAGTTAATGGTGGTTAATCTCTCTCTTTTATCAGTTGTTGAATTTTATAAGAATGAGACAGATAAATCTTGAACCTCGAATACATGTACACAATTTATTGGCATAAATCTCGAAAATGCATGGTTAGGCTTAGGGGTCTGAATTTAATTTCTGATACATAAAAATGGTATTCTGACAGAAATATCGTCTGCATACAAGAAGACCAAGCCCTTCAAACAACACCACACAAGCACCTCAGTTTGTGGTGGTGGGAGGAATATGGGTACCACCGCCACCAGAATACACAACAACGGTTACGAATTCCGGCGAAGCGGTTCCCGTTCGATCTTCCCCTCCTAATGGAATTTATGCACCAAAAGCTACATTGCCAAATGCTGTTAGAGAAGATGCAACAAAAATTCAAAGGCAACAAAGTGAAACAAATTATTCTGATAGAAATGGCTATAGTAAAACTTCAAGTCGTTCTAATTCACCAGCAACTTCATCTTCTACACACACTACCACAGCCTCACCTGCATATTGATCTTTATGATTAGCGGTAGTAGTGTAAGTATAATTTTTGGTGAAAAATGTTTAGTTTGGTGAATTACATTTAAGTTACTAGTACAATCTCTTTGACATGAAACACTAGTGCACAGACTTTGGAGTTTTAACAATTCTCTTTGTGTCTCTTAATTAATTTTACCTCGGAGTTGATAACTTTTACCCTGTTATGTTGAAGAGACATAATAATCTGGCAGTAATTATTGCAATCTTTTGAAAGTATCTTGGTACAGGAAAACAAAATTAAAATACTTTGGGACGGACCTCGTATGCTAGTACTGAAAATGAACCTCGACTGTAATTTGGCATCAACAGATGTAAATTACAAAAAAAAAAGAAAAAAGATCGAAGCATTTTTTTTTTGATAGTTAACATGTACAAATTTACTTTATTTTTATAAAGATTAGAATTCTCAATATTCAATAAAAAAATATTGGAGACATCATTAAATCAAGCGGACAATAATTTTTTGAAACATATATATTTCTTATCGAAGTTGGAATTTTTGGAGTTTTTGATCTTTATTATTGATAAAAGGAAATGAATGTATCATTGTCTTGAGTAAATAAAATAACAAACGATTAAACCAAAATATAATCTGTTTAGAGCTACAAAATTTAAGGTCTCCCGAACAAAACTTACATTTACTAAGCAATAGTACTGAATAGTGCAGTACTACTACTAGTGTACTAAACTTACATTTACTAAGCAATAGTACTGAATAGTGCAGTACTACTAATGTACTAAACTTTGGGAGCTTAAGATAATCCATCACGTATCATGGAGTAGCAAATTATAACCGTCCATTTGATTTGATAACTACAGTCAAAACTATAAGACAAAAACTTTGGACACAAATCATAACTTACGAGAATAATACTTTTGTGATACATACAGAACGATGGCCTTGGAATATGCCAGGGTATATGTGAGTAGCATTGAATCATTATATATATTAAATTAAGCTTATTATTGTTCGATTGGTCAAGTATATTCTCTCACTTTCGTCTTTATTTTAAGTTATCTTGTAGGTATAGAATATATTCGGATACTCGATTCTAAAGATTCCTTTCCCTTGGCATCAGATGTCTAGTTCTTCTACTTGAGACTTTAAGTTGGCCCTTCCCCTTGGTGATGAGCCTGCCAGCCACGTACATTCATGCCTACCTAATTAAATCATCAAGTCAAAAAGAGCTACCTATATTTCCTTTCGTTTCATACTCATCTCCCAACTATAAGCATTTACATGTTCATAACTTTATATTTCCGTCCCGTCCATTTATTAACATTTCAAATAGGGTGTTTAGCACATATTTTAAAATGAATTTTCAAGAATAATTCCATAACTTATTTTTGAAACTTTTTTTTTATAAAAATAGAACAATTCTATTTTTACACAAAAAAGGAAAATTTTAAAAATAAGTTATGGAACTATGCTTAAAATTCACCTTAAAATGTGTGCCACAAAGTGACAAAAAAAGTGTTAAGAATTGGATGGAACGGATGGAGTATTTATTAACTTGAAACTTGTACAATACATGGATTTCTTTCAGTATAATATAATTGTTTTTTTATTAATTTAAATTAATTTTTAAAAAAACTAATGTTGGATACTTAAATTTTTAAATAAGGTGATTTAATAATAACTATATAAATGTAACAATACATATATCATATCAGTTGCAAAAAGCAGTCTCTCCCTCTTCTCCCTTTTCTCTCCCATCTTCTCCGGTTCTCCCTCTTCTCAGCCCCTTTTCCGGCGGGGCTTCCACCGGTCTTTCCGGTGGAAAGCCCCAAATTCGTTTCTTTATCTTGTTTGATTTGTTTGTTTCAATAATCTCCATTTGTGGGTAAGGATTTCTATCCTTTAAATTTGTTTTCCGATTTGGTTTTCATTTTCTTAGATCTCAATTCCACGAAACTCCGGATTTCTCGTTCTTCCCAGTGAGTTTGTTCTCGAAAGTGGTCCGAGTTATCTTGTTCTTGCGGTTTTGTTCCCCAGATCTAAGAATTGTCTGATTTTAGCTTGTATTTAATTTTCGCACTTGTATATTTTTGGCTTGATTTCTCTCCTTCGTGAGAGGTTTGATTTTCTCTCCTTTGTGAGAGTTTGGTTTTCTCTCCTTTGTGAGAGTTTGGTTTTTTCGCTTCTTGATTGTAAGCGGGGTCGCGATTTAGTGAAGAAAGTTTTTACGGGATAGCAGTTTTGGTTGATAGCTCAAACGATAGCTCAATCGGGCCAGGATAAAGCGGGTACCAGAAATTCAACGAGGATGCATAAAGTGGGTACTTTTATTTTTATATACATTAAAATATCGTTTAACTGTCTCTTGATGAGAACAGACGATTGCAATTTCCTGTTTGATCGATTCGATCATTGGTGTAGATGTCGTATGGCTTTTTATTATTGAATTAACACCTTTGTTCTTCAAAAAAAAAAATAACTATATAAATGTAATCCGTGATTTTTCTATAAAAGGAGGAATTTTAGTTAGAAAATATTGAAAAGATGATAGATTTTAGTTGAAAAAAGAAATCAGTTAATTATAAGTAATTATAAAATTATTACCTAATTTTATTAAATCAAATGCCCGTGATTTAATTAGAAAGAGAGAGGTCTTAGTTAGAAAATTTTACAAAGGAAACCTGTTTTGAGTGAAAAAGGTAACTGATTAGTTTATAGTAATTATAATTTATTTATGTTATTGATATGGGCTAAAAGTAAGCCCTAAAGACGCATTTAATGTTGCATTAATTAGACCCAATATGGTCCAAACGTGGGGCCCATTAATGAGGTCCAAAGCCCTATTTCAATATTAAATTCGTAATTAATATTGAGGGTGATAAACAGCTCAGCAATAAGAGTCAAATAAGGATATTACTCCTGCCTGACTTAGCCTCCAAGACACCTACTTCAACATGGAAACTGACTCCTACATAATAGGATCTAGAACTTTCCTCAAGACGGTGACTTGCTCACCAAGTCACCTTACCCTACTACGGTTCTAAGGCTTCTCAGCCTATATAAAGGGTCTAACCCCTCATTCTCAGAACTGCGTTTTTTGCTTGATTCTCAATAACGAGATACGTAGGCACTCTGTGAGGACTGATCACTCTTGAAACACGGAAACAACCATTAAAGCTCGAAACTCAACCACCCTAGCATTAATTACACACAAACCCTAGTTTTTATTCCACAACACTTGGCGCCGTCCGTGGGAAAAAAACATCAACCATGGTTCAAACATGAAGAACTATACCAGTTGCAACCGAGGCTATACCCCTCAACTCTGCTCCAGCTGCCACCGAGCAGGTGCCTCCAACATCAGGGGCGATCATCCAACAGGCTCCTCCAGCATCAGGGTGATCACCCAATCTCAAGTTTCTCAACAATCAGGGGCGATCCCCCACGTTGAGAGTACACTACCTGTGGGCGATCGAGCAAATCGAGAAGCCAACCCTCTCCGGATGGTGGTCTCTCCTCTTTTCAATCCCGACGATCCACCACCAGTGGTATAGATCCACACTACGGATCTTCCTTTAAATACTAATCCAAAGTATGGCCTTCCTAATTACCCTCCGGCTACTCAAGGTGAAGGACCAAGTGGTCATGCCTTGCAGATCCAAGGAGACAACGCGTTAGCAGGGAACCTCGGGCACGGACCCAAGGAATCCATGATAGACCTCCACAAACGGCTGAGGAAAGGATTAAGGCTCATGAAGCTGAGATCCAAATGCTAAAGGATGATATTTCCAGGGAGCAGGCAAGACAAAGTCTGATTCGACCCCCTCCAATCTCCGGAAGGATTCCCGTTATAGATTTGCAGAGGTCTTGTAGAAGACAAAATAGGGCTGATGCCCCAATTGGAAAAAAATGGCAAGGGTGGAAACTCCTAGGAGTAACCCCAAAGATTTGATGCCACTTGGAGACCTTGATGATCCAACACCACCGTTTACTAAGGAGGTGATGAATGCAGAAGTTTAAGATGTCGATAATCAAGGCTTATGATGGAACGGGTGATCTCGCGAATCACGTAGGACGTTTTTGAACGCATTGCTGCTGCAGCCTACAAGTGATGCCTTGAAGTATAGGGCGTTCCCTCAAACCCTGTCGGGTATGGCTCAAAGGTGGTATAGCCGTTTGCCTGTAAATTTGATTGGGTCTTTTAAGGAGTTGAGCGCTGCTTTCGTCAGCCAATTCATTAGTGGGAGAGTTCATGAAAAGAACTTTACGTCTCTCATGTACGTAGTACAAGGAAAGAATGAAAGTTTGAGGGATTAACTCAAGCGATTTACTAAGGAGACACTAAATATCACTGATTTGGAGGATAAGGTGGCCATGGTAGCCCTGGAGCACGGAACCACTGACCTTTTCTTTAAGAGGTCATTGGCAAAACATCCCCCTGAGAATATGGCTGAACTCCAACGAAGGGCTGATAAATATATTAAAGCTGAGGATGGCATGAAGAAAGAGTCCATCGTAATAGAGGGAGTAACAATGACTCAAAGAAGCGAACGCAAGACCAGGAGTATGATGTGTTAGTAGTATTTTTATGTGTTCGTTCGCAGGGAAGGACTGAATTGTAATATCAAGTTCAGGTTTCTTATCTCTTTAGGTCTAGAAGTGTGTGAGAAGAATTTTGGGTTTGTGTATTAACTAAATTATCCAAGAACTAATTATAAGCACTAAGAACTATATATGGGAAAACAATCTAAGAACTGGGGTTCTTCACTTGGTCTCAATACATGCTCAATATTAATGTGATATCTGTGTTCCTACCTTGCTGAAAACAATTCTTCTAAAGTTATACTGTACCCTCCCAGGTTACAATATAGTGCCTACAGCTACACCCTAATTGTCACTCCCGTGATACAATCAAAGTATATCTATAAACTGTTAAGTGCCAAGAATTATATGTCTCACAATTCTCCTATTAATCTCCCGATCTAATATTCAAATTATGTCTGTTAAATCATGTACTAAGATTGCAACTTCTCTCCCAAGCTTATTACAATCCCTAGAATACAATCAAAAGTTAGCTACTCTTCTAATTGTGTTAAGATCTCATTAACAGATCAGCAAAGCAGAAAATCACATAATCAAACATGCATGAATACCAAGGAATACTACCCAATCCTCAGATTAGAGAATTAGTTAAACATAATTAAAGAAGAAAACAAAATAATAATAATAATTAATGAAAACATAATATTGAAAAAGAATTGAAAATCAAAAGTACCTTGATACGATTACAAGCTATGAATTGTTAGCTATGAATTGTTATGATTTACAATGGTAGGATGTGTTTAAATAGGCTCTACAAATCTTGCCCAGCAAGATATTGCCTTCTATTACAATTAGGATTTAAAGAAGGTACCCAAAACTGCCCAGAATACAATTAGAATTAGAAAAAGGGCAAAACAGTAAATTCCCAGCCTTCTTTAATAAAGTGTACGTGCGCGCCTTTAATCAGCTTATTTCTTGCACTTGTTTCCTATCCCAGGTTGTAGAAAATCTCTCAAGCTTCGCGTGGGCAGTAAGATCGCTGAAAACGGACTTCTAGAACTCCAGATATGGCCAAAACAGTATAAGCTGCGCAGCCTTCCCGGAAAATCCGAATTTTAATCAATTAAATCTCCAAAAACGACAAAAGCTTAGATATTCTTGGAAACCTGCACAACTACACAAAACACATCAAAACTACACAAACTTGAGTCCAAAACAATCAATTTAAGCTGATATAGAATGTTCCAAGTGGATATAAAATCCACTTATCAAACACCCCCAAACTTAAACCGATGCTTGTCCTCAAGCATAAACAATTATAACTACCTAATTAGTACCACTTCCGTAGGTGATCACGGTTGCATTTGGCATATGCAACAAGCCCTTTAAACCCCTAGGCAACCCTAGTGGACGAGTAAGGTCTCGTGAGGGCCTATAGCGAATGTACCCACAAAATCCATTTAACCTAATGCAATGCAATGCATGAATGCAACTAATATGAAAAATGCAATTAATCTAGCCTACCATACCTTCAAATCCTCTCATGCCATATCAACTTAAGAATCAAAGTAAATACGCAATGTCTTGGTGTCGAAAGTGCAAGTATTCACATAGTCTACTCAATGAACATGCATAAGTTCTCACAAGCCCATGTCAAGTGTAAGAATAAGTTAGTAAACATTCTAAGCCTACAAGAGCACATCTTTGAGACAAAACTCGGGATCTCATACGCAAAAATAAGCAAACACTCACAATCCACTCACAAAAGAATATTCACTCAAGAACAAGGGTAAGTGTATCACTCAATTCCAACAAAATCATAAACATGCTTGACATTTGGTATCAATCTAACTCTTAACACAACATACATCAATGACGATAATCAAAAGGTCTTTAATTGGGTTGTAATGTGGGCTAGGGACAAGGTATGTCAAATAAGCCAAAACAGGTGAAGTGTCAAAAGCTAGTAAGCACCATAATAAATCATACACAACACTCTATTTTCCCCCCCACATAAATTTTACTAAGAACACTCGACTAGTCGACTAAAGTAGGATCACAACAAACACAAACATGCTCTCATAATATATTTTTTTCTCTTTTTTTTTTCTCTTTTTTTTTTCTCTTTTTTTTTTTTTTTTTCTTTTTTTTTCTTTTTTTTTTTTTTTTTTTTTTCGAGAGCTAAATAAAACAATAATATAAATAACAACAACGATCCCCCAATTTATTACATATGCCGACTATCAAGTAAACAACCAAACCCAATCTCAATATTTTCCCCAAAAGTATGACCAACAATAAACCCCTCCTTGCACACCTTATTACTCCCTTAAGCACTTTACTAGCCTTTGACAATGTGGGATCAAATTAATGTAAGGCCAATACAAGAAAAAGGATATATGGCAAGTTACGTGGTGTGTCACCGAAAAAATAGGATTAAGCTCAACGGGTTAACTAATTGATCATGTAAACATGGTGTGGTAATATGGGAAAATATGTGGTTATTCCTAATTGCCTTTATCATTTTAATCGTCAAATAATGTCATGCGTTTCAAGAAAGACCTCAAACAACTGCTAGCAATGCAAACAATCCGTGGACACTCAAGCAAACGAATAAATTGCATATGGCTCAAAATCTCACTTGGTGGAAAACATACTCAATCCCAAGCAAAAATCTCTCTAACGCACCAACTTGTATTCAAAGCATGCAAACTAAATCATCTTGCACATATTCATGTCCTTCTAATCACTTACAACATTCAATAAGTCTACTAGCTTCAACTTACTAGTGTATGTGTGTGCACAAGAACAAAGCATATCACTTCTCAATCAAAAGCGTCAACAACACAAAATTCCTATCAAGCATGGGTGCAAATGCAAACTATTATGAACTCACATGATATACGAAAAAAAATAAAAAAAACAGAATGTCCTATATGAAACAAACGTAGATAACACAACATATATGCATAATTTATTACTACTAATATGCAAGCATGAAATCCTACATGAACACATAATACAACAACAACTACATATCCCTCAAACCACCCCCAAACTTAAAATATTCAATGTCCGCATTGAATGGAAAGTAATACAAGGGATAGCAGAAAACATACCTGAATACCGAAGCAGTCACCCTCCTCACGCTTAGGAGCCATAAGAATCAATACCCAACTCACAAGAAGCTCCACCAATAATTACCAAGCAATATCACACCACAAATAGCCCAAATATATCAAGAATAATACAAAATCCCCAATTTACAAGAACACAAATTCGTAATCAAAATAAAATTTGAGAAGAAATAAACCCACTACGAATTGGAGAGGTGAACTTGCAATTAATTCCTCTTTAGAATTAAAATTTTAGAGATTTAAATAAAATAGAAGAGGAATTGGATTTGTATGGATAGGTGTGTATATATATAAGATGATGGATAGATGAGATTTAAAAATTTAGAGTGTAGGAGAGATTTGGAGAGGTTAAGAATTGATGTAGGATAAATATAGGAATTTAGAATTGAAGAAATTTGAGTTAGGA
The DNA here is from genome assembly GCA_037693485.1 of Kitagawia praeruptora. Taxonomy (NCBI): domain Eukaryota; kingdom Viridiplantae; phylum Streptophyta; class Magnoliopsida; order Apiales; family Apiaceae; genus Kitagawia; species Kitagawia praeruptora. The sequence goes on along the minus strand of CM075346.1, from coordinate 33,511,330 downwards.
TTGAATTTGGGGTTGATTTTGTAGGTTAAAACACAAAAATTCGGGCTGAAAACAAAACTGGAGGCTATAACGCATACGCAGACTGCGTTACATGTGAGCAGACTGCGGGAAGTACAGTCACGCAGGCGCAGCCTGCGTGTTGAGGAGGCAGCCAGCGCTTCAGGCAGTAACGCAGGCGCAGCCTGCGTTACAGGGTTGCTGCCTGCGAAAAAAAAAATCACTGTTCATTATTTTTTTTTATTTTTTATTTTTTTTTTGAAAAATCCAACACAATTTCTTTTTTTTTTTTTTTTTTTTTTTTACACTAATGCATGGGTTGCCTCCCACGAAGCGCTTCTTTAACGTCAATAGCTTGACGTTACTTCTACCTGCAAACTTAATGAGGATAAAAAGCAAACAGATGCACATATCTACGAATTTATAATATAAGCATATTGTGCAAATAAACCTTAGATTCATTGAAAGGTACGAAAACTTCCAAGAACCTATCATGCTCAAGAGACTTGGAAACATCAAAATAGCTAGAAAAGTCATCAGAATAATCATTATAAGTACGACTCATATACTCCTCCCAAATTGGATCCTTATACTCCAAAGCAAGATTTTCAATTTCATCAATCTTAACTTCCTTCTCTTCTATAATTGGACACTCATCAATTTTAATCTCGTCTACCAATGTATTAAGCTCAAAATTTTCTAGATTTGGTAGAATTTCAATTGCATCCAAATTATCATTAATGCGCATGGGACAATTATTAACTACACAAGTAGACTCATCAGACACAACATTATCATCAATTGCTAAACAAGAATCATGGCATAGAGGAAAATTGACACACGGGGGAGTTCTATAACAACCTTCATACCACACTGCTCGAACTTCCCAAATAAAATTATTTAGTTTAGCATTCTCCTCGTACCAAGCTATTGAATCACATGGAATATCATTGTCACTAGCAATTTCTAAAGTTGGTTCATCAACAACTCCCAATGAAAGTAAAGGAGGATTAGACTGAGTTCCTTGAATTATTTTATTGAGCGCAATCTCCCAATCAGCAAGTAAAGAAGGATTAGACTGAGTTAAACTCGTATCAACATCATTACACATATATGGATAAACATCATCATGACATTGATTTTCAAACGAATATGAATAATCATTGCTAGGGGCATATGGAGCATAAAATGAGTTCTCAGAATAGAACGAATTCACCTGATATGCATTACAATCCTCATAAGCATTGAATTGTGGGTAAGGATTGAAGTCTTGATATTGTTCCTGACTGTTGTAGAAATTCTGAGCATTGTTCCAACCAAAGTTGTACTCCATCTAGTCTCTCTCCTCAAAACCAAAGAAAGAAATACAAAAAGAAAGAAAAGAAAAATATATACAAAGATAAAATCTAAACACTAAGAAACAATTAACCTAAACTCAACTATACTGCCTTCCCCGGCAGCGGCGCCAATTTGTTAGTAGTATTTTTATGTGTTCGTTCGCAGGGAAGGACTGAATTGTAATATCAAGTTCAGGTTTCTTATCTCTTTAGGTCTAGAAGTGTGTGAGAAGAATTTTGGGTTTGTGTATTAACTAAATTATCCAAGAACTAATTATAAGCACTAAGAACTATATATGGGAAAACAATCTAAGAACTGGGGTTCTTCACTTGGTCTCAATACATGCTCAATATTAATGTGATATCTGTGTTCCTACCTTGCTGAAAACAATTCTTCTAAAGTTATACTGTACCCTCCCAGGTTACAATATAGTGCCTACAGCTACACCCTAATTGTCACTCCCGTGATACAATCAAAGTATATCTATAAACTGTTAAGTGCCAAGAATTATATGTCTCACAATTCTCCTATTAATCTCCCGATCTAATATTCAAATTATGTCTGTTAAATCATGTACTAAGATTGCAACTTCTCTCCCAAGCTTATTACAATCCCTAGAATACAATCAAAAGTTAGCTACTCTTCTAATTGTGTTAAGATCTCATTAACAGATCAGCAAAGCAGAAAATCACATAATCAAACATGCATGAATACCAAGGAATACTACCCAATCCTCAGATTAGAGAATTAGTTACACATAATTAAAGAAGAAAACAAAATAATAATAATAATTAATGAAAACATAATATTGAAAAAGAATTGAAAATCAAAAGTACCTTGATACGATTACAAGCTATGAATTGTTAGCTATGAATTGTTATGATTTACAATGGTAGGATGTGTTTAAATAGGCTCTACAAATCTTGCCCAGCAAGATATTGCCTTCTATTACAATTAGGATTTAAAGAAGGTACCCAAAACTGCCCAGAATACAATTAGAATTAGAAAAAGGGCAAAACAGTAAATTCCCAGCCTTCTTTAATAAAGAGTACGTGCGCGCCTTTAATCAGCTTATTTCTTGCACTTGTTTCCTATCCCAGGTTGTAGAAAATCTCTCAAGCTTCGCGTGGGCAGTAAGATCGCTGAAAACGGACTTCTAGAACTCCAGATATGGCCAAAACAGTATAAGCTGCGCAGCCTTCCCGGAAAATCCGAATTTTAATCAATTAAATCTCCAAAAACGACAAAAGCTTAGATATTCTTGGAAACCTGCACAACTACACAAAACACATCAAAACTACACAAACTTGAGTCCAAAACAATCAATTTAAGCTGATATAGAATGTTCCAAGTGGATATAAAATCCACTTATCATGATGCTAGGGACAAGTATCCCCGAACTAGCGAGGACTCCGACTCTGCCCCTAAAAAGAACCAAGGACCAAGGTTCACGGAGTATGCAAGGTTGAATACTCCTAGGAGTCGAATCTTGTTGGACACTGGCGGACTTCGTGGTTGAATGTTCGGGGAACTTGATTTTACACGTTCAATTATTTTATCTTGAATTCTGAGAACTTGATTTGGATGATTTTACAGCCTACGTAAAATTAACAAAATAATCTTTAATTTAGTGATATTTAACCAATTTTCTCTAATTAAAACTACCAAAAACAAAATAGAGATGAAATTGACAATTTTTTATATTGAAAATTCTATTCTACTTTGGAAATCTACTTATATTTGGCTTTGATTATCATTATAACCTTCTTCCAAATACAGTTTTTAATAATAAGTGTTGGAGGGATTTTGTCCAAAACTTTGGTAGTTGGTTGTCTGGTCTTCAGCACGATAAAATAAATAAGAACTGTTATATCTTAAAATAAATAGATTAAAAACGTTGGATTTATCATAAAAAATATTTAATATTTTAACATGTAAACTATAAAAAGTGTATTTATATTGAAATACGAAAAGTGCTTGTCAATAATTTAAATCATATATAATTAGGTTTTCTGTATTGAATAGGATTATTAAAGTAGGTATTCTACACTAAATAGGATTAATGTAAAAATTCGTAACTATATTTTCTCTTGAGATTCTGAGTGTTTTCATTTGGATAATAATTGTTAAATCATCACTAATTTGAAGATAATTTTATGAGTTTCGCGTGGACTGTAAAATCATCCAAATATAATTTCTATATCTCGAGATAGAGCCTAAATAGTAAATATGAACCTTTTTTAATATTAATAAATAAGTAAATAAAATTCAGTTCTAATACAATCTTTTATATCCTTTTCAGATTATAACTTCTTTTTATAATTCAATTCTAATAAAACCTTTTTAATTAAACCCTTTTTAGATTATAATTTTCTTTTTAATATGATATAATCTTGATCGTCTAATTTTAAAATATTATATTCGACGGTTGAGATTATTTTGGCGGTACAGTGACCAAACCAAAGTGACCTAACCAAAATTATGGATAAAATCCCTCTTACACTTATTATATATAAGGATATAATTATAATATTATTTTATTATTTTATTAACTAGAACCACCCTTGATATAATTGGAAAAAGAGATAATTTAGTTATTGAAAAAAGAAAAGGTAACGTGTTTGGGCTAAAAAAAGTAGTTGATTAGTTAATAGCAGTGTTTTAAAAATCGGCCTAAAGGGTGCCTAGGTGCTAGGCGTCACCAAAACGCCCCGAGTCGAGACTATGCGGAGATTTAGGCCTTTTTTGTGTAAATCGGTCAAAAGATAGATAAAATCGGCCTAAGCTGTCAAAAAGCAGCCTAGGCGGTCAAAAATTAGCTGAAAGGCGGTCAAAAAGCGGCAAAAATCGATTGAAAGGCGGTCAAAATTGGCTAAAAACTTTGAAAATTTTAAAAATCAGCAAAAATATTTTGAAAATAAAGTATTGAAAATAATATTTAAATACAACCAATTAATGCTCCGATTAATCTTCACCATCCCGATCAGTCGCTAGGCGATACCCCGGCCGTCCTGGACCTCCTACTAATTTTTGGAACACTGGTTAATAGTAATTATAATATAATTATGTTATTTTATTAAACAAAATTACTCGTTGTGTTTCTAAGAAAGGAAAAATTTTAGTTAGATAAAATATAAAAGATAGTGTGTTTTACTTGAAGAAGAAAATTAATTATATAATAATGAATAGAAAAGGTAATATGCTTATCTTGAAAAAGAAAATTAATTAGTTAGTAGTATGAATTTTATCTGTAATTAAATAAGGGTAAATAAGTAAAATTAATAAATACCGTACCGATCAACCAAACTTTTATTGTTTCGGCTTTTATATTATATTAGATAAAATATAAAAGATAGTGTGTTTTTCTTGAGGAACAAAATTAATTATATAGTAAAAAATAGAAAAGGTAATATGTTTATCTTGAAAAAGGAAATTAATTAGTTAGTAATATGAATTTTATCTATAATTAAATAAGAATAAATAAGTAAAATCAATAAATACCTTACCGATTGATATGGGTTAAAAATAAGTCCTAAATACACATTTAATGTGGCATTAATTAGACCCAATGTGGTCAAAGCGTATGGCCCACCAGTTGGGCCCAAACCCTATTTATGATATTAATTTCGTAATTAATATTAAGGGTAATAACCAGCTCAGCAATAAGAGTCAAATAAGGATATTACTCCTGCTTGACTTAGCCTCCAAGGCACCTATTTCAACAAGGAAACTGATTCCTACAAGGAAGGAGTCTAGAACCTTCCTCAAGGCGGTGACTTGCCCACCAAGTCACCTAATTCTACCACGACTCAAGGGCTTCTCAGCCTATATAAAGGGTCTGACCCCTCATTCTCAGAACTACGTCTTGGCTTGATTCTCAATAACAAGATACGTAGGCACTCTGTGAGGACCGATCAGCCTCGAACACGGAAACAACCATTAAAGCTCGAAGCTCAACAACCCTAGCATTAAATACGATTTATAATCTACTTTTTATTCCACAACATTTGGCGCCGTCTGTGGGAAAAAAACATCAACCATGGTAACTACACGAAGAACAGCACCAAGTTCTACCGAGGCTTTACCAATTAGCTCTGCTCCGCCTGTCACTGAGCAAGTACCCCCAGCAACAGGGGCGATCACTCAAACTCAAGTTTCTCAGCCTTCAGGGATGAATCCCCATGTTGAGATAACATTACCCATGGTCGTCCATCCAAGCCAAGAAACTAGCTCTTTTCAGATGGTGGTTTCTCCTCTGGTTGATCCCAATCGCCCGTTACCATCAGGGGTACAGATCCATACTACGGATCTCCCCATGAATACCAACCCGATGTATGGTCTGCCTAACTACCCTCCAATTACTCAAGGTCCTGGATCCTGTGGCCATGCTTTGCAGATCCGAGATCGAGAGTATATTGACTACTCTGGCCCCTATACTGATGATTCATCGTCTGATGATGATGATCGTGATGATGCCCCGAGGAGGCGATGTGATAGCAGAGAACCAAGAAGGAGAACACAAACTATCCATGATGGACCCCTTTTGACAGCTGCTGAGAGAATCAAGGCTCATGAGGCCGAGATTTTAAGGATAAAGGAAGATATTGCGAGAGAACAAGCTAGGTTGAATCAAACTCAACCTCCTCCAACCTCAGGACCGATTCCCATCATAGACTTAGAGAGGTCTTCAAGAAGGCATAAAAGGGCTAACGCCCCTACTGGAAGAACAACAAGGGTAGAAACCCCCAGGAGTAACCCCAAGGATCTGATGCCACTTGGGGATCCTGATGATCCAACACCCCCGTTTACCGAGGAGGTGATGAATGCTCACATCTCCAGGAAGTTTAAGATGCCAACAATCAAGGCTTATGATGGAACGGGTGATCCTACAAATCATGTTAGAATGTTTTCGAACGCACTACTGTTGTAGCCTGCAAGTGATGCCTTAAAGTGTAGGGCGTTTCCCCAAACCCTGTCGGGCATGGTTCAAAGATGGTACAGCCGCCTACCAGCGAATTCAATTGGCTCTTTTAAGGAGTTAAGCGCAGCTTTCGTTAGCCAGTTCATCAGTAGAAGAGTTCATGAAAAAAGCTCCGCATCTCTCATGTACGTGGTGCAAGGGAAGAATGAAAATTTGAGAGACTACCTCAAGAGGTTCACTAAGGAGACATTGAACATCACTGATTTGGAAAACAAGGTAGCAATGGTAGCCCTGGAACACGGAACCACTGATGAATTCTTTAAAAGGTCATTGGCAAAGCATCCTCCTGAAAACATGGTCGAACTCCAACGAAGGGCTGATAAGTATATCAAGGCTGAGGATAGCATGAAGAAAGAAGCCACGGGAGGTAATGGAAAAGGTAACAACGACTCCAAAAAGCGAAAGCAAGACCAGGAGTGTGATGCTAGGGACAAGTATCCCTGTACTAGCAAAGACTCTGAGTCAACACCAAAGAAGAATTTGGGACCGAGGTTTTCTGACTATGCAAGACTGAATTCACCTAGGAGTCAAATCTTGTTAGAAATTGAGAAGGATAAGGACTTTCGATGGCCGAAGCCACTCAGGGGTGATCCCGCTAAGAGGAATAAGGATCGATACTGTAGGTTCCATCGAGATGTGGGACATGATACAGATGATTGTAGACAGTTGAAAGACGAGATTGAATTCATAATTCGCAAGGGGAAACTGAATAAGTTCACCAAGGGTGAAGATCGTGGAGCCCAAAGAAGGGATTACGATAGGAGAGACAATGACAGAAGGGATAATGATCGTGATCGTAACACACAGCCCCGAGGGCCAGTTATCAACATGATCCGGGGAGGCCCGACAGCAACCGGCACGACAAGAAACTCTCGAAAGGCCTATGCCAGAGAAGTAATGCACATCGTGGGAGAAGCCCCGAAACGTGCTAGAACCGAAATAGTGATTGGTTTTGATGATTCTGACCTTAAAGGGGTGAAGTTCCCCCATGACGATCCGTTGGTCATAACTCCTGTAATTGGAAACTCAGAGGTGAAGCGAGTCTTGATAGACAATGGAGCTTCTGTGGATATTTTGTTTCATGATGCGTTTGTAAAAATGGGATACACTAATTTTCAGTTGACCCCGACCAACATGCCCATCTATGGGTTTAATGGAGTTGAATCCAAAGTTGAAGGGACTATTCAGTTGCCCATGAAAATAAGGCAAGAACCTAAGGAGGCCACTCAGATGTTGAATTTTCTGGTAATCAAGGCATCATTAACTTATAATGCGATCTTGGGAAGGACTGGACTTCATGCGTTCAAGGCTGTTGCCTCCACTTACCATATGAAGATTAAGTTTCAAACCCGGAATGGTGTCGGAGAACAAAAAGGCGACCAAAAGATGGCAAGAAGTTGTTATGTATCTGCTTTAAGAGCTGATGGAGTCGGGGGGCAGTACTCCCGATTGAAGACATGGATGTCCGTAGTGATGATGAACACCGAGGGAAGCCAGCAGAGGATTTGGTCCCCATACCTCTAGAGCTGGACGATCCTGAGAAAGTCACTTATATAGGGGCTTCATTGAAGGAACCCTTGAAGGGCAGGTTGACGACATTCTTACAAGAAAACAGTGATGTGTTTGCTTGGACCACAGCTGATATACCAGGGATCGATCCCCAGCTCATAACTCACAGGTTGAATGTCGATCCCAACCAGAAAACAATAAAGCAAAAGAAGAGGAATTTTGCTCCTGAAAAGCAAGAAGCCATTAAGCAAGAAGTTGATAAGCTTTTGGAGGCTGGGTTTATTGAAGAGATTCAATTCCCTGAATGGCTAGCTAATCCCGTAATGGTCAAGAAGGCGAATGGGAAGTGGAGGATGTGTATAGACTTCACCGACTTGAATGATGCATGTCCAAAGGATTGTTTTCCCCTACCAAGGATAGATATGTTGATAGATGCCACAGCTGGACATGAGATGTTGAGTTTCATGGATGGGTTTAGCGGCTACAATCAGATTAAGATGCACAAGGACGACATCCCAAAGGTATCTTTCATAACTGACTTTGGTGTTTTCTGCTATCTTGTTATGGCTTTCGGTCTAAAGAATGCAGGTGCTACTTACCAACGACTAGTCAATAAGATATTCACCCATCTGATCGGAAAAACCATGGAGGTCTATGTTGATGACATGTTAGTCAAGAGCCTTTTCAAGGCTGACCACATTAAGCACCTCAGAGAAGCATTTGAAGTGCTGAGGCACCACAAGATGATGTTGAATCCAGCCAAGTGTGCTTTCGGCGTTGGATCAGGAAAGTTTTTGGGTCTGATGGTTTCAAAAAGGGGCATCGAGGCCAACCCCGACAAGATCAAAGCAATTATGGACATGAAACCCCCCCGATCTATACGAGATGTATAGAAGCTAACCTGCCGGGTTGCAGCCCTAGGGAGGTTCATCTTCAAGTCTGGTGACAAATGCTTGCCTTTCTTTCAAGCATTAAAGAAGGTGAAAAACTTTGAGTGGACCCCTGAAAGCCAAGAGGCCTTTGAACAGCTAAAGAAATACATGGCCGAAGCCCCGTTGTTGGCCAAACCTAGTCCCGGAGAGACACTTTATTTATACTTGGCGGTAACCGAACAAGCATTAAGTGCTGTTCTCATTCGAGAAGAGGGCAAAGTTCAGAAGCCAATCTACTATGTGAGCAAAGTGTTGCATGGAGCTGAATTGAATTACTCCCCCATCGAGAAGTTTGCTTTGGCATTGATAACGGCCTCGAGGAAGTTACGACCGTACTTCTAGGAACACAAGATCGAAGTCCTGACGGACCAGCAGTTGAGGAACATTCTGCACAGCCCTAAAGCCAGTGGAAGGCTAATCAAGTGGGCAATTGAACTTGGAGAATTTGACATCACATACAAGCCACGGACTACCATCAAGGCTCAGGCATTGGCTGACTTCGTGGTTGAATGTACCATTAGCAACCAAGAAGTCGGGGGGCAGGAGATAGTAACCACCCCTGGAAGTGAGAATAAAGATGAAGAACTTGTACCTGAGCTAAAAGAGTATTGGGTGCTCTATTTTGATGGAGCATCAAAAAAAAAATCTAGTGGTGCATGTTTGGTTTTGCAAAGCCCCGATGGGTTCACAGTTGAGTACGCTTTGAAATTGGACTTTCCGACAACCAGCAACGAAGCTGAGTATGAAGCCTTGATAGCTGGATTAGGCTTGGCCAGAGTCATGAGGGTCAAGAACCTTAAAATTTGTGGAGATTCACGATTGGTAATATCGCAAGTGAATGGTGAATTTGAGGCCAAGGATGAAACTATGGCAAAGTATTTAAGAGTTGTGAAAGCCGTCATGACTCAGTTTGATGAGTGCTACGTAGAGCTCATTCCGAGAGAAGAGAACGTTAAGTCTGATGCCCTGTCTAAGTTCGCTTACGCAAGGAGTGTCTACTTTCAGGTCTTGAAGGCCCCGACCATCAACTCTAAGTTGGTAGCACCGATCGATGTTGGAAGCTGTTGGTTAGATCCTATTGAAGTTCATCTTGAAACCGGATGGCTCCCTGAAAATGCCTTGGAGGCACGAAAGCTGTCAGTGAGAGCATTGAGATATGCCTTGATCGAAGGCATCCTTTACAAGAGCTCGTTTGTTATCTCATACTTGAAGTGTTTGAGGCCCCAAGAGGCAAAAGAAGCATTGGAAAAAGTTAACATAAAGTACAGGGTTAGCAGTGCTAATCAGGAAATGAGGAGAAATCTGAAGCAAAAGTTATGAATGACCATATTGTTGATTCTCCATACTCATGTTCATCACGAAGATGAAAACTCATGTTCATCACGAAGATGAAATCTCATGTTCATCACGAACACGAAAAATCATGTTCATCAAGAACTCGAATACTCATATTCCTCAAAAGCATGAAACATCGTTGTTCAAGAGGGAAGTTGAAGTATTGAAGCCAAGAGGGCAAAAAAAAATAAAAAATAAAAAATTCAAAACCGGCCGACCGGGGCACCCCGAGGGGCTTCAGCCGACCGGTGCTCTCGGGAGGCTTCGGCCGACCGGGACCGATCATGGGTACGAACATTTTTTGGCCGACCGGGATCGATCAGGAACATGAATATTTCTGGCCAACCCGTATCCGTCAGGAACATGAAGATTTCTGATTGATCGGGTTCTGTCAAGAACATGAAGAATATGGAAATTGAGTTGAACCAAAAGATGGTTTTAGCGCCGTTTAGTGCCATTTAGCGTTCGAGTATTGACGTTGATGTTCTGATATTAAAGTTGAAGGCTGATATTCAAGATGAAAGCCAAGGTCCTGGTGGAGCCAAGGTCGTCACGAAGTCGGTCCCAGGGTCGTGTCGATGTTGAAATCGTTCCCGGGATCGTTTCGATGTTGAAGATCCCGACGTCGTTTCGAATATGAAAAATAAGCTGAAGCCATTGAAGGCCAACGAATCTACTAGAGCCAACCTTGGATCAAGAGATTCAAAAACAAGTTCAAGAATTAGCCACTGAATCTTAGGCCTTCGTTTCGATGTTGAAGGCCTCGACACCGTTTTGATGTCGAAAGTCGGCCTCGAAACTTAGGATGAAAAATACGAGATATTAGCCATGAAGGTCAAGATTAGCTATGAAGGCCATACTCGAGGGGGTCATGGACCTCCAATCAAGATCCAGCGGTTGAAGTGATGTTCAAGTGTTGACATTGATGAAAGGTTGGTATTCAGGATGGAAGCTGATTGTGATTAAGGAAGCCTAATCAAGAGGTTAGCGCAAAGTACAAGATTAGCAGCGCTAATCAAGAAATGAGGGGAAGTCTTAAGCAAAAGTTATGAATGACCATATTGCTGATTTTCCATACTCATGTTCATCAAGAACATGGAAACTCATGATCGTTACGAACATGAAAACTCATGGTCGTCACGAACACGAAAACTCATGGTCGTTACGAACATGAAAACTCATGGTCGCCACGAACACGAAAACTCATGGTCGTTACGAACACGAAGACTCATGTTCATCAAGAACAGGAAAACTCATGGTCGTCACGAACACGAAAACTCATGTTCATGAAAACATCGTGTTTAAGGAGGAAGTTGAAGAACGGCCGACCGGAAGCCAGCCGACCGGCGCACCCGGGAGGCTTCGGCCGACCGGGGTTCATCATCAACATGGGTATTTTTTGCCAACCGGGGTCAATCAGGAACACGAATATTTCTGGCCAACCCATTTTCGTCAGGAACATGAAGATTTCTGATTAACTAAGTTCCGTGGAGATTATGAAAATGGATTTAAACTGAAATCCGTTTAGTGCCGTTTTATGCCAGTTAATGTCGTTTAACACCGTTTAAACGTCGTTTAAGGCTGATTAGCGCCATTTAACGTCGCTTAGCGCCGTTTAGTGCCGTTTTATGCCAGTTAACGTCGTCTAACACCGTTTAAACGTCGTTTAAGGCTGATTAGCACCGTTTAGCATCGTTTAGCGCCGTTTATTGCCGTTTTATGCCAGTTAACGTCGTTTAACAACGTTTAAACGTCATTTAAGGCTGATTAGCGCCGTTTAGCGTCATTTAGTGCCGTTTTATGCCAGTTAACGTCGTTTAACACCGTTTAAACGTCGTTTAAGGCCTATTAGCACTGTTTAGTATCGTTTATGATCGTTGTAAATGCGTCGGTTGCTCCACGCTTTACTTTAGGACTATGTTGTTGAAAATGCTTGCATATGAGCAATAAACCCAGACCCGAGTCTCAAATAAGGCCGTTAAAACTTAAAGGAAAACCTGATCAGTTTTCCTAGAAGTTGGGGGGCAAATGATATGGGTTAAAAATAAGCCCTAAAGACACATTTAATGTGACATTAATTAGACCCAATGTGGTCAAAGCATGGGGCCCACCAGTTGGGCCCAAACCCTATTTATAATATTAATTTCGTAATTAATAGTAAGGGTAATAACCAGCTAGCAATACGAGTCAAATAAGGATATTACTCTTGCTTGACTTAGCCTCCAATGCACCTATTTCAACAAGGAAACTGATTCCTACAAGGAAGGAGTCTAGAACCTTTCTCAAGGCGGTGACTTGCCCACCAAGTCACCTAATTCTACCACGACTATAGGGCTTCTCAGCCTAAGGGTCTGATCCCTCATTCTCAGAACTACGTCTTGGCTTGATTCTCAATAACGAGATACGTAGGCACTCTGTGAGGACCGATCAGTCTCGAACACGGAAACAACCATTAAAGCTCGAAGCTCAACAACCCTAGCATTAAATACGATTTATAATCTACTTTTTATTCCACAACACCGATCAACCAAACTTTTAATGTTTCACCTTTTATATAATAATAATATAGTATAGATAATTCATGCAACAAATTTTCGACAGTTTTAGTTGCCGGACCTCGAAAGGTCGAATAAAAATCGAAGATTTGACAGATTCTGTTTTATGTAATTTTTTGCGTTCAATTGACAATGTTAATAGTTGTCAAAAAAAAAAATGACAATGTTAATCAAAAGATAGACTATAATAAATCGTGAATAAGTAACTTAGTTTATCAATTTTTCTTTAAAGAAAAAATAGTTTAGTGATAAGTTTGGAGATGGAAATATATGAATATATGATGTGATTAAGGGCCCGTTTGGGAAATATTATTTTTCAGAAATAAGTTACTTATTTTAAAAAAAAGTTAGGAAATATGTACTTTTTTTTCTTAAATAAGTAACTTATTTTTGCAAGATAATGAATATTAAACTCCCTCTACACATTTTTCTCTAAAAAAAATTATGTAAATACGAATTTTTTTCCGAAATAAATAACTTATAAGTTATAGTTAAGATTTGCCAAACATGCTCTAACTCACATCATTAAATATGAACATATGTGATGTTGGCAAAATTGGATAATTTTGTACAGTTCACAGTTGTACTGTATTTGAACCTAGCAGCATTGACATGCAACTTTATTTTAATTTTATAATATTATTATTAATTTATTATTAAATAATATGCAGGACCACTAACTAGTGTAATTGCGTCGCTTGGCGAGTGCAAAGGCCAGATAAAAATGGTAGGCCGATTAGATCCTCAGACATGAAAAAGTTGTTTGTTAGCGTTAACCTTGTTTTCAAAGTCACCATTGATTTATTTATTAACAATACAATTAATCAGTTGGCTCAACTCCAAACGGGCGGCAGCCACATGAGCAACAAACATGCCGATATTAAACAGCTACACAAGAGGTGAGTACATGCCAACAACATGTTGGTGCAGTGGTTGAGTCACTGGCCTTCTTTGAAGGAGGTCAGGGGTTCGACTCATGCGTGTGCGTGAGTTTCCTAATTTGTATTAGGTTTCCTTTCTGTATTTGTAATTCTGTACTTGACCGGGGGTCCTTCGGAAACAGCCTCCCTATTGTATAGGGGCACGGTCTGCGTACATCTACCCTCCTCAGACACCACTTTGAGTGGTATTATAACTGAGTAAGTCTTGTTTGTTGTACAAGAGGTGAGTACATAGAAACACAGGGAGGGGTTGCTGCTGTTTTTTCCCCCAAAATTAAATTAAATTATAATTAGGAATTGTGATTTATAAAATTAAAAATCAATCGGATTTAGAGGGTGTTTGGCATTGTTTAAAATAAGTTACTTTTGACTTAATGGAGGTGTTTTTAACTTAAAGGAAAAAGTAAAGTTATTTACTTTAAGTTGAATGAAAGTGTTTGGGTAATTTTACTTAAAATTAAATGTGAGTTTAATAATTTTTACTTAAAGTGAAATTTGACTTTAAAAAATTTTAAATTCATGATATTGAAGCCTTACAAGAATTGTGAAAAAAAAAAAAAAAAAACTCCATAAGTCATAAGTCATAAGTCAAAAGTACCTAAATGGAACTTATGACTTAAAGCAGTTTTTTAACTTAAAGCGGGCTTAAAGCCGCCTTACCCAAACTAGAGATGGACAAAAAGTCCGAGCCCGAAAATCTGGCCCGGCCCGATCCGGCAAAGCCCGGTCAAAGCCCGGCCCGGTCAAAGCCCGGTCCGGTCAAGCCCGGCCCGAGGGCCTTAAACGGTCCCTATATTTTTGGGCAAAGCCCGGCCCGGCCCGGCAAAAGCCCGGTCTTAGCCCGGTCTTTTAAAAAGCCCGGTCTTCGGCCCGGCCCGATTAAAAGCCCGGTTCGGCCCGAAAAAGCCCGGGTAAAATTCGATTATTCTAGTATACTTACATAAATATTTATGTATTTACACTTCCTACAAATATAAAAATAATTTAAGTACATATATATTTACATATTCATTATTAATAATAAGATTATTTATATGCATATATTACGATACATGAACGAAAACAAGTTAAGTACACGTGTAATCAATTAATATATCATCAAATCAAAAAGTAAATCGATAAATGTAATATTTGTATCGGCAAAATAGATTGTTTAACACATGTCTGCCATTATTACATAAAGAACATTCTTATGTAACATAAAATCTCGATCCGATTTGATCCCGGAAAAAGCCCGATCCGGCCCGGCCCGGCCCGCTTCAGGCCCGGAAAAAAGCCCACCGCGGCCCGCTTCGAGGGCCTAAACGGGCTCACATTTTTCACAGAAGCCCGGCCCGGCCCGGCCCGGTCAAAGTCAAAGCCCGGGCCGGGCTTTGACCAAAAAGCCCGGGCTTTTCAAAGCCCGGTCAAAGCCCGGCCCGATGGGCCTTTTGTGCATCTCTAACCCAAACACACCTTTTAAGACTTAAAGTCAAATGGGCTTATAAAAAGTGGTTGCCAAACGCCCTGTTAATATTATTGGTGAAGTTCAATCTCATTATTGTGATGTGATTTCGGTTTGAAATGATGCAGTGTTCAGTTTAAAACCGATTGATTCTAATATTAGACTATATTCAAAATTTGATTTGATATTTTGTTTTATGAAACAACAGGATGGAAAAAATATATAAAGGTGTAAAAGCTCATTATTATGTGATAGTTCTCACGACCGATTAATGGCTTCCGATCACTGTTCCGAGTACTGTTCCGGGGATACTTCGCCTGAGTTTGGGTATCTGCAAAACAATGCTTGCCCGGGGGTGGTGGTCGTCAAGCACCTCCGGTGTGAGAATCAGTAATCGAAATAATAATAATCGAAACGGGTGAAAATGTATCTGTGTGAAGGGAGAGAATGAGTAATAAGTTTGTGCTATTTAAATTGTATCTCTTACCTTGTGTGTAGAATGGGGGTATTTATAGGTTGGGTCTTCTAATCACTGTTCACCCACTTGGTGACCCACTTGTTAAGCTGTTAAAACTACAGTGAGCCACTATTGGAATATTGATTAGTGTCCCTTTCCCATATACCTCGATTCTAACACCGCTGCTTTTGCTATAGTTGAATGTTTCTGTGTTCCCTTAAATACCTTTATGGTCCCCTGCCTTAGTGAGCAAGATAACAAGATATTTTTGCACAAATATTTATGTAAAGATATTTGTTTGTCAAGTGGAGCAATTTAGTAAAGATAATATGAAATGACACATGTGTAATTAGTGAGTATTTGTTATAGGTGGAGGTGTTACAGCGGGCAGAGGTTGGTACTATTGCAGGGGTGCCCGCTGTTAGCTTACAGCGGGTACCTATCATTGCCCCCCACTCCTCTTGTGCGATTTATCAGATAGGAGGAGGAGAAACTAAAGATGCCGTAATGTTTGAGAGAAATTTTTTGAAAATGATACTATGTGTGCCCCCAAGTGTTGGTGGTCGTCACTTTGGGGGATGTAAAAATTTGTGAAAATATGCCCCCAAGTGTTGGCGGACAACACTTAGGAGTTAGAAAAAATTTGTGAAAATATGCCCCCAAGTGTTGGCGGACAACACTTAGGAGTTAGAAAAAATTTGTGAAAATATGCCCCCCAAGTGTTGGCGGACAACACTTAGGAGTTAGAAAAAATTTGTGAAAATATGCCCCCCAAGTGTTGGCGGACAACACTTAGGAGTTAGAAAAAATTTGTGAAAATATGCCCCCCAAGTGTTGGCGGACAACACTTAGGAGTTGGAAAAAATTTGTGAAAATATGCTGATGTTTGACAACGGGTTTTGGTGCTTGACGGGTGTGCAATTTGAAACGTTTTTGTAACCGCTTGATAATAAATGCAATAATTATTAATAAATGAGAAATTCGAAATAAATGATGGAATAATATTAAATGTCAATAATAAGAGAAATGATAAGTGGTAGTTCGTATTAATGAGAAGTGACCTTTGGGTGGAAAGAGAATGTACCTTTGTGATGTAATGTGTCAGTAGTAAGTGGGAAGTTAAGACTTAGTGGGCAGTTTTGCCGGAAACGAGGCGGTTACTTCGTGCTGTAATAATGACGTGGACCAATCAGAGCTATCCACGAAATGGTTGTAAGTTTTTCACCCCCATTTCACGCGCCGCACGCGTATAAGAGATGGGGTAGTGGATCAAACATTTGTTACTGCCTTTTTCTACTTTTTTTTTTCTCTCCAATTTCTTTGTCTTGTTCAAGTGTGTCGCGACGCTTTTACTGGATTTGCCGAGTATTTCTGCCATTGAAGCCATATACAACCTCCTGATTCGAGGTCTGCTTTCTTTATATTTTTCTTTTGTTATTTCTGTTTCCTCTTTTCATTGTTTACTCTGTCCCTTCATTTGTTCTTATTGTGGTATGTGTGAGTGGGTTTTGTGTTGATGTCCTTGCTTTGCATGTTCGAGTATTTGTAAATGTGATTCGATTGTGTAATCTGTAAAGGTTAGTAATGTGACAGCCCCAAATCCGGGGTCATGAATCTGGGCCATCACGGACCAACTTCCATTCAAAATCAATATCTCTTGGGTTTTTTTTTTATTTAATACTTATGCAATTGACCCCACAGTAATACACACACACACCAGTCATATGCTCAGAGAACAACATTCACCATAATAAGAGTTTAGAGTTAAAAAGTTATTACAAACCCAGAATCATACTTAAGTACATTGTTGAGTGATGCTTCTACAAGAAGCATTTCAACAACCAAATTTATTACAACCTTTCACACTTAATATACATAAGCCCACTAAACCCCTTGCGATGGTCATCTACCTCGGGGATTGATGCTAACGAGCTCTCAGAAGGTCGCCTTTCCCTTACCCTCTTGCGGGGCGTTCTGCGTAGTATTGGCATACCTAGCTGTATATAGATAAGTAGCAAGAGTGAGCTATAATAGCTCAGCAAGATAATATTGAAAACTAGAATTTAAAATGTAACCAAGTATACATGTATATACATATGTAAGCAGTAACCAAATTATAAACTTTAAGGAAGAATAAAACTCTTATTTAATAATACATCATTCACTTACTATTATAAGAAAGAAATCTAAGATAATACAGTATCAGTTTCTCTTCTTAAATAATATAACAACCAATATACCCTTTTAGTGTAATATTTTAAAATAACATGAATACTTGAATAAATCTCTCACTATCATCTTCTCATTTCCTTCCTATACAGCAATTTTATAAATTAATATAAAATCAGTTTCTCTTCATCTATAACAATAATTTCATCGTTTCATATCACTTTTCTGTTTTCAGTTATAGAAATCTGAAAACCATTTTCAATTCTTTCTTTCAAGTTTTGGGGATATATACTGGCGCCAGATACGTAGGACGATGATCAGTCGCCTGACCGTATCCGCTCTCTGTTTACTACTAGTAGAAGGAATGAAGGCCACCTACTAACATCATCCCTGGAGGAAGGCCACCTGCTAACATCCTCCTGGAGGAAGGCCACCTGCTAACATCCTCCCTTGGCATCTTCGTGCCGAATCATGAATGTTAGACTATGTCGCACACAGCCCTGACACAGCCTCTTATGCAAATTTATTGCTAATCCCCCTTTTTATAAGATCATTATTCAATTTATCAACACCATTTCACATTTCCATTCCCGTATATCACTTCCATTCTCGCACATTATTTCTATAAAATATATGTATATATCATACACCAGAAAGAATGTTTATAATATAGCATTATAAACCATATAATCCTAGATAACAACTGATACCATTCTCTTTCATATCTCTTTTACCCTAGAGCATATTCGCTCCATTCGTAATCATCTCTATATTCATATTTCAGAAAACATATCCATCTCTCTTTAACTTCCCACAATCAAGAAAATATATTCTTTGCAATATAGCAACAAAAGTATCACATATACATAAATATATGCCATGATATCATTATTATTCCGAAGATAAATAATTTTTAAAGTAGGGATAGAAGGATCTTGCCTCGGTTTCTGTATCCTGACAATATGGCTGGTTCCTCCTCCGGAATTTCTATAAACACAAAAAGGACCGTCATTAGAATACCACATCTCTTACTCACTACCCTCTTGTATAACAAAACCCTTTACACTTCAACATATGTTTAACGTATTATTATTATCCCAAAGGTTCAAGAACTTAACCATTTATAAGCTAAATCGAAGTTTCAGGGGTTTTCACCATTTTCCCTAACGACCACACTTAACTGTAAAAATTCTCAGAAAATATGGATTTCGAATTTTAATGTAAGATCAACTGTCAAGGGTCCTCTGACCACCCTACTACATTATCCCAAAATTTCGTGGCTTATAAAAATGTCTAAGTATGGTAACTTTAGCCTCAAAGTTGATACAATTACGTTTTCTCGGTTATCGAACGTCTTTCACTAAAACTGACTTTTCTCCTAAACCGTTCATCAGATTTTAACGCACCTTATATCAAAACGATCTATGAACTAAGCTCTATCATCTCATGGTCCCTTGGTGTGCTGGACAGTAGCCTACCGTGTGTGCACAGTTGCTAAAAACAGGGCAGATTTCGTTCTAACAAAAATCGGACATTATAACTGCTGTAATTTCATACTTTCCAAAATCAAACTCCTCCAAATCAATCATCAAACACCATAATCATCACCTACACCATGTGGTCTTCATTACCAGCCATGGTTACAATCCCAAACTCCTTCCAAAATCAACTTTAATCACTTACAAACACTTATAACATCATAATCTTAATCTTTACACCACTTAATCACTTAAACCAACAATATTCATCATAATATAAAAAAAGGCAAGAGTGTTTATACCTTCTTGAAGCTTTACAACACTTAACAAGCCTTGGGCACACCTTTAACAACCTTAGTATAGCTTGGATCAACTAAAGGATCCATAAAAACAAAGTTAGTTCTTAGAAATCTACTATTCATCACTATTCATCATCAACTTTGGAGATTTTATTACCTTGCCAAATGATGTTAGTTTGCTATGAAACTTTGTTCTAGTCTTGATCTATCCTCCAAGATGCTCCATGATTTTTCTCTTGGTTTAATCTTGAAGAGAATTAGGGTTTTGGATTTTATTTTCTTGTTTTTCCTCTTTTTGGCCGAATGGTTATTCTATGGAAGGGGAGAGAGTTTTGTGTTGGTTTTAATCTCATCTAATCTTAATCTTACTTAATTTAGAGTGTGTTGAAAGCTTGGTAAAAAATCTAGGTGTTAAAAGACTAATCTACCCTTAATTTGGTTTAGTGGAAGATGACATCATTAACATGACTTCATAATTCTCTTTTTTCTTGATTTTCTTTTCTAATTATAATGCTAGTACTTTTGGTAATTATAATGGGGTATGTATCCTTGTTATATTATAAATCTTGGTTGCTTAATCTCCATATTCGTCTAATTGTGGTTCGTCTCGAATGTACCTCATTATCTCAGTGGTTTTGAAATCATTTAACAATCCAAATTTCATTGGTATTCTCTTAACTTAATAATCCCCTGGCTCAAATCTAAATTCACTAATCCCTCAATATATAATTCTTATAATGTTTCCATGCTCCTTAATGTCCAATAGAAGCTTGTTCGAAATCAAAATCCTCAAAATCCATGTTTCAGGAATTTCTGAAATCTAACGTCATTTCGAGTCACTTATTTTCATTGTACAACACTAATATGGTTTCTGTTTATTCATTTTATGTTTCCATTATAAAGTACCTATATACCATTTCTCTAAATCCTCAAAATTTACTATTCATTTGGGCACTGTAGCCTTACTGAAGTTAGGGTTATTACAAGTAATCTGTGAGTTTTTGTTTGTTGTTTGTGTATTTGGTATTGGGATTTTGGTAGTTTCGATTCGTTTCTTGATTCGTGTGAAAATAGTGGTTCGATTTCGCAATGTTCATGAGGTGTTTGTAATTTGTATATATATGTGTATATATTCTGTATATGTTGTGTATATTGGCTTTTGATTCTAGGGCTTTGTTGTTTGTGGAGGGAATGGAATATGAATTGTTTGTTTCGATTTGTTTGATAATTTAGAATAAAAAATTGCCATAAAATATATGTGTGTACCAGTCATTGTTGATGGCGTGTTTGGCTGTTAGCGGTAGTAATTGAAGAATTGTGCCCATGTCTGCAGATGGGTGATGAATTCGTAGATCTCGCTACTGCCGAGAGAAGACCACTAGTGAACATGTACGGCCGTTGGGCGGACATAGGTCCGTTGAGTTATACGGCCGTTTTGCGGAGAAACCGCTATCAGTACTTCGAAAGTTCTGAGAGTTTGTGGCGAGCGAGCAACGTGTTGCCAACCTCATATTCGAAGGCTGATATGGATGTGAAATTTGCCGAATTTGCTCATTTGCAACAGGACAACACGTTTAGAGGTGATGACTGGGGGGATTATGTCGAAAGGATGTTTCGAATTGAAGATGGTTATTTCTGGAGACGGGCAGTACCCGGTGAGAAGTTGTACCATCGTTTTGATGATGACTCCGTTTGTATTCCCGTAAGTCATTTTAGGGCGGGTTTACGGTTGCCGCCGCACAAATTTCTGATGGATTTATTTCGATTGTACTTCCGCTGTCCGTTGGCTCAAATGTCTCCCAACTCAATAAGGGCAATTAACTGGTTTATAGCTAGTAACGAGGCCTTGAACAAACAGCCTACATTTAGGGCTTTTTTCTGTCTATTTGATGTTAAAGCCAGCCGTGCAAAACCCTTCTATGAGCTCCAATTTCTAAAGTCTCAAACGCGTATTGGAAAAGCTCTGGATGGATACCGCCCTTTTGCGTTCCCCAAGGGTATGGCGGGTTGGCAAGAGGAATTTTTGGTAGTTGGTGGCGGGGAGTTCGCCTGGCATAAGAATTTTGTGAAGAAGGTTGAGTGTGCCTACAGGACGGATCGTAACCGTCTTAGCCAGGTGGAGAAAATTTTTTTAGTTAAGCTGGTAAAGGCGTTGGGTGAGGTGTGGACCGAGTCGAATTTGATTGACCCGGCTGATTTGAGAAGACACTGTTGTAAGTCTCTGTTTTGACTTTATCCTTTGGGTTTTACGATTTTCCTTTATTGAAATTCTTGTGTGTATTTTTGCAGTGTTAGATCCTCGTAAAGCAGAGTTGGATCCTCATCCCACCTTGTCTATTGAGCAGGAGGCTAAGATGTACGCTGATTTCATGCTTCTTCAACCACCCAGGCCAAAGCGGGTTCGTGGGATGTTTGCTGCGGAAAACATCATAGATGCCTTTGATCTTTCAGGGCAAGGTGCTGGTGTGGAGACCACTGAGCGGGTTGAGTATGAGGAGCCCGTTGTTGCAGAGGAAGAAGTGCCCGGGAGTAACGCTCAATCTGAGCAAGAAGAAACTGGGGGTGGTATAAATTCTGAGGACGATTCTTTGTCCGAGTTGTTGGGTGATGTGTCCGCAAGGAACAGGGATACTCTTCTGGAGTCAAATTTGCAAGATGCCCAAGGCGATGAGTATCCTGTTGAAGAAGAATTTGTGGTTGAGACAGAGAAGTCCGCTGATAGGGACGTTGGTACGGAAGATGAGCCATCTGTTGATAGAGGTTTTGCTGTTGGTTCTGAAAGTGAAAGTGATGGTGCTGTAGCTAGGAGAACACTTGCGTCTCATACGGTCGGAGATAGTGATGATGATTTTGACATTCGGTCGGTAAGTGTAAGGGCCGCAATTCGAAGAGAGGAGTGTGGCTCTGTTGTTAAGCCTGTCCAGGTGGTTGCCACCGTAGGCCAAGGAGTTAAGGATATTGACAGCGGAGAGAAAGTGTCCGCCGTGAGAGAGCAAGAGCCACACGTGAAAGTAACAGAAGTGACTGCTGATGAAAGTCCTGAAATTCCTCTGTGTCGTTCAAAGAGGAAGTCTGTTGTTGAGGCTGGAACTTCTAAGCGTAGACGCGTAGAGCCTACTAAAGTGAGTGAGGTTGCTGTTGATACTTTTGTTATGGAGGAACCCGTTGATAAAGGTTCTGACGATGTTGATAGTGAGGATGGTGGTGAGGATTATCGGGAACAAAATACTGAGGACGATTCTGAGGATGGTACTGAGGATGGTACTGATGGTGATGAGGAGATAGTGTTTTATACAAGTAGCGATGATGAGGTGAATGATGCAGAAATTGGGTCCAGGCCAGGTTATGGGTTTCTTTTTAAATCAGGGCCCAATACCTTCACCGTGGATTCCATGACTGATGATGATCTTGTGAGGCTAAATGAGTTGAGTTGGGAGCGGATGTGCCGCTTATCCCAGAAATATGCTGCCAGGGTATGTAGTTTTTTGTTTTGATATGTTCGTATAGTTCCTCTAGTTATGTCCGTTGTTGAAGTGTAAGTTTTTGTGTTTTGTGTTGTTTGTAGAACCAATGTATGTATACAGGACTGATGGCCCGTGGAAACATGTACCGTGGTAGCAATCTTGCTTTGAAAAAGAGGATAAATACGCTAGAGGCAGAGCTGGCCGCCGAGAGGATATTGAAAGATAACGCTGCTAGAGCCTTGCATGAGATAGAAACTGAGAAAGTGGACATCCAGGCGAGCTATGACTATAGTCGTGACTTGCGCCGGTTCTTGGCTGAAGATAAGATAGAACTTGAGGCTGCCAATGCTACTTTGTCTGAGCAAGTAAAAAATTTGACCACTTCACTTAAATTTGAGAAAGAGCGTGCTGAGGAGGCTGAGGCTCATCTTGATTCTCGTCCAACTGAGGCCGCTGCCATATTAAAGTTCAGAAATAGTGGTGAATTTGCTGAAATTGTGAAGGCTGAAGCTGCCAAGTTTGCTACAGTGGTGGCGGGCGGTGTCGTAATGCAGCAACGGCAGGATCCCGCTGAGAATGCACCTGAGATTGGCCGGCTACAAACTGAGATAGCGAGGTTGAAGGCAAAAGTGAAGAAATCCAAACGTAAAGCCAGAGCCCTGAAGGCCAGCCTTGGGAAAACTGAGAGAAAGAGTGTTGGTTGTCAGTCTGATGTTGCTATTGGTGAAGTGGGCGCACAAACCGCAGAGAGTGAGATGATTCATATTGAGAGATTGGAGCCCGTTGAGAACCCTTTGGTTATAGAGGGTGTAATTCCATTGTCAACAATAGCGGCCGTTCCCAGTGAAAGTAATATTGAAGCGGATGCCGCTTTAAAGCCTGTTGAGGTTGAGAGGGAGCAAGTGGATGTTGCTATTGTTGATGCCGATCTGACAGAGGCTAGCGGAACGGCCGTTGAGTCTGATGTTGCTGTGGAGCCCCTTAGTGCCATTGCTACTGCGTATAACAGTGAAGATGAAGATTCTGAGCAACTAAAGGGTATGGAAGGTCCCTTGAGCGGGTCTCGTTGGGCTTAAGTTAATTTTTGTAACTGTAGCTATGAACTTTTGTCTGACTTGTTTTGAAGTCACGCAGCGGGTATGTCCGCTGTGTGGTTTGGAAACATCTTGGTTTGATTTCGAACTTTGGAAATTCCACATTCAAAGATACTTTTGTGTTTGACATTTCGGTAATTTTGGTAATTTTGGTAATTTTGCTTCAAGCTATAACTGAATTTGTGTTCGTATTTTTTTTTGTCAAAGTTTGTAGTAAATATGTGTGGGAAAATGTTTACCTTGATTTTGTGATTTTGACTGTGGGAGTTTGTCTTCAGCATTTAATACTGTATGAAAGTCAAAAAATTTTGACTGTGTCTTTACTTCTTTCTGCATGGGGATTGTAATTTGTTGACCGGTGATGACCTTATCCTTCATTTACCCCCCTATAAATAGGATAATTAGCTTATTGATTTCGATCATCCCCTTCTGCATCTGTTTAGAGAATCCCTCTTGTTATACAATCATATGGATCTTTCTAAGATGGACGAATTTTTCAGTCCGTTCGCTGGGGCACGGGAGCGTTCTCTTTCGAAGGAGAGCGAAAATCTTTGGCTAGCCCTTGCCAATCATCATGAGGAAGAGGGCGATTTTTACATGGCGGAGGAATTCCGGAAGCATGCTCGGAAAATCGCCCGTACTTGCGCTGCGGAAGAGACCAAAAATGCACCCGAGACGGATGCAATCGACTTCCGTTTCCGCGCACCTCCTCAGGGTGAAAGCTCTGAAAAGAAGGGCGCGGATGGCAAGAGTGAAGCTTCCCAGGCATGAAGGATTTTTAGATGTAGGAATCTTCAATCCTTGTAATAACATGCTTGTAAGAAAATATTTTTATGAATAAAAAATTAATTTCTCCCTTGCATCCATTCGTTTGCTGTTTTTGTCCTGCTTTGAGCATATTGCCTTTGTAGTTGTGTAGTGTGTAGACATTTTGTTGCAGATTGGTTGTAGTATTCATCCCTTGTAACTTTGAAGTTATTGGCTCGTTGTAGTAGTAAGTGGCCGTCAAAGGGACTTTGTTGTTTCTTGATGAAAGCTGTAGCTTAGAATCCATAGTTGTCTTTATGCCCGTTTAAGGGACTTAGTTATTTCTTTTTCTTCCTCGCTGTGTTAAGTATTTATGCCTTGATATTTTGTTGTCGATTTGCCACAACAAACATCTTTCGTAACTTTTGTCTGAAGATTCCGTCTTTTGTTGCCAGACTTATAATATGTTGGAATCCGTGGTTGTGAGAGTGTCCTTCAAGGGATTTTGAAAAGGAAACCATCAAATTGTCTGTTGATAACTTTGTGCAATCTCCAACTGTAAATCTGTAGTTGTCCGCTTATGTCCATTGTAATGTTTGTAAACAGTGTTGTAGTAACTGTCCGCAGATGGATTGTGTAGAATTTGGGATTTGTACTTGTGTAATGGTCCGCAAAGAGACTATGTAGAAGTTGGGATTTGTAATATTTGCGATGTGTAATTGTGTAAGTGTCCGCAGAGGGACTTTGTAATATTTGCAATTGTGTAAGTGTCCATAGAGGGACTTTGTAATATTTGCAATGTGTAATTGTGTAAGTGTCCGTAGAGGGACTTTGTAATATTTGCAATTGTGTAAGTGTCCATAGAGGGACTTTGTAATATTTGCAATGTGTAATTGTGTAAGTGTCCGCAGAGGGACTTTGTAATATTTGCAATTGTGTAAGTGTCCACAGAGGGACTTTGTAATATTTGCAATTGTGTAAGTGTCCACAGAGGGACTTTGTAATATTTGCAATGTGTAATTGTGTAAGGGTCCGCAGAGGGACTTTGTAATATATGCAATTGTGTAAGTGTCCACAGAGGGACTTTGTAATATTTGCAATGTGTAATTGTGTAAGTGTCCGCAGAGGGACTTTGTAATATTTGCAATGTGTAATTGTGTAAGTGTCCGCAGAGGGACTTTGTAATATTTGCAATGTGTAATTGTGTAAGTGTCCGAAGAGGGACTTTGTAATATTTGCAATGTGTAATTGTGTAAGTGTCCGCAGAGGGACTTTGTAATATTTGCAATGTGTAATTGTGTAAGTGTCCGCAGAAGGACTTTATAATATTTGCAATGTGTAATTGTGTAAGTGTCCGCAGAGGGACCGAAATGGACACTTACTTGTAATATGTGCAATGTGTAATTGTGTAATGGTTGCTGGCCCACTGGGACTTCTGTGATTTTGTTAGCATTGTGATAAACTTGTAAATGTAGACCGTTTTTCTGAAAAAGTATTCCATTGAAAACATAGTTCCCTTGATTACAGAGAAGATAAAGAGAAATGGCTGTTTCAGTCATCTATTGATAGTATTTGCGTAGCTTGTCACCATGCCAAGTGTTGTTAACTTCAGTACCATTGAGGTAAGCTAGTTTGTAGGAACCCGGCCAGAGTACTTTGATGATTTTGTAGGGTCCTTCCCATTTTGGCATAAGTTTGCCAGTGTGTCTGGGATCGGATGCCTCAGTTGCTATGTTAACCAAATCGCCTTCCACATAGGCTTTGATTCTGGCTTTTTTCCCAAAGAATTCTTTAGTTTTTTCTTTGTAAGCGGTCATCTTTTGAACAGCAGCCTCTCTGGTTTCATCCAGAAGGTCAAGATTTGTTTTGAGTCCTTGAGTATTTGCCTCTTCTTCGAAATTGATGGCACGGTAAGACGGCGAGCCAATTTTGATTGGTGCAAGTGCTTCTGTG
Organism: Kitagawia praeruptora; assembly: GCA_037693485.1. Lineage (NCBI taxonomy): Eukaryota > Viridiplantae > Streptophyta > Magnoliopsida > Apiales > Apiaceae > Kitagawia > Kitagawia praeruptora. The sequence continues at coordinate 33,484,637 of CM075346.1, read as the reverse complement.
CCAAATGCCAATTTGAAAGGGGATTCCCCAGTACTTGTCCTGGGTGATGTGCGATAAGCCCAAAGAACATTGGGTAACTCATATGGCCATTTCCTCTTTGAAGTAGTCAGTCTTTTTTCTAGACCTCGGACAATGATGCGATAGTTACTTCAACCTGTCCGTTGCTTTGAGGATGGCAAACGGACGCTTTCTTGTGTTTGATCCCGTGGTCGGATAGGAATTTAGTAAATTTTGACCCCACAAACTGCGTACCGTTGTCAGATATGAGTATTACTGGGATTCCAAATCTTGTGATGACTTGTTCTTCAACAAAGCGAATGACATTATCTTGTGTAATGTTCTTAAGGGCTTTTGCTTCGGCCCACTTTGTCATGTAATCAATGGCGACCATGACGTACTGCAAATCACCTTTGGCTTTTGGGAATGGACCCATGATGTCAATGCCCCAAATTGCAAAAGGTATAGGGGATAGGATGGCCGTCGGAAGTGCTGGTGATTTCCTGGACATATTGCTAAATAGTTGACATTGGCGGCACCTTTTGGTGAAGTTTTTGCATTCCTTGTGCATTTTTGGCCAGTAATAGCCTTGTCTGAGTATTTTGTGTGCCAATGCCTTGCCAGCCATGTGGTCGCCACAAATGCCTTCATGGACTTCTCTTATGCAATATAGGGCTTCTTCCTCGTCGACACATTTAAGTATAGGGGAGTCAAAACTTCTCTTGTATAGGTTGCCTTCCTGAAGAAAGTATTTTGTTGCTTGTGATTTGACTATTTTTGCTTTGAGTATGTCATCTGGTAGTGTGCCATTTTCCAGATAACGGATGTAAGGGGTCATCCAACTATCCCTTGGCGGGTTTTTTTCCATGATATCCAGTTTGCTTGCACTTGGGACGGTTAATTCTTCAAAGTAAACTGTGTCTTCTTCTACTTTCTCCCCTTGAGTTAATTTAGATAGCATATCCGCAATTGTGTTATCCGTCCTGTCTATTTGTTCAAGGGAGTATTCTTCAAACTGAGTTAGCATTGTCTGAACCAATTCCTGATATTTGCTGAGATTGCTATCTTTTGTTGAATAATCCCCCGTTGTTTGTCGAACGACCAGCTGTGAGTCGCTGTAGATGGTTATCTTTTTTATTTGTAAGTTTTTTGCCAATGCTAAACCGGCCAAAAGTGCCTCATATTCCGCTTGATTGTTTGTGGCCCTGAAGTTCAGCTGTATGGCTTGTTTGACTTGAAAGCCGTCGGGGCTAGTCAGAATGAGCCCTGCTCCACAACGGGTGTTTGTAGAAGAACCATCCACATGCAACTGCCACTTGCTGTCCGCCACTGTGATGCTCATTGTGGGTGTTTCTTTTTCAGTTGTCAAGAATGAACACTCAACTATAAAGTCAGCCAAAGCTTGTGCCTTGATGGCGGTTCTTGGGATGTACTTTAGATCAAATTGACCAAGTTCTACCGCCCAGTTGATCAATCTACCTAATAAATCTGGTTTGTGAAGTATTTTTCTTAGCGGTTGGTCTGTGATGATTCTGATTTGCCTTCCTTGAAAATAGTGTCGCAATTTTCTGCTTGCCATGACCAAAGCTAGAGCAAACTTTTGGACGTTGGGGTAGCGGGTTTCCGCATCTTTGAGCACTTGGCTGACATAGTAGACTGGTTTTTGCTCACCATTCTTTTCTTTGATAAGTACCGCCCCCACGGCTTTATCTGTTGTGGATAAGTAAAGTGATAGCGGCTCTGAGGGGGCTGCGACCGCAAGTAGTGGAGCAGAAGAGAGATAAGTTTTGAGATCTTCAAAGGCTTTTTGGCATTCTGCTGTCCAAGATATTGTGTTAGTTTTTGTTGCCCCTTTCAAGGTGTCAAAGAACGGAAGGCATCTATCTGCTAATTTTGCTATGAACCTTCTAAGGGCGGCCAACCTCCCCGTTAGTTTTTGTATCTCTTTTAAGGTTTTGGGTGGTTGCATGTCGATTATGGCCTTTATCTTCTCCGGGTTGGCCTCAATGCCTCTGTGTGATACCAGGAAGCCAAGGAATTTGCCTGCGTCAAGTGCGAATGCACATTTATCTGGATTGAGTTTCATGTTGTGTTTTCTGAGGGTGGTGAAACATTCTTCCAAGTCTTGGAGGTGGGAAGCCGTCAAAAGGGATTTTACTATGAGATCATCCACATATACTTCCATATTTTGGCCCAACTATCCGCTAAAGATTTTGTTCATGGTTTTCTGGAAGGTTGCACCGGCATTGATCAATCCAAAAGGCATCACCTGGTAGCAATATACTCCCCTATGCGTAATGAAAGCTGTTTTTTCCCTGTCTTTTGGGGTCATTTTGATTTGGTTGTAGCCCGAGTAGGCGTCCATGAAACTTAGCAATAGATGACCCGCTGTAGCATCAATGAGTTGGTCTATTGAAGGAAGTGGATATGGGTCCTTTGGGCATGCTGCGTTTAAGTCTGTGTAATCAACGCAAATCCTCCATTTTCCATTAGCTTTCTTTACTAGCACTACATTTGCAACCCATTTAGGGTAAGTGACCTCGCAGATTAAGTATGCATCAAAGAGTTTGTCAATTTCAACATCGATGGCCCACTGTCGCTCCGGTGCAAAGTTCCTTCTTTTTTGTATTTTTGGTACTTTGTCCGGGTCTACATTTAACTTGTGGATTGCCACGGACTCATCTAATCCTGGCATATCCTTTGGACTCCATGCGAAAATGTCCGCGTAATTTCTCAGGAGATTTGTGAGACCCTCTTTGAAGATCGAATCCAAACCTGCTCCTATATTAACAGTCTTGTTTGTGTCCCCGGGTATAATTTCTATTTTTTCAGTCTGTACCGCAGGAGTTATCGGCGGTTTTTCTTCTCTTTTGAGACACTTCATTAGATTGGAATCTATCCTTGGCGGGTCTTCTGTTAGCGGGTCATGCCCGTTGATAAATTGCACCTCTTTTCTCTTTTTGTTATTTGCACGCTGGCTTGCATCGTGCCTCTGTCTTTTTGCTTGCCTTCTTTTCTGTGCTCTCTCTCTGTTAACATTGCTAGGTTCGGTTTTTCCCAAGGTAAGTGCAATGCCATAGCACCTTTTGGAGGTTTCGGAATCCCCTTTGATTTCTCCTATTCCGTTTGAAGTAGGGAATTTGAATTTGAGATGAGGGGTGGAAGTAATTGCTTTCAACAAGTTTAATGTGGGCCTTCCTAAGATCATGTTGTAGGAAGATGCTGTATTGATGACGTAGAATTTGATAATTCTGCATATTTGTCTGGAGGATTCCCCAAAGTAAACCGGGAGCCTCGCAATTCCCGCAATTGGGACGGCGTTGTGGCCGAACCCGTAGAGGGGTGTTTCGTCATGACATGTTTCTAACTTTTCGTCGCTTAGTTTGAGTCTGTCCCAATTGTGTTGGAAAAAAATGTCGACAGAGGACCCGTTGTCAACTAAGACCCTTTTTACTTCATTTTGAGCAATGCCCAAGGATATGACTAGTGCCTCGGTATGATTGGGATTGATGCCTTTATAGTCTGCGTCTGTGAAAGTAATGACGTTTGGCGGGCCCTCGGATATGGTGTAGACAGATTGTTCCTCTCTAGGTGGTGAAACATGTCCGCCAAACACGGTGTGTACTATGTTTTTGTTGTGCACTTAGGAGGTGGATGGGCCAAGTATTTGTCTGGGCAAGTATTGGGATAAGTTGCCAGCCTTGACTTGTTTTTCCAGGAAGTACTTGAGAGATAGGCAGTTATCTGTAAAATGCCCATGTGTTTCATGGTAATCACAATGCTTGTCCTTGGGTCTGTCATCAGGTGATGAGTGCATTGGGGCTGGTGGAAAGTAGAAAGGTTTTCCTTTGATTTCTCTTAGGATGGTTGCTCTTGGGAGAGTAAATTCGGTCCATTTTGGCTCAGGACGCCTATCTGGTCTTTGCGGGTTTGAGGGTCCTATTCGGTCTCTGATTGGTGTTGATGGTTGGGTTCTTTGGGCGGGCAGCGGCCCGTGAGTAGTTTGTACTTGATGCAAAGCGGGTGCTTGCCTTTGGTAAGGCGTGTATCTTTCTCTCTGAAAATATGGTGTTGGAGTGGGTGGAGCCCTGGATTGTTTGAGTACGTTCAGGGATTCGATTTCGTTGATGGCTTGAGATGCCAAGTCATATGCTTTTGCTAGAGTGGTGGGTTTAGTTTCCATGAGACGACATACGTATTTCTCGCATTCGTAAGGGTTGAGACCTCTTCTTAAATGGACCAAGGCCTCTGTCTCGTTGACACAGACAACCTTGTTGACGGCTTCCTTGAAGCGGTCAATGTAGTTCTGCAAGGTTTCTCCGTTGCGCTGTGCAATGGTTTCGAGGAACACGGTATGAACCTCGTGTTGCTGATTTGCTTTGAACTTGTTGAGGAATAATTTCTTAAATTCCAACCAAGTATCTATGGACCTGGTGGATATTCTGCAGAATCATCTTTGGGCGTTGCCGCGGAGAGTTGCGGCGAAGAATCGACATCGTGTTAAATCATTATACTCATAATGGAGAGCCAGTTGGTCGAAATAGCTCAGGTGTTCTTCCGGATCTCCAAGCCCGTCAAAAGAGTTGAAGCTGTGATGTTTGATATTTTTCTGTCGTGGTTCGGCTTCTAGTCTTGCTGTGAATGGTGTTCCACCCATATCTTGCTCGTTATTTCCCTCTATCTTATTTTTGAGTTCCAATATGGTTTGCAACATTTCTGCGTTTGTTGGTTGTGTTACTTCGGGCTGCTTTGAGCGGACAGGAGGTTGCTCTCGGTGTTTGTGTGCTTCATACTCAGCCACTACCTTGTCGTAGGCGGCCTTTTTATCAATAATTATTTTTCTCAAGTCTCTATGTCTTCTGTTTTGTTCCCACACTTCAGGGGGATGGTGACTCTTGTTGTGCCTGTCATGTTTCGTGTTTTGAGACGAACCTAGGCGGGAGAAAGCAGAGTTCGCCTCGCGAGGTTGACTATTTGCCTCGTCATGATTGTCATGTGGGTTCACGGGCAAACTCCCTTGTTTTGTTAATGACTTTGGTCCGGTCTGGGGAATGACTGCAGCTATTTGCATGTTTAAGTCAATTTGTTGTTGATTACAGCCTGCGAGATTGAGACTAAGGATTTGTTCTCGCCCATCGTCTCTAGGCAGGTTTAGCGGCGGGTTCACCGGCGGGATTCCAGTTGTGTTTCCTTCGTGTTCTTGTTCATCTGGGTGAGGTATTACGGTTTCCATTTAGTGTGTTTGAGGTGTTTTGGTTTGTATTGTGTTTTGAGTGTGTGAGTAGCTACTGTGTTGGTAGAGCAGGTGGTGGGTTTTTCTCCAAGAAAAAATCCCCCTCCTTCTAGCGCCAAATGATAATTCTCACGGCCGATTAATGGCTTCCGATCACTGTTCCGAGCACTGTTCCGGGGATACTTCGCCTGAGTTTGGGTATCTGCAAAACAATGCTTGCCCGGGGGTGGTGGCCGTCAAGCACCTCCGGTGTGAGAATCAGTAATCGAAATAATAATAATCGAAACGGGTGAAAATGTATCTGTGTGAAGGGAGAGAATGAGTAATAAGTTTGTGCTATTTAAATTGTATCTCTTACCTTGTGTGTAGAATGGGGGTATTTATAGGTTGGGTCTTCTAATCACTGTTCACCCACTTGGTGACCCACTTGTTAAGCTGTTAAAGCTACAGTGAGCCACTATTGGAATAGTGATTAGTGTCCCTTTCCCATATACCTCGATTCTAACACCGCCGCTTTTGCTATAGTTGAATGCTTCTTTGTTCCCTTAAATACCTTTATGGTCCCCTACCTTAGTGAGCAAGATAACAAGATATTTTTGCACAAGTATTTATGTAAAGATATTTGTTTGTCTAGTGGAGCAATTTAGTAAAGATAATATGAAATGACACATGTGTAATTAGTGAGTATTTGTTACAGATGAAGGTGTTACAGCGGGCAGAGGTTGGTACTATTGCAGGGGTGCCCGCTGTTAGCTTACAGCGGGTACCTATCATTATGTATAAATTTCATTAAAATGGTTCACTAATATGAAATATAACATAACTATTTTCATGCTGACTATCCACTGCGAATTAACCATCAGGATTATGCAATGCGATGTCATCTGAAATCGATAATGTGTTAGAAACTTATAATAGGAAAAAAAAAGTTTCCAATCCAAACGTTCAAAAAATTGCCCCGAATAATTCCGATATCACACCATGTCCACATCTTAAAACTAACAGTCAACATATAAGACCTTAATTGTCCTAGACAGTCATTCATGATTCCAAGCATGCATAAATTAATCTTCTGGAAACTAAGCATGCACACACATTAATCTTCTGGCACCTAGGTGCTGGCCAATGAGTAATCCCACATTCCAATTGGCATATGTAGCCATCATCTATTGGCAAATTAGCGCAAAAATGTAAGATTATCCCATGCTGGTGATGGAAAGAGCAGAGTGCTGACTGTTGAGATTTGAAAAATCCCAGATGGCATCCAAAAAAAATCCTTATGGAAGATGGAAAATAGTTGCCGAAAACAGTACTGTAGCCAACTCTTAGAGACGAAAATAGTTGCTTAACCACATGAACCTTTATGCGACTTCAGTTATATTCTGACAAGCATTGTACAGATTTGCAAGCCATGTTTCTCATAAAACAGTAACATGCCCAAGTAAGAATACCTACCTTTTTTTCTTTTGAATCAACTGTGCATTCATTATAGGGATAGGACATCTGCTTTGTAATTTGTACATTTTATAATTAAAAGATAGTGCTCTTTCTTGTAAAGTGCACTCTCTCATTTGGTACAAACTTAACCATTCTTTTGCTTTGGTATAATTATGGATAAAGGTGCACTAACTCCTCTTCCAATCAATTTGAAGTTAACTGCAGAATCAAGAGAAATTTTTGGTGATCCAGGTCTTTATAGAAGTATTGTTGGTAAACTGAATTTCCTGACTCATACAAGACATGTTCTCTCCTACACTGTACATCATCTTAGCCAATTCTTGCGGAATCCAAGATTTCAACACTTTCAAGCATTGTGTCGTACACTGAGATATGTCTCAGCAACTACTGGACAAGGAATTATCCTTAAGGGAGGATATCAACTTACCTTACGAGATCTGGGGTGCTTGCATGGATACTAGAAGATCAATTTTTGGTTAGGTAATGCTGCTTGGGAAATCACCTATTAGCTGGAAATCTAAAAAGCAAACAACAGTATATAAAAGCTCAGCAGAAGCTGAGTATAGATCCATGTCCAATGCAGCTTTTAAGATAACTTGGTTGGTAAGACTCTTGGTAGAATTGGGAGTTAAGTGTTTAAACCTATTACATTGTATTGTGATAATCAAAACTCTATTCACATAGCAAAGAATCCAGCACAACATGAACGGACAAAATACATTGAAATAGATGTGCATTTTACAAGGGATAAAATTCTTGAAGGACTGCTAGAAATTGCATAATGCCAACATGTTGTCAGCTTGCTGATGTTTTCATAAAGATATTACCATCCTTAAACATCCTTGATCATATGGATCATATTGCAATTTGACATGACAAACCACTAAAATCAACTTTTTCTCCAGACTCTGCTTGCTGATGTTGGATAAACTAATCTCATAGAAGTTTGAAGAGTGCATTAAATAATGGTTCATAGAATTAAGGAGATATATCTGATCATGTATCTATTATTATCATTCATGTATTTGGTTTGTATTCTCCTATTATATAAGGAGGTAAAGTTTGATCAATAAGATAACAGAAATTTAAGATTCTTGTTTCCTTATTCTGTTCCACACCACACATACTGAAATACATTCACAAACTCTATACAGTTAAAACCAACAGATTGGTATCAGAGCTTTAACCAAACCCGAGCCTACAATCAGAGTTTAGATCATATCAGAGTTTACAAACATGAATAATTCTTTTGCTGTTCCAAAACTTACCAAAGAAAACTATGGCCACTGGTGTCTACGAATGAAAGCGTTGCTTGGATCACAGGAGGCATGGGAAATCATTGACAAAGGATACGATGAACCAGAGAAAGAAGGAGCTTTAAATCAGGGTCAGAAAAACGCTCTTGCCAAGTCACGAAAACAAGATCAACAAGCTTTGTCTATCATACATATGGGCCTTGATGAAGGCATGTTTGAGAAGGTTGCATCTGTAACAAAAGCAAAGGAGGCCTGGGAGATTTTGCAGAACAATTTTAAAGGTGTTGACAAAGTAAAAAAGGTACGATTACAAACTCTACGTGGTGAATTTGAGTCTTTACATATGAAAGATATGGAATCAGTCCCGGATTACTTCACGAGGGTTTCCTCTGTTGTGAATCAAATGAAGAATTATGGAGAAAGGATTGAAGATGCACGTGTGAATGAGAAGATATTAAGATCTTTAAATACAAAACTGCAACTTGTTGGAATTACTATTGAAGAGTCAAATGATATAGAGACCATGACTGTTGATCAACTAATGGGATCTCTGCAAGCATATTCAGAAAGATTATTAAAGAAGGAGGAGATAGAATCTCAAGTATTGAAAACTAATGTCTCAATTGAAGACAAAGATAAAGTACTATATACACAATACAGTAGAGGAAGAGGACGTGGACGTGCAAGACAGAATTTTACTCGAGGCAGAGGACGTGGTCCTGTAAGCAACAGATTTGAAGAAAAGATGCAGACAAATAAACAAAATTGGCGTGGCCAAGGACGTGGCCGTGGCAGAGGTGGAAAATCATATTCTGGAAGAGGAAACAGATCTGTAGAATGTTACAATTGTGGAAAATTTGGATACTTTGCCAAAGATTGCTGGTTTAACAAGAAGGTTGAGGAAAATGCAAATCTAGTCGAAACAAAGGAGCAACAAAATGAAGGTGTTCTACTAATGGCCTGCAAAGGTATGATTTCTGAAGATGAAATTTTGTGGTCTCTTGATAGTGGGGCCATCAATCATATGACTGGTCTCAAGCATCTCTTTATTGATTTAAAGGAAATAAATAATGGAGTTGTGTCATTTGGAGATTCATCGAAAATAGAAGTCAAAGGAAATGGTGAAATATGTTTTACTAAAAAAGATGGCAAACAAGGAAGAATTGAAGATGTGTACTATGTTCCTGACATGAAGAACAACATTCTGAGTCATGGACAGCTACTTGAAAAAGGTTACTCAATCTTTATGGGTGACAAACTCATGATATTGAAGGACAAAAATGGCAGGACAATTGCTAAAATCGAAATGTCTCAAAATCGAATGTTTAAGTTGAATCTGAAGAACATACAGGAGAAGTGCTTACAAGCAAAGTCAGAGGATAAAGCAAACTTTATGGCACAAGAGACTTGGACACTTACACTATGGTGGTCTGAAGGAGTTGGCAAACAAAGGAATGGTTCATGGACTTCTTATCTCACTTCTTTTTTGCTGATGATTTCGTTTTGTACAGGCAATTTTTGTGAAGATTGTGTGCTGGCAAAACATACAAGGAGTTCATTCCAGAAAAAGGCAACTTATCGTGCTTCAAAGCCTCTTGAGTTGGTTCATACAGATATATATGGTCCTATCACACCTGAATCATTTGGTTCCAAGAGGTATTTCATCACTTTCATTGATGATTATTCTCGAAGAACATGGGTTTATTTTTTAAATGAAAAATCTGAGGCATTAAAAGTATTCAAGAAGTTCAAAGTGCTGGTAGAAAAGAAGACAGGAATGCATATCAAGGGATTGCGTTCGGATAGAGGTGGATAATATACATCAAAAGCTTTTACAGAATACTGTGAAGAATACGGAATTAGAAGATTCTTAACAGCTCCCTATTCACCACAGTAGAATGGCGTGGTTGAACGTAAAAATCGGACAATCTTAGATATGGTTTGATCAATGTTAAAGAGCAAGGAACTACCAAAAGAATTCTGGGCAGAAGCTGTGTAGTGTGCCATTTATATTCAGAATCGATGCCCACATTCAAACGTGGGGGATGAAACACCTCAAGAATTATGGAGTAGAAAGAAGCCTACTATTTCACATTTGAAAGTTTTTGGGAGTGTGGCATACTCACATGTTCCTGATCAAAGGAGAACGAAGTTGGATGATAAAAGCAAGAAATATATTTTTATTGGCTATGATGAGAAAACAAAAGCCTACAGACTTCTTGATCCTGTTTCTATGAAGGTTGTTGTGAGTCGAGATGTAAAGATACAAGAAGATGATGCATGGAGTTGGAATAAAGCACATGAAAAGGAAACAACAGAAGATGATATTCAGATTTCTAAGATTTCAGCAACAAGTTCTGATGCTGAAAATGAAGAATCAGATGAGGATGAGCCCAGGAATCCTAGAATGAAGAGTTTACAAGATATATATGAACATGGTGAGGTGCATTTAGTATGTTTGGTAGCTGATGCAGAAAGCATAGATTTTGGAGAAGTAGTGAAAGACAAAAAGTGGAAAAATGCAATGGATGATGAAATTAAAGCTATTGAAAAGAACAAAACTTGGGAACTGGTGAAACTTCCAGAAGGATGTAAACCCATCGATGTTAAATGGGTTTATAAGAAGAAACTAAATGCTCAAGGAGAAGTAGAAAGATATAAGGCGAGATTGGTAGCAAAGGGCTATCGACAGAAGGCTGGGATTGACTATGATGAGGTTTTCGCACCTGTTGCAAGGATGAAGAATGTTGTGGAACGAACATTAGGGTGTATTTATTGCGTATTGAATGCTAGGGTTAGGGAGAGCTTCAAGCTTTAATGGCTGATCGAGTGTTTCGTGACTTAATCTGCCCTCACAAGATGCCTACGTATCTTGCAAATATCAAGAATCAAGCCAAAAAACGTAGTTCTGTATGTGAATGAGCAGGTCCTTATATAGGTGATGAAAACCCTAGAATTATGATAGAATTGGGTGTCTTGGTGGGCAAGGTACAACTTAGGCCCAATTCTAGATCCTTCCGGGTGGAAGGAGGATAAGCATTACAGCTGTATTCCTTGGAGGCCACTCCAAGGATGATTTGATTTCCTTTTGGACTCAATAACGGAGTCTTTTATTTTGCTAATTTAATAACCACGAATTTATAATTATATTTAGGGTTTTGGGCCTTGTAATTGGGCTTTAACCTTGGGCCGTTCTGGGCTCAATTAATGTATCATTAATTGTATTCTTAGGGTTTATTTTCAACCCACATCATTTGGCCCCCAACTTCTAAGAAAACCATCCACGTTTTCATGGAAGTTAAGATTTTGGTACACTAGTGTTTCACAAATATCGCCTTAAATGTAAAGTGTGGAGCGACCTACACAGTTACGGCGATTTGCCTTATTCGAGGCTAATCAATTATATTTTACAACGAAATTACGAGTAACATCCTTGCATTTTTCTTATACTCACGAGTATTTTTCCATTATTTATTCGTCGACATATCAATTATCCCACATTTGTGAATAATTTTTCAAAGAAAGCCCATTTCCTACAAGAAGAATCAGCAAAAATCATCACATGATTCGACCAGGATTCCTGGTCGAATTTACGATCAAGATCTTGGTCGACATAAGGCCATGTTGTCATCCTGGTCGATGGCACTTCGATCAGGATTCCTGGTCGACATTTTGATCAGGATCCTGGTTGAACAAATGCCATTTTGTCATCCTGGTCGATGGCACTTCGATCAGGATTCCTGGTTGAACAAATGCAATTTGGACATTCTGGTCTAACTCATTTCGACCTAGATTTCTGGTCGACAATTCGATCAGGATCCTGGTCGAATAAATGCAATTTGGACATTCTGGTCTAACTCATTTCGACCAAGATTCCTGGTCGACAATTCGATCAGGATCCTAGTCGAATAAATGCAATTTGGACATTCGGGTCTAACTCATTTCGACCAAGATTCCTGGTCGACAATTCGATCAGGATTCTAGTCGAATAAATGCAATTTGAATTTACAAATTGGGCCTACTAATATTTTTGGGCCTTATAGACCTTAGGATGGGCCTTTGACTGATAGCTTGACGATACAAGCAGAATTATGACTATTTACTAGGCCTATTGGGCCTATTGGGCCTTAACCCATTTTCTTTTAATTGTATTGTCGAATTTAATTAATCCATATACCCTTTTATTTACTTTGTAACTTTATAGATCTTCTAGATCCTTCTTGTTTTTGTGCCTATGGGCCTCTCATTGGGCCTTAACCGGCTATTACCAGTTACTTGGAATTTTAACCGACTATTAGCCAGTTACGAAATTCTTATAAAAGAGTGGAGTGAGATTCATTTCTCACTTTACTCTAATACACTCCACTTTCTTCTAAAAACTCTCTTAAGCTTTTCTCTCGAGTTAAGGTGATTCCCGGCAATTTTTTCCGGCAACTCTATCATTCTCAGGCGAATTTCTGCCGGTTTCTGGGTTTCTTTGAAGATTTTCTGGGCTTTCTGTTGCATCTTTATCTTCTTTACTAAAGTTTCTGGGCTTGAGCATTTGATAAGTGGATTTTATATCCACTTGGAACATTCTATATCGGCTTAAATTGATTGTTTTAGACTCAAGTTTGTGTAGTTTTGATGTGTTTTGTGTAGTTGTGCAGGTTTGCAAGAATATCTAAGCTTTTGTCGTTTTTGGACATTTAATTGATTAAAATTCGGATTTTCCGGGAAGGCTGCGCAGCTTATACTGTTTTGGCCATATCTGGAGTTCTAGAAGTCCGTTTTCAGCGATCTTACTGCCCACGCAAAGCTTGAGAGATTTTCTACAACCTGGGATAGGAAACATGTGCAAGGGACGTGCTGAATGAAGTCGCGCACGTGTTCTTATAAAAGAAGGCCATGAATTTACTGTTATGCCCTTTTTCTAATTCTAATTGTATTCTGGGCAGTTTTGGGTACCTTCTTTAAATCCTAATTGTAATAGAAGGCAATTTCTTGCTGGGCAAGATGTCTAGAGCCCTATATAAACACATCTAGGGTATTATTTTAGGGATATTCATAACCTATTGGAGAGAAAGGAAGGAGCAAGGATTGAAGGTGTTCTATCCAAGCTGTATTCAATTTTCAAAACGTGTAATATCTAAACTCCTTATTTTTAATATCATGTTTTCATTCAATATTATTGTTTTGTTTTCTTCAGTAATTATGTGTAACTAAATCTCTAATCTGAGGATTGAGTAGTATTCCTTGGTATTCATGTGTGTTTAATTATCTGTGATTTTCTTGCTTAGCTGATCTGTTATTGAGAGCTTAACACAATTAGGGGAGTCATGAACCTTTGATTGGATTTTAGGGATTGTAATAACTTGGAAGAGGAGTTGCAATTTTAGTACAAGATTTAACAGACATAACTCAAATATTTGATTGGAAGATTAATAAGAGAGTTGTGAGACTTATAATTCTTGGTGCTTAATAGTTTATGATTGTCTTTGATTGTATCACGGAAGTGACAATTAAGGTGTAGTTGTAGACATTATATTGTATCTTGGAAGGGAACATTATAACCTTAGAAGAATTGTTTTCAGCAGGGTAAGAACGTAGATGTCACATAGATATTGAATGTGCATTGAAACCAAGTGAAGAACCCCAGTTCTTGGATTGTTTTCCTCATATATTTTATTCTCGATTTATAATTAGTCTTATTTAGTTTATAAACAAACCAAACATTCTTCTTCACTTCTAAATTGTGAGAGATAAGATACTTGAACTTGATATTACATTCAGTCCTTTCCTGCGAACGAACACATAAAAATACTACTAACAGCATTCATATTTTGAAGATCAATGGCGGATAAGTCAGCACAGCGCCTATTAAAGATGAATTCAGCGTCAAAAAGAGGTAACGACATCGAAATTCGTTCTTCTTATATGAGTTTAACTGAAATGATCAATATGCGCGGAAATGATTATCCCTCACTAGCTGATTTAGATGCTTATAATTGCTGTAACAAGTTTCATGATGAAGATGTAATTAAAAATTACAACAAAACTTATGAAATTAAAACTCCATATAGACTTGTTAAGGCTGGGCCTGACAACAGGCCTTGTCATTGGAGGCCCAATGGGCTATGTGTTTTTAGAGATGCCCTCATAGCTGGGCTTAGGTTCCATTTCCATGAGTTTATCCCTAAACTTTTAGCCGACTTTCAAGTTAGCCCATGCCAACTTCCACCCAACACATGGCGATCCATTTTGTGTTTCATGGTTTTGTGCCTTAGGAAGAAATTCCCACTTTCTGTTCCTTTGTTTAGAAAGATATTTTAATTCTATAATAGCTCTTCTGTTCAACCGGGGTGGGTCTACGTTAGATAGCGGCCTAAAATTCCACACATCTTTAACGGCCATTCGGTTGTTGACAACAACCCTAAGTGGAAGGAAGAATTTATGTACTTGGTCTGGAAAGGGGGTGATTGGGGCACCCTTTTCCGAAGATCTTTTGGTAAGGTGGCCGATGGCAACCCTAACAAAATAGTTCTCAACACCGAGGAGCAAGCGGATTATGACGAGCTAATCAAAGACAACGGTGAAACTCTATGTTGGGACCTCATCAATGAGGAGTCTCTTAGGGCCATAGGCCTTTCTTCCGTTTCTGACCTGGGTAATTTCCATTCCTTGGTGAGTTTACTTTGTTTTTAGATGAGCTTATACCAATGTTTTAATTTTTTGTTTTGTGCAGCTGTTATGAAAATCATGCGAGAAACGGATCCTGGTGAGGAGGAAACTGCTCGTATGAGGAGAGCAAAGAGGGCCCTTAACACAAGGGGCAAATCTAGTGAACAATCTTTTCTGCGCCCACACAAGGTGCAGAAACAAGACTTGGTTACTGTTGATGAAGAAGATGGACATGTGTAAGTGAACGTCCAATCGACTGTATATAGGCCTCCATGGGGCTTTAGAAAGCAAGACTCTGTGGTTGGCTCCACAAAGCATTCAATGGATTGGTCTTTAAACTCAATAACTCTGGTTGACTACAAGGACTTCATAACGGGTGGAAACATGGACGAGGCTGAGCATCTAGGGGCTCAAGCCTTGGCATCTGTATGTTATTCTTTACCACCTTCTATTTTTTCCTGACGTTAGTTTGCTGTCATAATTCTCTTTTTCATTAAACTGATAACCTTGCAGGCAAACGTGCATTTTCAGAGCATGGCTCATCAGGCCAAGGCCTGGAAAAACAGGGCAAAGTCCTTTGAGACTAAATATCAGAAAGGGAAGCTTAAAGTTGGAGAAACTGAAGAGAAATTGAAAGGGAAGGTAGAAGAGTTGGAGGCGGCCCAGGCTGAGGTGATGCACTTGCAGGCCAAGAAAGAGGACCTCATTGACGAGTACATGGACTCCAAGGATTTCCAAACCTTGATGGAGAAGCATGATGGGGTGCTTTATCCTGTCCAGTACACCGATGGTTGGGACGAGGCTTTGAAGGCGGTGCTTAAAAAGCACCCTGGATTATTTACTCTTAAGGACTTTCCTAGCCCACACCCTCCTCCTGTTCTTCCTATGGAGGAGGATGAAGGTGAGGACGAGGACGAGGTCTTAGGTGACGGGGAGAGGATTCTTGATCCCCAGGCTACTCCTCTACAGAGAGACTCCGACACTACTCATACTTCTCCTTCTCATACTACCAGGGGCTCCAAGGTTCAGGAAGATGATGAGGAATCTGCTTCATCCCGAGCTCCTGGGACTTAGACTATTTTAAGTTGGCCCTGTGTGGCATTTGCTTCCATAACTTTATCGTTTTGGTTTTGTAACTTATAACTTATGGCCTGCGGGCTTTATTTATTCATGCATTTTCAATATTCCTTTTCCTTTTTCTACTTGCTTTGTCATTTGTATTTGGCTTTTATCAGCTTGCAATTTAGTTATGCATTGATACATATCAGACATGAAGTATAAACGCAAGGAATATTGAAAATCATACTGCATAATCGCATAAAAGAATCCTGAATTGGGTTCAACCCTTACATAAATACTCTATTTCCTACTCGGAGTTCAAAAGACTCTGAAATGGTTTCGTCGACCTTATTTCTACTTTCCTAATAAATATTAGCTAAGTCCCATTTAGGACAATTAAACATAATAAACTTTGAGATTCGATGCATGCCAAGTATGAGGCACCTCGTTTCCTTCCAAAGTCTCCAACTTGTATGATCCACGGCCTAATGTTCCTTTGACACGATACGGACCTTCCCAATTTGGTGCCAGCTTTCCCTTTTGTCCAACTCCGGATGCTTCGATTTTTCTGAGTACTAAGTACCCCTGACGAAAGAACCTTTCTTTCACTCTCAGGTTGTAATAGAAAGAGGCCTTCTTCTGATGTTCAACATTTCTAGCATGGGCTTCATCCCTTACCTCATCGATCAAGTCAAGGGCTAGCCTCATTCCTTCCTCATTATTGTCAGGTTCAAAGGCCTCCACCCGTGGAGATGCATGCATAATTTCTACTGGCACAACAGCTTCAGCTCCGTAAGCTAGCATGAATGGGGTTATTCCAGTAGTCACTTTACATGTGGTAGGGTATGCCCAGAGTATGGGTAGTAACTCATCCACCCAAGTGTTTCTGGAGCGTTCCACCCTTTTCTTGAGTCCATCCAGGATAATCCGGTTTGCAACCTCAGCTTGCCCATTGGCTTGAGGGTGTGCAACTTAGGTGAACCGAAGTTCGATTCCATTCTCATCACAATAATCCTTAAACTCTTTGTTGTTGAATTGTAACCCATTGTCCGTAACTAGGATCCACGGTATTCCATACCTACACATGACGTTCTCCCAAAAGAACTGCATAACTTGCTTGGTTGTGATCTTAGCCAAAGGTTTGGCCTCGATCCACTTTGTGAAGTAATCAATAGCTACGATAAGGAACTTCCTTTGAGCAGTGGCCATAGGAAAAGGCCCCAGTATATCCATCCCCCACATAGCAAAAGGAATGGGGGAACTAACAGATGTCAACATCTCTGGTGGTTGCCTAACCACTGGTGCATGCTTCTGATACCGACCACACTTTTTCACGTACTCTTTGGCATCGGCCATCATCTCAGGCCAATAGAATCCAAGTCTGACTATCTTGTGAGCCAGGGCCCTGCCCCCGAGGTGCTATCCACAAATTCCCCCATGGACCTTTTCAATAGCTGACTTGGCCTCTTCGGGCCTCAAACACTTTAGATATGAAATTATAAAAGACTTTTTGTAGAGTATCCCTTCAATCAGAGCATATCTCAACGCCCTCACTGATAATCTTCGTGCCTCCATGGCATTAGTCGGGAGCCAACCGGTCTCAGGATGTGCCTTTATGGGATCTATCCAACATTCCCTTACCCCGATAGATGCAATCAGCTTCGAATCGATAGTAGGGGCTCTTAGAACTTGGAAATAGACAATACCAGAATAATTCTCTATCTCGGAAGAGGCGAACTTAGATAAGGCATCGGCCTTGACGTTTTCCTCCCTCGGAATGTGCTCCAAGTAACACTCATCAAATTGAGTCATCACTGCCTTCACTAACCTTAAGTACTTGGCCATGGTTTCATCCTTTGCCTCAAACTCTCCATTGACTTGGGCCATAACTAGCCTTGAATCTCCACAAACTTTTAGATTTTTGACTCTTAGGGCCCCTGCCAAGCCAAGTCCTGCAATCAGAGCTTCATATTCTGCCTCACTATTGGTTGTTGGAAAGTCTAATTTCAAGGCGTATTCAATTGTGAATCCATCGGGACTTTGTAGGACAAGACCTGCACCACTTGTTTTTGTTTTTGATGCTCCATCAAAATAGAGCATCCAGAATTCCTTCTCTTCAATTACGGGTTCCTTGCCTTCCTTATTGCCTTCCTGAGGTATCTTCTGCCCTCCGACTTCTTGGTTGTCAATGGTACATTCAACCACGAAGTCAGCAAGTGCCTAAGCTTTTATGGCCGTCCTCGGCTTGTACTTGATATCGAATTCTCCCAACTCAATTGCCCACTTGATGAGCCTACCACTGGCTTTAGAGCTATGCAAAATATTCCTCAAGGGCTATCCTGTAAGGACTTCGATCTTGTGTGCCTGAAAATAGGGCCGTAACTTCCTAGAGGCAGTTACCAATGCTAAGGCGAACTTCTCAATGGTAGAATAATTCAACTCAGCTCCATGCAAAACCTTGCTCACATAATATACGGGTTTCTGAACCTTGTCTCCCTCCTTTACCAATACCGCGCTCACAGCTTGATCCGAAATAGATAAATAGAGATAAAGGATTTCTCCCATACTTGGTTTGGCCAACAAAAGGGCTTCATCCATATACTGTTAGATATTGATTCAAGTGATATCAGGATCTGGACTGTTAATGATCAAGATACTGATGCTGATGTCATCAGTAATACGATGTCAGTATGAAGGTATCGTCAGTATTAGAAGCTGGTCAGTATTTCGTAAAGATTCTCATCAGACCAGAGATCAAGGAAGATTGATATATCGGTTCCTAATTTATAGGAAGGAAGCTATCATACAAGATATGCATTCAGAGTTATATGTAATTGATTTAGAATATCTTGTAATTAATAGTGTAACTGTGTACACTATATAAACACAGTTTAGGTTTTACATTATTGTAATCGCTTACACGAGTTATCTTGTAACCTAGCAGCTCTTAAGAATATAAGGATTTCTTAAGAGAGTTTGTAACAGTTTTATATCAAAATTAATAAAGCTGTTATTGATTCATACTTGTGTTATTTCTGTTTAAGTCAAAAATCTTATACAATTGTATTCAACCCCCCTTCTACAATTGTTAATTACTGGGCAACAATTGGTATAAGAGCAAATTGATTAATAGTAATCAGAAACGATCTTAAGATGTCGACAAGCAAGTATGAAAGCACTAAGATTCCCATTCTCAAGAAAACTGAGTATCCAACATGGAAGGTGAAGATGTTGATGTATCTGGAAGCTACTGATCCTGACTATCTTGACAGGATCAATGATGGACCATTTCTTCCAACAAGAATAGTTGCAAGAACTGAGACTGTTGCTGAACACTATGTCATCAAGGCAAAGAGTGAGTGGACTCCAGAAGAAAAGGCGCAAGTGCTCAAAGATGCAAAGGTAAAAATATTTTACATAACAGTCTTGATAATGTCATCTCAAACAGGGTCATAGCATGCAAGACTGCAAAAGAAATTTGGGATACTTTGGAAACTCAATGTCAAGGCACTGAATCTATCAAAAGAAACAGAAGGGCTCTGTTGATTCAGGAGTATGAGCAGTTCGATGCTAAATCTGATGAAAGCCTTACTGATATCTATGATAGATTTCTAAAACTGCTGAACAATCTATCTCTAGTTGGCAAAGAGTATGATCCAGAGGATTCAAATACCAAGTTTCTAAGAGCTCTAACTGAGGAGTGGGATACTCAAGCTTCAATCATAAGGCATCAATATGATCTGAAGATGCTGTCTCTTGATGAAGTCTATGGGATGCTAAGAACCTATGATCTTGAGGTTCAACAGAGAAAGAACAAGAAAAATGTCAAAGCAAAATCTGTTGCTTTGAATGTTGAATCAAAATCAAAAGGAAAAGCTGAAGAAGGTTCTTCAAGAAAAAGTAAAGTCATGGAGTCAATTCCTGATGACTCATCATCAGATACTGATGCTAAGTCTGATTCTGATACTGATGATGACTCTACTGATTCTGATATGATGGAGATGGTTGCTATGATAGTCAAGGGCTTCAAGAAGATGAAGTTCAGAAAGGCTATGAAGCAAGGTAAGTTCCAGAAGAAAACCTTCAATACTGACAAAGACAGGTACAAGAAGAAAGAGGACAAAAGCAGCAAATTTGACAAGTCAAAAGTCAGATGCTACAACTGTGATGGAATGGGTCATTTTGCAACTAAGTGCAAAAAGGCAAAGACCAAAGCTCTTATCTCATCAAGAAAGGATTGGATGGATTCTTCCTCAGAATCTGAAGAAGAAAAGGTGAATTATGCATTAATGGCCAATACTGATGAGACTGTTGTTGCTGCTGAATCTAAGGTATCTGAAACCTTGTTTGATTTTGATACGAATAATGTCTCTGAGTTAAGGTCATTTATTAAGTCTCTGCATATTAGCTTTAGAAGTCAATCTCTTGAAAATACTAGAATAAAATCTCAAATGGCAGAGGTAACTAAAAGAAATGATCATTTAGAAGCTGAGTTAATTTTCTTGCAGGAAGTTCAAACAGAATGTGATAATGCTAAACACATGAAACTTGAAATAGAGTTTAAATGTAAAGAACTTGAAATGTAACTTAAGGATGCTAATAAAAAACTCAGAACTTGGACACACTCTGGAACAAAAACTCATGAGATAATCACAGATAAAAACTGGAAAGAGTGTCTAGGTTATAAGCCAGAGAATGAGAAAAAGAACAAGGAAAAGGTTGTTTCATCTAATCCAGGAAGAGTTTTTATCAATGACTCAACAAATCCAAAAACCTATAGATATGTTACAGACAGTACAAAGACAAAATTAAAGCCTGTGAATTATGTGTATCCAGAAAATCCCAAATCAATTACTGAAGAGGGATCCACTTCTGCACAGAATTCAAAATTAAAGTCTGTCCAAAACAAGAATGTAGGTCTTTTGTCAAAGAAACAACTGAGAGATAAAATCTGTGATGTGACAGATAGGAAGAGAGTCCCAACTTTCAAAAGAAATAGGAATGGTAAAGTTGGAATAAACAAGGAGAATAATTATAAGTATATTCCAAATGCACCAAGAAAGACATGTTTTAATTGTGGTAACTCTAATCATCTTGCTATTGACCGCAGGAGGAGTAAGAAGAAGAATACCGTAATTCCTAAGTCTGACATTAGGAATAGGACAGTATTTTATAAACCACAAAATCCCTGTTTTCATTGTGGTAGTAAATGACATTCAATTTATATGTGTGAAGAATATCATAATTTGTACTACAATGTTTATGAACCATTGCCAAAGTTCAATAAAAGTGCAAATTCTGGCAAAACAAAGAATGTGAATTCTAAGCATGCATCTGTTAATTCTGATGATAACAAAATAAATTCTAAAGGAGGTAATCTTAAAGAAAATATTTTTGTTAAGAAAACTTCTGCTGCCAAAAATGTTAAATTGCATGCTAAAAGAACCCAACAAGTGTGGGTTCTTAAAAATTCTAACTGAGTTCTTTGTGATTCTGATTGCAGGGTAAAAAGAAAAACGTGTTAGTCATGGATAGTGGATGTTCTGTGCACATGACTGGAGACAAAACCTTGCTATCAGAATTTGAGGAAAAGGCTGGCCCAACTGTGTCTTATGGAGATGGCAACATTGGACAAACCTTAGGATATGGCAGTATTATCATTGGAAATGTCATCATTGAAAAAGTAGCTCTGGTGAAAGGACTCAAACATAATCTGCTAAGTGTTAGTCAAATCACAGACAGAGGTTATCATGTCAACTTCTATGATACTCATTTTGAAGTAATCAGCAAATCTTCAGGGAAGGTTGCTTTAACTGGACAAAGACATGGTAACATTTATGAAGCCAACATCTATACCAATACTGATGGACACTCTACATGCCTCATCAGTAAAGCGACTGTAGATGAAAGTTGGAGTTGGCACAAGAAGCTTTCTCATCTCAATTTCAACAATATAAATGAGTTGGTAAAGAAAGACTTAGTTAGAGGATTACCAAAGGTACTGTATACTCCAGATGGACTTTGTGATGCTTGTCAGAAGGCTAAACAAAGAAGGACATCTTTTAAGAGTAAGACAGAATCCTCAATTGATGAACCATATCACATGCTTCATCTTGACTTGTTTGGACCAGTAAACATAATGTCCACCAGTAAGAAAAGATATACTCTAGTCATTATTGATGAGTACACTAGATATACATGGGTGTATTTTCTACACAGAAAGGATGAAACAGCTGAGATACTTTTGGACCATGTGAGACTCAGTGAGACTGGCACAAAGTATAAAGTCAAGATTTTAAGAAGTGATAATGGAACTGAATTCAAGAATTCAGCAATGGAAGAGTTCTGCAAATACAAAGGAATAATTCAACAATTCTCTGCTCCAGGCACACCCCAGCAAAATGGAGTAGTTGAAAGAAAGAACAGAACTCTTATTGAAGCGGGCAGAACTATGTTGGAGGAAGCTAAACTTCCTACATATTTCTGGGCAGAAACAGTCAACACAGCATGCTACACTCAGAATATTACACTGATTAACAGACATGGTGTAACTCCTTATCAGATGATTAAGGAAAAGAAGCCAAGTTTGAAGCATTTACATGTGTTTGGCTGCAAGTGCTTTGTTCTTAGACCTCATCCAGAACAGCTAGGAAAATTTGAGACAAAAGCTGATGAGGCCATCTTTATTGGCTATCCAACAACAAGAGCCTTTAAAGTCTACAATCTAAGAACAAAGACAGTCATGGAGTCTATTAATGTATCTTTTGATGATAAAAAGATAACAGGCATAAAAGAAGACTCTCATGATAGTTTGATTTTTGCAAATGAAGCTACCAAGAATTCTGATGAAGTCATGTCAGATACTAATACTCTGTCAGATCCTGACGATCAATCAATTCCTGATCTAACACCTGTTACTGATGATGACTCAAATAATACAAATGTTGAGGGGGAGCAAGAGCGAGACATCACCAGTACTGATACAACTCAAACATCAAGTAGAGACTCATCAGAAACAGATTCAAGTGACAATCATGACAGTATATCAGAAGGAGATAGCACTATCTCAGGGGGAGATAGCACTATCTCAGTCTCTATTTGTATGACTTCAGACCACTCTTTTCAGCCACCTCTTATTTCTTTGAATTTATTGAGGCAGAACCTTTCTAGTGAGACTGAGAGTAAACAATTAGAGAAAAAGAAGAGTGAAGAAAGGTAGTCTCCTGAACTGGGAAAAAGTGAGGTAGAACAGAGTGAGAAGTTAAAAACTTCTGGAGAGGTAGTAGTTACTATTGAAAGTAACTTAGGTAATGTTGTGAGAAGTGATGAGATCACTCTACAAGAAAAGAGAGATCTAGGAAATGTTTCTATTCCCATTGCAGGTCTTCAGGAACCAACAGTTCCCTCTACTGTTGATTTGAGATTGAAAGGAGTTATGAATCCTGAAGATAATGTGGATGATAAACTTCCTGAGTCTGATGATAGCTCAGATGATGATGATGATCATGCTGAAGATGATCCTGAGGTAATTCAAATGCAGGCAGCCATAAAAGCAAGTCTAGCATCTGCTTATGGATCTTCGAGTAGGTACATGCAGTCTGTTACTCAAGAAGAGTTCAGAGGGGAGTACAGTTCTACACTTCCTGCTGATACTCAAGCTGCAAGGGGATATGAATGGGATACTGAATGGAATCATCCGGATGCTGAGATGAATTTCCATAATGCTCTTTTTCATTCCAGTCATATTGCCACGAGGATGTCTACTCCTGAGCTTAAGGCTCTTATCAAGACTAATGCTCTGCTAGCAAAAGGATTGAGGACTGAGATTGAATCTATCAAGGCTGATAATGCTAAAGTTCAAGCTAATATTCATTCAACTGTTTCTATATCTGCTACTGCTTCTCAATTGCGTATTCTTTCCAGTAATGTTACAGCACTTGGAAAGAGGATGGAGTCAAGAATGGATGTCTTGGAATCTAAAGTTGACACTATTGATGAAACTCTCAAGCTTATCTTATCTTTCTTTATTGAAGAAGATGCTGATGTCAAAAAGGGGGAGAAGGTAGTTGTCAAAACAAAATGTACACCTAATCCAGTTGTGAGAAAGGATGATACTTCTGGAAATGATGGTGGTACTAGTACTCAACAACAACATGGAAAAGGAAAAGGAACCTCTGATGCTGGTTTGGTAAAGGGGAGGAGTTCAACTCAGACTCAAACTAATCAGTCAACCCATGTTTCTAAATCTGGAAAAAGAACCATGACAACAGTTGTTAAATCTCAAATCCTGACAGAAGAACAATTTTCATCATCTAGTCAAGGTCAAAGGCAAACTCTTCCTACAATTCTTGAAGGTGATGAAGATATGTTGATTACTGATGTACAAGATGCTCCTCATCTCTTTGAAGAAATTATCACTGAATCTGGTAGAAGTGAACTTGTTTATCGAAACAGTGATAAGTTTCATTAGTATCATGCTAAGAAGGCACTTGAATTAACTTCTGAAGAAAATCCTGATATGACTGCTGATGAAATTGTAAAGGAACAAAACAGGATTTTTGAGGAGATTGCTAGACAGAAGGAAGCTCCTACTGCAAGAAGAAATAGAAGCAGAGGAAGGAAACCTGTACAAGTAAGTATAAGGCAGACAAGGTCTAGTGGAATCAGAATAGAGGAGATTACTGAAGATTTAAAGAAGAAAACTCCTTTATCTCTTGAATATTTTCCATCATCAAATGTATTTGATGAGCCTGGTACAGTAAAAGAAGAAACTCCTTTAAAGAGAAAGAAAAAGAAAGTTGAAAAAGCAAAGAATGAGACTGTTGACTTTGATACTGGTGATGTTAGAAAATCTAGAGAAGTTAGAAATAGTGCAAATGATATTGTTGAAAGAGCTAGCAAAGAATATTTCAGAAGGCTGGTTAATTCTGAAAAGGATTTATTTGTTGATAAATCTAAACAAGTGAAAGAGGAAGAAGAAGAACCTAGTGATCCACAAACAAAGAAGAGAAGGAAAAAGTGGATGGAAGTTGATAAACTAAAGTATACTGGACCAGCTGTTTTTAAGTCTGGAAGAGTAATCTCAGAACCTCCAATGATTCCTGGACTTCAGAAAGCAAAATCTTCTAAGTTTGATAAATGTTCACTGATAAGTGGAGTTTATATCCACTTGGAGCGTTCCATATCGGCTTAAATTGATTGTCTTGGACTCAAGTTTGTGGTGGTTTTGATGTATTTTGTTTAGTTGTGCAGATTTACGAGAATGTTGATTAAGGTTGATGCTTCTATCATTTTTGGAGAATAAATTGATTAAAATTCGGATTTCTGAGATGGTTGCGCAATCTACATAGTTTTGGACATATATGGAGTTCTAGAAGTCCGTTTTCAGCGATCTTACTGCCCACGCGAAGCTTGGGAGATTTTCTATAATATGGGACAGGTGTTGCACGAGTAGGTTGCGCATGGTGGGTGCAGGTTGCGCGACAAACAGACTGATGGGCGCAGGTTGCACGCGCGCGGTGCTGAAAAATTACAGTTTTTACTATTTTGGCCATATCTTGAGTTCTACAACTCCGTTTGAGGCCCGTAAGCAGTCCACGCGAAGCTAACGAGATTCTCTATCATTCTAAAGTGGTCCAGATGACCAATTACTACTGGAACGGTCCAGAAATACTGAAGAAAAGTCAGCTACGAATTTTCCTTAAAAACAGAATCAGTTTAGGAAACGTATTTTGCAGAAATTCTATTTTAACTCTATTTTGGGTATTTTCTTGCTGGGCAAGAATTGTAGAGCCTATATAAACACATCCAACCTTTGTAATCATTATCATTAGGAGTAGAAAAATTACATATCAATTACTTAGGTTTATTTGTATATTTTCATACTTTGTTTTTATCATGGTTTCATCAGATCCCATGATGACGAGAGGTTTAATTATGAGCTAATCGTTGTCATGGGATTCTAACGGATTTATTTATGGAGCTTTAGTATCTTGATGCTTTAAAGATCTGTGTGTGATGTATATCTGATATCCTCGTATGGTTGTGTTTCATGTATTTAGATGCGTAGCTAACATCTAATTTGTTAATCTCTTGTGAAGCGAGAGTGGATCTTGAGATTTAGAACTTGCATGTCATGCTAGCATAGGATAGGTTGATGTTTTAACATCATGATTTGTAGCGTAAATAGAGATATTATGCTACCCTATGTGATCAATGTGGATAACTTTTTCTTCAACCGTTATGTTTTCAAATTCTATAGAGATATAGGGTCTAAGCATAATTGGTGTCTATTCATCTTCTATCTCTTTTGTGGATGTATGTTTAGTTTGGTATTCGTATACTGAGAAGTAGCGTATACTTGTTTCGTGTTATCCGATCAGATATCATAACCATTGCATATAGTGATTAAAGGCGTCGGATCTAAGCGAAGTATTTAATGAAGTTAGGATCCCATGGTTTATCTTGCAGAAGTAATTTGATTTAAATTCTCCTTAGTTAGTTAATTCTTAGTTTGTTAATTTGTTTTTTAGTTAATCTTAGTTAATCAAAACCCAATTTATTATTTGTCTTAGCAGTGAATTAAAACCATACATTGTTGCATAGGTACAATACTGAATTAAAAACCAGATCTCTGTGGGAACGAACTTGACTTATATCTATATTACATGTGACCACGTACGCTTTCATGATTAGTACAAACAAGTTTTTGGCGCCGCTGCTGGGGATCATCGGTGTTTTATTTTTGGTTTATGTGCTTGTCAATAGTGGTCGTTAGAGTTCACTGACTCAGATTTTTTTTACCTATCTATTTAGTTCGGTGTGTCTCAGGTACTTGAGTGTTTGAAGATGGCATGCGAGGAGTTGCCATGGTGGGCATATTCGAGTACATCCATGCCTCAGCAATGTGAGCGGTGTTTGGGCGTTCATGATCCCTCACAATATTGTTACTACGAAGGAGTTGATCCATATGTCACTTATGAGGAACAACCATATTTTCAGTACCATCCTCAACAGTACCATCAAGGTGTTCCAAATATGTCATATTTCTTTGATAGTGAAGAGTTTCAACATCAGCAACCTACTCCTACTTTTCAGTCAGATGAGGTCGATGCTGTGGAGGAGATTAGGATGCTTATAAAGAGTACTGAGGAGTCTATCAATTCTATGGGGACACTAGTTGCTCAAGTTTTGAGTGCCTTGGAATAAGAGAAACATCAATTCATATTAGAGGCAATTCCAGAAAATAATGGTGACTTGGAGCAAGGTACTGCATGCATAATTGAGGAAGACAATTTCCAAGAGGAGGTTAGCGTTCGCAAGCCATGTGAGGAGTTTGATCATGTTAGGATGGTGAATGATTTGGAAAGGGAACTATTTGGGACAGACAATGCTGAGCTGCGCAAATTTCAAGAATTGGTATGTGCGTACCAAGAGGCTGATGAACATGGAAAAGATGCAGGTCTTCTACTTGTCTCTGAGTTTAAAGATAGAGGTAGCGCATTAGAGCCAATGGAGCAAGTTCTCTTTGAGGAACCAAAGGCTTCAGCAACTTACATATACCCTCCTCCATTATATTCAAGCGAAGCCCGCGAATGTGTGTTGTTCTACAAATTGACAGATTTTGGGTCAATCGATGAAGGCATTGGAATAGGACATAGTTGTTACACGAATATGCCAAGCGAAAAGAAGGGGCAGCAAGTGTGTCGCCGTGATGACGATGAAGTCTCACGAAGAGAGGATCAGGCCAACTATTATCATCCTTAATGGAGGCTTGGAAGTAACGTCAAGCTATTGACGTTAAAGAAGCGCTTCTTGGGAGGCAACCCAAGGTATGTTTTCTACTTTCCCTTGTATTTACTTCCATTCAATGAGGACATTGAATATTCTAAGTTTGGGGGTGGTTTGAGGGATAAGTAGTGTATATATATGTGATTGTTAGTCATTGTGTTCATGTAGGATTTCATGCTTTGCATATTAGTAGTAGTAAATTATGCATTTATGTTCGTGTCATCTATGTTTGTTTCATATAGGACATTCTATTTTTTTGTTAGTATTTCATGTGAGTTCATAATAGTTTGCATTTGCACCCATGCTTGATAGGAATTTTGTGTTGTTGACGCTTTTGATTGAGAAGTGATATGCTTTGTTCTTGTGCACACACATACACTAGTAAGTTGAAGCTAGTAGACTTATTGAATGTTGTAAGTGATTAGAAGGACATGAATATGTGCAAGATGATTTAGTTTGCATGCTTTGAATACAAGTACGTGCGTTAGAGAGATTTTTGCTTGGGATTGAGTATGTTTTTCCACCAAGTGAGTTTTTGAGCCTTATTGCATATTTGTTGCAATTTATTCGTTTGCTTGAGTGTTCACGGATTGTTTGCATTGCTAGCAGTTGTTTGAGGTCTTTCTTGAAACGCATGACATTAATGGACGATTAAAATGATAAAGGTAATAGGAATAACCGCATATTTTCCCATATTACCATACCATGTTTACATGATCAATTAGTTAACCCGTTGAGCTTAATCCTATTTTTTCGGTGACATATCACATTACTTGCCTAGACCTTTTTCTTGTATTGGCCGTACATTAATTTGAACCCACATTATCAAAGGCTAGTAGAGTGCTTAATGGAGTAATAAGGTGTGCAAGGAGGGGTTTATTGTTGGTCTTACTTTTGGGGGAAATATTGAAAATTGGGTTTGTTTACTTGATAGTCGGCATGTGTAATAAAATTGTGGGATCGTTGTTATTGTTTATATTATTGTTTTATTTAGCTCTCGAAGAAAAAAACAGGAAAAGAAAAAAAAGAAAGAAAAAAAAATATATTATGAGAGCATGTTTGTGTTTGTTGTGATCCTACTTTAGTCGACTCGTCGATTGTTTTTGTTGGAAGAAAAATAGTAAAATTTTGTGGGGAGGGAAATAGGTGGTTGTGAATGAGTATTATAGTTCCTACTATCTTTTGACACTTCACCTGATTTGGCTTATTTGACATACCTTGTCCCTAGCCCCGTTACAACCCAAATAAAGACCTTTTGATTATCGTCATTGATGTATGTTGTGTTAGGAGTTAGATTGATACCAAATGTCAAGCATGCTTATGATTTTGTTGGAATTGAGTGATACACTTACCCTTGTTCTTAAGAGAGTATTCTTTTGTGAGTGGATTGTGAGTGTTTGCTTGTTTTTGCGTATGAGATCCCGAGTTTTGTCTCAAAGATGTACTTTTGTAGGCTTAGCATGTTTACTAACTTATTCTTACATTTGACATGGACTTGTGAGAACTTATGCATGTTCATTGAGTAGACTATGTGAATACTTGCACTTTCGACACCAAGACATTGCGTATTTACTTTGATTCTTAAGTTGATATGGCATGAGAGGATTTGAAGGTATGGTAGGATATTAGTACTAGATTATTTACATTTTCATTTAGTTGCATTCATGCATTGCATTGCATTAGGTTAATTGGATTTTGTGGGTACATTCGCTATAGGCCCTCACGAGACCTTACTCGTCCACTAGGACTGCCTAGGAGTTTAAAGGGCTTGTTACATATGCCAAATGCAACCGTGATCACCTACGGAAGTGGTACTAGTTAGTTAGTTGTAATTGTTTATGCTTGAGGACAAGCATCGGTTTAAGTTTGGGGGTGTGATAAGTGGAGTTTATATCCACTTGGAGCGTTCCATATCGGCTTAAATTGATTGTCTTGGACTCAAGTTTGTGGTGGTTTTGATGTGTTTTGTTTAGTTGTGCAGATTTACGAGAATGTTGATTAAGGTTGATGCTTCTATCTTTTTTGGAGAATAAATTGATTAAAATTCGGATTTCTGAGACGGTTGCGCAGTCTACACAGTTTTGGACATATATGGAGTTCTAGAAGTCCGTTTTCAGCGATCTTACTGCCCACGCGAATCTTGGGAGATTTCCTATAATATGGGACAGGTGTTGCACGAGCAGGTTGTGCGTGGTGGGTGCAGGTTGCGCGACAAACAGACTGATGGGCGCAGGTTGCACGCGCGCGGTGCTGAAAAATTATAGTTTTTACTATTTTGGCCATATCTTGAGTTCTATAACTCCGTTTGAGGCCCGTAAGCAGTCCACGTGAAGCTAACGAGATTCTCTATCATTCTAAAGTGGTCCAGATGACCAATTACTACTGGAACGGTCCAGAAATACTGAAGAAAAGTCAGCTACGAATTTTCCTTAAAAATAGAATCAGTTTAGGAAACGTATTTTGCAGAAATTCTATTTTAACTCTATTTTGGGTATTTTCTTGCTGGGCAAGAATTATAGAGCCTATATAAACACATCCAACCTTTGTAATCATTATCATTAGGAGTAGAACAATTACATATCAATTACTTAGGTTTATTTGTATATTTTCATACTTTGTTTTTATCATGGTTTCATCAGATCCCATGATGACGAGAGGTTTAATTATGAGCTAATCGTTGTCATGGGATTCTAACAGATTTATTTATGGAGCTTTAGTATCTTGATGCTTTAAAGATCTGTGTGTGATGTATATCTGATATCCTCGTATGGTTGTGTTTCATGTATTTAGATGCGTAGCTAACATCTAATTTGTTAATCTCTTGTGAAGCGAGAGTGGATCTTGAGATTTAGAACTTGCATGTCATGCTAGCATAGGATAGGTTGATGTTTTAACATCATGATTTGTAGCGTAAATAGAGATATTATGTTGCCCTATGTGATCAATGTGGATAACTTTTTCTTCAACCGTTATGTTTTCAAATTCTATAGAGATATAGGGTCTAAGCATAATTGGTGTCTATTCATCTTCTATCTCTTTTGTGGATGTATGTTTAGTTTGGTATTCATATACTGAGAAGTAGCGTATACTTGTTTCGTGTTATCCGATCAGATATCATAACCATCGCATATAGTGATTAAAGGCGTCAGATCTAAGCGAAGTATTTAATGAAGTTAGGATCCCATGGTTTATCTTGCAGAAGTAATTTGATTTAAATTCTCGTTAGTTAGTTAATTCTTAGTTTGTTAATTTGTTTTTTTAGTTAATCTTAGTTAATCAAAACCCAATTTGTTATTTGTCTTAGCAGTGAATTAAAACCATACATTTTTGCATAGGTACAATACTGAATTAAAAACCAGATCTCTATGGGAACGAACTTGACTTATATCTATATTACTTGTGACCACGTACGCTTGCGTGATTACTGGAACCTTACAATAGAGGAGGATTTGGCTCTAGGGATGTGGAATTCATACCTTTATTTCAAGCAGATCAACATTTTCTTACTAGAAGATTGGGTGACAAATTATCTGTTGATGATCTTTGGGAACTTGAATCTGTTGCGATTATTGCATGCAAGATGGATGGTAAGATGATGGAAAAGTTGTTGTACTTCATGAAAGACAAAAGTGTCAAGAGGCTGAGCATTCATGATGTATTGTGCAAGTCAATAAAAGAACTGAAATATGTTCTCTATTTGCTTGAAAATAGAAGCATTCCTGATAGAGAAACTAGTGTTTACAAAAACTAGTGTACCATGATCTTCATGAAAATAAAATCCCGATATTTGGACGGAGGGTCAAGATATGATGGTAATTATACTCCCATGTACTTGAATACAGAAGGACAAGAAGTAGAAATGCAAAAGGGTTCAGCTGTTAAAGAAGTAATTCTGATGCAAGAACAGTTATCTTTGAATCCAGGTGGAAGAGATCTTGCATATTTACTGTTGGGAGAGTTGAATTTACCAAGGAGCTCAATTCAGAATCTCAGGGCTGGTATTTATCAGATTGATAAGAACAATGAAGAACTTAGGAGTCTGAAGAAAAGACTGATTCAGATTCTAGCAGAAAAGGAAGAGGAATTATTATCAAGTTTCTTGCGGATAAGTAATTTCTTTGTAAGGATTTCTGAGACTGAACCTGAAGATTACTTATAGATTTTTTTTTTTGAGTTTTTGACATCATTGAATCAAATAATTTGTGCTTTATTTCATTAAGTACAAATTGGGGGAGATTGTTAGATATTGATTCAAGTGATATCAGGATCTGGATTGTTACTGATCAAGATACTGATGCTGACGTCATCAGTAATACAATGTTAGTATGAAGGTATTGTCAGTATTAGAAGCTGGTCAGTATTTCGTAAAGATTCTCATCAGACCAGAGATCAAGGAAGATTGATATGTCGGTTCCTAATTTATAGGAAGGCATCTATCATACAAGATATACATTCAGAGTTATATGTAATTGATTTAGAATATCTTGTAATTGATAGTGTAATTGTGTACACTATATAAACACAGTTTAGGTTTTACATTATTGTAATCGCTTACACGAGTTATCTTGTAACCTAGCAGCTCTTAAGAACATAAGAATTTCTTAAGAGAGTTTGTAACAGTTTTATATCAGAATTAATAAAGGTGTTATTGATTCATACTTGTGTTATTTCTGTTCAAGTCGAAAATCTTATACAATTGTATTCAACCCCCCTTCTACAATTGTTAATTACTGGGCAACAAGTTTATCAAATAATAATTGTTTCAGAGTTACGCTGCCAATGACCCAATTCCTACTTCCTAGCAACCTGTCCAATCAGTCCTCCCAATTAGGGGTACCCGAGAAGCAAGTAAACCATAATTTGAGAATCAAACCGGATCCGTTCTAATGAAAGAACCGAACCGGAACTGAACCGTAAATTTGGTTTGATTCGGTTCTGTACCAAAAGACCCGAATTTCTCTAATACTCAAAATTTATTTATTTTGCCTAAAAAAATTTTCTGAAACCTATCATAACATAGTTTGATGCAATATATTATAATATAATGTAAGAGGGCTTGGAGTTTTTAAAGGATCATTATAGAAAATTTTTCTATTAGTGTGATCTATATTAATATTTAACGAATTTTTTCAATGATTCGACTGGATTTATAGATTATGTCAAAATTTTGTTGTAAAACCTTTTTCCTGATGAATTAATTGTGCATTCAATATAGGGATAGAACATCTTATATGTTATTGTCTGCTTTTACATTTTTATTTTAAAAGGGATAGAACATCTGATTTGTTGTTATCTGCTTTTACATTTTAAAACACAGTGTTCTTTCTAATAAAGTCAACTTTCTCACATGGTATAAACTTGACTATTCTGATTTTCACATTGAGTCAGAACCTTATCATGCTAGACAAACATTATCATGCTAGACATAGCCATTCTGATGGGCTATTCACGAACCGAGCTGTTCGCGAACAAGCTCGAGCTCGGCTCGTTAAGAGCTCGAATCGGCTCGGTTCGTTAAGAGCTCGAGTCAAGCTCGAACACTGAAAATTGTTCGATAACAAAACGAGCTCGAGCCGAGCTATTAGTGAGCTCGACTCGAGCTCGACTCGAGTTCGGCTCGAGCTCGTTCGGTTCGAGATCGGCTCGATTAAGCTCGAAAGTCGAAATATATATAATATCATGTACCTTGTCATAACACCTGCATTACTTTCTAAAATTTAAAGATTAAATTTAAAAAAATACCTTCTAGCATACACATACATTTGTCATCCATACTATTAGTCATTACTCAAAATACTCATTACCCTTCCCTTACCAGTACCACTTACTAAGCAGGTAGCTTCTGTCTTACAAATATTACATCTCAAAGATTTTAAAATAAAATACATTGGAGAATCTCGAATTCTAAAATGAAGAACCAAAAATCTAAAAAAAGAAAGTTTCCCAGATTCTCATGGCATGTGGTATAGTGGCAGCTTGACATCCCCAACTCCGACTTGAACTTAATGAACCTGTTCCCCATTGCAGTATAAAAAAAAATCTGATTAAATACAACAATCTCAAGCTAAACTGCTAAAGACTGATGCAAAAGGTATACACATAGACACACTGCACAAGATCTCAATGAAACAACCATCTAAAGAAGGATAATACCACTCTTAATTATCAAGGATTAGCAAACAACAATTCAACATCCAGATCTTGTATTCAGATTCCAAAAGTATTGCCGATATACGCTAGAACAATGTGGTCTAAACTTCTAAAGACAAACAATTGATGATAAATATAATTTACTTCAAATAATAAAAAATCTCCACCAGACCTAATTTAAAACTAGGAAGTAAATAAGCAAAAGATCACTAAAAAAGGAGTTGCAGTGAAACCTGAATGGACAACCAGATCGCTTCTATGACCATTATATCCTCAAGATCAAGATCGAAATCATCTTCCCTGTATATAAAGTTGGAATGTCAATACTAGATGGACATGACAATTATCACGTTATACATGTATGATGTATACATAGTGAACATGGTGGTGGTGACTTAAACCAGCAAACATCAGATTAGAGTACTCTTGTTCAGTTATTATGGATGACATTATTATTCAAGTTTCTAACTTCACAAGGAACTACATTCACTGGACGATACTACAGGACTTCATGTTGAATGCATATGCTGCAACTTGCAACCTGGTGTCATATACTCATATAACATGACTACACAAGTTATACTACTCTTTAAGAAAAGCACCCATAAAGAATTTACCAATACATACTTCATCAAGTAAATTCACTATAAAAAGGAATTATAACAATTAAATATGACAAAATATGGCTATAAGCATACAATTCCATTTCTACAGATTACCAAACAACAGACCCTGTGTTTGGGTTTCACCTTCATTAATAATAGAGAGGTGCTCGATATCATCCATTTAGCTTAGATTAGTGCCATGTCTATCGAATTCTGCTACTGTCCTGTGCCTAACTTTGCTAACACAATATAACATGTCGTAAAATTTCGATTTGCATTTACTAAACAGTCTAAACTTATGATAATCTACTAGGTTAGGAGACAACCTTTGCCGAACCATACTACAGAGAATATAAACTCATCAAAAGTTTCTGCCTCCTACTATAATGCAGATTATATTTAATTCCCCCAGCTCAATAATATCAATAAATGATAAATCAATGATAACACTCTATCAGTTTTGCAGTTCCGTACTTCAGTAGCCATAAGTGAAGCAAGGTCTATCAGCCTTGGCAAGAAATAAATACTTACAGCCTTACTGATTGCATCACTATTGCCGTTCTTCAATCCAAATGAATCAAGATATCCTTGTCCTCATTCTGAAACAAATAGAATAGTTCAGATTTACTTTATAACCATGTCAGCGTAAAAAAGTTCAAATAAAATCAGCATGTGCATTAATATAATATATCAATACCTGTTTGCTTTTTTTTTTTCAATCCATATAGCTCACCCACCCAATCAGCTCCACACAACAGCACTTCAACAGTTTCGGGTTTCAAACAGGAGCGATGCGGTTCGATCACTCTACTACCGGCGCTAAAAGTCAACTCTGAAGCCACAGTACTAATAGGAATGCTCAATATATCAGATGCCATATTAGACAAAACAGGAAATTTTGAAGCGTTTGCTTTCCACCAAGCAAGAACATCAAATTTTGAACTTGGAGGAATAATACTCTCACTCAAGTACTCTTCCAGTTCTGACTAGGGGTGTCAATTTTGGGTAATGGGTCGGGTTCGAGTCGGGTTTGCTGTACCTGGTCCTATTTTTAGGTTGACCCGAACCCGACCCGAACCCGAAATGGGTTGAAAATGTTCAACCCGAACCCGACCTGTTAGTACCCAATCAACCCAAAAATGACCCATTTTGACCCGAAAATAATTAAAAATAATTAATTTTATTTATATTAATTAATTTATATATATATATATTATTAAAATATGTATTAGTAATTTATTATATGACATATAAAATTAAATTATTTGAATAATATGAAAATATTTCACATATATATATAATTATATGATAAATTTATATAATTTATTATATATATTAAATTTTTGGATCGAATTCGGGTATTTTGGGTCAACCCGAACCCGACCCGAATATTTCGGGTAAATTTTTACCCAACCCGAACCCGACCCGAAACTCAAAATACTCGACCCAAATTCGTACTTTTCTGGGTTGGGTTCGGGTCGGGTTTCGGGTCGTGTCAAAATTTGACACCCCTAGTTCTGACTTTGTAAGCTCAATAATGCCACCACTCTCCCGAATAAAACTCTCATAATCATTGATGCCTTTTGGTGTTTCACGCTGTTCATTAAAGAAATTAGCATCGGACGAAGACAATTCCCTTGATTCAATCCTTATCATATTAGCATATTTCTCTTCCTTGCAATATTCTAAATACAGATCAGTCAAAGCATTTTTTAAGTATGTCAAATTATTTTCTTAATCACTTGCAATTGGATAAAGGGTAGGAAAGCAAAACATTGGAAGTATCAGTTTAAAGCGTGGATCCATGATGGCACCAATCGACATCACTAAATTAGTTTCCCCCCAATATTTTTCAAACTTCAATTCCATTTTTTGTGCCATCTCTCGAATATGCAGATTCTGATCAAGTGCCCTTTTTGTCTATTATTTGTTTCACTCTCTTGATTTTTGATAAAAACAAGTTTGAAGTTGAATACTCCGAACCAGAGACAACTTTTGTGACATCAGAAAATACCTCAAGAAATAAGCAGACACCTTCAACTCTTTCCCAGTCCCCTTCACTTGGTACATACTCTTTAAACCCCATATCAGATGTGGAATACATAAGAAAAGCATCTTTAAATTCGATAGCACACGATAACATGTTAAAGGTCGAATTCCAACGAGTTGAAACATCTAATATCAACTTCTTACATTTCAAGCCTAATGACATGCAAATTTCAGAGAATTTAATTCTACAACCTTCCGAGGCTGCCACATATTTAACACCATCCCGAATTCTGTCCACTATTTCCTTAGTTGGTTCTAAACCATCTTGCACACATAAGTTCAATATATGTGCACAACATCATGCATAGAACATTTTTTGATCAATTGATAATTTCTTTCTAAGACTAAAAATTTGTTTTAAATATCGTAAAGCAACATCATTAGCAGCAGCATTATCAACTGTTAATGTCCCAATTTTATCAGTGATCCCCCACTCACTCAAACACTTAAATAAAGCCTCTGAAATGACAAATCCACTATGTGGGGGAGGGACATTACAGAAATTCAGAACCCTCATGTTAAGCTTCCAATTGGAATCAATCCAATGACCCTTGACAACCATGTATCCTAATTTTTGATGTGACGAAGTCCACATATCAGTAGTAATGTTAATTTTCCTAATAGATTTAAAATTTTCTCTTAATTTATCCCTTTCAATTTCAAAAGTACTAACACATTCCTTTTTAACAGCCTGCCTACTAATTTTCTACCAATACGGGGTAGCTGTTCGCATAACCATTTCAAACATAAAACTTTCGACTTGCCTAAATGGCAATTCATTTACCAAGATATAATGAGAAATGATTTTTCTCATCAGAGTATGATCATATTTAAAATTACCAACTGTTACCTCAGAAGATAAGGCATCGCTCGGTTGAAACTGAAGTATTGCTTGGTTCGTTTGTCCATGTGAAGCCCGACATTTATCCACGTGCCTGTTCAACGTTGTTGTGCACCCCGTAGCCCCAAATTTCATTCTTTATTTGCAAAATTTACAAATTACAAATTTCTGCTTGTTCTCCTCAACAACGTCTAAATGCGGCCAACAACGAGCTTTCTTCTGTCTTTGCTTCTTTTGATAAGGCAGATTAGATTGCTGAGTTTCAAGGCTGTCACCTTTTCTTTTTCTTGAAATTTCCTCCTGTTCAGATGTGCCTTTATCATTACCAGTACCACCATCTTCAGATAGCGATTCATCGCCAAGACTTTCTTCACCAAGACTTCCTACTTCTTCAAATTCAGCATTTTCTGGAATAATTTCAATCCGTTTCTTATTTTTGGAAGATGCCATCCGAATCTGCAATATCAATAAACATAATTCAAACATAAGTCAAAGTATAAACTTTAAACATAATTTGGAATAACTGTTGCTTATTTTACAGTTACGACAACAGAAGGATGTTCTTGGCTGCTATTGTTTTAAGCTTTTATCCAATTACATAAGAATTTATTCAGTACATTAGAAGGTACAGATGCCTAACATTATGTTACAATCTTATAATCTCTTTATTAATTACCTATAATTAGCTACATATAATATGATTAATTTTCTTAATCATATTCGATTAGTCTGAGTTTTCTACATATCAATTGATTGTACAAGAATTTCAGTAGTGTATTTTTGGTACTAAACCACAAATTCAGTTAACACTGGATCATGAAACCTCAAAGGTAGTATAACTGTAACATCCCGTATTTTTATTATAATATTTCTGGGTATATTATTTTATATTAAGGATTAGAAAATATTAGTTAAATAATATTTATATTAGTTTATGTGCAAATATATGTTTTTTTAGTAATTAGGATGCAATTAGTGAAAAAAAAAAAGGCACGTACGTTACTTTTCAGATTTGAGGAGGAAGAAGAAGAGAGAAAGGAGAAAAAGAAGAGGAGAAGAAGAAAATTAGAGCAATTGCAAGGTTTACAAGAAGATTTGTGAAGTTTAAGGTAAAATTAGACTCTTCGATATATACATATGCGTTTACGAGATTAGGGTTTATAATATTGATTCTTTTGTTATCAATTAGGGTTCTTTGGATTGGATGGATTGAGTTTATTGAGGATTAGTACCGATTAGCAATCACTAAAGTCTAAGGTACGGGTAGTCTTATCTCTCTTTGTATGTCTTGTTATCCCAAATTTGTACATCTGATTTCTTGTTAAATTCGTATAAAATTCATTATTCATCGGATTGTGTTGATTCTTGATCTCCTGGAAAGATATTTGAATTTCATTCTCTGTGTTTTGTGAAATTCTGCTTGTAAGCATGTCAAAATCCGCTGTTTGTTTAATCTGGTGCGTTAATTTCCGTTCTGATGTCCGAACTTCAAAAATTCATAGTAAATTGGAAATTTGTTCAAACACTATGAGCGATACCATTCTGGAAAGCTCGTTTCGATATCTGCATTTTGTGTTCACGTTCAATTAACAAATTCTGTGATTTTGATGTGTTAAATATCGAATTACTACTGTGATCAGTGCCTGATTCTGTTCTTCCTGTCCGCATTTTCATTGTTTCTAAATTCGTTACTTCTCCGTTTTTAACGAGCCTTACCATTATGGAAAGGTCTCGGAATCCTCTACAAGTTCTGTGTTTTATACTTTTTCATTTGAGTTCATCTTTATAGAGTGATTTGCATTTCTTTGGGACTGGTCAGTTATGATTTTTAGCTTCTATAGTCTATTTTGTTTGATATTTTTTTTTGTGTTATTAGATCAATGTGTTTTTAATTATTTATTATATAAGTATGGTTTTGAGACATCTTTCTGTAGTAAGTTATGTGTAAGTTATATGTAAGTTATTTGTGGTTTTAATATGATTTGGGAGTTCGTATTACATTCGTCGCGAGCGGATAATCTCGTGTTTGGCACTTCCTATGCGGTGTATAAATAGCATAGGCGTGTCGCCGGAGTAGTGGGACACGTGCTACTCCGTATTACTAGTCAGTTTTTTTGTGTGTGTTTGGCCATTCTGGGTAGCATGTGCTTATTGCCTTGCGATCCCTGTCTGAATTCGGGTGGTATTTGCTTTGTGCTACGCCCCTGTTTGTGTAAGAACATCTCCCATGTTAGTAAGTAAATTACTTTGGATATAATTTGTAAGCGTATGAGTATGTGTAAGAGTATGATTATATATTATCGGTGGTGCTTTCGTTATTAACTGTGATTATTATTTATAAGAGTTATATATTTTGATTTGTGAGCATTTGTTTTTATTTGTGAGTTGAGTATCCATTTTATATTGTCCTATTCGTTATGTCTCATTGTTCTTTATTCAGATATTCAACTTTGTTCTTATTCTCATGTCTTAATCTTTGTTCAGTTATATTTACATCATATTTAATTTTGTTCAGCTTGTGCTTTGTTTTGTATCCGTATATGAGCCTTTCGCTCACTACCGGTTCTTTATTTTTCTTATTCCTACCGGCAGGTGATCTTATTTAGGTGGGCTACCTATGGAAAGAGTGCGAGTTGCGATATTTGAAGATTTAAGTTGTATTTTTAATTTGTGAATTGTAAGATATTCGATTTTGAGAAGTTATATCGTTTTATTCAATTTTTAGTGGATTTTTAGATTAAGTGTATTTGTTAGGGATGTTAAAATAACAACTTGAGCAGCTCAACCTAAAAATACATTATTAATCAAAAACACCTAAAAAAATAAACAGCACCTCTAAGTCCTAGTATAAATAAACAGCAAGTGAGTGAAACAGGCATAGATCTCATATCATACACATACAGGTATAAAAACTGTACAAATAGAATTATTTTATGGTACTCACTTGCACAAACACGTACACAAAAGAACAAGAACAGAGCTTGTTACATGACTTAAGTAAAACATTGTTTTCGCAGACCTTAAAAACTTCGAAGCTAAACTGACAGTGCAACTATCACTTAAACAGATAAAACCTAGGTTTTACATATAAAAAGAGTAGAAATTAAAGGTGTAAAAAGAGCAGAACTTGATTTACAATCAATCACACAATTATAGAGTGCGAGTATATATTATCATAAGAGAATTGCCATCAAAGAAGCAGTACAAGCTATTAAATTAGAATATTAGTATATACCTTCATGGAATCTCCAATATTTGAGAGAGAGTTGATTGAAAGTCGATGTCGATAGAGTTAGGAATTAGGGATTTAGCATAGATAAGACAAGATGAATTAGGGATCTAGTAATATTGGAGTTTATTTGCGGCTAGCTTTTTAAATTTAGTTACTATTAGGTTTAGATAGTTGATTTGAGCCGGGTTATATACTTATATTTACTTGGGCCTAGATATTTGATTTGGGCCGGGTTATATATTTATATTCGGCTCCGTTCGTTAAAGCTCAAAATTAATTTTTTATTTTTTAAAAATTTGGGAATATCACTAAATTAGATATATCTTGACATCCGTACAATTGGATCGTCGGGAAATATTTTTTAAAAAATAGAAACAACAATTCGTGATAAAGCACTAGTTACTAGTACTAGTTAGAATAGTTGTGATCTACTAAGATCGACAACCAAATTAATTTTTTATTTTTTGAAAATTTGGGAATATCACTAAATTAGATATATCTTGACATCCG
Source organism: Kitagawia praeruptora (assembly GCA_037693485.1). Taxonomy (NCBI): domain Eukaryota; kingdom Viridiplantae; phylum Streptophyta; class Magnoliopsida; order Apiales; family Apiaceae; genus Kitagawia; species Kitagawia praeruptora. Next base: position 33,443,797 of record CM075346.1, on the reverse strand, counting down.
TACGGTTGGATCGTTGAGAAATATTTTTTAAAAAATAGAAACAACAATTCGTGATAAAGCACTAGTTACTAGTACTAGTTAGAATAGTAGTGATCTACTAAGATCGACAACCAAATTAATTTTTTATTTCTTGAAAATTTGGGAATATCACTAAATTAGATATATCTTGACATCCGTACGGTTGGATCGTCGAGAAATATTTTTTAAAAAATAGAAACAACAAATCGTGACAAAGCACTAGTTACTAGTACTAGTTAGAATAGTAGTGATCTACTAAGATCGGCAACCAAATTAATTTTTTATTTCTTGAAAATTTGAGAATATCACTAAATTATATATATCCTGACATCCGTACGGTTGGATCGTCGAGAAATATTTGTTAGAAAATAGAAACAACAAATCGTGACAAAGCACTAGTTACTAGTACTAGTTAGAATAGTAGTGATCTACTAAGATCTTCAACCAAATTAATTTTTTATTTCTTTAAAATTTGGTAATATCACTAAATTAGATATATCTTGACATCCGTACGGTTGGATCGTCGATAAATATTTTTAAAAAATAGAAACAACAAATCGTGACAAAGCACTAGTTACTAGTACTAGTTAGAATAGTAGTGATCTACTATGATCGACAACCAAATTAATTTTTTATTTCTTGAAAATTTGAGAATATCACTAAATTAGATATATCTTGACATCCGTACGGTTGGATCGTCGAGAAATATTTTTTAGAAAATAGAAACAACAGTTCGTGACAAAACACTAGTTACTAGTACTAGTTAGAATAGTAGTTATCTACTAAGATCTCTAACCAAATTAAATTTTATTTTTTTTTGAAAATTTAAGATTATCACTAAATTAGATATATCTTGACATCCGTACGGTTGGATCGTCGAGAAATATTTTTTAAAAAATAAAAACAACAATTCGTGATAAATTAATTGTTCGCGAACAGCTTGAGCTCGAATCGAGCTCGGCTCGGCTCGATCAAAGCTCGACTCGGTTCGTTAAGAAATCAGCTCGGTTCGTTAAGATCAAAACTCGGCTCGGCTTGACTTGTTAAGGTCAAAACTCGGCTCGTTTCGATCAAAGCTCGACTCGACTCTATTCGTGAACGGCCCTACTGATGTTCATGTTTCTCCAAGCACCCCGCAGTCAACTTACAAGCCTCCTGACTATATGTTTTTCCTATGCATCTGTCATGTGCGTATTACCTCATACACAAAAAAAATTCCTATTTTTAGATAAATAAATTAGCTCTTTTGCCCCAATAAGGTAATAGAAACCTCAATTTGTTTAAAAAAATTACATTTTATAAGGTTTGTATCTTTATTTTACATTTTTTTAATGTATCTCTATGCACAAGTTATGAACTAATAGTAATAGTAAAAATGTAATTCAAAGGGGTGTTTGGAAGTTAGAGGTTTGAGATGAAATTAGAAGTTTTGGGGTAGATTAGAGGTTTGACCAAATAAAACCTCTAATATGAGTGTTTGGTTGTTAGAGGTTTGAGTTAGATGTTTTGCATTAAAAAGATAATTTTGAAAAAGCTCATTTTAGGAGCTTTTTCAATTAGAGGTTTGCTATGTGTCACAAAAATTATTCAAAAAGCTATTTACCAAACACTTTTATTCAAAACAGCTAATTCAATCCGTTAGTCAAAACAGTTAATTCAATTCGCTAGTCAAAACAGCTAATTTAATCCGCTATCAGCTAACAGCTAACAGCTATCAGCTAATTTCCAAACAAGACCAAAATATATGTCATTATTATGTTCGATTTCATTACTATGCAAGTTGTAAAGAGTGCGACTATTGAAAACTAATTTATTCTATCCATCAGATCTCTAAGACTCCGTTTGGATTGGGGGTTTAGAATTGTTGGGTTGGGTTGGGTTCAAATTTAAAAATTCGATTTTGAAAGAAATTTAAAAGTAAAGTGTTAGATTTTGGAATTTTACGAAAGAATTAAAATAAAATTACATATTAAATCCAAAATCCAACACTTTACTTTTAAAATTTTCTCAAAAACGAAATTTTAAATTTGAACCCGACCCAACCCAACCTTCTCAACCTCCAATCCAACCGGACCCTAAAGGAACCGGACCCTAAAGGTCAGACAATATCATGGACAAACGTAAATTCTCCAAATCGTATCCCATAACATAGTCTTGTTGAGCCGTCAAACCAATAATAGTTACTCCCTCCGTCCCTTAATGTTTTTCCTGTTTTGACTGGACACGTTTGCCAATGCACACTTTTAATCGTTAATATCTTGAATTTCGTATTAATATTAAATATAAAAATTTCACTATATTAAAGTACTTATAAATACGAATCCAACAAGATCACTCATGACTATATTTGGTCTTATAGATTAGACGTAAATTAGTAATTTGTCTCATGTTATGAATAGTCCCGACATATGAAACGAGAATGATAATATGAGACGGAGGGAGTAGCCTTTTGAAAGTTGGTCCAAGTACGCCGGCAGACCTCACTGTAAGGCAAAAATAATTTAAGCGGTGGTAATCCATAAATAAGTCATCTTCGTCCAAGTGTAGATCGGCTCCTCCAGCAAAATTAAATGAAAAAATCGGAAAGTTAGATTTTTGCACTTCTTCAACCGATCCATAGTAACAATACTCGTCTCTTCGATCAAAACCCCTTATATTTAGTGCTTCTGAAATGCGTGAATAAACTTTGCGATACGCTGTGTCTGCTACCCATGTTTTGATACTGCCACTGTCAATTACCAGGGGCGGGGCTGGGGTGCGCGGGGTGAGCGACCGCACAGGGCCCCCAAAAATATAGGGCCCCAATTTTTTTTCCTCCTTATATATATATTGAAATTTTGATCAAAAAAATTCAGATTACTTCATAATTTTTCTTTTGGCTCTGTCAAAAAAAAAAATATTTGACAAGTTTAATTAGTAAAGTTGGAAAATATTGAGAGTAACAGTATATAAAGGTAAATTAATTACTGTAATGTTTAAATATATTACCATAAATTGAGTATTGATCATCTTGAAAAGTTGAACAGTTTAACGTTTTTATTTTTTAATGTATCTCTTTGCGGACAATTCATATAAATGAAGGGCCAAATTTTAAGACCTCGCACAGGGCCCCAAATTTGTTTGCCCCGCCCCTGTCAATTACCACTCCAGTGCCACCTTCATTTCCTTTTTTAGCAAATACTTTGCGGTCTATAGGAAGACATTCTTCTCCCAAGCTTATGCTCTCTAGGGAAATTCGGTACTGAGCATCGTCTATATGAAGAGGTGTCGTGCTACCACCTTGTACATCCGCGTCGCCTAATGTGAGTCCGGCATAGGGATGGAAGTTATCAGTCACCTTTCCATTGATATAGTAAGAGAATTTCTTAGCTCCCAACTCATGGAGCCTATGGACAATGGATGGATATGGTGGACTAAGTCCGAAAATTCCGTAAAAGTTGTCTTCACCAAATAGACTACCACTTCCTCTGTAATTTAAACCCATTATCACTTTATCTACTGAAGCATTCTCAAAAATAAACCTATCATACAGCACGTAGCTTTCTAATTCGTGGCCGTCGCCATAACGGCTCCGGCACATGCAAATGTTGGAATTACAAAAAACATTTGATATATTTTTGCATATATCACTACCACAGGATACATAGTTGGAAGTAGATGAGGTGCGTGGTGAATACTTGAATTCTCGTTCTAGAGAATCTCCGATCACCCATATAAGGCGACTGCCAGTGTCCATGGCCAAATATTGTATGACAGGTGGTTCACCTATGGATAAATTAACAAAGAAGAGATGTTGGTGTGTGGAGGTGGGTGTTATTAGTTGAGCATCAATACTATTTTCCTGTTGGAAAGTTGCAATCCGTTTAATTACGTATTCATCATTTCTCTCTAAGAAGTTTTGGAAGTTATCAGATTTATGAAAAGAGAGTGAGGGCGAGAACCGATGAACGAGTGGTAATGTAACTCCTCTACTTGACTTGATGTTTGCATTGACTAAAGATAAAAAATGTAAGAAAATCGACAATAAGTATGGCGTGGTTGCCATTTTAATTAATTTTGTTTTTTTACGTTGCAGAGATGTATGTATAAGATTAATTAGGAAAAGCGGAGATTTGTATCATGCAATGTAACTTAGAATCATGCCGAATGTACCAGTAAACCACTTTTTACTACATGCGACATGTGCAAAAGGTACCTGTTAACAACCACTTGAATATTGTTAGGGTGAAGTAACTACTTCTTTTTGCTAATTTATTAGGGTGAAGTAATTACTTGTTCAAGCTTATGCTTAAACACAGCCTCCACAAATTTTTAAAGAATTGGATTGTTAGGATTAAACTCAAAAGCTTTAACAATAATTGAATTTAACATATCAAATCTAAATTCAATCAAATGTTAAATATTTGGGAAAATGAATTTTTTTATCACTGAATTATTGACCTTTTTAGAAACCTACCACTCAACTATAAATTTTGTTTTTTACTCACTAATGTTAGGTCCGGTTTTCTTTTAGTCATTAAACTTAGATTCAGATTTTGTTTTACTCACTAAACTTAGGTTCGGATTTGATTATTAGCATTATGTTAATTTTTTTACTCACTAACCTTAGGTTCGAAGTGGAAAAGTCAATTAAATCTTTAATACTTAAAAATGATGCATTATAGAGGACAATTTGTTAAATTTTAATACTTAAAAATGATGCATTAAACTTTATCTTGAAAATAAATCGATTATATTTTAATAATATATAGTCCACATTAAACTTTATCTTGAAAATAAATTGATAAATTTTAATAAGATAAAGTTTGCATTAAACTTTATCTTGAAAATAAATCGATAAATTTTAATAAGATAAAGTCTGCATAAAATTTTATCTTGAAAATAAATCGATAAAGTTTAATAAGATAAATTCTAATTTAATGATGTATTAAGTGGTAAGTTTTCCTCTCTAATGCATCATTTCAAGTATTAAAGTTGCAATCGACTTTTTCACTCTAACATCCCTCTCAAATTTAATTTTATATTCCTACTCCCTCTGTCCCACCCATTTCTTTACATAAAAAAATGCGAGTCTGCACTACTACAAATTTTAACTTGCATAGCGCTTGTTTTTTTACCTTACATAGCGTTTTTAAGCGGTATGTAAGCCAGCGCTATGTAAGTTCAATTAACTTGCATAGCGTTTTTTTTTGCGATGTCTAAGTACATTACTTATATAGCGCTTTTAGAAGTGGTATGCAAGTAACTGTTATCCAAGTGCCATTTGTTATATAGCACTTTTACAAACGCTATTTAAGCCTTTTAAATTAAAACAACATCACTTACATAACCCTTTGGGAAACGCTATCCAAGCTTTAAATTTTTTTTAAAAAATCTAATTTTATCCATTTTTGCCATTTTTTAACCTGTACTATTCCTTAAAAAATCAAAATTCATATATACATTAAAATTTCACAAATGCCAATTAAAATCCAAAAATAAACTAGACTATCAACTTAAAATACTTTTGTATAATTAAAATAAATTCCAAATATCAACAACTTACATAATCTTTTAAACAAGATCAGTACTTACAAATAAAATATTCCGTATCTATACATAATAAACCTAATGCTTAGAACAGGAGCTCCGCCTCGTTCCCCATTTTCATCACCACATACAACATACATAGCCATCGGCAGTGACTGATTTTCTGGTTCAGTTTCTTCTAGTTTACTCTGTGCCAGTGTTTTCCGAGTGCGACACATTACATATGGGCCTACCCAAGATCCAGGAGAAAGGAGTTTTCCAGCTTGAAGTAGGTTGTGTATAGAGAAAGCTGATGCCTCAGAATCACCAAAATAGTGTAAGATCTCTATATAGTCTTCATTCAGTGGCTGCATCATTAGCACGTAAACAGTTATCAAAGTGGTAATTTGACAGTGTGTCAACCTCCTTAAAATCATAGTTCAGACATCTTAATTTACGTATCAATAGTTCAGACATCTTAATTTAAGTATCAATAGTTCAGACTACAAACTATAGATCAAAATCCACTAACTTACTAAGCTTCATAACTACTAGCATACTACCCTGTTCTATTTTACAAATACCTTCTCAAATGATTTTCTCCAATTTCTGCCCAGCCTTTGGATAACAAGTGCCTGAAAGACAATGAGATCTGTTATTCACTTTTTTCCATCTACAAATTACAGTATTACAAAAATTACCAAGTCCTATTAAATAAATTGAACACTACTAAAACTAAGTAACACAGCTTAATACCTGAGCTACATGCAAGAATCTGACTGCTTCAAAGCATAAAATAACCCGCACAAGTAGTACTGAGCGAGATATGTTCAAATAAAAAACTCGAGGATGTTTTGATTCGAATGATTGTTACATCAATATGTTCAATTAACCTGACACAATAGAAATTTTAATTCATCAAGAGAACAAACATATGTTTAGTAATAGTACAACGAGAAGTCGTGAACTATAATTTACAAAAATACAATACGATCAAACTGAATGTGATGAATTTAAGCATTGATTTAAATAGCAGAAATAAAGTTCAAATTTAGAGCTCCGATAATTTAGCAAAACCAACAACATACATGTAAAGGGAGTTATTGGTTAATCACCTGGGATAACATCGTATGCATCTCGAAGCTCGCGATCATCCTCATTCTTAACCTGGTCTAATTGCCCAAATGTAGGTGAGTTGTGATAGGTATTGGATTTTAAGGAACAAAATGTTGACCGCAAATGGTCATTGAGCTCTTGTATTTGTCTATCGTGAGGGTAGTTTGGTGAACATGACTGGAACTGACAGTAGGCTGAATGCAACATTTAATGAATCTCTGGTAGTACTCTTCCAGAATGCTCTTCATATTTTACCCAGTAACTGTGCAGAAGGGCTTTGAAATATCAGAAAAAATCTTTGCCTGCAGTAGTAGTGGAAAAGGAGAGTGCAAATGATGAGTATGGTCATGAAACTCGAAGAATATTCTGCTTTCTTAAGAGTGAATACTCCCAGGACAACTGTTTGCGTCAGCAACAATGAGAAGATCATTGAAATATGTGTAATAGGCCAATAAAGTCCACCGGTGTCGTATTTTGTGATGTATGGATTGATAAACTGAAAGGGGCAATTGTACATTTTCAGATACAGAACAAATTATACAGACTGAAATTTTAGCCTATCAGAGGAATAATAATAGAAGAGACAGGAAAGAAGAAATAGCAAGGGTCTTGAACAAAAACAATAAACTTATTCTACTTGCCAGAAACAGATAATGTAGTGAAAATCCTCTAAATACAAAAATTATTGCCACATTGAACTGTCCATATATCCGACCACAACAGAGAATATACACACAAATATAGTCAACCAATATTATGAACTATTTGCACAACAGAGAATATACACACAATATCACGACATAGGTTCAATTAGAATAATTAAACACACTATAAAACACAAAACACACAGAACTATCCAAATTTAACAATTCAGATTACTAATTAACATCTAATTTTTTTTTAAAACAAATCAAATGAAAGATAAAATATTTCAAAGAGAGAGGGGGGGAGCGAAGGAGGGAGGGAGAGAGAGAGTGAGAGATGGACCGAGGGAGAGAGAGAGATGTAGTGAGGGGAAATGGGAGAGAGAGAGGAGAGGAGAGAATACAACATCAGTTGGAGATCGATGGAGACCGATTATAGAGAGAGTGAATCAACCTTTGGAGATTGAAAACTGAATGGTAGTTTCTAATTGTATGACTCACAGGTTCTAATTAGGGATTCAATCAAATCAGGGATGGGTTGTGAAATTTGAGAGAGGGAGAGAGAGGTCAGAGCGGCGAGAGAGAGAATTAGAGGGAGGGAGAGAGAGGTCACAGCAGTGAGCAGCGGCGAGAGGTAGATTAGCCGATCAAGTTATTTAATTGTAGTATTTTAAATACTTACGATAGGTTTACTAATAAAACGTTTTCACAAACGCTATGTAAATGTAAAGAAATATTCAAAAAGCTATGAAAATTAAAAAATATTACTTAAAATACGAAACCTATTATAGCGCTTTTAGAAACGCTATGTTAGTGTTCTCTTACATAGCGCTTCCTTATTAAACGCTATGTAAGCATTTTTTATTTTATTTTATTTTTATTTTATTGTGATATATAATTACTTACATAACACTTTTCTAGAAACGCTATCTAAGTAACATACTTGCATAGCGCATCCAAAAAAACGCTATGTAAGTGGTGTATCCTAAGTTGACATGTGTAGTAGTGCTGACACGCATTTTAAGGTGCATTTTAAGGATAGTTCTTTAATTTATTTTTGATATTTTTTTTTTGTATAAAAATAGGATTGTTCTATTTTTATACAAAAAAAAGAAAATATCAAAAATAAGTTATAGAACTATTCTTAAAATGCACCTTAAAATCCATGCCAGAAATTGATCCGCAAATGTAAAGAATTCAAAGGGACGGAGGTAGAGGGAGTATATCTTAGTAAAATTTAACTTATTATGATTTTCAAAATATAGTAAAATATCGATAAATGAATATTCGTTAAACGAATAACGTTGTTAAATGAATATATTTTTTCGATCTCAACATAATAGAAACATTGTATTTTTGACCTCGAGTAATTAATATATATTTTCGACCCCATGTTTATTCATTTATCGAGGTTTAACTGTAAAGATAAATTTTAGAGAGGATAACTTTATCTTCTTAAACTTGTCCTCTATAATGCATCATTTTTATCGAGGTTTAACTGTGAAGATAAATTTTAGGGAGAATAAAAATTGCCCTCTATAATGCATCATTTTTAACTTTTAAATATTAAAGCTTCAATTGACGGGCTTAGCAAAAAAAAAAAAGTCTTCAATTGACTTTTTCACTCCGAACCTAAGGTTAGTGAGTAAAAAAATTAACATAATGCTAATAATCAAATCCGAACCTAATTTTAGTGAGTAAAACAAAATTTGAACCTAAGTTTAGTGACTAAAAGAAAAACAGACCTAACTTTAGTGAGCAAAAAAGAAAAATTCACAGTTAAGTGGTAGGTTTCTAAAAAGATCAATAGTTCAGTGATAAAAAAATTTCTTTTCCCTAAATCTTGTTTAAATTTTGAAAATCAAATGTAACATAAAATCCTTTATAAAATCATATAGAGTCCTGTTCTACTAAAAACTAAACTAAAATAAAAACTAAAAACTATTCCAACTCATCATCAATAATTAAAGTAACCCGACCCAATTATACATACATGCTCGTATATAAACAAATATCAACGTCACTTCTTTCTAAGTCATTGTCTCACTCCGGCCACTATTCTCACTTTTACGATTACATTTTTTCTATATTACAATAGATCTAATTCTTCTTCTTGTAAACTTTTTGATAGATAATAGTTTATTAGCTAACTCATGCATTATTCTCAGATACATGAATCATAAAGATCAGTAATTTTTGCAATATGAATAAGTGATGTCCAGATCGAAATTCGTCGTTCATTGTTCATCATCGATATAAGCTTGTCATCGTCGATAACTATTGTTCATCACTGATTCGTTGTTCGATGATCTATTGTTCTTAATATAATAAATTTTATTAAGAAATCACTAAATCATATTACAGAATTCAACCGTTTATATTATAGCAATCAATAATTTATAAGGTGAAAATCATCGACTATTACCAGTTCAGCAAAAGATCTAAACTTTAATATACACACACATGCACATAAACTCATATCTATAAATCATCATTGGAGACGATGACGAACAGAAATGATGAGAAAAGCCACGACGATAATGACGAAAGTAAACAATGAACAGAAGCTCGCCGGAGCTTGGAATGGCAGAGGAAGAAGATGATGAAGATGGTGCCCCTGCGGGGCCAGAGGTTGGAAAGAAAAAGGAGGAGAAAAATTCAAGCTCGCCGAAGAAGATGATCGGAGGTCGTCAGAGAAGAGGGTGGTAGTGACAGTGGGTGTGGGTGAGTTGGGTTTATGTGTGGGAGAGTGTATTTAAATTGGGTGAGTATTTAAATGAGGTCATTTGATTTAATTAGATCATAAGGCTAATAGAGGTTTCTAATTTTTAATTTAAAAGTGGTTTCTATTTGACCACTAGCCTATATATATGTATGCACTACAAGAAAAACTGAAGCATACAATGGTTTTTGCCCGTTGTCTGATACCCTGGATTGGAGTTGTCTATTGAGACGCTGTCTCTTATCAACCTCAGACAATGGTACACAAATCGTTGTCTGATATCCGTAACAACAACACACCATGCTCATAAAGCATTGTAGCACACCCAGAAACCACAACGAATCTGGTAAAAAACGTTGTTCTTATGGTGATATTACAACGATTTGGTAAACTTTGAATGTTGTTAGATTTTAATATGCACAACTGTTTTGCTAAATCAGAGGCACACGAAGTCAACGTTCACACAACGTTTACCTATGATACAATTCGTTGTCTTCATATTTTTTGTACAATGTTTAGAAGCTTCAAAAGTGTTGTTATAAACAAAATGCACAAGTGTTTTTAGCCCACCCATATTTTGTTCTATTGTGTGTTAAGAATTTAGACAATGGTCCTTCAGATTTATACTGTCGTCTTTCTTCTTCTTCCACAGTAGTTCATTTTTACACACAACACTTTTATAAAGATTGCTATTGTAAGATATGATTTACAACATGTTTTCTTATAAATGCTCTCATTGGCTGAAAATAAACTAGACAATGCACCAATAAAATAGTACCATTACGACCAATATTCGCTATTACAACACTACAAGAAAACAGTTAATAGACATCACCCCTTTAACATCGGTTGCATTTTTTACCGATGTTAAAGGTATATTTTACATCGGTTTTTCTATAACTGATGTTAAAGCAGGTTTTAGACATCAGTTGCACTTTAAACCGATGTCTCAACCACTTTTTAAAAAAATAAAAAAGCACGCGGATGCCCACTTTCCCTCTTTTACTTACAAAATTGGCCCTTTCTTTTTTCATTTCCCCCCTTAGACATTTCCATCTCTCCCGCTCCTCTGCTAAAACATTTCCCCCGCTCCTCTCACTCATTTCACCTCACTAAAACTAAATACATTTCATCTCACTCAAACTAATTCACTCACAAACTAGCTAATTTGAAGAACCCTAGCTAGTTTACAACCCCCAAATTCAAATCCTAGCTTACAAGCCCCCAAATTCAAAATCCAATTAGGTCGAACCAATTAGCTTTCGATTCTGTTAATTGGTTACAGAGGAGGCTCAAATCCGCTCAAAACCCTTATCTATCTCGAATAATCCGCTCAAATTAGTAAGTATTTTACTTACTTTTGTTTGAGAATTCAAATTTTGGTTTTTAATTTAAGTTTTTTTGACAGATCTGTTGATTCTTAAGCTTGGGTCATCTCCAAAAGTAAGTGATTGTTCAGATTTACTGTTATAGATGTTATAGACTGTGTGGAGGTGGGGCAAAGCAGTTCATATGGAAATGATTTGTTAGGGAATGAGTAATTTAGACTGTGTGATTGTTAACTAGCCGCGGGGCTAAAAGCTTATTCAGAAAAGAGCCCTTAACCTATATATACATGATACATATACTTCTGTGGGTTTTGGTTTGAGAGATTTGGTGGAGATGAGTAAAGAGCCAAGAGTTAAGCTTTTGGATAGTGGTGAACCAGTTGAAGTACAATGCACTGAAGAGGGCTTTTTTGGTTCTTGGCATTCGGGTAAGTCTTATTCTTGTGCTAAGGGTTTTCGAAAAATCGAATACGATGATATTATTGATATTGATGATAATGGTTGTCGTGTTAAGCTTACTGATAAAGTTAAAGTTTCTGGTTTTATTGAAGGGGTAGAGGGTTTAGATAAAGGGTTGGGTTCAGATTATCGTGGCTTGATACGTCCGGTAAAAAGTCTGCCAGCATTTTAAAAAATCTGATTCTGCAAAAGTTCCTCAAGATGAACAAAATAGGTTGTCTAATATCATAGTTGTAACTACATCATATGAGCAGTCTCATGGATGTAATGGTGAACAGACAAAAGATTTTCCTAATCATTATAGTGGTGTGTTTGACCCTGAGTACTGTCCTCAAGCTGTTATTAACTATTATTCATTTGTCATTAAGGAAATTAATGTGTACCCTAGAGATCATGATAAGATCAAGGATATGCAACTGAAAGCAAAGAAACACCTATCTGCTGTAGGGTGGAAGTTATTTATGTTTTACAGAATTAGTGCGCACAGGCTAGCAGGCACTTGTGCTTTCCTGGTGGCAGGTCAGTACAATTACGATATGTTATTATTATTATTATTATTATCCATTAGGGTTGATGGCGCTGCTTGTTGCTAGCTTGATTTTCATCTCGATAAAATCATTCAATTTCCTATGTTAGGAATAATTCATGAGTTGTGATGTTAAGAATAGAATTTTACTTATACTTCTTGTATATCCTGATCTTATAAAGGATTTAGCACTTTGTATAGGAAATATGTGTTAGACAGTTATCTGTAAGGTTTAGTCAGGAATGAACAGTGTATCAGAGACTACATGTCAGGAACTGAGATCGAATCCTGATACGTCAAGTCAAATACTGATCAAGTACTGATAGGATGGTTATATCCTGATGCAAGGTGAAGTCCTGATGTCAGTCGTGTTACTGATGATGTCATTATGGATGCTACAGAAACTGGCAAGTGCTATAAAACAGGATCTTTGTTTGAGGAACAAGCAAGAAGATATTATGAAGGGAAGAATTTTCTATTGATGGAAAGTATCAATTGGACGGCAGAACATTGTCATATATAGATTATCTTTCTGTTATTAGTTGATAGATAGCATTATAAATACTCTCTCTATATCATTGTAAAAAGTGTTCAGTTCGTGAGGTTTGTAATCGTAAGTATACGAGAGTGCAAACAGAGAGAAATTTATTTTGTCAACAGCTGCTAAAGGTATTGTACACCTTTGGTAGAGTTTGTATTTGATCTTATTAATACAAACAGAGTTTGATTCATTCGTTTATTCTTGTTCATATAATCAAGCAAAAATCAGACACGATTATATAACTTGTATTCAACCCCCCCCCTTCTACAAGTTATTCGAGTTAACAATTGGTATCAGAGAAGGTTGATTTCGAATAATCATAAATATTTGCAATCATGTCTGGTTACAAGGATGGGAATACTAAGATTCCTATGCTCAAGAGAAACGAATATACTCTATGGGAAGTAAAGATGTTGCATCATCTGGAAGCAACAGATCCTGATTATCTTGACAGAATCAGAGATGGACCTTTTGTTCCAACAAAGGTCGTTGGACAAACAACTGTTGATGGTGTGGTTGTTCCAGAACATACAGCAGAGAAGCCAAAATCTGAGTGGTCAGATAAGGACAAGGAGAATGTTCTTAAAGATGCTAAAGTGAGAAACATATTATTCAACAGTCTTGATTCTGTTCTCACTAACTATGTTCTCTCTTGTAAAACTGCTAAGGATATATGGGACAATCTTAAGGTTCACTGTGAAGGAACTAAGCCTGTCAGGAAGAATATGAGGACACTACTTATACAACAGTATGAGTACTTTGAATCCAAGTCTGGTGAGTCACTTACTGATACCTTTGATAGGTTTACAAAACTCATCAATGAGATGGCCATGCATGGTAAATATTATGACTTGGAGGATATGAATACAAAGTTCATGAAAGCTTTGCCTGATTTCTACAATGAGAAGATATCTGCGATTGAGGAAGCTAATGATCTTGATGAGATATCATTAGAGGCAGTATATGGAAAATTGAGAGCTTATGAACTTGACAAGCAGCAGAAGAAGAGCAGGAGTGAAGGAAAGATGAAGACTATTGCACTTACTGCTCAATCTAAATTAAAGAAGCTTCCTGAAGAACAGCATGAAGAGATTGCTGTAAAGAACTCAAGGAAGAAGAAAAGCAAAGAAAGTTCTGAGTCAAAGACTACTGATATGGACTCTGACAACAATGATTCTGAATCTGAGATGCAGGAACTCTTTTCTATGTTTGCTAAAGCCTTCAAGAAAGGAAGATTCAACAATAGAAGATTTAGCAAAGGACCTTTTCAAAATAAGGAGGAGAAGAAGAGTGACAAAGGCAAAGGTACAATTGTCAAGCTTGATAAGGCCAAGATCAAGTGCTTTAATTGCAGCGAGCTTGGACACTTTGCTAGTGAGTGTAAGAAGCCTAGGAATTCAGGAAAGGGTAATGCACTTATGGTCACACAGAAGGATTGGGCTGATTCCTGGAGATGAATTGGATTATGACAACATTGCACTGATGGCAAATGTTTCAGACAAACCTGGATCTCCAAAGAAAACTTCTCCATCCTCTGTTAAGGTATCGCTTCACTCTCTTGATTCATTTGATAGCTTAAATTCTGATGAAATTAGATCTATCTATGCTGAGTTTAAGAATCTTATGACTAATTTTAGAATTCTTACTAGTGAAAGAGATGAACTTAAGGTTAAGAATGATAAGTTAGTTGATAGAAATAATTTTCTTGAATCTGAGTTAATTCAAATGGAAGAATACAAGTTAAGTTCTGATAAAGCTAAGCATGATTACAGTGTTATTCTTGAGGCTTATGACTATGTCAGAAAAGAACTAGAGGAAGAGAGAGATGTGATTAAGACCATTAACATTTCTGGTAAAAAGACACAAGAAATCATCGAAAATGGAATTCGTGGTAAGGTTAATGGTTTAGGTTTTGATAAGGCTAGACAAGAAGAAAAAGTAGCTATTGTCAATGATGATAGTAAAGTAGAAGCTAGCACATCTAAATCTGAAGGTAAGAAAATTGTTTCTGAAATTAATCATGTTAAATTTGTTGATTCAAAAGGTACCCCTGTTGTACACAAAAGGATTAACAATAGTAATTCAGATAAGAAAGTGTTAGAGAAACCTAAGAATGTAAACATAGGGTTTCTGTCTAAGTCTCAGTTGAAACAGAGATTAGATGGTCTTTCAGAGTCTAGTAAGACCAAAAGAAATAGGAATGGAAAAGAAGGTATTAACAAAGAGAATAATTACAAGAATGTACCTGATGCACCTAAGAAAAAATGCTATAAGTGTGGAAATCATAATCATTTGGCCCTAGACTGCAATCAAAAACCTTCTTGGAAAACTGAGTCCAGATTCCCTGTGACAGCCCCAAATCCGGGGTCATAAATCTGGGCCATCACGGACCAATTTCCATTCAATATCAATATCCCTTGGGTCTTTTTTTTTTTATATCATTTAATGCTTAAACAGTTGACCCCACACTAATACACACACACACCAGTCATATGCTCAGAGAACAACATTTACCATAACAAAAGTTTAGAGTTGAAAGTTAAAAGAGTTATTACAAACCAGGATCATACTTAAGTACATTGTTGAATAACACTTCGACATGAAGCATTTCAACAACCAAAAGTTTATTACATGCCTTCATACTTAATTATACATAAGCCCTTGGAACCCATCTGCCTCATCACTACCTCCGGAATCGATGCTAACGAGCTCTCAGAAGGTCGCCTTCCCCCTACCCTCTTGCGGGGCGTTCTGCGCAGTATCGACATACCTAGCTGTATATAGATAAGTAGCAAGAGTGAGCTATAATAGCTCAGCAAGATAATATTGTAAACTAGAATTTAAAATATAACCAAGTATACATATATTTAAATATGTAAGTGGTAACCAATTATAAACTTTAAGGGACAATAAAACTCTTATTTAATAATACATCATCCACTTACTATTATAAGAAAGAAATCTAGGATAATATAGTATCAGTTTCTCTTCTTAAATAATATAACAATCAATATACCCTTTCAGTGTAATATTTCAAGATAATATGAATACTTGAATAACTCTCTCTCTATCATCTTATCATTTCCTTCTTATGCAACAATTTATAAATTAATATAAAATCAGTTTCTCTTCATCTATAACAATAATTCCATCTTTCATATCATTTTCTCTTTTCAGTATACCAATCTGACTTTATCATTTATTCTTTATTCAAATATTGTGGGGGTTTTCACTGTTGCCGAATACGTGAGGCACGATGATCAGTCGTCCTCTGTATCCGTCCCTTTTTACTACCGGTAGAAGGAGGAAGGTACACCACTACATCCCCCTGGAGGAAGGTACACCACTACATCCTCCTTCGGCAACTCTTGGGCCGAATTAAAAATATTGATTGCTGGACTGTGCAGCACACAGCCTCTTACGCTTTTTGTTGCTATCCCCCTTTTTGTCAAATCGGCATTCTATTTACTAAATGTCATTCCACATTTCCATTTTCTCGCTTTCATTTCCACATATCATTCACTCATCTCATTTCCATTCTCGCACATTATTTCTATAAAATATATACATAACATAATACTTTGATTATGATTCAGACATCTCTTTTATATTCAAGAATTCAAATATGCTTTTATATCCATAACATATTCCGTCTACTTTAAGAGTAGTAATTAATAATCAAATAATATTTATTAAACCACTAACACTAAAAAGAATATTTTTAATATAGTATTATAAACCATATAACCCTAGATAACAACTGATACCATTCTCTTCCATACCTCTTTAGTTTCCCAAAATCAAGGAAATATATTCTTTGCAACATAACAACAATAGCATCATATATATATATTCCATAATGTCATTTTTATTCCGAGGATAAATAATCTTCAAAGTAGGGATAGAAGAATCTTGCCTCTGTTCCGGTATCCTGACTGTATGGTTTGGGGCTCTTCCGAAGTTTCTATAAACACAAAAGGACCGTCGTTAGAATACCACATCTCTTACCCACTACATTCTTATATAACAAGACCCTTTACACTTCAATATATGTTTAACGTATTACTATTACCCCAAAGGTTCAAGAACTTCATCATTTATAGTTTCAATCGAAGTTTCAGGGGTTTTCACCATTTCCCCTAACGACCACACTTAACTGTAAAAATTCTCAGAAAATATGGATTTCGAATTTTAATGTAAGGTCAACTGTCAAGGGTCCTCTGACCATCCTACTACACTATCCCAAAATTTCGTGGCTTATAAAACTGCCTAAGTATGGTAACTTTAACCTCAAAGTTGATACAATTACGTTTTCTCGGTTATCGAACGTCTTTCACTAAAACTGACTTTTCTCCTAAACCGGTCATCAGATTTTAATGCACCTTATATCAAAACGATCTATGAACTAAGCTCTATCATTTCCTGGTCAATTGGTAACCTAGGCAGTGAGGTACTATACGAATACAGGGGTCACAAAACAGGGCAGATTTCGTCCTAACGAAAATCGGACATTATAACGGCTATATTTTCATACTTTCCAAAAATCAAACTCCTCCAAATCAATCATCCACCTTATACACCATCACCTACACCATGTGGTATACATCCCATCCATGGTTACAAATCCACAACACACAATTTCCATATCAAAACAAACCATTTATAACACATAATCATCATAAACATTATATTAACACCACTTAACTACCAACCACTTCAATATCTACCATAAATATAAAAGGGCAAGGGTTGTTATACCTCTTTGAAGCTTGAAGAACACTGAATAAGCTTTGGGTACTCCTTAAACACTCCTAATATAGCTTGAATCAACTAAATGAACCATTAAAACAAAGTTAATTCCAAGATTTCACTATTCATCAAGCAACTTTGAGAATTTCTTTACCTTACTAAATAATGATGGATGGCTATGAAACTTTGTAAATCTCTCTTTCTATCCTCCAAGAAGCTCCATGAATTATCTCTTGATTTAATGTTGAAGCTAGCTAGGGTTTTGAATTTTTGTTTTTCTTTTCTATGGTTTTTGCCGAATGGAAAATGAAGGAGAAAGGGAGAGAGATTTTTGTTGCTTTCTTGATCTTATCTCAACTTCTCTTCATCTCTTGAATAATCTAGAGTTTAGTGGATAATTTCCTTGGTTAAAGACTAAATTACCCTTAAATTTAGTTAGTGGAAAGTGATGTAATGTAGGTGACCTCATAATCCCTTTTTCTTGGTTTTCTTTTCTAAGTTAAATCCTAGGAATCTTAGTATAGGATAATGGGATAAGTATCCTTGTTATATTATTCATCTTGGTTGCTTAATCTCCATACTCGTCTAATTGTGATTCGTTCCGAATGTACCTCATTATCTCAGTGGTTTTGAAACCATTTACGAATCCAATTTCCCTTGGCATTCTCTTAACTTAATAATCCTTTGGTTTAACCTAAATTCACTAATCCCTCAATATGTAATTCTTATAATATTTCCATGCTCCTTAATATCCAATAGAAGCTTATTCGAAATCAAAATCCTCAAAATCCATGTTTTAGGAATTTCTGAAATCTAACGTCATTTCGAGTCACTTATTTCCATTGTACAACAATAATATGGTTTTTGTTTATTCATTTTATATTTCCATTATAGAGTACCTATATACCATTTCTCTAAATCCTTGAAATTTACTATTCATGTGACCACTGTAGCATTACTAAAGTTAGGGTTATTACATCCTTCCCCCTTAAAACGATTCCGTCCCGGAATCACGTCAGAAATGTCCATAGATACCTTTTCATCTACACCTTATAACTTCTATACCACTTTCTCCATCCTTTTTCCTTCATAATATCTCTATCTTGTTTGCACAGAATACACCAACATAAACTTGCTTGTCATTCATCAACATTCCTCCTTTGGTTATGGGTATCGGCCACCACATTGGCCTCCCCTGAATGGTAGTGTATCTCACTTTTGGTTTATCCCTATGTTAATCTCTATCATGACATAAAATATACACACTTCGATCTTATTATATCTTGTATCTGTAAAATCCTCCAGAAATTTGACTATAACATTATTCCTTGAAATAATTGTAAGAAATACTATCTATAATATATATTTCCTGTTCGTATTTAAATAAGTCTATGGTTTACCCCCAAAATACTATTATTCTCCTTTTCATAGAATTTCTAACCCCTAACAGATACTGATTTTCCTTATCTAGATTATCAACCTACCTATACCATTCATTGACCACATTGATTCCTAACCAAACATTTACACTAAAAATTTAAATACTAGAAAAATGTTCACCTGCATCTGTATCCGACTTTCTCAATGCCTCTCCTAAAGTCATATTGTACACCCTGGCAGTAGGTCTATTTGAAGCAGTCATACTTTGTCCTGGCGCAGACGACCCACCAGAACGACAATCTCTAGCAAAATGTCCTAGTCTTCCACATTGATAACACTTGACATCACCCTTATCAGCTGATGGACACCTGTCTTGATAATGCCCTTTATGTCCACACTTAAAGCAAGTTACTCCTAACATCTTACACTCTCCGATATGCTTCTTACCACACGTGTTGCAATCTGGCAATGGTGGTCGCGATTGATTAGACTGAAAGGTTCCTGTGGATCTACCACCCTGATTCACAGTCTCACTGGTAGCCTTATTATTCCCTGACTTTCCTCCAAACTGGGGTTTTTGTCCTTTACCAAATTTGTTAAAGTAGCCTCCCTCACTTGAACCTCCCTTTGGACCTTCAAATTTTCTTTTCTTGTTCTCTCGACCTAATTGGGTTTGTTCACTCTCAGCCTCGATAATAGATGCCTTCTGAACCACCGCAGCATAATCATTCAACTCAAATGGTGCCACTCTCGTTCGTAGCCATGGTTTCAATCCTTGTTGGAACCTTTTTGCTCTTTGTTCTTCAGTACGCACAAATTCAGGAACAAACCTAGACAGTTCTGTAAATTTAGTTTCATACTCTGCCACTGATAGGTTTTCCTGTTTTAACTCTAGAAACTTTATTTCCATTTGGTTTTCCAGGTACCTAGGGGAGTACTTTTCTAAGAACACCCTAGTAAAACGCTCCCAGGTTATCACTCCCGCTCCTTCTAGATTCTTTTTAGTTTCCCACCAGTAATTTGCCTCTCCCTTTAAGAGATAGGCTGCAAAAACTGTTTTCTGGTCTTCTTCTATCCTCAGTATCTCAAAAGCTTTTTCCATCTCTTTTAACCAGGCTCTGGCTACTACTGGGTTAACAGTTCCCTCAAACTCTGGGGGTTTTAATGACTTAAAGGCACGAAAAGAGTTAGCTGCCTGGTTGGGAAGAACAGGTGGTTGTGGCGGATTCTGTGGATTAGCGAAATTCTGCCTCAATAGTTCCATAAATTGGTTAAAAGGGTCACCACCCTGATTTCCCTGTTGACCAGTTGATTCATCTTCTTCTTCCTCATGATCTTGTTCATTATGAGCGTTTTCACCCTGCCTATTATGACTTCCTTCCTCTCTCTCATTCTCCCTTGCATTCATTCTATTATTACGCTTAGGCGGCATGATTCTGTATATAACAATATTCTTCATTAATCACCCAAATTTAGGGTACAACATACATCATTTCCATATATTCACAACTATATCATTAGTTAACTTATTTATGCATCACAGTTAATATCTAGTTATAATACTACCTCATTAAATAAACTTATCACTTTTAACATAATAACCTTTTCATTTAAGTCAATTACCTGTCATACATTAATATTTTCAAATCTCAACACTTAGTATCAAAATATGATAAAATTAGGCAAAATACATAAACTTCATTAATTTACATAAATATTTTACAACTTGGGTACAACGTCTTTTACTACTAATATCATACATCGTAAAGTACAAGGTTCGAAACCCCAAAAGCATAACCGTACATACTAACTCGCTATAACAAAAGCACTACTAGCTGTCCTCTAATCAGACTGGGATTAAGACATTAAACAACTAACCTAATCCCCAAAATGACATCCACAAGATGACTAGTCTGATTAGTAACTAAAACTACTACTCTGAATCACGGGAACGCTGCTCTGACAACGTCTCTGATCTGCACTACCATAGTGGTGACTACATCAACTATCTGAGCCCTCCATACTGGATCCCCTCTGTCTCCCAACATCCTCCTAATATCACCGAGTGCCCGTAGCTCGATACTAACTATGCCCAAAGACAACCCATCTGGTATCACACCTCCTCCTCCTCTCGCCCTGTCTAACCTCTGCACAAGTGTATCTATAGTCCGACGGGACTCCTCCAGCTGTCCCTGTAGGACAAAGTACTCTGACAAGAGAATAGCTGGCAACTGACCAGCTGGCAATATAGGTGCCTCTTGAGGTGGCATAGCAACTGGGGGAGGTACATCTACAAGTGGAGGTGCATCTACTGGTGGAGGTGGTGCAAATGGTGGGGATGGAGGAACTGGCTCCGTGTCCGCATCCTCAGAAGGGTCCTCCTCCAACTCATCCTCTGACAAGATAAAGTGTCCTGGTGGAGTAAATGGCTCTGCTGGATCCTCAAAAGGGTCAGGGCTAGGTAGAGGAGATGGAACTGGTGATGGCACTGGGACAGGTGGAACAGGAGTAGGAGTCATGTGAATGTCCCTCCACTCAATCGGCTCCTCAGGTATAACAGATAGCCTAGGCCTCTTACGCAAGGGCATCTCCTCCTCAGGAATATCCGACCGCACCCGAGAAGGACCTGCCCCATCAGGTCCTACATAGGGTCTACCAGTGTATGGCACTATGGCTACAACATCCCTCTGCCTGTGCTCCTCTGCCTCCTCAAGTCTCACTCTGATCTCGTGTCTCTCCATGGCCTCCGCGCGAACTCTACTCCTGAGGTCAGTGATAGCATACTCTGGAACCTCTACACCCACCAGCAGCAAGTCTCTAATCTCCTGCTCTGGTAGTCCTAGCCACTGGGGGTCCTGACCCGGCTCACCCATCTCCGCTCCCTATAATAAAACATAAAATTCTATTAGTAACGGTCTATAAAATTATATTATATGCTTAAAATAAATACTACCTGCGATATACCACCCCTGAACTTGATGGAAGTTCACAATTTATATTATAACTGATACATTTATTATTATCACTCTTGTTCCTGAGCATTATGACTCTTAGCTCTGATACCAAACTGTGACAGCCCCAAATCCGGGGTCATAAATCTGGGCCATCACGGACCAATTTCCATTCAATATCAATATCCCTTGGGTCTTTTTTTTATATCATTTAATGCTTAAACAGTTGACCCCACACTAATACACACACACACACACCAGTCATATGCTCAGAGAACAACATTTACAATAACAAAAGTTTAGAGTTGAAAGTTAAAAGAGTTATTACAAACCAGGATCATACTTAAGTACATTGTTGAATAACACTTCGACATGAAGCGTTTCAACAACCAAAAGTTTATTACATGCCTTCATACTTAATTATACATAAGCCCTTGGAACCCATCTGCCTCATCACTACCTCCGGAATCGATGCTAACGAGCTCTCAGAAGGTCGCCTTCCCCTACCCTCTTGCGGGGCGTTCTGCGCAGTATCGGCATACCTAGCTGTATATAGATAAGCAGCAAGAGTGAGCTATAATAGCTCGGCAAGATAATATTGTAAACTAGAATTTAAAATATAACCAAGTATACATATATTTACATATGTAAGTGGTAACCAATTATAAACTCTAAGGGAGAATAAAACTCTTATTTAATAATACATCATCCACTTACTATTATAAGAAAGAAATCTAGGATAATATAGTATCAGTTTCTCTTCTTAAATAATATAACAATCAATATACCCTTTCAGTGTAATATTTCAAGATAATATGAATACTTGAATAACTCTCTCTCTATCATCTTATCATTTCCTTCTTATGCAACAATTTATAAATTAATATAAAATCAGTTTCTCTTCATCTATAATAATAATTCCATCTTTCATATCATTTTCTCTTTTCAGTATACCAATCTGACTTTATCATTTATTCTTTATTCAAATATTGTGGGGGTTTTCACTGTTGCCGAATACGTGAGGCACGATGATCAGTCGTCTTCCGTATCCGTCCCTTTTTACTACCGGTAGAAGGAGGAAGGTACACCACTACATCCCCCTGGAGGAAGGTACATCACTACATCCTCCTTCGGCAACTCTTGGGCCGAATTAAAAATATTGATTGCTGGACTGTGCAGCACACAGCCTCTTACGCTTTTTGTTGCTATCCCCCTTTTTGTCAAATCGTCATTCTATTTACTAAATGTCATTCCACATTTCCATTTTCTCTCTTTCATTTCCACATATCATTCACTCATCTCATTTCCATTCTCGCACATTATTTCTATAAAATATATACATAACATAATACTTTGATTATGATTCAGGCATCTCTTTTATATTCAAGAATTCAAATATGCTTTTATATCCATAACATATTCCGTCTACTTTAAGAGTAGTAATTAATAATCAAATAATATTTATTAAACCACTAACACTAAAAAGAATATTTTTAATATAGTATTATAAACCATATAACCCTAGATAACAACTGATACCATTCTCTTCCATACCTCTTTAGTTTCCCAAAATCAAGGAAATATATTCTTTGCAACATAACAACAATAGCATCATATATATATATTCCATAATGTCATTTTTATTCCGAGGATAAATAATCTTCAAAGTAGGGATAGAAGAATCTTGCCTCTGTTCCGGTATCCTGACAGTATGGTTTGGGGCTCTTCCGGAGTTTCTATAAACACAAAAGGAGCGTCGTTAGAATACCACATCTCTTACCCACTACATTCTTATATAACAAGACCCTTTACACTTCAATATATGTTTAACGTATTACTATTACCCCAAAGGTTCAAGAACTTCATCATTTATAGTTTCAATCGAAGTTTCAGGGGTTTTCACCATTTCCCCTAACGACCACACTTAACTGTAAAAATTCTCAGAAAATATGGATTTCGAATTTTAAAGTAAGGTCAACTGTCAAGGGTCCTCTGACCACCCTACTACACTATCCCAAAATTTCGTGGCTTATAAAACTGTCTAAGTATGGTAACTTTAACCTCAAAGTTGATACAATTACGTTTTCTCGGTTATCGAACGTCTTTCACTAAAACTGACTTTTCTCCTAAACCGTTCATCAGATTCTAACGCACCTTATATCAAAACGATCTATGAACTAAGCTCTATCATTTCATGGTCAATTGGTAACCTAGGCAGTGAGGTACCGTACGAATACAGGGGTCACAAAACAGGGCAGATTTCGTCCTAACGAAAATCGGACATTATAACGGCTATATTTTCATACTTTCCAAAAATCAAACTCCTCCAAATCAATCATCCACCTTATACACCATCACCTACACCATGTGGTCTACATCCCATCCATGGTTACAAATCCACAACACACAATTTCCATATCAAAACAAACCATTTATAACACATAATCATCATAAACATTACATTAACACCACTTAACTACCAACCACTTCAATATCTACCATAAATATAAAAGGGCAAGGGTTGTTATACCTCTTTGAAGCTTGAAGAACACTGAATAAGCTTTGGGTACTCCTTAAACACTCCTAATATAGCTTGAATCAACTAAATGAACCATTAAAACAAAGTTAATTCCAAGATTTCACTATTCATCAAGCAACTTTGAGAATTTCTTTACCTTACTAAATAATGATGGATGGCTATGAAACTTTGTAAATCTCTCTTTCTATCCTCCAAGAAGCTCCATGAATTATCTCTTGATTTAATGTTGAAGCTAGCTAGGGTTTTGAATTTTTTTTTTCTTTTCTATGGTTTTTGCCGAATGGAAAATGAAGGAGAAAGGGAGAGAGATTTTTGTTGCTTTCTTGATCTTATCTCAACTTCTCTTCATCTCTTGAATAATCTAGAGTTTAGTGGATAATTTCCTTGGTTAAAGACTAAATTACCCTTAAATTTAGTTAGTGGAAAGTGATGTAATGTAGGTGACCTCATAATCCCTTTTTCTTGGTTTTCTTTTCTAAGTTAAATCCTAGGAATCTTAGTATATGATAATGGGATAAGTATCCTTGTTATATTATTCATCTTGGTTGCTTAATCTCCATACTCGTCTAATTGTGATTCGTTCCGAATGTACCTCATTATCTCAGTGGTTTTGAAACCATTTACGAATCCAATTTCCCTTGGCATTCTCTTAACTTAATAATCCTTTGGTTTAACCTAAATTCACTAATCCCTCAATATGTAATTCTTATAATATTTCCATGCTCCTTAATATCCAATAGAAGCTTATTCGAAATCAAAATCCTCAAAATCCATGTTTCAGGAATTTCTGAAATCTAACGTCATTTCGAGTCATTTATTTCCATTGTACAACAATAATATGGTTTCTGTTTATTCATTTTGTGTTTCCATTATAGAGTACCTATATACCATTTCTCTAAATCCTCAAAATTTACTATTCATGTGACCACTGTAGCATTACTAAAGTTAGGGTTATTACATTCCCCAAGACTCAGAAAATTCAATACCAACCACAAAAAGCTTGTTATCATTGTGGTAGTTTACTTCATTCCATTTACATGTGTAGAGAATATCATGAACTGTATTATGACTATTATTCTTTGAAATCTGAAACTCTTAGTCACAAACAGTTTGTGAAATCAGAGTCTAAGGTTGACTCTGCAACAGGTAAAGTAAAGGCAAAATCTTCAAAGCCTGTTGTTTCTAAATCTAGTAAGAAAGGATCCAATCAAAGTTGGGTCCTAAAAAATTCTAACTAGTTACTTTTTGTTTGCAGGGCACAGGAAAGAAGCATTCAATTATCTTGGACAGTGGATGCTCTGGACATATGACTGGAAAGAAGTCCCTGCTTACAAAGTTTGAGAGGAAAGCTGGCCCAGTAATATCTTTTGGAGATAGCAACAAAGGAGAAACTCTGGGATATGGCTCAATTGTTTTTGGGAATGTCATCATAGAAAATGTAGCACTAGTTGAAGGCTTGAAACATACTCTTTTAAGCATAAGTCAACTGGGTGATAAAGGTTACAAATCAATCTTTGACAAAGAAGGATGCAAAATCTTGAATATGCAGAATGGAGACATTGTTCTAACTGGTAAAAGACATGGTAACATATATGAAGCCAGCTTAAGTGATATATCTAAAGGAATTGTTAGATGTTTCTACAGCAAAGCAACAAGTGATGAAAGCTGGAATTGGCACAAGAAACTCTCACATCTCAACTTCAAGAATCTTAATCAACTTGTTAAGCACAATTTGGTGAGAGGCCTACCTCAGGCAAATTATGTGCAAGATGGACTTTGTGATGCATGTCAGCTTGGAAAGCAGAGAAGAACCACTTTCAAGAGCAAGACTGAAAATTCAATTACTGAACCATTTCACATGCTACATCTTGATCTGTTTGGTCCAGTAAACATTATGTCTATCAACAAGAAAAGATTTGCTCTAGTGATAGTGGATGATTTTACAAGGTTCACATGGGTGTTCTTTCTACACAAGAAGGATGAAGCTCCTCAGCAAATCATTGACCTTGTCAAGAATATTCAGAATAACTCTGAGTACAAAGTCAAAGTACTTAGGAGTGACAATGGTACAGAATTCAAGAATTCTACAATGGAGGATTATTGTGCAGACAATGGAATCACTCAACAATTTTCTGCACCTGGTACACCTCAGCAAAATGGTGTAGTGGAAAGAAAGAATAGGACTCTCATAGAGGCAGCAAGAACCATGCTTGCAGATGCAAAACTTCCAACCTATTTTTGGGCAGAAGCTATTAACACTGCATGTTTCACTCAAAACTGTACCTTGGTAAATAGTCATGGAAAAACTCCCTATGATATGATCAAAGGAAAGAAACCAAGTGTGAAATACTTTCACATCTTTGGATGCAAATGCTATGTCCTAAAAGATCATCCAGAACAACTTGGAAAATTTGAAGCCAAATCGGATGAAGCAATCTTTCTAGGATATTCAACATCTAAGGCCTTCAAAATTTATAATCTCAGAACTCACATTGTTATGGAATCAATTCATGTTGCATTTGATGTGTCAAATTATACCTAACCGCAAGCGCACGGTGTCTATTGCTAGTACAAATGGCAAGCGGGTCGAATCCACAAGGAGACAGGTTCTACTAATTCCTTTTCAGTTATCGCTAATTGTTTCAAGGGTCATACGAATATGTGAAATTATTAATTAACTAATTAAACTAAATTAACACTAATTAAACAGATGATAAACAAATTATTTAAAACCTAGGGCAATCAGGTCCACCATGCTTACACAATTGGCTCTTAAGCTAAAGCAATCAATGTGATCCTATAACTAGAGTATGTTAATCTCTTTCAAGCATTAACACTCTCGAAACATTCAACACAATTAACCACTTTTAGTAATTCAATCAATCAGGTAATTAGAGTCAAGTTAATCTCTTCCAAGCATTAATGCTCTCAGAATCCAATGATGCTTCCGCACTCAAATTCAATTCTGCTAATCGTATGTGTGCCTCTAGTAAGTAAATCTCTCGATCCATACCCCTATTTGCATATAATTAATCTATGATATTGGCCAATTACACAAATTAATGATTAAAACATATCAATCAGAATTAACCATAACCAATCAAACCACTATGAAAATCATGCCAATATTAGTGCAAACATGGCTTCCCTTTAAGCCCTAGAAATAACTACTCATTAATAATTAAACAAGTAAAACAAGAAAACATAATTAAACTAATAAGAACAAAGAAAAGATTAAGAGAACAAAACCTTCAAACTTCAATGTTGTCACCCAAAAGAAGAGTCATGGTGTTTCTCTACATCTCCAACTAATAATACTAATCTACTCTAAACTATATTATCTGATCTAATATTACATCCCTAAAACCCTAGCTCCTCAGAGTAGAAACACGTATGTATCTCTCTACTCTAAATAATATGTATGTATCTTATATGTCTCCCCAATAAAAGTATTTTAATACTCTAAATAAATTACTAGGATTCAATAACTGAATAGGATTCCTTAATTAAAATTCGTAACTATATTTAATCCTCTGTTTCTGTGCTGTTCCAGCTCGATTTTGCTTATTGGACCACCTCTGAATTAAAGAAAATTCCACAAGCTTCGCGTGGACAGTAAGATCGTCAAATTCTGACTTCTGGAACTCAAGATACGGCCCAAACAGTGTTAGACAGCCCGTGTAACCCAATAATACGAATTTTCTCCTATTTTATCTCCAAAATAGCTCTTTTTGCTCCAAATCCTTCCAAGTCATGAATTCTTTATTTCCTACAATAAAACAATCAAATCTATTAAATAAAAATCCAAATCAATGCAAAACACAATAAATATGAGAATAAAATCATCTAGAATATATATAAAAATATACTCTATCAAACATCCCCACACTAAGCATTTGCACGTCCTCGGGCAAATAAGTGAAATAAAAACTAAGTCCTAACAAACATCACTTTCGTAGATGACACGATTGCATTGAGCATATGCAACAAGCCGTTAAACCCCTAGGCAGCCCTAGTAGGACGAGTGTTGTCTCGTGAGGGTTTATAGTGAATATACCCACAAAATTCATCTAACCATGCAAAAGATCAATGCTAACACAACACCACACACACAAGTCCTCTCATGCCACATCAACTTAAGAATCAAAGTAAACATACGATGTCTTGGTGTCGAAAGTGCAAGTATTCACGTAGTCTACTCAACCAACATGCAGAAGGTCATAAAAATTCATGTCAAGTGTAAAAATCGTTGGTAATCATGCTAAGCCCACAATAAATACATCTTTAAGTCTAAACCTGGGATCTCCTATGCCAAAACAAGTAATAACTCACCTTTCACTCAAAAACGAATATTCACTCAAGAACAAGGTTAAGTGTATCACTCAATTCCAACAAAATCATAAACACAACTTGACACTTGCAATCAATCTCACTCTCAACACAACATACATTACTGATGACAATCAAAAGGTCTTTATTCGGGTTGTAGCGTGGGCTAGGGACCAAGTATGTCAAGTAAAGCTAAAACAGGTTAAAGTCAAAAGCTGGTACCCAACAATAATCATTATTCAATTCCCTTTCTATTAAAACAAATACTTCCCCACACTTGGATTTTTCAATAACCCTTACATAATAACTTGACTAGTCGAATGAAGAAGGATCATACAAACATAAGAATGCTCTCAAATTTATTTATTTTCTTTTCTTTTTTTTTTCTTTTTTTTAAGAGAGCTAAAGAATAAACACAATGATCCATAGATATTTTATGAATTTCGACTAGCAAGCATCAACCAAAATTAATATTCCCCAATGGTATGATCATCAATAACCCCCCCCCCCCTTTTACGAACACCTTATTACTCCCTTAAGCACGATACTAGCCTTTGACAATTTAGGTTCAAATTCAATGTAAGGCCAATAGAATAAAAAGGATAATGGCAAGTAATGTGGTGTGTCACCAAAAGAATAGGATTAAGCTCAACGGGTTAACTAATTGATCATGTTTAAAAGGTGTGGAAATATGGGAAATACGAGGTCAAACCTAAGTGCCTTTATCATCTCATCATCAAGTAATGTCATGCATTTCAAGAAAGATCTCAAGTAAGTGCTAGCAATGTAAACAACATGTGGACACTCAAGCAAACAAAAGATCATGCAAAAGATATGCATATAGGCTCAAAACTCACTTGGTGTGACAAAACATAATCAATCCCAAGTAACAAGACTCTCTAACGCACCTACTTGTACTCAAAGCATGTAAACCAAGTCATCTTGCACATATTCATGTCATTCTAATCACTTACAACATCCAATTAAGTCTACCAGCTTCAACTTGCTAGTGAAAGTGTGTGCACAAGAACAAAGCATATCACTTCTCATACAAAAGCGTCAAGAACACAAGAATTCTACGCATGCATGGGTGTATCAAGCAAAATACAACAACTAATCAAATTGCATGGCTAGAATTATTTTTGGTATTTTTAATTTATTTTTTTTTAAAAAAATTCTCTAACATTGAGAACCCTTCCCCACACTTAAGCGGTTCATTGTCCCTAATGAACTAATGAACAAGATACAAAACTACAACTAAAAACAAAATAAAACTACACTAAAAAGAAAAGAAAGAAAACTCCCCTGGAATCAAGGTGTCGGATGTGGAAACCACCCCTCATTCGCTTAGGAGCCACCCACTCACCACCAACAACCACCAAGAAATATCCTACCAAAAATACCCAATTAACAAAACTAATACAAAACCCCCAATTGACAAGAACACAAATTCGTAATAAAAAGAAAATAGAGAAGAGATATCCCAACTATGAATCGAAGAGGTGAACTTGCAATTAATTCCTCTTTACAATTGAATTTATAGAGACTTAAAGAATTAGAAGAGAATGAATTGGGTGTGTATGTATGGGTATATATAGATAATGGAGTGATAGGATGGATTTAAGAATTTTAATGTGAAAAGGAAAAAATTTTGGTGGGATTTGAAATTTGATATAAGATAGAAATAGGATTTAATGAATAAAAGAAAAAAAATTAGAATGGATATAGGTTTAGAATTTTTAAGGGAGAGATGGGAGGTTGTGGATTTGAAATAGGAAAAGAAATAGGTAAAATAGGGGTATAAATAGAATGGGAGTGGAAATTTTTTTTTTTTATTTTTATAACACAGGTGAACACTTCGCTGAACAGAACTGAAATTTTCTGCACAAACAATGTATCACGCGCAGCCGCGCGCGTGGGAAGCAACTTCTCCATTCAGATACGCTAGCGCAGATTGCGCAACAGGGGCGCAAATTGCCTTTAGGTCAGATGCGCAGGCGCAAGTTGCGCGACAGGAGCGCAAACTGCCTTACACTCAGTAACGCAGGAGCAACCTCCGTTACACACTAAAATTTCGATTTTTTTTTTTTTTTTGCATACAATACTCAAATTTTTTTTTATTTAAGAATAAGATGAAGGAATAATGTACACAACAAGGTTTGGAATGAACAAATAACTAAGCAATTCTACTATATATGAAAGAGAAGGAAAAAAATACTCCCCTATGCAAAAGCATGAAGTGCACCAATCCTCCAATGAAATCTTGGGTTGCCTCCCAAGCAGCGCTTATTTAGAGTCATTAGCTTGACCTCCTCAAAGATACTCCGGTAAAGGCATAATATCCACTTTCTCGATCATAAACTCGTCACCACAAAAAGTATCAAGAGTGTTAGTGATTGTCTTTATCCTGCAGAAAATCTCCAAACAAGCATCAGTAAAATAAAATATGTCATTAATAAGCAATAGAGAGAGTGCTTGTGCAGTTTTGGAAAACTTTGTGATAAAACAGCGATAAA
Organism: Kitagawia praeruptora; assembly: GCA_037693485.1. Lineage (NCBI taxonomy): Eukaryota > Viridiplantae > Streptophyta > Magnoliopsida > Apiales > Apiaceae > Kitagawia > Kitagawia praeruptora. The sequence goes on along the minus strand of CM075346.1, from coordinate 33,412,471 downwards.
ATTCAACACCACGAAAATATTGAACTCCCTTGACATAAGGTGGAGGCTCTAGTGGTGGCTTTTCTTCATTCCTCACTTTTTCAGGAGCCATTCGAACATCTTGGCTTATCACATCAAAGATTAAGCCGACACTTCCATCTTCTCCCTCTCCTCGAGCTTCAAACGTAGGAGCCACTTTGTATGGATCATCAACCAAAATTTGAGAAAGATCGTCTTGGACAACTATCATCATGTCAACCTTGTAATAAGTAGTCTTGAGCAAAGAAGCCTTGTAAGTAGAGGCCAGACCGAAAGCAAATTTAACAATACATGGTAGCTTAGTCACAGGTTGTGGAAGAGAAACAACAACCATCTCTGTATTGCTTTCCTTTGTAGCCTCATCATCAGTCACATTGTTCTCGGTAACAGCAACATCATTGATCTCGTCATCGGTGGCATGCTCCGTCTCTTTATCAATGGCCTCATCATCAACATACATGGAGAAACTATCATATTCCTGATCGCTTGTGAGATTGATAGCAGTCAGGTCCTCTTCGGATCGGATAGATGATGATGGTAAATAGTCGAGCTGCCCTGTAGTAGAAGAGTTAGCCAACTGTGCAATTTGAGATTCAATCGCCAAACTTTGAGTTTCTAATTCTTTGATCGCCTCGGCTTGTTCTTCAGAACTCTTTAGCAATTTATTCAGGATATCCCACATCTCATTTGTCTGATCAGCTTGCACATCTACACTGGGTGGAGAAACATGTAGATCTTCTTGTAGAGGAGGATATTGATATTCTTGCTGTGGCGGCTGCTCATATGACTGATAATATTGTTGCTCAAACTGTTGTTGATTATGATATGAAAAATTTTGAGCACCATTATCCTGGTAGTAGAAATCTGGTTGATTCACGCATTCTTGATCAAAAGTGTTTGAATACTAATTGTACCCATATCCTTCTTCAAAAGAATTCATTTGTCCCAACTGAGCACTCTGAGAATTATAGATATTATAAGAGCATTCAAAACCATAGTGACCCTGCACACCGCAAATTTGACAGAAGTTGTAAGTTTTAGGGGCCACTTGTGACATCTCATTGATACTCATTGGACGCATAGTGGGCTCTGTAGTCTTTGACATGGCAATCTCTCGAGTATGTGCCTCTACTAGGGAAGATAAGAGTGCAAAAGTATCAACTTCACCCATTGCAAACCTGTAGACACTCAACAAAGCCAAGAAAACGTAAAATCTGCCTCAATTGGAACAAAAGTTCCAATGAGACAATGGAAACAATCTAAACAACTAAATTAAAATCAATAGAAACTCGTTGTCTCCCCGGCAGCGGCGCCAAAAACTTGATGTGTCAAATTATACCTAACCGTAAGTGCACGGTGTCTATTGCTAGTACAAATGGCAAGCGGATCGAGTCCACAAGGAGACAGGTTCTACTAATTCCTTTTCAGTTATCGCTAATTGTTTCAAGGGTCTTACGAATATGTGAAATTATTAATTAACTAATTAAACTAAATTAACACTAATTAAACAGATGATAAACAAATTATTTAAAACCTAGGGCAATCAGGTCCACCATGCTTACACAATTGGCTCTTAAGCTAAAGCAATCAATGTGATCCTATAACTAGAGTATGTTAATCTCTTTCAAGCATTAACACTCTCGAAACATTCAACACAATTAACCACTTTTAGTAATTCAATCAATCAGGTAATTAGAGTCAAGTTAATCTCTTCCAAGCATTAATGCTCTAAGAATCCAATGATGCTTCCGCACTCAAATTCAATTATGTTAATCGTATGTGTGCCTCTAGTAAGTAAATCTCTCGATCCATACCCCTATTTGCATATAATTAATCCATGATATTGGCCAATTACACAAATTAATGATTAAAACATATCAATCAGAATTAACCATAACCAATCAAACCACTATGAAAATCATGCCAATATTATTGCAAACATGGCTTCCCTTTAAGCCCTAGAAATAACTACTCGTTAATAATTAAACAAGTAAAACAACTAGTAAAACAAGAAAACATAATTAAACTAACAAGAACAAAGAAAAGATTAAGAGAACAAAACCTTCAAACTTCAATGTTGTCACCCAAAAGAAGAGTCATGGTGTTTCTCAACATCTCCAACTAATAATACTAATCTACTCTAAACTATATTATCTGATCTAATATTACATCCCTAAAACCCTAGCTCCTCAGAGTAGAAGCACGTATGTATCTCTCTACTCTAAATAATATGTATGTATCTTATATGTCTCCCCAATAAAAGTATTTTAATACTCTAAATAAATTACAAGTAGGATTCCATAACTGAATAGGATTCCTTAATTAAAATTTGTAACTATATTTACTCCTCTGTTTCTGGGTTGTTACAGCTCGATTTTGCTTATTGGACCACCTCTGAATTAAAGAAAATTCCACAAGCTTCGCGTGGACAGTAAGATCGTCAAATTCTGACTTCTGGAACTCAAGATACGGCCCAAACAGTGTTAGACTGCCTGTGTAACCCAATAATACGAATTTTCTCCTATTTTATCTCCAAAATAGCTCTTTTTGCTCCAAATCCTTCCAAGTCATGAATTCTTTATTTCCTACAATAAAACAATCAAATCTATTAAATAAAAATCCAAATCAATGCAAAACATAATAAATATGAGAATAAAATCATCTAGAATATATATAAAAATATACTCTATCATTTTGGAATCAATTCATGTTGCATTTGATGATAAAAAATTTGGAATTCTGCAAACTGATGAGAGTCATGACAAATTGGAATTTGAAAATCTGAAGAATTCTGAGATACTCTCCAGTGATGATGAAGGTTCTCCAGAAGGAATTTCTATTGCTTCTCAAAGGAATGCTACTGTTGAGGGGGAGAAAATGAATCAAGAAGAACACAGTGATCATCAGGAGCAGACTAGCCTTTCAGAGTCTACTCCATCAGGAACTGATCTTTCAGAGTCTACTGAGGAAAGATCAGTAACTAGCAACAATATGGAATCTACTGATTCTATTGATCATAGGGGAGTTATTGAAGGCAGAGAGAATTCTTCTACAAGAGATACCACTAACTTAGGGGGAGAATCTAGCAGAGTCAATCTACCACCTGTTAGAAAATGGACAAAGGATCATACTGAAGATTTGATTATTGGTGATCAAAATAGTGGTGTTCGAACTAGAAGATCAATTCAAAATGAATGCTTGTATAGTTGTTTTCTCTCAAAGAATGAACCTAAGAAGGTTGAAGAAGCCTTACATGATCCTGATTGGTTAATTGCAATGTAGGAGGAGTTAAATGAGTTTGAGAGAAACAAAGTCTGGAAACTGGTACCAAGACCTAAAGATAGATCTATTGTTGGTGCAAGATGGGTTTTCAGAAACAAGCTAGATGAATCTGGTATGATTGTAAGAAACAAAGCAAGACTGGTGGCTAAGGGTTATTCTCAGGAAGAAGGCATTGATTATGATGAGACCTTTGCACCTGTAGCAAGATTGGAAGCAATCAAAATGTTTCTTGCATTTGCAGCTCATTCAAAATTCAAGGTATACCAGATGGATGTAAAGAGTGCTTTTCTAAATGGCAAACTTGATGAGGAAGTGTATGTGGAACAGCCACATGGATTTGTTGATCCAAAGTTTCCAAATCATGTCTACAAACTTGACAAGGCACTCTATGGACTAAAGCAGGCACCAAGAGCATGGTATGAGACTTTGTCTAAATTTCTTCTTGAAAATGGCTTCACAAGAGGTACAATTGACAAAACTCTATTCTTTATAAAGATAAAAGGTGGATTGCTTTTAGTTCAAGTTTATGTTGATGATATTATTTTTGGTTCTACTAATGAAAAGTTGTGTGCTAAGTTTAGCAAGCTTATGCAGTCTGAGTATCAGATGAGCATGATGGGTGAATTAAATTATTTCTTAGGCTTGCAGGTCAAACAGACTGAGACTTGTATTTTCATTAATCAGTCAAAGTATATCAAAGATCTTTTAAGAAGGTTTGACTTTCAAGACTGTGCAGTTGCAAAAACACCCATGGCAACAGCCACTAAACTAGACTCTGATCCTAAGGGGAAGAGTGTGGATAATACTAGTTATAGAGGCATGATTGGCTCATTGTTATATCTAACTGCAAGTAGACCAGATATAATGTTTTCTACCTGTTTATGTGCTAGATTCCAAAGTGATCCTAAGGAATCTCATTTAATTGCTGTGAAGAGAATTTTTAGATATCTCAAAGGAACTCCAAATCTTGGTTTGTGGTACCCTAGAGAATCTGATTTCTTTCTAATTGGCTATTCAGACTCTGATTATGCAGGGTGTAAGATAGACAGGAAAAGCACTACATGTACATGTCAATTCTTGGGAAATAGATTGATTTCTTGGGCAAGCAAGAAGCAACAATCTGTTTCAACCTCAACTGCAGAAGCTGAGTACATAGCAGCAGGCAGTTGTTGTGCACAGCTCCTTTGGATAAGAAATCAGTTGATGGATTATGGTGTGACACTTAGTAATATTCCTATGTTTTGTGATAATACTAGTGCTATTAAAATTGCAGAAAATCCAGTTCAACATTCAAGGACTAAGCACATTGATGTCATGTATCATTTTATTAGAGAACATATTGAGAATGGTACTGTGGAACTTCATTTTATTCCTACTGACAAACAGCTTGAAGATATTCTAACTAAACCACTTGATGAGACTACATTCAGTAGATTAGTAAGTGAGTTAGGAATGTTAAATTTCTAGATCTTTAACATCTGCAATAGTAGCAAGGTATGTTTTTTTAGCTTATAGACTTGATATTCTTGTCAGGATCTATATTTGATGGTTAAATGCTTTAGCTATAACACTTTGCCTCGATAAATTTCAGTATGATAGACTTGTTAATAATCATCAGGATTAGAATTGTTATCAGGATGCTGACGTAATCAGTATTGTGTCAGTATCAGGATTGTGAAAATTGTTTGTTTACTTTGTGTAGTAATCTAATTCTGTGATGTGTTAAGTCTATGCCAGCAAGTTTTAATATTTGCATACTGATAATTTATACATCATTCAATAATCAAAAGACAAGTAGATAACAAGAAATTGTATTTTCATTAATTGAACGCATTACATACATGGAAATGAAATACAATATCTTTTTGTCTAACTTCTACTGATAATTCTATACTTGTCTAATGAAATGAATTCTGAGGTACAGGACAATGAGCATCTCAAGAAATCCATCAGCGGATTGAACAGCCTCGTCTACTTTTGGATTCCTTGTCTGGGCGACTTGAATGAGAGTAGCTAACTAAATGTATAGCATCCCCATCAAGATCAACCTCAGACTCTCGGCCAAATTCTTCATCCTCAAGTTTTGAGGAGGTTAGGGGAAGATTGTATCCAACATATGGATGTTCTAGGAGAAACCTCTGGATATTATCTGAAACTAATTCATCCATGATTAGTTCGATGAGAAGAGTCGTCTTTTCAAAGAGATGATCAAGAATAGGATGTTCACCGACTGTGAAAAATCTAAAGAATGGGTTTGAATGGAATTTTGGTTTGAGAAGCATTGTTGAGAAGAAAAGAAATTGAAAGGTTTATGGATAATGGCATAAGGCGTCTGTTTCTTTTATAGAAAGACGTAAGAAGCTGAACAGTCACTTGGAAATTTTAATGAAGTCAGATGCTAATTATTGCGTGTGACTGTATTTCTTGTTTCAAGAAATGTCGAATATATCTAACCAATTAATTTTGTTCAGATTAATTGTTTATTTCTTTTTCAGATAAAAGAAAAATGCCACGTGGAAACTCCATATTAAGTCTCTGGAATCAGGATGATATTGATCAGGATTTCAAGTGTGACCATCAGGATTTGAAAATTATATTTTTAAATCACATTGCATTTTGTGATTATTTTGATGGATGTCACAACAGGAAAATGAAGCTGATCAGTATTGATTTTTTATATTGATAATACCCTGATTTATTTCATGAAAATCAATTTTGGATTTTATTTTCCAAAAATCGTGGATAACCGCATTTTTCAGGGACTGACACCTGTCAATCCACGTGTCGACGTGGGATAGTGGTCTGAAAGATTTGTGAAATGTATTTGTTTTGAAACTCTAATCGTGTAATTGCTTTCTCTAATTTCACATTCTCTAAAGCAAAAACAATCTCGAGTTTTCAAAATCACTAATCCATTTCAAGAATTTTTCAAGTTCTTTTCAGATCAAAAATGGCAGCTCAAAGAAGATTACCTAAATCATTAGCCTTCAAGTTTGGTGACTTCGATTTTATGACAAACAATCATGTAGCAGCTATTACCAACAAGGAAGGAGTGTCATCTGATTTTCATCCAATCATGAACTTTCTGGCATATGGACCATTAAGTTATGCATTGACAGCATCTCCACAAATTAATCAAGCAGCTGTTACACAAGCTTGGGAGAATTCTGAGGTAATTGATTCTACTCAGAGTCAATCCGGTAAGATTGTTCTACACTTAGGACAAGATTCTTTTGATATTACTGAATCTGTTGTTAATTCAGTACTTCACTTACCTGTTAGTTTGAATTATGAGAATGTACCATCTGATGATGATGTTAGAACTATGTTGTCTGTATTGGGTTATAATGGACCTTTAGATAACATGCGCCAGTTAAGAAGATCTTATCTTAGGAAAGAATGGTCTTTCTTCTTTGATCAATTAGCTAAATGCTTTACTGGTAAATGTAGTTCTTTTGATCAAATTACTTCTATTACTTCACATATTGCTTACAGTTTGCTTTATGACAGAGTAGTTAACATTGGTCACATTATCTTAAGTCAGATGTGTATTAAACTTGGGTTAAGAGATCAAAACAGGAAAATGGTTTATTATCATAGATTTATACAATTGTTTATTAACCATTTTATTCCTGATGTTGAAGCTAGATTTGGTAGAGAACATTGTGTTTCTTTTTATGTACAGCAAAAGAGAATTTTCTCTGACATTACAAAGAAGGACAATGAAAAGAATCTAGATGAAATACCTGCAATTCATTATTCACATCATGTTCAGGTAATTCTTAAAACTCATCTTCCTACTCTCTACAATTCTTCTTTCTTTTGTGGTGAAATGGCTCAGGAATCTCATTTGGAGGAGAACCCACATGTGTCTACCCAAGTAGCCCAAACATTATAGTCTCTGAAACAATTCAAGAATAAAGTTTTAATCCACAGCCTATTGTTTCAAAGAACCTCTGGTGTTTCTCAAAAGACATCAGTTGTAAGGAAGAGAAGATTTGTTGTGTCAAGTAGTAGTAGTAGTTCTAGTGAAGATGATGATAATATATCTCTTGCTGAGAGAGAGGAATTGAAGGCTGCAATTCGACTTTCTAAGCTAGGACAAAGAGATGAAGCACCTAGTCACAGCCAGGCTGCAGTTTCTCAAAAGACTATAGTACTTAAAAAGGGAAAACGGTTACTAGATACTGTGTCTCAAAAGACTGTGTCTATTGAAAAAAAGAATCTCATCCCAAGATCAATTCTGTGTCTACACCTCTTGAGTCTTCTTAGGATAAATCTTTTGCTCACTATACGAGGAGAACAAGGAGAAAGATTCAATTGTCACCTACACACACAGAGTCTAGTCCAACTAATATCATGCAGGTCTCTACAAATGAAGCTACAATCAAGTCAGCAAATGACCATAGAGATCTGGATATTGATTCTTCATGGGAAACTACATTATCATAGAGACTGGCTATGGGACTAATTTCTCTCAAAGTGAAGTTGTCAAGGCCTGTTCTAGATTTTCTGGTTGAAAGAGTACCAAAACTTTTATTTCCAGATAAATATGGACTTCTACATCAAAGACTTGAATTAATGAAGATGTATTTCTATGTATCTGTCAGCAGACAATTGGTCAAGAAATTTGGACTCTCGAAGCATGTTGCACTTCAATCACTTCATGCATATTTATTTGACAAAGATGTCATTATTGAAGATGCTTCAGCTCAAGGTGAACAACAGGAGGAAGTAGATAGAGGAATGCAGTCAACAGAAGATACTATTGCACCAATGGTGGATAGTAGGAAAGATCAGATCACAGTCACTGCAACACAAGAACCATCTAGTCAGAGGTTGGATGACTCAGGAGCTGTGATAGCTGATGTTGAAAGGTCTTCTGTGATGACTGAAATTGTAAGTGAGAAATCCTATGATATGGGAGGAATAACTTTGACTGATTTTCTTGAAGATCAAACAAATATTATTCAGTCAGAGTCTATTCACCTTGAGGGTGAGTCTCAGCAAACAACACTTAAAGACGGTGATGTACTAACTATGGTGTCTAATGAAGTATACTGGAAGAACCTAGTAAAGAACCTGAAAGTGGTATACTGGAGCCTGTAGTCTCTGGAAGGAAAGAAGATGATTGTAAGGGTTCAGAGATTATAGCAGCTCACTCCTTGGAGAAAACCTCAAGCCCCTTGCCAAATGAGGAACCCTCTCTCCATGTGAGTTCAGGTATAAAAACTTCTTCTAAACTCTATTTTTCTGTAAGTCATGAGAGAACTTATCCAAATTTGAGTGATACACTTGAAAAGATGGATATTGATCCACAATTAGAGTGGCTGGCTCCTGACCAGGCAAAAGGAGAGGTAGAAAGAGTGTTGACTTTAGATAGTCAAAGTGAGAATGAGGTATGGATGATCAACTCCATAGTGAGGGAGAGAAAATTAGGAAATCACCATCGTTTGATTTCTGGGATCAGGTTTTTCCTGAATCTTGGTCTGATAATCTTTGTATGGATGCTGGTACTTATTCTTTTATCAAGATGTATGAGAAGAATGACTTAGCAAAGCACAATTCAAAGCCAGAAGTTAAAGCTCAGAAGCAAAAAGAAAGGCTTGCAGGAATTATAAACAGAAGAGGTGAAAGGCTAAGACAAACTTCTACACCATCAGTACTAGAAGATATTTCTAATGATCCAAGTATTCCTTTGTTTGTACTACCAATATCAGCCAGAATTGAGACATCAACAGTATCTGATCAATCTAAGGAGGCGTCAGGATTTGTAGATGTTAGTACACAGAATACTGGTGAAGGACAAGATGATCATATTGCAGCTTCAGATCAGAAAGATGAAGATGTTTGTAACTCCAATCGAGTTTTATTACTTGAATATCATTCTACACAGGCAACTTCTTCTACAAGACTTGAATCTGAAGATATTCCAAACACTTCCAACATTGAAGTTAATTCTGAAGTTCTACAAGACATTCAGAAATCTCAAGTTGAAATTCAATCAAGACTTCAAACACTTGAAGATAACCAAGTCACTATTATGGAAAATCAAGCAGTTCTGATGAATCTCATTTGTTCTGTTACTGAATCTCTTGGAATTAATGTTGCTGATGTCAAAAAGGGGGAGATAAAGACATTTCAAAGACAACAATAACAACAACAGACTAAGGGAGATAAAAGAAGAACTGGTAGGGGAGATAAAGACAGTGACAGAGGTGAATCTCATCATGGAAGTGGTAAAGGAAAAGAAGCATCAAATAGTTGAATTCTTTCGTCTAAGTACTGGATACTATGTCTATATCTGAAAGAGGAGGTACTTAACTTCATGATTTTTGAATTCATAAATTCTATTCTGATTGTATTGTTATATGTTTTGACATCAACAACTCAGATTTATGCTTCAGATTTTAAAAGCATAAATAGGGGAGATTGTTAGGAATAATTCATGAGTTGTGGTGTTAAGAATAGAATTTTACTTATACTTCTTGTATATCCTGATCTTATAAAGGATTTAGCACTTTGTATAGGAAATATGTGTTAGACAGTTATCTGTAAGGTTTAGTCAGGAATGAACAGTGTATCGGAGACTACATGTCAGGAACTGAGATCGAATCCTGATACGTCAAGTCAAATACTGATCAAGTACTGATAGGATGGTTAGATCCTGATGCAAGGTGAAGTCCTGATGTCAGTCGTGTTACTGATGATGTCATTATGGATGCTACAGAAATTGGCAAGTGCTATAAAACAGGATCTTTATTTGAGGAACAAGCAAGAAGATATTATGAAGGGAAGAATTTTCTATTGATGGAAACTATCAATTGGACGGCAGAACATTGTCATGTATAGATTATCTTTTTGTTATTAGTTGATAGGTAGCATTATAAATACTCTCTCTATATCATTGTAAAAAGTGTTCAGTTCGTGAGGTTTGTAATCGTAAGTATACGAAAGTGCAAACAGAGAGAAATTTATTTTGTCAGCAGCTGCTAAAGGTATTGTACACCTTTGGTAGAGTTTGTATTTAATCTTATTAATACAAACAGAGTTTGATTCATTCGTTTATTCTTATTCATATAATCAAGCAAAAATCAGACACGATTATATAACTTGTATTCAACCCCCCCCCTTCTACAAGTTATTCGAGTTAACAATTGGTATCAGAGAAGGTTGATTTCGAATAATCATAAATATTTGCAATCATGTCTGGTTACAAGGATGGGAATACTAAGATTCCTATGCTCAAGAGAAACGAATATACTCTATGGGAAGTAAAGATGTTGCATCATCTGGAAGCAACAGATCCTGATTATCTTGACAGAATCAGAGATGGACCTTTTGTTCCAACAAAGGTCATTGGACAAGCAACTGTTTCATTTTGGGTGCAAGTTTAAACTTAAGGAATATGTTTGTTACAGGTTTCTACCTAGTAAATAAAATAGGGAGATAAAGTCGTTGAAGATGGAGGTGGAGAAATTATTAATGGAGATTATACAGAGCAGAAAAGACTGTGTGGAGGTGGGGCGAAGCAGTTCATATGGAAATGATGTTGCTGAATGAGATGCAGAACAAAAGGAGAGGAGGAAATGAAGAATTTAGCCTAAATTTGCAGTTGATAATGGATGAATGCAAGACTTTCTTTTTTACAGGACATGACACTACTGCTCTTTTGCTTAGATGGACTGTTATGGTCCTTGCTAGCAGTCCTTCTTGGCAAGATAAAGTCAGAGCTGAGATCAAACAAGTTTGTAATGGAATCTCACCCTCAATTGATCATCTCTCCAAACTTACTCTGGTAATATTTTTCACCGCATGTATCAAGTCATTTACTATCGTACACTATAACATCATCGTAGTTTGCAGGCTGGATTAGTATTTTTCTGTTGTGTTGTTCCAAGGAGGCAGGGGATTTGGTTGTTTTACCATGTATTACTTGTCTATCATTCATCATAATTTCTGTTAAGTGATGGAAGAATGGTGTTGTACCACCAGTTTTCTGATTTAGGAGCCACTGATGAAAATTTGTTCTTTGAAATAGGAGTTGATTACTTATCTGTTGCTGCCTATGATGATTTGATTCCTTCCCACCATGTTTTCCTTGAAGGCAGAGTAAGATATTTTTCTGCATTATTATGTGCTCAAGATTTTCCGTGCTTTCATATCCATGTTAAATATTCTTCCTTTATGCATTAACTGCGAACTACAAATCCATACTACTTCTCAAGAAGTCATTTAGTGCTAACATTCATGGGATAATTCTGACCAGCTTTTTACGTATGTCTTTATAGTCACGGGATCCAGTGGCTCTGAACTTGATGTTAACAGCGTTGCAATAACTAATGTCGATTGTTTCACTATTAACTATGTCAAAATCCTGTAGGATATTATCCTCATCAAAGGTCTTAAGTTAGATAACATTGATGCTGGGGTATATACTGTCCATTGCTTGCCACTAAGATTGATTGGTGCCGTGGGATCTTTGCATCTCATCTGATATGGCTTTATTATTTTTCTAGCCTATCTGCCTTTCAGATAGTTAAGTTTGTGATGAAGTATGTACATTCTCAGTTTAAAGTAAAGAATGTTAGAGTGTACCAAGGCATTGTTATGAGTGCCCAAACTAGTCTACTAATTTAACTTAAATATGTCTTTGTGGTTTGTGCAAGTTTGATCCTGTTATGCATCCTTCAGTTTCCTATTAATTTTAAGTTAGTATTTTATGATACAAATTTGTATCTGGAACAATGTCTTACGTTGTGGTATTTTGTTATATTCTTTTGAACTGTCTCGGGGTCTTTGTTTTCAGCTGTGTGTAACTGATTCTGTCTTGTCATTAATATTTTGCAGCTTTATGTCCATGGCGAGAAGTTTAATCAACCAATATTTCACTGCAATAATATCTCTGGTTTTGTGGAGCCTGTAGGTTTAACAAAAACCTTTTGTTAACCCTTCATTTCCCTAGGAACATATTTTGAAGTTTGCAAGATGCTTGATTGCAGGTTGCCCCAGATAACGAGCACAGAGCTCTTTATTCTACTCACTCCTTCAAGATTTTGTTCAAGCAATTAGCAAAAAAAAAAGATTTTGTTCAAGCCTTAGTCTCTGCTGCTACTGTTTTGTTAAATTTTCTAGCTAGTACTGTTAAGTTGTCTAGTACTGTTAATTAAGCTACTGTACTATGTAGTTGATTGTGGTGGATATATATGGAGTTTGGTGTAACTTGGGTGAATGGATGGTTTTGGTGTAGTACATTGTTAATGAATTATGTGAACGTGGAATTATTTATGAATGTGGTTTTGGTTATTTGTTAAGCTTTCTAATTATGAATGTGGAATTCAGATTTTGATATTAATTATTTTGGTAAATTTTTGGGCACATAAGTATGCAAATATAACACATCATATTGTTATCCTTTAACACATCACCTAAAAACTGATGTCTATTCTGGCTATTTCAAGGATCTATTTTACATCGGTTTTTAACAGATGTGGTATACGTTTTAGACATCGGTTCTGTTTTAATAGCCGATGTTGTTGATAACGATTTACATCGGTTCCTAACTAATGTAATAAGTCCTTTTAACATCGGCCCAGAACCGATGTAAAACACATAGACTTTTAACAACACCCACCTAGACATCGGGTTTTCAAACTTTTTACATCAGTCCAGAACTGATGTCTATTGACTTATTTCTTGTAGTGCAACGAACTAAAATCCACTATTACAACCAAAATTCATGATCAGCCAACTAAAATTCAACCATCTAATGCCATTAATTTCTAAACAAAAATCAATTACATAACCTAAAAATAAACTCCAAGAACTGGAAATACCCTAAGTGTTATATACAAGGCTGCAACCCATGGTTTCCTACGCTCCAATATATCCAAAGCCCAGTGACAAGCCATGCTTATTAGTTCAGCAGGTAAGGCTACTACTTCTACAGAAGTTCTTGTTGTTGGTATGACTGCAGATGTTCCTCCCCCAACAAATCAATCTAAACATGTAATATATAGTTTAGTTATACTCCAGCAAACCATATTCCATGTGATCATATGTGACAAGTAAGACACCTTTAAGTTGGGAGTTGAAGGATCTGGTAGCCTCATGTTGCAAGGAAATGCGCTGAGAATTATATTTCGCAGCAATGCATGAAATGCATTTACCAGTGCTATCAAAACTTGAACACAACAAACTTATTCAGTACGTGTGGCCAAAACAAAAAAAACTAAAGAGACAAGGATGGCAAAAAATTGCCATATATATCTCACCTGTAAATTTGACCATCAGACACCGGTTCCAAAGTAGTCAGGTCAAGCAGCCAGTTGATGAACAGCCTAAAACATGGCCTTGCATTGAAAGATGAAATATGGCTTTGCCTTGCATTGAAATATGTCTACCCGAAGCAAGAAAGTAGCACCCTTCTATATCTTTCTCAGAAGAATCATCCTTTGTAGGTGAGCTAAAGATCAACGACATAATTTCAGCATTGTGAGCATCCTGCCAGCATACAACCGCTTATTAATAGTTAAATAGATTTAATAGCATGATATTAAAATTAGCAAAAAAAAAAGGAAAAAAGAACACAATATCAAATTTAGGTTCACAGGTTACCTGTATATAAATGTAGTCAGAAGTATGCAGGTTATATAAATGGAGATTTCCCTCACAATCACCAGCAACAAGGTACTTTCCATCACAACTAACTGCCATTGTTCGAAAACCTTTGGTGCTTGCATTTGACATTTTGACGTCATATAATCTCGTTCAAAAATTCCAGCACTCACTGCGGGGGATAAATTAAGCATATGAGCAACAATAATTAAATGTATCTTCAACCATTAAATTGTGTGTGTATTCACAAAATGTCAGTGTTAACACATGTGAAGTATCTCAAACGTGCACTATGTAAGCAAGTAGCGCCAACTAGTTCGGTAATTGCTGAAGAACAGTCATTAACCTTAGATGAGTAACCTTCTGACAACTCGGGCTGCAGAACGAGATCCCATAACCTAATTGTACCATCGGCCGAGCAAGTTGTAAAAGAGGCTCCACTGAGACAACCTCTGGCAGCACATGCAAGAGAAGGATCGTGCATGATGTATGTATTCAAATGATAGATTTTTAACATCCCATATGCAGGCACTATGCGAAACTAGTACACAAGACTTCGTACCCTGGATACATGAAGGTACAAACAAATATGCCAGGAGAACTTCAGCAACCAGATCCCACAATAATATTAAGTTACCGAAAATAAGGTAATAGAAACTGTTTAAGTAATCACTTTGGAATCATCATGTATATCCCATACGTACTGGCAGTGGTCTCCATACACCACGACTGCGATATGAGAAAACTAGTTAGTCAAATATACAAATGAACAGCTAATTAGTTAATTCGTTAGTATTATTTATTAACAGATCGTTTATACTGATATTTAATAGTTTTAGACGAAAGGTCAGGGTACCCGACGGAATATAAATCATTAACAGATTATGCATATATACTCATATTAAGTGAACAGTTTTTTGCAAGCGGGTTTTCCCAGAGAACTGTCTGTACTAGAGAACCATTTGTAGCTTGTCAACAAATTGCCCCTGCTATAAATTTTACAAAATCAAAATAAGAGTATGCAATATATACTAGTTAAAACTTGCAGTAAAGTAGCCTTTAGCATAAAAGTATTTCGACGTAGCATGCAACCACAAAGGAAGTACGCAATCAGGTAGGCTGTATATGTTTTGAGAAAACACAACCACCACTACAAGGATTTTTGTTTTAGACAACAGGCAAAACGTGTTGTCTGAATATACCAAAAACTGTTGACTATTGAGAAGTCGTCTGGTACACACCTCAGACAACACACAGCAAACTGTTGTGTGAAAGTTGAAAGACAAGTAAAAGCCACCTGAAAAGTGTTGTCTGATACCCAGAAACAACAACACTTCTTTGGAAACCTCTTGTCGAAGCTCTAATAACGCATCACTTTTTAACGAATATATTGTTGTTATTAAGCAGTAAAGACAATGGATTTTAAAAGAAAGCATATTGTTTAAGTGCAAAAGATACAATCTTTTACTTGATCAGGGCTGTTATTGTATGTCACTACAGACAATGGTTTCTTAGCAAAAACCATTTGTTTTATGGTTAGATGTACAACATGTTATCTCATATAGCATGTTGTTGTACACTAGGAAGGATAACACTTTCTTAGTATATAACTCTTGTTTGAAATTATTTCAAACAATGGTTTTGCAGAGTATAAAATGTTGTTATTTGTTAGAAGAGACAACAGTTTTGTGGGTTTTAAACCTGCAGTGTGTATTCTTCTCTCACATTACTTTGTTAAATAGTACATATTGTTTGATTGCATTTTTTACAACTGTTAACATTAAGTAGTTTTTATTTTCCTGTTGTGCGAGTCATTTTCTCACAATGGATTTTAATAAAAGCATTGCTTGATATATAATAAACTAGACAATGCGCCAATAAAATACTACAATTACAACCAATATTCGCTATTACAACGAATCAAAATCCACCATTACAACCAAAATTCATCATCAACCAACTAAAATTCAACCACCTAATGCCATTAATTTCTAAACAAAAATCAATTACATAACCTAAAAATAAACTCCAATAACTGGAAATATCCTAAGTGTTATATACAAGGCTGCTTCATTGTTCTTTTGACCTATGTGCTTCATGAATGATTAAGTGTCACATACATTTTCCTCCTTGTATCCTCCAAAGGCAGTTATAGCAAAGCCTCCCAAAAATTTGCCTTTTTCATCTGCTCCGCAACAGCAAGTATTAGTTCAAACAGCATCACTCTACATTACATATTTAGATGCTTTCTAAATATTGCACAATGTTGTTGCATACAATGTACATTGTATAACCAATACTCTTCCTTTTTACTTGTTTAGAAAGAGTTAACTTTAAACGAAAGGAAAAAACAACAAACCTTGACGTATTAAGGTCTATTCCAGAATTCTATAATGCAAATCATGTATATCTAATGTTCATAAATTTCTTGAGTTCAGCATTACTCTACATGACGATTGCTCAGGCAACGTCTGTATCCCTGTAACTAATTCGCTGGCTTCCTCATCAACTGTCTCTTTCCTGTGTCTCTTTGATCCTTCTTTAATGATTTCTTTACCAGATCCTGAAGGCACTGTGGAGGCCTCATCAGGAGCCAAAGTTAGTGGCTGACTAGTCCCAACACCATAATTGACCAATCCTTTAGCTATCACTAGTGAATTCATCTTGTTTTGATATGTTGTCCGTATCATTCCCACGCATTCAGCTAGCTCATCCTACATGTCGAAAATGTGAACTCCATATTAATACCATTTGAAATAATCAAACTGCGAAAAAAAGAGAGTTTGTTTAACATACTTTTATTGTGCTGTCAAAATGTGCGTATCTCGATAAAATAACACTTGCAAAGTCATTAGGATCATCTAGAAACAGCTTCTCTGAAGCACAGAGGATTGCAGATGCTGCAACAGTTGAAGGCCTGAACTTTGTAAACCTAATGTCTGGCTGGAAAATAACAATCTCATTACTAATGTAATGGGTTAAATTTCCATAAATAAGACAAAATATCAGTTAGGAAATTTAACCAGCTTGAGTCCAGATGATGATCTTATGAACAGGTAAGCGAGTGAAGCCTCGAGGCAGAGTCAAGAAATGAAGAAAGTAGGGAACAAAGCGAAATGGAACTGTTTGTTTCGTCTTCCAGTCCAATGCAAGCAAGATATTCATCTCCATTTTCATTAGTCCTTCCTTTATTCCCAAACTTCATTTTTCGATTTACCTGTATCTTATTCAAGATATCATGTAAAATGAAGGCCTAAAAATTACAGTACATTAGTAGCAGTATATTTATCTGCAGAATTTACTAGAAATTGTAGATGTCAAAGTCGTTCTCTTTCAACTTCCAAGAAATGGAGTGGCAGCTGATGAGAAACAAAGTGAAGTTCTCTTGTTTATAAACAAAACCTTCTGATAGAATAAGATTGGTAAAACTACATCAGTAGCTAGAAATTCATCATCAGGATAAGGAAATATAAGACTTTCAAGAAGAACATGCACAAACACACACACACACACACACACACATATATGACACTTAATTATACGCTTAAACTCTGAATACACACAAAACTAGAAGACTTGAAGAGTGTACTCTGTGTAGTACTGGAAATTCGTCAAGAAGATGAATTTAACAAGACTGGAGAGAAAGACGATAAGCGCAGACACGAACAGTCACACATACATATATTACACTGGATCAAACGAGTTGATTATTCTGTGACCTACTCCGAAATCTTATGTAGATATAATAGCAGATCACGTCATGAATCATCGAATGATCAATGCATATACATATAAAAACTAGTTCATCCTTCTTTCGCCTTCTAATTCATTGAAGTTTTTAGAAGAATAGTCAGATTAAACAATAAATCCATAATGAGCGCACAGTGCACACATACATTACGAAAAACACTTGATCGAACGAGTGAATTCTACTATCACCTACTTCTTCGTCGAAATTCTGGAAACACAGGCACTTAAAACTATCAACACACAAACACACACACAATTACAAGACTTGAAGTCTTGAAGAATGTTGAATGTGTATTAATTACCGGTGGTGCTCCAAGCTTTGAAATAACACGGTCAAAGAAGTTCATAGCAATATAAGGCACCAAAGCATCCATTGTCTGAGGATCATGTATCTACGCAAATCGAAACAACACAGTACAATTAAAATAAAATTCAACTATAAAACAATTGCTTGAAAACGAAAAATAAAAAGTAGTAAAATATAGTAATAATCGTACACTCTGGTAGTAATCGAGAGCTTGTTTGCGATAATGCCTAGCCTTGCTGTTCTTTGAGTACGCCGGTAGCATTATGAACTTCGATTCATTAAAAGACAATTAAAGTAGAAAACAACAAAAAAGTATCAAACAAACAAGTATTAAACACAAATACACGAATTGATGATGAAGAGAAGAAAGGAGAGTACCTAGAGAGATCATAACCAGCAGAAAGAAGGGAGACTTTGTGGTGGGGTTGGTGGTGACTGAAAAATGAGAGACGAAGAAAGAGACAGAGAGATGAGAAGAGAGAGCTCGTTCGAATTAGATGGAGCTGTAGGATTCGATTTTGAGCACTTTCGAGTTCGACGAAGCTGCTAATTGGTGCTAATCGGAGCTAATTGAAGCAGGGAGATGGGTTAGGGTTCTTGAGCGGGGAGAGAGAAAACGAGGGGGTGGATTTACTTTATGTTGTAGATGTTTTTGTTTATGAGAAAAAGCATGGGCTTCTTAATTGGAGATAGGGCTTCTTAATTCCACAACGAGAGAAATAGCACAGAGATGAACTTTAGATACAGAGATGTAGAGATGTAGATCTGTGTTTAATGTATGTGTTTCGACATAGAGAGCAAAGGGGGAAACAAAAAATGAAAATTTTGGAGAAGGGGGAAATGAAATATTGGATAAGCGGGAGAATGGGATAAAATATATTATTACTTAATTAATTTTACAACATATTAAGAATTAAATAGTTTAATTAGTTTAATTAATTTCTGAATATTTTTTTGAATGATTTTTTCGATGATCGAACCGTGCAAAAGTTAATGAACACTCATTTTAGTGTTGGAAAAAAATAATCAAAAAATAAAAAGGTCGGGTTGTACGAAATTTTAACAAAAACGTAGTAAAAGTGTTGGTTCCCATAACGGGACACGATCCAGATTCGTTGAATAATTTTTTTGAATGATTTCTTCGACGATCGAACCATACAAAAGTTAAAAAACACTCATTTTAGTGTTGGGAAAAAATAATCAAAAAATAAAAAGGTCGGGTTGTACGAGATTTTAACAAAAATGTAATAAAAGTGCTGCTTCCTTTAACGAGGCACGATCCAGATTCGCTGAATAATTTTTTTGAATGATTTCTTCGACGATCGAACCATACGAAAGTTAATAACACTCATTTTAGTGTTGGGAAAAAATAATCAAAAAATAAAAAGGTCGGGTTGTACGAGATTTTAACAAAAACGTAGTAAAAGTGATGCTTCCTAAAACGGGATATGATCCAAATTCACTGAATAATTTTTTTGAATAATTTATTCGACGATCGAACTGTACGAAAGTTAATAATCACCCATTTTAGTTTTGGGAAAAAATAATCAAAAAATAAAAAGGTCGGGTTGTACGAGATTTTAACAAAAACGTAGTAAAAGTGATGCTTCCTATAACAGGATATGATCCAAATTCACTGAATAATTTTTTGAATGATTTCTTCGACGATCGAACCGTACGAAAGTTAAAATACACTCATTTTAGTGTTGGGAAAAAATAATCAAAAAATAAAAAGGTCGGGTTGTACGAGATTTTAACAAAACTGTAGTAAAAGTGCTGCTTCCTTTAACGAGGCACGATCCAGATTCGCTGAATAATTTTTTTTGACTGATTTCTTCGACGATCTAACCATACAAAAGTTAATAACACTCATTTTAGTATTGGGAAAAATTAAAAAATAAAATTGCAAACAGTGTTTGTTGTGAAATCTGAAGATGCCATGTTGTAGATCTTGTTTTTCTGGTCAATTTCATATATCATATGTTGGATTTTGAATTCCATAACATATAAAAATTGAAGATTGATTATTGTGTTCTTCGTGTTCTTGGTGTTCTTGGAATGAAAGCTTGGAGATGGTGATGAATACGTACAATAATGCTTTTTTTTCTAAATTTTTTTACACATCACTAAAATCAGTATATAACATCAACCGTATGGTTGGATTGTCGAAAATTATTTTTTAAAAAATAGATCATGCTCAATCGGTACGACACTAGTTAGTGAGAGTAGTACTTTTGGCGGATTTATATTATAAATACGCACAATAATGATTTTTTTTCTAATTTTTTTTACACATCACTAAAATCAGTATATAACATCGTCCGTACGGTTGGATCGTTGAAAAATATTTTTAAAAAAAATATTATTCCAAAATTATACTAGTTTGACCAAGTAGTACTTTGATAGTTGACCATTAAAATATCATACAAGAATGATTTCTTTTTTTTCTAATTTTTTTACACATCACTCAAATCAGTATATAACATCATTGTGAATTTCAGAATATTCTGAAAAGACCTATTTATTTATTTTAAGTGGAATTTATTTTGAAATCATTAAAAGATTAATTGATTTGTAAAATACATATCAATTTGGCAAAATTAGATTTAATTCTAGTTTCTTTTCCACAAATTTTTAATAATATTATAGTATTTAATTATACTAGATTTGTAATCTTTACACATTAAATTATTAGCTTTAAATTATTTTTTTTATTAAAATGCATATATTAGTAATTAAATAGATTATCAAATTGTATTTGTTATTGGGCCAAGCCCATTAGATTAGAAAGAAGCAGTAATACACACAAGATGATATACACGGCTGTAGCATTCTAACCTACCCATCATTTTATCTCATCAGCCGCCCCCTTCTTTTCTTTCTCTTATGTGTTCTTCATCTCTTTCCCAAACCCATGAATCCATACCTGAAAGAGCACTTGCACTGGTATGTATATATCTTCATATATAATCATATTTTCAAAGTACAAAAATAATCCGGCCTTTGAATTAAAAATTGTTTATATGTTTTCATTTATGTATACAATTAAGATATAGTAGATGTTTGTACTCAATGGTAACATTAATTTGAAGATTGATTATTTGAGAATTCAACTGCAGGATAATGACAGACATCCCGGGCACCACAAATTCATCATTTGGAACAGAGGTGGTGGGTTACGAGATGCTCAATACTCTGCATTTGGAACAGAGAGGTGGTGGAACAGAGCCCTAATTTGAGCACTCAATACTCTGCAATTAGCATGATTTTTTTTCCATCCCAGGTACTTGTTCTTTGACTAATTTCTAATAATTATGTAGTAATATACACCCTCTGGTTTAAGATTCTATCATACTAACAACCGAAAAGCTAACCAAGCCATGTACCTTAATTCTGCAGGATATTAAGATATTACAGCTTTATATGTTATAAGCACTCAAGCTTTCTCAGCTTCCTCTTTGGCTCGAAAGATAGAGACGTGAAAATACACAAACATCACCTACATTGAGTAAGTTGTCTCGTGCAAATAATGTCTCAAATTCAATTTCAGATTTAAAAGCTTGACCACATGAAAGTGCTTAATCTTTCTCCACTTTACTCACCAACTCACGATTTACATTTGCTGAAGACAAACCAATATGTATATAATAGTTTTCATTGTATATATTTTTAAAAAAGGAACAACTAATAGTAGTAGAACACTATTGTCATTTGGAGTTTTATCTCCTTCCCTCTGGCTCTTCTTGGTACAGTTTTTGAAAGAAATTGGAGTGGATCATGTCCCCTTAGTATCCATTCAAGCAGTTGCCTACTCTATTTTTCCTTTAATATCTTTCATTCATTCATTTGTGTAATTTAGATGAAGCCTATAATGCTAGTTGCTTTACATTGTGAAGGCCTTTTCTTTTACTTTACCAGTAACGGTATAAGATCATTGTAGAAGCTGAAAAACTAGGAATTGCATTGTAATCATTAAGTCCCCGTCTTTTCCTCGTCTTTTTGAGAACTTCATGTGTATATATGCTTAGTGCTGGTAAAATGTAAATTTCACATGCACGGTACAAAACTATTTTGATGAAGGAAAGACTTTGAATTTATGTTAAATGTTATTCCCTTTCTTTTTGGTTATTGGCAGGTGTATTATGTATATGGCTTTATGCTGCCAGTAAAATGAATGTTCGCAGTGATGATTGCAAATGGTCTGCAAGTCCTGAAGTGGTGTCCAAAAATCAAAAATTTGGTGCAAATGGAGCTTCTGCATTAAACTTGAACTTGCGTGCACTACTAGAAGATGACCATTCATCTTCGTCTTTAACTTCTGGGTTGTGTCTGGACTTAAGGTTGGGGCTGTGAGAAAATTATGAACTTCTTATTTAATGGCTCCAAAACTCGGAGCAGAATATGTGTATGTGAATGTAGAATACAACTAGAATGATGTCATTTTGAATATTTGACATATGTATTAATGTTCAATTTATAGAACTTTGTTATGGTATTGATTTGATAAGTTTGATTTGTTGTGATGATTCTGGATTTGTTTTTGTTGTGATGATTCTTGACTTGGTTAATTAGTTGATATTTGGTTTGTTGGATGCCAATTTTGTAGGTTAGTCATCTTTTAGATATATTTTTTTTCATGTACAGTTCATTAGACAACAGTTTTAAACAGAAGACACTTGTATTAGTTGAAACACACAATAGGCCAGAACCTGTTGTGTGTTGGATTAAGTTCATACAACACTATGTAAAGCACTTGTGTTAAATATCATTACACAATACCACATTGGAAACCACTTGTCTCATTCTAACAATACTTTTTACGAAGTATTGTCTATCCTTCATTCACATAATATTTCTAAAAACTGTTGTGTGTTGGTTCACTATCACACAACACTATGGATAACATATTGTATGACTTCTAATTAGACAACAGACCTAAAAACACTTGTCTGAATACAACATCGGTTTTCCTGGATATTGTGTTGCAGACATTCACACAACACCCCTGGTCAAGAAAATGCTTGTCTGGTAAGATCTATCACACAACGGTTTTGGCCCATTGTGTGAATGTCGGATTACACAATACTTTTTCGAGTAGGAAAATAACAGTTGTCTGATCATTTCGGGCTACATTTTTTTCCATGGATGTTGTCTGATACGTGTCGTCTATTGCCAGATTTCTTGTAGTGCACACAACAAAACAAAATGCCACAAGAACACTTAAATTACCTAAATTACTTAAATTCCATGTAACGATCCTTCAAATAAATCATCAAAAGAAATCATTATAGAAAACATTACAAGTAATTATAAATAACTAAAGGGACACTTGTTTGTACATGGCATAGCTCCTATCATTGCCTGCATTTGATACGGAACGTGATGTGTTTATGATAATATGTAATAATGATAGATATTAATTAAACTCTGAATCTCCAAAGATGGAGAAAAAATCTCAAAACTCTGAATCTTCGAGGAAGGAGAAACAAAACTCCAACTCTGAATCTCCGAATGGAGAAACAAAACTCAAACTCTGAATTCAGTCCTGAATTCAATTCTCAAAGCTAGCAAATAGCCAAAATTTTATTATCAAAATCTTCTCTCCAAAAGATTACAAGATGAGAGTATATATAGACTAAATAAATAACCTTATCCTAGTTGGAATCTAAAAAGGAATTCAAGAACAGCTAGAATTTAGCTAATACCTGAACCCAACTAGGAAACCATTAAAATCCTGGTCTAACTTGAAATATAAAATCCTAAGTGCTTAAAACAAAAATAACCCTTTCAAGTGAAAGGTAAAAACGTGCAAGCAAAATATCTACTTTCTCAATAAAGTCCATAACAATTGGACTAATTATTAATAAACTAGATAATTAGAACTCATTTAACTAATATCTATAATATATTTTCTGAATACTAGATATAAATAAAGTGTATAAAAACTCTATTTTACTTCCACTTCTATTCCTCATCAGCATTAATCTAAAACTTGATAAAAGGGGAAACACATAACATCACATGTAAACAAGTCACCAATCATCAAAACATAAATTAACAATAACACGTACCAAAATTGAGGAAAGAAGCAGCATACCGACACGATTTATAAGGAATGCATAGTCCGAACCATTCGCGTTCTCCTCCGCGAATACATAATTTTTTCTCTAATTATTTTTTAGCTTAAACTTCTCTTGCCACTCTCTATTCCCTTTAGTATCATTAGAGTGCTTCCCATTGACAACCCCAATCAAACACAAGGTGGGCATCACAAAAAACCACTTAGAATTTCAAGAAAATCACTAAAAAAATACCTGAAAATCTGCTGAATGAATGAACCTATAACGAACTAGAATTTTTTGCGATTTTATAAGTGTTTATTTAGTCGTTAAATGAAAGATTATGTGAATTATATGATGGATACATTTTTGTGAAGTTAAATTAGGTGTGAATTCATGTTTATGTGATTATATGATGATTTGCAAGTGCCATATGTGCTCATATATTTTAATTTGTATTTTTGAGCATTTAAAACTATTTTAAACTTGCATTTCTAACCTTCTAAAAATTTTATAAAATCATTGGAGTCGTTGAAAATCACGAAATCTTTTCTAATATTACATTTGCATACTTATCTAGTTTTTAAGATTTTTGAGAAAATTATTCTCAGTCATTAAATATTTTAAAATGATTTTTAGGAATTGTTTTGTAGATTTAAACTTGTAAAATTCGTATCTAATTCATTTTTGATCTTACAATTATTTTAAAAATATGGGGGAGAAGGTAATTTTATGATCTTTATTTTAAAATCATGAAAACCATTTTCTAATCATTTTTCATGTTCAATTATTATTTACCCAAATGTTAGTTTAAAAAAAAACAAAACAAAACAAAAACAAAAAATTTTGTTTTCAAAATAAAACCCACACCCCCGTTGTTTCCAGAAGAGCCGAGACACCTCCCCCTTTCTTTTCTCTCCACCGCCACCTATCTATTTCTTTCTAATCTTTCTCCCTTGTTTCTTTGACCAGCTACATGCAAGCCTTTATCCTTCTCGGTTTGCAATAAATTTTGTGTTAAAACCTTGCCCATGACCTTTAGTTTTTATCTACCCAACTTGTTTCTAGTGGTTGTGAAGTGAGTTGTGTATATTTATGTATATATATGTATGTATAGCTCGGTTCCTTGCATGCAAGATCTTGGAAGGTTTGATGTTCGTTTTTATGGACAGTATCATGCTTATGGAGGTTGAAAACGAAGCTTTGAGGCGGTTGAAGGGTGAAGAACCCATTTTTGGTCTTCTCCGGTGAACTGCCGCTGTGGTGGTGAGCTCCGGCAAGCCAGCGGTGTGTATTGTGTTGATTTTGAATTCTTGTTGTTGGTTATAACTGCCTTATATGCTAATTGTTGGTCTGAATTAAGTGTATGTGTTGTTTTGTGATTTTAGTTTAAAATTTTCGAATTGTTAGTTATAAAAAAAACTTGGTACATAAATTGTTGATTGTTGACTAGCATGATTTAATAAATTAGGTGTTGTTAATTGATATGTTCTGATGATTGTGAGTTAGTAGTTAGTAAGGTTCTGAATTTTCAAGTTTTGGTGTATACGATTTAAATCTTGAAAATGGTTAATGCATGTGAAAGTATTAATTGGATATTTTACATGGTCTGAATTCTTATAAATTCAATATTAAATTCGTTATATGTTCAAATTGAGTGATTTCAGACTTTTTAGAAAGGGTTTTGAATTCCCTACAACTTCTATTCTTTAAGTTTTCTGAAATTCTGCTTGTAAGATTATCAAAATCAGATGTTTGTAAATCTGGTGTATTAATTTGTGTTTGTACATTCTAACTTCGGAAATTCATAGTAAATTGACCGTTTATGCTACAAATTCGAGTCATACCAATCTGAAAAGCTAATCTCAAGCTCTACAAATATTGTTTATCTTCCGTTATTAGATTCTGTGATTTAAGGGTCTCAAATTTTGAATTACTTGTGAGATCAGAGTTGTGTCTGCTTATGCAATCCTCTTGTGTGGATGTTTCTGAACTCATTAAGGTCTCGAAATTTCATATAACTTTTATGTTTTACACTTTTCCATTTGAGTCCATCTTTATACCGAAAATTTCTATTCTTTGGACTGATCAAGTCTGCGTTTTATTGTTTTAGTTAGAATTTGTATGTGGTAATTAGAAGCATATTGACCTATACGTGGATAGTATAAAATAAGTGGTATGTGTAAAGTGAAGTTAGTAGTTGGTTTAAAATGGATGGTTGTGATGGTATCGAACCATTGTTGCCTTAAGTGGTTATTTGAGTCTATTTGAGTCGGTTATCATCCAACGGGCTAGTTCACTTTACAATGAGGATGCTGCCCGATTTTTGTTAGAATTATATTCTTAAATTATATAGTATTATAATACAAACTACTTGTAAATCAAGTTGACACTATATGTTAAGTGGTTAGATGATTTGCATGATCAATATATGCTATGTATTATGTGCTAAAATGCTTATTTGATTATACTAGACTTTCTGGTAAGTATAACCTTTACGTGTTATATGTGTTAAGTAATAAAGCGTTATAGGATTCGTTGGGTAGAATAGAGTTAGATGATTAAGGGTATAAGTATACTGAAGTAGTACTTTACCTTTATATAGGTACCAGTAGAAGGCCGGTGAGAGCCAGTACGGGCGTAATTTGAATCTTAGAAGTGAGATGTTATCGGAGTTAACAAGCATTTTGGTTGATGCATTATGGAAGAAAGATAGATGTATAGTTGATTAGAGATCAACGTACCGAGAAGTAGAAACTGACATAGAGAGAGTAACAAATCAATGTGTTGGAATCAGGATTACGTAAATCGAGGCAAGTATTTCTATCCTTCACTTATTGTTCAAGTGAAGCATATCTGCTCCTGTTATTTATCATACATTTTATTCAAATCAACGTGCAAGTAATATGTACCTTCTTATATCATACCAATGAACTATATTATGATCTGTCTTTTGATATTTATATATTGATTGCTATGCACCCTATCATTACCTTTTTTTAACACTGAACTTTGATTCATTAATTTGTCCCCTACTTTAAAGTTAGACCTTTGTTATGTCTATCATTTTATACCCTATGAATCCAATCGGACTATTCAGAGCTTAAATGCGATTTCTAAAACTTAATGCTTGTTTTACAATTTATTGACTGATAACCCTTCTTCTAATCATCAAATCATGTTTTATTAACCCAGACATTACTTAACCATGTTTTCTCAACTTCTATCTTACCGATCATTATTTTAAAGAACCAAGCTTTACTGAACCCCTGTTCTAAAGAACCAGGTTTTGACAGACCATGTCTTAAAGAATCATATACTATTGAAATTGGCTTTCAATGAACCTTACCTGGACAAAACCTTGTTTTAAGAAACTATATACTATTAAAGCCTATTTTCAACTTGAAATCAAATGAACCTTGATTTAGAAAAGTGAACCTATCTAGCCATACTCTGTTTAACAATGATTTCATCTATGCAAGACCTTTAGCTTCATAAACTGATTTATTATCCTGCTTGAATGTTTGCGAAACCTGATTACCATCATTATTGTTCTTGAATCTTATAACTTGATCAGTTGCCTTTAAACTAGTCATGATTTATATCTTTGACCTTTAACTTGAATTTACCTCCTTGATTCCCTGATCAAAGCCTTGATTTCATTTGAGTCTATATCTTCTTAATTCAGACTTGTACCATATGCCTTGATGTTAGTAAACTTGGTCAAACCCTATGACTTTTTTCATTTCAAATCAAATTGAAATGTTTTATTAAAATGCTTTGAAGTTACTTAGGCTGGGCTGATCTATTATCAGTGAGTCGAAGGTACTTCAAGGTAAAAGTTTTTGAAAGGATTTGAGTAATAAAATGTTTTCCAGATTTTGAAAAGTTTTCAAAAGTGTTTTTAGAATGAGATTTTATAAAAGTGTTAGGAATGCCGTCAAAAATGTTTTTATATACGGATTCCTGACGATTAGAGAGACGGGCGAACGGGTAATGCTGGTTCCGTCTGGTTGTGTGTATTACAGTGTAGTTCTGGTCTGTCCAGTTCAACACTTTTTATTTATAGGCCAATGTGTTGCCTCTTGGGAACCCAAGCAATTCTAATGAGAGGATTGATAACCAGAGGGACTTTGTGTCCGATATGGGGGGACTTTATGGGCTGATCACCCATTCTGTCTTGTTAAGGGATATAAAACCTCTAATCAGTTTTATTAAAATGATGATTACTTTTACTTTACTATGAAATGAAATTGGTTTACTATTCGAAATGTTAATTGCTGTACACAGCTTTGAATGATGCCCTGTCATTATCAAATGCCAGTATTGCTTTTACTGTTTTCAGCATATCTATTTCTATCTTGTTATCAGTTGATCCCCTGTCATATTATGTGTCAGAATCAGTTATGTTTTGAAGTATGAAAAGTCTAATCCTTTCATGGAAATTGAATTACTCCCTTCAGTTAAATTGATCATTGATATTGTTCATCAATGAATTATCGACATATTGATTGTTTCCCTATATTATTAACTTGCTGAGCATTTTTCGCTCATTCTTGCTTTATTTTCCCTCCCCTTTCAGTTAGGGATTATTGATTGACTACCTACGAATGATAATTCGATTGAGAGTGATGAGGTGTTCTCTAAAGAATAGATTACAGAGTCAACATGGACCGCGCTTCAGATAAGAAGGTATAGTAGTTATAATAGTTGTTGTAATTTAGTTTCTTGTTTCATACAATAACTGTTAACTCGAATAACTTGTAGAAGGGGGGGTTGAATACAAGTTATATAATCATGTCTGATTTTTGCTTGTTTATATGAACAAGAATAAACGAATGAATCAAACTCTGTTTGTATTAATAAGATCAAATACAAACTCTACCAAAGGTGTACAATACCTTTAGCAGCTGCTGACAATACAAATCTCTCTCTGTTTGTTTCGAACTCTTGAATACAAACCTTATACAGAGCTACGCACACGAACTCACAACACACGCTCTTTACAATGATATTGAGAGAGTATTTATAATGCTACCTATCAACTAATAACAGAAAGATATAATCTATATATGACAATGTTCTGCCTTCTAGTCGATAGTTTCCATCAATAGATAACTCTTTCCTTCATAATATCTTCTTGCTTGTTCCTCAAACAAAGATCCTGTTTTATAGCACTTGCCAGTTTCTGTAGCATCCATAATGACATCATCAGTAACAAGACTGATATTAGGATTTCATCTTGCATCAGTATCTGATCATCATCAGTATTAGACCGTCATCAGGATTTGCTCTTTGTTCCTGACATGTAGTCTCCGATACACTATTCATTCCTGACTAAACTGTACAGATAACTGTCTTACACATAAATCCTATATATAGTGCTAAATCCTTTATAAGATCAGGATTACAAGAACTATAATGTGTAAATTCTATTCTTAACATCACAACTTATGAATTATTCCTAACAATCTCCCCCTATTTATGCTTTAAAATCTGAAGCATAAATCTAAGTTGTGGATGTCAAAACATATAACAATACAACCAGGATAGAATTTATGAATGTAGAATTATGAAGTTAAGTACCTCCTTCCCAGATGTAGACGTTTATCTATTACTTAGAAGAAAGAATTTTAACTATTAATGCTGCTCTTCCTTTACCACTTCCTAGCTGAGATTCACCACTGTCACTCCTAGTTCTTCTTTTTACTTCCCTTTGTCTGCTCTTTATCTCCCCCAGTCTGGTGTTGTTGTCTTTGAATTGTCTTTATCTCCCCCTTTTTGACATCATCAACATTTATTCCAAGAGATTCAGAAACAGAACAAATGATATTCATCAGAACTGCTTGATTTTCCATAATTGTGACTTGGTTGTCTTCAAGTGATTGAAGTCTTGTTTGCATAGCAATTTGAGAATTCTGAATATCTTTCAAAACATCAGAATGAACTTCAATGTTGGAAGTGCTTCTAGTATCTTCAGAATCAGAATCAGAAAGAACTGTATCTTCAAGTCTTGTAGAAGAAGTTGCTTGGGTTGTATGATATTCAAGTAATAAAACCTGATTAGAAGTATCAACATCTTCATCTTTCTGATCTGGACCTGAAACATGATCATCATCTCCTTCACCAGTATTCTG
Source organism: Kitagawia praeruptora (assembly GCA_037693485.1). Lineage (NCBI taxonomy): Eukaryota > Viridiplantae > Streptophyta > Magnoliopsida > Apiales > Apiaceae > Kitagawia > Kitagawia praeruptora. The sequence goes on along the minus strand of CM075346.1, from coordinate 33,382,301 downwards.
TGTACTAACATCTTCAAAACCTGACTCCTCCTTAGAGTGATCAGAGACTGTAGATGTCTCAATTCTAGCTGATATTGGAAGTACATACAAAGGAACACTAGGATCATTAGGAACTTCATCTGGTACATATGTATCAAGAGATTGCTTTATCCTGGAACCTCTTCTGTTAATGATTCCTGCAAGCCTCTCCTTTTGCTTCTGAGCTTTAACTTCTGGCTTTGCATTGTGATGTGCTAGGTCATTCTTCTGATACATTTTGATGAATGAATAAGTACCAGCATCCATACCCAAATTTTCAGACCAAGATTCAGGAAAAACCTGATCCCAGAAATCAAACGATGGTTTCCTAATTTTCTCTCCCTCACTATGGAGTTGATCATCCATACCCTCATTCTCAATTTGACTTACTAAAGTCAACACTCTTTCTACCTCACCTTTTGCCTGGTCAGGAGCCAGCCTCTCAGTTTGTGGATCTAAGTCCATCTTTTCAAGTGTATCACTCAAATTTGGATAAGTGCTCTCATGACCTACAGAAAAATAGGGTTTAGAAGGAGTTTTTATACCTGAACTCACATGGAGAGAGGGTTCCTCATATGGCAAGGGGCTTGAGGTTTTCTCCAAGGAGTGAGCCGCTATAGTCTCTGAACCCATACAATCATCTACTTTCTTTCCAGAGACTACAGGCTCCAGTATACCACTTTCAGGTTCCTTACTAGACTCTGATGTCTTCAGTAATACTTCATTAGACACCATAGTTAGTACATCACCGTCTTTAAGTGTTGTTTGCTGAGACTCACCCTCAAGGTGGATAGACTCTAACTGAACAAAATTTGTTTGATCTTCAGAAAAATCAACCAAAGTCATTCCTCACATATCATAGGGTATCTCACTTGCATTCTCAGTCATCACAGAAGTCCTTTCAGCATCAGCTATCACAGTTCCTAAGTCATCCTTCCTCTGACTAGATGGTTCTTGTGTTATAGTGACTATGATCTGATCTATCCTACTATTCACCACTGGTGCAATAGTACCTTCTGTTGACTGCTTCCCTCTATCTACTTCCTCCAGTTGTTCACCTTGAGCTGAGGCATCTTCAATAATGACATCTTTGTCAAATAAATATGCATGAAGTGATTGAAGTGCAACATGCTTCGAGAGTCCAAATTTCTTGACTAATTGTCTTCTGACAGATACATAGAAATACATCTTTATTAAGTCAAGTCTTTGATGTAGAAGTCCATATTCATCTGGAAATAAAAGTTTTGGTACTCTTTCAACCAGAAAATCTAGAACAGGCCTTGACAACTTCACTTTGAGAGAAATTAGTCCCATAGCCAGTCTGTATGATAATGTAGTTTCCCATGAAGAATCAATATCCAAATCTCTATGGTCATTTGCTGACTTGATTGTAGCTTCATTTGTAGAGACCTGCATGATATTAGTTGGACTAGACTCTGTGTGTGTAGGTGACAATTGAATCTTTCTCCTTGTTCTCCTGGTATAGTGAGCAAAAGATTTATCCTGAGAAGACTCAAGAGGTGTAGACACAGAAGTGATCTTGGGATGAGATCTTTGTTCAATAGACACAGTCTTTTGAGAGACAGTATCCAGTAACTGTTTTCCCTTTTTAAGAACTACAGCCTTTTGGTATAGTGAGCAAAAGATTTATCCTGGCTGTGGCTAGGTTTTTCATCTCTTTGTGCTAACAGAGAAAGTTGAATTGCAGCCTTCAATTCTGCTCTCTCAGCAAGAGTTAAATCATCATCATCTTCACTAGAATTACTACTACTTGACACAACAAATCTTCTCTTCCTTACAACTGATGTCTTTTGAGAAACACCAGAGGTTGGTTTCTTTGAAACAATAGGCTGTGGATCAAAATTTGGTTCTTGAATTGTTTCAGAGACTATAATGTTTTGGGCTACTTGGGTAGACACAGGTGGGTTCTCCTCCAAATGAGATTCCTGAGCCATTTCACCACAAAAGAAAGAAGAATTGTAGAGAGTAGGAAGATGAGTTTTAAGAATTACCTGAAAATGATGTGGATAATGAATTGCAGGTATTTCATCTAGATTCTTTGCATTGTCCTTCTTTATAATGTCAGAGAAAATTCTCTTTTGCTGTTCATAAGAAGAAACACAATATTCCCTACCAAATCTAGCTTCAACATCAGGAATAAAATGGTTAACAAACATTTGCATAAATCTATTATAATAAACCATTTTCCTGTTTTGATCTCTAAACCCAAGTTTAATACTCATCTGACTTAAGATAATGTGACCAATGTTAATTACTCTATCATAAAGCAAACTATAAGCAATATGTAATGTAACAGAAGTAATTTGCTGAAAAGAACTACATTTACCAGTAAAACATTTAGCAATTTGATCAAAGAAGAAAGACCATTCCTTTCTAAGAAAAGACCTATTGAACTGGCTCATGTTGTCTAGAGGTCCACTATAACCTAATTCAGACAACATAGTTCTCACATTATCATCAGATGGTACATTTGCATAATTATCAGTAACAGGTAAGCGAAGTACTGAATTAACAACAGATTCAGTAATGTCAAATGAATCTTGTCCTAAATGTAGAACAATCTTACCTGATTGACTCTGAGTAGAATCAATTACCTCAGCATTCTCCCAAGCTTGTGTAACAGCTGCTTGATTAATTTGTGGAGATGCTGTCAATGCAAAACTTAATGGTCCATACGCCAGAAAGTCCATGATTGGATGAAAATCAGATGACACTCCTTCCTTGTTGGTGATAGCTGCTACATGATTGTTTGTCATAAAATCGAAGTCACCAAACTTGAAGGCTACTGATTTAGGTAATCTTCTTTGAGCTGCCATTTTTGATCTGAAAAGAACTTGAAAAATTCTTTAAATGGATTAGTGATTTTGAAAACTCAAGAGTGTTTGTGCTTTAGAGAATGTAAAATTAGAGAAAGCAATTACACGATTAGAGTTTCAAAACAAATATATTTCACAAATCTTTTAGACCACTATCCCACGTTGACACGTAGATTGACAGGTGTCAGTCCCTGAAAAGTGCGGTTACCCATGATTTTTGGAAAATAAAATCCAAAATTGATTTTCATGAAATAAATCAGGGTATAAATAATCAATACTGATCAGCTTCCTTTTCATGTTGACCTCCCATCAAAATAATCACAAAATGCAATGTGATTTAAAAATATAATTTTCAAATCCTGATGGTCACACTTGAAATCCTGATCAATATCATCCTGATTCCAGAGACTTAATATGGAATTTCCACGTGGCATCTTTCTTTTATCTGAAAAAGAAATAAACAATTAATCTGAACAAAAATCAATTGATTAGATATATTCAACATTTCTTGAAAACAAGAAATACAGTCACACGCAATAATTAGCATCTGACTTCATTAAAACTTCCAAGTGACTGTTCAGCTTCTCACGTCTATCTTTAAAAGAAACAGACGCCTTATGCCTTTCTCCATAAACATTTCAATTTCTTTTCTTCTCAACAATGCTTCTCAAACCAAAATTCCATTCAAACCCATTCTTTAGATCTTTCACAGTCAATGAATATCCTGTTCTTGATCATCTCTTTGAAAAGACGACTCTTCTCATCAAACTAATCATGGATGAATTAGTTTCAGATAATATCCAGAGGTTTCTCCTAGAACATCCATCTGTTGGATACAATCTTCCCCTAACCTCCTCAAAACTTGAGGATGAAGAATTTGGCCAAGAGTCTGAGGTTGATCTTGATGGAGATGCTATTCATTTAAGTTAGCTACTCTCATTCAAGTCGCCCAGACAAGGAATCCATAAGCAGACGAGGCTGTTCAAATCCCCTGATGGATTTCTTGATGTTCCTTGTCCTGTATCTCAGAATCCATATCATTAGACAAGTATAGGATTATCAGTAGAAATTAGACAAAAAGATGTTGTATTTCATTTCCATATATGTAAAGCTTTCAATTAATGAAAATACAATTTCTTATTATCTACTTGTCTTTTAATTATTGAATGATGTATAAATTATCAGTATGAAAATATTAAAACTTGCTGGAATAGACTTAACACATCACAGAATTAGATTACTAAACAAAGTAAACGTCAGGATTTGAAACAATTTTCACAATCCTGATACTGACACAATACTGATGACGTCAGCATCCTGATACAAAACTAATCCTGATGATTATTAACAAGTCTATCATACTAAAATTTATCAAGGCAAAGTGTTATAGCTAAAGCATTTAACAATCAAATATAGATCCTGACAAGAATATCAAGTCTATAAGCTAAAAACAACATACCTTGCTACTATTGCAGATGTTAAAGATCTAAAAATTTAACATTCCTAACTCACTTACTAATCTACTGAATGTAGTCTCATCAAGTGGTTTAGTTAGAATATCTGCAAGCTGTTTGTCAGTAGGAACAAAATGAAGTTCCACAGTACCATTCTCAATATGTTCTCTAATAAAATGATACCTGACATCAATGTGCTTAGTCCTTGAATGTTGAACTGGATTTTCTGCAATTTTAATAGCACTAGTATTATCACAAAACATAGGAATATTACTAAGTGTCATACCATAATCTATCAACTGATTTCTTATCCAAAGGAGCTGTGCACAACAACTGCCTGCTGCTATGTACTCAGCTTCTGCAGTTGAGGTTGAGACAGATTGTTGCTTCTTGCTTGCCCAAGAAATCAATCTGTTTCCCCAAAATTGACATGTACCTGTAGTGCTTTTCCTGTCTATCTTACACCATGCATAATCAGAGTCTGAATAACCAATTAGAAAGAAATCAGATTCTCTAGGGTACCACAAACTAAGATTTGGAGTTCCTTTGAGATATCTAAAAATTCTCTTCACAACAATTAAATGAGATTCCTTAGGATCACTTTGGAATCTAGCACATAAACAGGTAGAAAATATTATATCTGGCCTACTTGTAGTTAGATATAACAATGAGCCTATCATGCCTCTATAACTAGTATTATCCACACTCTTCCCCTTAGGATCAGAGTCTAGTTTAGTGGCTGTTGCCATGGGTGTTTTTGCAACTGCACAGTCTTGAAAGTCAAACCTTCTTAAAAGATCTTTGATATACTTTGACTGATTAATGAAAATACCAGTCTCCGTCTGTTTGACCTGCAAGCCTAAGAAATAATTTAATTCACCCATCATGCTCATCTGATACTTAGACTGCATAAACTTGCTAAACTTAGCACACAACTTTTCATTAGTAGAACCAAAAATAATATCATCAACATAAACTTGAACTAAAAGCAATTCACCTTTTATCTTTCTAAAGAATAGAGTTTTGTCAATTGTACCTCTTGTGAAGCCATTTTGAAGAAGAAATTTAGACAAAGTCTCATACCATGCTCTTGGTGCCTGCTTTAGTCCATAGAGTGCCTTGTCAAGTTTGTAGACATGATTTGGAAACTTTGGATCAACAAATCCAGGTGGCTGTTCCACATACACTTCCTCATCAAGTTTGCCATTTAGAAAAGCACTCTTTACATCCATCTGATATACCTTGAATTTTGAATGAGCTGCAAATGCAAGAAACATTCTGATTGCTTCCAATCTTGCTACAGGTGCAAAGGTCTCATCATAATCAATGCCTTCTTCCTGAGAATAACCCTTAGCCACCAGTCTTGCTTTGTTTCTTACAATTATACCAGATTCATCTAGCTTGTTTCTGAAAACCCATCTTGCACCAACAATAGATTTATCTTTAGGTCTTGGTACCAGTTTCCAGACTTTGTTTCTCTCAAACTCATTTAACTCCTCCTGCATTGCAATTACCCAATCAGGATCCTGTAAGGCTTCTTCAACCTTCTTAGGTTCATTCTTTGAGAGAAAGTAACTATACAAGCATTCATTTTGAATTGATCTTCTAGTTCGAACACCACTATTTGGATCACCAATTATCAAATCTTCAGTATGATCCTTTGTCCATTTTCTAACAGGTGGTAGATTAACTCTGCTAGTCTCTCCCCCTAAGTTAGTGGTATCTCTTGTAGAAGAATTCTCTCTACCTTCAAAGACTCTCCTTTGATCAATAGAATCAGTAGATTCCATATTGCTTCTAGTTATTGATCTTTCCTCAGTAGACTCTGAAAGATCAGTTCCTGATGGAGTAGACTCTGAAAGATCAGTTCCTGATGGAGTAGACTCTGAATAGCTAGTCTGCTCCTGATGATCACTATGTTCTCTTTGATTTATTTGCTCCCCCTCAACAGTAGCATTCCTTTTAGAAGCAATAGAAATTCCTTCTGGAGAACCTTCATCTTCACTGGAGAGTATCTCAGAATTCTTCAGATTTTCAAATTCCAATTTGTCATGGCTTTCATCAGTTTGCAAAATTCCAAATTTCTTATCATCAAATGCAACATGAATTGATTCCATAACAATGTGAGTTCTGAGATTATAAACTTTGAAGGCCTTAGATGCTGAATATCCTAGAAAAATTGCTTCATCCGATTTGGCTTCAAATTTTCCAAGTTGTTCTGGATGAACTTTTAGGACAGCATGTAACACCCCAGTCCCACATCGAGGAGATTTGGGACTTCTGTTCAGTTTATAAGGCAAAAATAATACTACTAAGTGCACCAATAAATCATGATCTTTTGGGGGCCTGTGGTGGGCTTGTGGACTACCCAAGTTGGTTGCATTTGAGCTAGTTTACTTTGACTTATTTCAGATTCGGAATCGGGACTCGATCCGATTTTCGAAAAAGGCTCGGGATTTGACCCTGGTTGTTACAGTTGGTATCAGAGCTAAGGATATAGATTCTGTAGACTGTCTTTTAGGCATTGACCTGTGAGTTTTGGGTTGACTTCGCATGGGTAGGATTATGACTTTAAATATCGACCTATGATATGATTGTTTCGTATGTGCACTCAAGAAAAAAAAAAATTGCAGGATGCCGCCAAAGAAATCTAATACTAGCCAAAACACTGGGGGAAATGTTACTCAGCAAATTGTGATGGATCAAAACACCTTTATGCATATGGTGCAACAGGTGGTGGCTCAGCAAACGCAGAATCCTGGTGGTAACACACAGAATCAAGAAGGCCAGACTATGTTTGATTGTTTTATGAAACAAAGGCCTAATTGCTTCAAGGAGGCCAAGACCCCGATGGATGCGGAAGCGTGGATTGATCATATGGAGAAGATCTTTCGGGTACTTAACTGTTCTGAGCTGGAAAAGGCTCGTTTTGGCATTTACCGTCTTGAGGGGGATGCTAGCATTTGGTGGAAGTCAGTGGTAGCTTCTCACGCAGCTGGATATGAGAATACTGTCACTTGGAATGTGTTTAAGGCACAGTTCGATCAGAGGTACTTTCCTGCCAGTATCCGTGAGGAGTATGTTCGGGAATATCAGAGCATAACTCAGAAGGAGGATGAATCTGTGGCGGACTTTCAGATCAGGTTTCAGAGGTTAGCTGGCTATGCACGGACCGTTGCTGGTACAGAGGAAGATAAAATCATGAAATTCAAGTGGGCTTTGAAGACTTCGATCCGTAACCACTTCATTGCAAACCGCTACACTACGATGGACAGTTTGGTGGACAGTGCCAGAGATCAAGAACTTCATCAAACAGACTTCCGTAAGCAGCAAGACATGCAGAATCAGAAAAGAAAAAGGGATGACGAATCTACCGAGCAAAACAAGAATCTTAAGAATAATAATGGATCTTCTGGTGGATTTGAGAAAAATGATCATGGGTATAACACACGAAACTTTCGACGGAGAAATGGAAACCAGGGAAATCAGAATGAAGCAAAGTCTCGTTGTCAACATTGTGGGAAGATGCACGGTGGAAACACTTGTCATTGGACTACAGGCGCATGTTTTAGGTGCGGGGAACAAGGTCACACTATCCGGAATTGTAAAATGTCATCCAACAATCGCAAGGATAACGATGATCAGGGTGAGAACAACAAACAAATAACTGCAAGTGACGCTGCAAATAATTAAGGTACTACTCTGAAAACACGTGTTATTTTTGCGATGCATGTTATAATTTCTGATGTGTGCATAATGAATTCTTGTATTTATATATATTTTTTTGTGACGCTTGTGCATCTGACCGGTCCTATTTGCGATAGTTTATTGTCATTCTTACATGGGATTTATTATGTGTTAAAAAAAAAGTACGATTAGACGATTTCACTAATAAAATTTGTTTGGAAGAATTTTGAAAATTTTTGAAGCCATGATATTTTCTGAGAATCGACATTTGTGTCCATTTGAGATGTTTGCATTTTGGAAACAAGTATGCAACTTAAATTTCGAGGACGAAATTTTTGTAAGGAGGGAAGAATGTAATATCCCTCCTATTTATTTATTTCTTTTTGATTTTATATATATTATATAATTAAATTGAGTACTTAGTTATAAAAATATTTTTTTTTATTGTAAATCAATTTTAGTTTTAATTTAATTAAATTTAAAATTGTTTTATGTGTAGATAAGAATATTGTTACATTGTGATAAGGATACAGTTTGAATATTATACTCATCTAAATCCTAAATTCGATCGGTCATTATCCTATTATAAAATGTATGGTTATATAGTAGTAGGATATGTAAAACCGAAAAGAAAACGAGAGGAATTAGGTTGGAGGAAGAAGAGGGATAACTCGGCTAAACAAAGTAGTACACAGTTGGCTTCGTAAATCAGGTATGATCGGATTCTACGCATGTATAATAACAAGTAGTAATTGTTATTTCCTATTCCTAAATCTTGTGCCATGTTACTTGTTTTGTTGAATTTGACACACGCGTGCCTTCATTAAATGGGTTGATGCAAGGTTAATTTGATATGATTAATAATTAATTCTTCTATAGTAGTAGTATATAATTCATACTTTTCCTAACCTCAATGAATGCAGCTTGTTTTATTTTGTACGAGATGCATAGACACTTATATGGTACATGTTTATGCATATTCAATAGGCTTTGATTCAAATAAACTTTGTTGTTAAATGTTTCTGCAATTAATCTCTTATTGAATGTACATATAATCATGGTCTAAGATAAATGTTTTAATGGATTAAGTTAAACTTTTTCATATTAAATGTCCGTGTAGGTGAACATCAGTTTATATAGTTATCAAGTTGTGTCAATTGCATTGATAGCATTAATTGTATTAAAAGAATGTGCTAATAATAGATTATGATGAACCAAAACTATATATGTGAGATGTCATGCAGGAGAAACTGTACAGACAAATGTGGATATTAGTAATTAGTACCTAATCAAGTTTGTTACGCCTGCATTTGTCATTGTCATATTCTGTGTAATTGCCCATGTTATTTAAGTTAGAATATTATGCATTAATCTTCTACAGAGGGTGTTTTACTTAGAATTGAGTTTATATGCTTCTACCATTTTTGTAGTTTGGTGTCATTCTTTATATTAATTAATAAGAGTTGTCATGAGTTTAAACTAGTTATGTTGATTGTAGTGTACATGTTCTGTTAAGTGGTGCAGTACTGCTAGCCAGTAAACCAAGCATGAATTAGTACTATTTATAAGTACGTATAAATTGACAAAATATATGTACTAATGTTGGCCAAAATCGTGAGTATTAATTGGCATTATTTGTAATATGTAACTCTGGTGACTTCCTGCCAATTAGTCTGTTTTGAAATGCATGTACACAAGTCTGTTAGCTGGGACTAGTTCTAAACTAAAGGTGCTAGCTGTACGAATCGCATGCATGTATGTTTTTATATTAATTATTTAATAATGATGTTATTTGTCATACGGGTAAAGGATGTTAAAAATTATTTGTATCATTTTATGATTAGATTGAGTTCGGAGCTTATAACGGATTTTTGGTATTTCTGAATTAATTTAGACGCTACATTAAGGTACGAATTTCTTATTCTTTTCTCTTTTCATTTAAATCAGAAATATTCATTAAATATATTGTTGAGTCAAATTTATAAATTGTCATCTTTTTGTACTCTCCTTGATACGAGTTATTTGCTCTCTTTCTCATTATAAAATTTTATTCTTTACTCGTTACATTTGTTGTCGATTCAATTTTATGAAATTGTGATCCTTGTATTCTGTGTGTACCTTTAGTACACATTCATATTTTCGTTTCGTCTCCCTTATTGTTGGTATTTTTATTGCCAGCTCATATATATTTGATTTGTTTCGTTTCGCTATTTTATTGCGACATTGCTTTGTTTATTTTGTTCTGTGCAATGAGTCTGGCAATATTTTTGAAACCTATTTGTTGGGCTCTTAGACCTATCTATGTGGTTAAATCATAGACGAGTTCATGGAGTTCGGAGTGTCTGGTGAACTCGGCACTTACTCGTATCGGTGCTGTGAGTATACGAGCATGTCTCTGGGGTATGAGATTGTGTATAGATCATGATCGTTAATGTGTGTTTTCTTCTTCTGGATTACCGAAGAAGGATTCTCTGTTTTGTAGAAATGCTTTGTGCATTTCATGTGTTTTCTTCTCGTGGATTACCGGGGAAGAATTCTCTGTTTTGTACTTCGCTTTGTGCGAGTACATATTTGTATAAGAGACCCTGAAGGATACATACCTTACTTGATTCAGCCTTATATTTGTTCTGCTTCGATTCAGTATTTTATTCTTGTTGGTTATCTTGCTTCATTTCGTATTAGACTTGATTTGAAAATTCTTTGTCGATAAGACACAATTCACTCAGTTATTTAAAATATGATTTTCTTTAAATTTTATTCGTACTGGGCTTCTTGCTCAATCTTTATTGTTCCCTTTCTGCAGGTAATCAGGGATTAACGGGGATTTGAGATGAGTGATGCCCAGCGTTTAGTTACGGTCTATATAGTAGTATAAATAAATTCGAGAACTTGTTAGATTTGTTTTCAGACCTTTCAGTATTTTCATTTTAAGGATTAAAACATTGATATTTATCAGGATTTTCGGTTCTTTTCTATATCGATTAAAAATAATTTAGATTTTATTATGATATTTGTCCATTAGTTAACGATCTGAAAAGTTGGGTTGTTACATAGCATTTGCATCCAAAGATGTGAAAGTATTTCACACTTGGTTTCTTTCCTTTGATCATCTCATAGGGAGTTTTTCCATGACTATTTACCAAGGTACAGTTTTGAGTGAAACATGCAGTGTTAATAGCTTCTTCCCAAAAGTAGGTTGGAAGTTTTGCATCTGCAAGCATGGTTCTTGCTGCCTCTATGAGAGTCCTGTTCTTTCTTTCCACTACACCATTCTGTTGAGGTGTACCAGGTGCAGAAAACTGTTGAGTAATTCCTTTGTCTACACAAAACCCCTCCATTGTAGAATTCTTGAATTCTGTACCATTGTCACTCCTAAGTACTTTAACTTTGTACTCAGAGTTATTCTGAATATTCTTTACAAGTTCAATGATTTGCTGAGGAGCTTCATCCTTCTTGTGTAGAAAGAACACCCATGTAAACCTTGTGAAATCATCCACTATCACTAGAGCATATCTTTTCTTGCTGATATACATAATGTTTACTGGACCAAACAGATCAAGATGTAGCGTGTGAAATGGTTCAGTAATCGAATTTTCAGTCTTGCTCTTGAAAGTGGTTCTTCTTTGCTTTCCAAGCTGACATGCATCACAAAGTCCATCTTGCACATAATTTGCCTGAGGTATGCCTCTCACCAGATTGTGCTTAACAAGTTGATTAAGCTTCTTCAAATTAAGATGTGAGAGCTTCTTGTGCCAATTCCAGCTTTCATCACTTGTTGCTTTGCTGTAGAGACATCTAACAATTCCTTTAGATGTATCACTTAAGCTGGCTTCATATATGTTACCATGTCTTTGACCAGTTAGAACAATGTCTCCATTCTGCATATTCAAGATTTTGCATCCTTCTCTGTCAAAGATTGATTTGTAACCTTTATCACCCAGTTGACTTATGCTTAAAAGAGTATGTTTCAAGCCTTCAACCAGTGCTACATTTTCTATGATGACATTCCCCAAAACAATTGAGCCATATCCCAGAGTTTCTCCTTTGTTGCCATCTCCAAAAGATATTACTGGGCCAGCTTTCCTCTCAAACTTTGTAAGCAGGGACTTCTTTCCAGTCATATGTCCAGAGCATCCACTGTCCAAGATAATTGAATGCTTCTTTCCTGTGCCCTGCAAACAAAAAGTAACTAGTTAGAATTTTTTAGGACCCAACTTTGATTGGATCCTTTCTTACTAGATTTAGAAACAACAGGCTTTGAGAATTTGTCTTTACTTTACCTGTTGTAGAGTCAACTTTAGACTCTAATTTCATAAACTGTTTGTGACTAGGAGTTTCAGATTTCAAGGAATAATAATCATAATACAGTTCATGATATTCTCTACACATGTAAATGGAATGAAGTAAACTACCACAATGATAACAAGCTTTTTGTGGTTGGTATTGAATTTTCTGAGTCTTGGGGAATCTGGACTCAGTTTTCCAAGAAGGTTTTTGATTGCAGTCTAGGGCCAAATGATTATGATTTCCACACTTATAGCATTTTTTCCTAGGTGCATCAGGTACATTCTTGTAATTATTCTCTTTGTTAATCCCTTCTTTTCCATTCCTATTTCTTTTGATCTTGCTAGACTCTGAAAGACCATCTAATCTCTGTTTCAACTGAGACTTAGACAGAAACCCTATGTTTACATTCTTAGGTTTCTCTAACACTTTCTCATCTGAATTACTATTGTTAATCCTTTTGTGTACAACAGGGGTACCTTTTGAATCAACAAATTTAACATGATTAGGTTCAGAAACAATTTTCTTACCTTCATATTTAGATGTGCTAGCTTCTACCTTACTATCATCATTGACAATAGCTACTTTTTCTTCTTGTCTAGCCTTATCAAAACATAAACCATTAACCTTACCACGAATTCCACTTTCAAAGATTTCTATAGTCTTTTTACTAGAATTGTTAATGGTCTTAATCACATCTCTCTCTTCCTCTAGTTCTTTTCTGACATAGTCATAAGCCTCAAGAATAACACTATAATCATGCTTAGCTTTATCAGAACTTAACTTGTATTCTTCCATTTGAATTAACTCAGATTCAAGAAAATTATTTCTATCAACTAATTTATCATTCTTAACCTTAAGTTCATATTTTTCACAAGTAAGAATTCTAAAATTAGTCATAAGATTCTTAAACTCAGCATGGATAGTTCTAATTTCATCAGAATTTAAGCTATCAAATGAATCAAGAGAGTGAAGTGATACCTTAACAGAGGATGGAGAAGTTTTCTTTGGAGATCCAGGTTTGTCTGAACCATTTGCCATCAATGCAATGTTGTCATAATCCAATTCATCTTCAGAATCACTGGAATCAGCCCAATCCTTCTGTGTGACCATAAGTGCATTACCCTTTCCTGAATTCCTAGGCTTCTTACACTCACTAGCAAAGTGTCCAAGCTCGCTGCAGTTAAAGCACTTGATCTTGGCCTTATCAAGCTTGACAATTGTACCTTTGCCTTTGTCACTCTTCTTCTCCTCCTTCTTTTGAAAAGGTCCTTTGCTAAATCTTCTCCTGTTGAATCTTCCTTTCTTGAAGGCTTTAGCAAACATAGCAAAGAGTTCATGCATCTCAGATTCAGAATCATTGTTGTCAGAGTCCATATCAGTAGTCTCTGACTCAGAACTTCCTTTGCTTTTCTTCTTCCTTGAATTCTTTACAGCAATCTCTTCATGCTATTCTTCAGGAAGCTTCTTTACTTCAGATTGAGCAGTAAGTGCAATAGCCTTCATCTTTCCTTCACTCCTGCTCTTCTTCTGCTGCTTGTCAAGTTCAGAAGCTCTCAATTTTCCATATACTGCCTCTAATGAAATCTCATCCAGATCATTAGCTTCCTCAATCGCAGATATCTTCTCATTGTAGAAATCAGGCAAAGCTTTCATGAACTTAGTATTCATATCCTCCAAGTCATAATATTTACCATGCATGGCCATCTCATTGATGAGTTTTGTAAACCTATCAAAGGTATCAGTAAGTGACTCACCAGACTTGGATTCAAAGTACTCATACTGTTGTATAAGTAATGTCCTCATATTCTTCTTGACAGGCTTAGTTCCTTCACAGTGAACCTTAAGATTGTCTCATATATCCTTAGCAGTTTTACAAGAGAGAACATAGTTAGTAAGAACAGAATCAAGACTGTTGAATAATATGTTTCTCACTTTAGCATCTTTAAGAACATTCTCCTTGTCCTTATCTGACCATTCAGATTTTGGCTTCTCTGCTGTATGTTCTGGAACAACCACACCATCAACAGTTGCTTGTCCAATGACCTTTGTTGGAACAAAAGGTCCATCTCTGATTCTGTCAAGATAATCAGGATCTGTTGCTTCCAGATGATGCAACATCTTTACTTCCCATAGAGTATATTCGTTTCTCTTGAGCATAGGAATCTTAGTATTCCCATCCTTGTAACCAGACATGATTGCAGATCTTTATGATTATTCGAAATCAACCTGCTCTGATACCAATTGTTAACTCGAATAACTTGTAGAAGGGGGGGTTGAATACAAGTTATATAATCGTGTCTGATTTTTGCTTGATTATATGAACAAGAATAAACGAATGAATCAAACTCTGTTTGTATTAATAAGATCAAATACAAACTCTACCAAAGGTGTACAATACCTTTAGCAGCTGCTGACAATACAAATCTCTCTCTGTTTGTTTCGAACTCTTGAATACAAACCTTATACAGAGCTACGCACACGAACTCACAATACACGCTCTTTACAATGATATTGAGAGAGTATTTATAATGCTACCTATCAACTAATAACAGAAAGATATAATCTATATATGACAATGTTCTGCCTTCTAGTCGATAGTTTCCATCAATAGAAAACTCTTTCCTTCATAATATCTTCTTGCTTGTTCCTCAAACAAAGATCCTGTTTTATAGCACTTGCCAGTTTCTGTAGCATCCATAATGACATCATCAGTAACAAGACTGATATCAGGATTTCATCTTGCATCAGTATCTGATCATCATCAGTATTAGACCGTCATCAGGATTTGCTCTTTGTTCCTGACATGTAGTCTCCGATACACTGTTCATTCCTGACTAAACTGTACAGATAACTGTCTTACACATAAATCCTATATATAGTGCTAAATCCTTTATAAGATCAGGATTACATGAAGTATAATGTGTAAATTCTATTCTTAACATCACAACTTATGAATTATTCCTAACAATAACCTGAGATCGATCCTTGTTGAGGGGTCGTCTGTATAATTAAGTTATACTTAATTGTATTGGTTGTGGTACCAAATCCAGACCCCGGATTGTGGGGCGTCACAGGTTGGTATCAAAGAAACAGGTTATGGTCACTGAAACAAGTTAGGACAACTATGAGTAAGTATTTAAGTTAGACATTAGGTAGAACGATTTAAGATAAGGTTCGTCTTGGGATTTCAAGATGCATGTGAGTTGCGACTTTATCTAGTATTTCGACATATCGTGCGAGTAGAAGATTCATTCATCCGAAGGACCGGCTATGGAAGAGGCAACTAATTCGGAGCTACAAGTTTGAAAGACGTCATCTGAAGACCCTCGTATACTTTCTAGGATTCCTTCTGTGACTTTAGCTACATCGCGAACATTATAGAGAAAGTACAAGAAGAACTATACGCATGATGCAAACACAAATACCGATATTTGTTTAGAGTAAGAGAGAAACTATTCCCTATTAGCCATTGCTTTCATTTAGTTCCCTGTCTGAGAGAATTGCTTTAAAAAGGAATCGATTCTTATTATCATTCTGAATGGTTATAACTAATTCACGGTTTATATTTTCGTTGAAGCATTTGTTGCACAATGATGTTTAAAAATCGAGAATGAATTGAGATCTTCTTAATTATTCAACTCATTATTGTCAGGCCAGTTTTGGCAACTAAGTGTATTAGCACTTAGCCGATAAGAGTGAGATTATGAGTAATTATGAATTTCTTAAATGTTTGTTTAATCAATAGTTGATGCATCCGTGTGATGATCAATTATACTTCGATTTTTTAGAAGCTTTATACATCAGATATACTTAAACACCATCTTATTCTTTCCGAAATATCCCTATTTTTCAGAGGATATTTATCCCACTTTATATACGAAAATTTTGAGATTCTTGAACTCTTTTCATTTTCCCTGTATATTTAACTTTCTTTATCCAAACTGGGATGAACAACCCTATATATATAGGGGATTTAAGGACATCCTATCTTTGTGATGGAAGTTTGGTGCGATGCCACTGATTGTATTTGTCATAAAAGTACTAAAGGCTGGCCACCTTTTTCTACTAGGGCAGTTGACCTAATTGACAAATGCAACCTGATAAAACTTCGGTGATCATAAAGATCGCTCGGTTAAATTCTTTTACGAAAATTCTTTTTAAACAAAACTCAACCTATATTCAGACATGTTGTTACCTACTCATTTTATTAATTCATTTTGCTAGAAACTCCTATGATTCTTAACGCCGTCAGTGATTGAAAGAAGCAAAGGCAGATAGGATGACATCCTAAGTGGTTAAGGTTACATATTTGTCAATAGAGAATTGGTTGAGCAAGTCTGAGAGGATGATATATTACAATAGGGATTGAGCATTAAGTAATTTTGCTTATTTGAGTGACGATATATACAAGATTTAATATTACTGAGAACTGAATAAGGACAAGGAACAAGTAACAAGGATATCAGAGAATTATTTTGTGGAGGTCGAGAGTTGAGTGATGGTAGAGTGTTAGGAATATGTTGTACGTGATGATAACTTCACAATCAATCAAAATTGTATAAGTAATGTTTTGTAACTGTCAACGGATGAGACATTATAACTCTATCCGTTGACAGGTAGCTCATCAACGGATGAGGTTTTGTAGCATACTGCAATATCTCTATTTATCAGTTGATAGTGTTTTTATTCAGAGTCATGTTGACCATCAACGGATAGGCAGAACAGGGTAGCCAATTGTAAATAAGCTATGCTATGTAATTCTGTCTAAGTGAAAATGTATCAACGGATGAGAACAGGACTCTATCAACGGATACAACTCAAATCTACTCTATCAACAGATACAGCTCAAACCAACATCAACGGATAATCATTGACACTTTCTTCTATGCTAGCTGGGAATTAGCAGTTGATAAGGACAGGTTTGACTGACATATCACATGGGTTGATAGTAGGTATAAAAAGCAGTATGGAAGCCATACTTTGGAAACGCAGAAGAAAGAAGCATTCCATTTACACAGTACATACAAAAAAGGTGCAGGGGACATATCTGTTCACAAGGACAACCTTTCAGCTACATGTGGATTTGGAGTGGAGTAGCAAGTCAACTTGAATTAGATTAATATTATCTTATTCCTGTAGTACTTGTAAACTTGGGATATATAACCAAGTGTAGCAACTCTTTAGAAACCAAGAAAACAGATTCATTTGCTTAGGGTTTTATTGAATATTCTTAGAAGCAAAGAGTTGTAAAACAGAAGCTGTGTACATTTGTATCACAGAGTTTTTTTCGAATAAAAGTCTCAGGTGGTACATTTAACCACCTGATTTTTTATGTGTTTGTGAATCATTTCTCATTCAGCAATTATCTCTTTATAGATTTTTGTGGTTTTTATCAGAAATTTATAAATATCAAGAATTGTATTCAACCCCCCTTCTACAATTATACAAGTGTGTAATCTGGGAATTGGTATCAGAGCAAGCTTCTAACATATTTGAAGTTTAAAGATCAACACACTTCCAACATGTCTAAGAAGGATTATGGAGTAAAGATACCAGTTCTTGATAGAGAAAATTACTTTCACTGGAAAGTAAAAATGCGTCTGCATCTCATGTCTATTGATGAAGGTTTTGTAGATTGCATTGAGAAGGGTCCTTATGTTCTAATGAAGACTGCGTCAAGAGTTGGCCTTGCTGCAGATGCACCAGACACTTACATTCCCAAACCTGTTTCTGAGTGGAGTACTGAAGACGTTGCAGAAGTCCACAAAGATAAAAAGACCATGAATATTCTGTTTAATGGTTTAGAAACAGACATGGTTGACAATGTTATCAACTGTACTACCTCCAAGGAAGTATGTGACATTGTTCAAACCCTCTATGAAGGTACAGAACAGGTAAGGGAAAACAAGATGCAACTACTGATCCAACAGTATGAGCACATCCATTTCAAGAATGGAGAGACATTGAATGACACATTTAGTAGATTTCAAAAGCTATTGAATGGCTTGAAACTGTATGGAAGAATCTACCAAGTGAAAGATTCTAATCTCAAATTTCTGAGATCACTGCCCAAAGAGTGGAAGCCAATAACTGTT
Organism: Kitagawia praeruptora; assembly: GCA_037693485.1. Taxonomy (NCBI): domain Eukaryota; kingdom Viridiplantae; phylum Streptophyta; class Magnoliopsida; order Apiales; family Apiaceae; genus Kitagawia; species Kitagawia praeruptora. Next base: position 33,363,923 of record CM075346.1, on the reverse strand, counting down.
TCTCTAAGAAACACTCAAGAGTACAAGACATTTACTCTTGAAAGGCTCTATGGAACTTTAAAGACATATGAACTAGAAATGGAGCAGGATGAAGAAATTGAGAAGGCCCAAAAGAAAAGTGGGTCAGTATTGAGTATGGAATACAGTAAAAGAATACAGAGGGGGGGTGAATGGATTCTTGAACTTTTCTTTGTTGAGTCTGTGTAGCAGATAAGTGTTTGTATGTGCAAAGATGTAGGTGCGGATAAAGAACAACACAAGTCACAATATCACTTTAATCTAATGTATTATTAGATAAAGGTTGTGTTGGTCCCGGAATGTATTGCAGAAGGGGGGTTGAATGCAATACTAATAAATTTCAAAAACTATTTCAACAACATAAATAAAGTTTGTAATTTACTAGTAGAAGAAATGCAATCACAAGTAATATTTAACAAGATATTTCACAAAATAATTGTTTTATTTATTTTGCAAAGTTTTGCTACAACCTTGAGAACAAAATAATTCTCAAGCTTCAAATACTCAAGAGATTACAGTTGTAGAGTTATTTTTGATGTATAAATAGAATGTTCTATTTATAGTGTGATAGTCTACTGTACTACCACTATCAGCGTGGGTTGTTGAGTTGCTGTTATATTCCTTTTGCAGCTCATTCCATGATTTATTCCCATGTGATTATCACAAAGTAACTTTAAGATACTTTCCACATTTGAGCCACCCAGATCTAGCCGTATTCAATTTTATCTGCTCTAGACTTTACAGGTTGTTCCATGTGATCTCTCGAGCTTTAGTTATAGACTTTCCAAGCTTGCTGTAAAGGTTGAATATTACAACACGCCTGCTTCTTTTGAACATGTACCCTGTCGCTTAATTTGACTTAGAAAATTACTAAATCAAGCTGATTCTACATGACAGTATGTTTGCTACAAAGTTTGATGTCAATGAATTATGCTTTGGTTGACAGTATGAATTTCCCGCAGAGATTACTGTCAAGGATTGTGCTTTGGTTGACAGTATGAATTTCCGCAGAGATTGCTGTCAAGAATTGTGCTTTGATTGACAGCATGTATTTCCCGGCTTCCCGCAGAGATTGCTGTCAAGAATTCCAAACTTACTGTCACAAACTCTATATCAAAGTTACTGTCATCAGAATCTCCGCCAATGTTGCTGTCAAGTTAAACCTTGCTGTCGACTCAATTAAACTTGCTGTCGACTCAATTAAACTTGCTGTCGAGCTTTGCAACATGCTGTTTCCTTGTAATCTTACTGTCAATACTTGACAGTAACTTTTATTCCTGCTATCGAACTTCTGTATTTCTTGAGGCTTGAACATGATTGAACTTCTTTCAAGAATTACAAATATTACATGACAGTACTTATTTGATTACAGAAATACATTTCAGGCTATGACATTATGTTCTACTTAGTAAAACTAAGTATACCAACAAAACTAGTTAAGTTGTCTATTCCATCACCCATAAATCCCAACAATCTCCCCCAATTTGTTTTTATGGACAATAAGGACAAATTTACAAATATCATGCTGACAACTTAACTAACATAGATCAGAAAGAATAAACTCTTCATTTCTGAACAATGATTAAACTGGATTGTTTTTAAAACAAAATATATCATAAAAGTTCATAATTAAAAAAAAATCTTTACTTAGCTTGATTTGAACTTTCGCCTTGCTCCTTTTCCCTCAGAGCTCTTCTGAGATTTTCAATTAACTCCTTTTCTTCAGGGGACTGTGCATCATCTTCATTTTCCATGATGTACTTTTTGATCATTGATGAAGTAGTGTTTAATACATCTCTGAGTTCCATCCAATAAACATTTTGCTTTACGATTGATCTGAATTTCAACACATCTCCCTCCATCTTGAATCTTCTGCCAGGAAGCTGATTTAAAGTTACCCTTCTTTGTCTGTCCAAACTGGGATTCTCTCCTTTCCTTTGATCAAAAATCATATCTAGCTCTCAAGAACATAGTGCTTCAAGTTTGTTAGATGATCCTATCACTTGCCAGTACAGTTCTTTTAGCACGCTGGTCTTCAACTTAGAAAAGCTGTCTATGTAGACTTCTTCTTTGCCATATTTGATTCTCAAAGGATTGTCCAGTACAATTGGCTGATAGTTTAATTCACTGCTGTTGACCTTGTTGAGTTTACTCCAACTTTCCTTCAGTTGAGCTTCAATCTCTTCTTCTATCTGTTGACGAGATTTTTGTCTTGAAGCTAATTCTTCTCTGAATTTCTGCTCTGCCTCATACCTATCCATCTCTTGCTTTGAATAAGGTTTTTGCATTTCAATCCAGTTATACTCAGGGATAGGATTGTCTTCTTCATTTTCCAGACCTAGAGCTTCAAAAACATCTTCATCATTTTGAAGTGTCCAGTCACCATGCTTTTCAGTGAATTCAGCATTTCTGATTGCAAAGTACTTTCAAACAGGATCCATGATCTTTTCAGAGATATCACCATAGCTTTCCAGGAGTTCAACCATTCTTTCCAAATTGAAATAATCAATTCTTCTTTTTACATGTGTTTGGGTTTGAACTAGACTGTTGGATATTACTTTTGATTTTGATATCTGAGTGAAATCAGGTTCTACCATAATCAATCTTTCTTTGTTCTCCCATAGAATGTATCTTGTGACTTTTTCGTTTGACTCATCAAATTCTATGGATATAGAGGTGATTGATTCTTTGGCTTTCTCTTGAAGTTGTTCCAGGCTGTTCATTCTTCTGCTTAGGATTGGTTTCTTAAGCCCTAGACCTGTAGCTTTTCTTTGACCAGAATAGACAGTCTTTCCCCTTTTTGGCCTGTTTGACTTTCTTTTGATTCTTACTGTCTTGGATGATTTGATAGTAGAATCATTGACAGCATCTTTGATAGGGCTTCTGATTGTGTCTTCTTTGACAGCATCTTTCATGACAGTATCTTCATCTTCCCTGTTAGCATCTTTGACAGCAACTTCATTTTCCTTGACAGCATCTTTGTTGACAGTATCTTTTTCAGAATACATACTGTCAATTTCTATTTCTGCTTGATTAATTTCTGATGCTTCAAGTATCTCCTCTTCTTTCCCCTTTTCTTCATTTTTCTTGCTTGTTCCAGGAGATTCTGAAGTTTTATTTGGCTCAGCTTCTTTAGCTTGTGATTGCTCTTTTGAAGAGTTTCTCTTTTCTGATTCTTTAGCTCTTCCAGCTTTACCTCCATCTTCATTATCATCACCATCTTTATCCAAGGTGCCATCAAAGGAGCATTTTCCACCTTGATCATTTCTACTTTCGTTTGCTTTGGTAATGAGCTTCTTAATTTTGACACTGTATTCCATATCTCTCTTTGCCATTATCTTGTGGATATCTTTAACTGCCTGAATCCTTTCCTTGGTGATGGGTGCTTTCAGCAACAACTTAAGTACATCCATGATGACTTTACTTTGTAGAGATGTTTTGCCTTCAAGAGTTAAGAACCCAAGTCCTTTAGTTCCTTTGGCTGTTGTCTGTTTAAAGCTTACACCATATGGCTGAAGACATACTTCTGGAAGTTTGCTATTAACCATTGTGCTCAGTTGCATATAGAGACTTTCATCAAAGATGGTAGAGTTTTTCTTAACAAGAATCCCAAGGATGTATTGCACTCTGGCAGAGAAAGTTTCTAGCAGTTGAGTTGTTATGAATATTGAATGTCCATTTTTCAGATACACTTCAACTGCCCACCTCTTCTCTGAGCTAATCTTCACAGAAAGATTTACAATCTTTTCTTTCAAAGCTTCTGCCAATTTAGCAGGTTTTCCTTTAGATTCTGTGATTGCTCCTTTCACCAGATTGTTGAATTCCTCATCCTTATTGTTCAAGGTGCTCTCCATATGACTTACTGTTATAGAATCAGCTTCATCTTGAGAATATGTGCTTCCATCAGTCCAGGTAACCAAATTTGAAGAAGAGATATATTCAGGCAGCTTGCCCTTGCCTTTACCCATCCTGTTAGACTCCTCCTTTTCTCTCCAAAGCCTCTCCAAAGTTGATTCTTTCTTTTCAGGAACTGGTTCACTAATTTTGATGGAAGATGCTTTATTTCTTTGTATCATTTTCAATACTTCCTCAGATACTAACATTTTCTCCCCATCTACTTCAGTTTCAAACAGTTGTTCACCAGTTCCAGTTCTAGAGGCTATGACAGTATCTTTTTGCTCCCCCTTACTCCTTTGCTCCCCCTGACTTTCAGCTTCTCCTTGTAACCCCATTTTCCTTTCTGGTTGCTCAGCTTTTTTCTGATCTATTACTTTCACTTCCTCAGATACTAGCATTTTCTCCCCATCTACTTCAGTTTCAAACAGTTGTCCACCAGTTCCAGTTCCAGAGGCTATGACAGTATCTTTTTGCTCCCCCTTACTCCTTTGCTCCCCCTGACTTTCAGCTTCTCCTTGTAACCCCATTTTCCTTTCTGGTTGCTCAGCCTTTTTCTGATCTATTACTTTCTCCCCCTTAGTTAAGTTGGCAGCTTGAATGAAGGAAGAAAGTGACAACAGGGTGGCTTGAATTTCAACAAAACCAGTCTTTACAGAAGATGAGAGAGTGTCCAGCTTGCTCTCCATTTTCGCACATCTATCTTCAATAGCTTGGAGTCTGTCATTTGTGGATGCAGAAGGACCACCAGACCTAAGCCTCTTTGGAGGTTGAGGATGAGTCTGGGGCATGGAAGTTGTTGGGGTTCTCACACTCTCATTGTTTACTGGCTCTCATCATCTCTCACAGAAATTCCCTCAAGGCCTAATGCCTTTTGTTTACTGGCTCCCTCAAGATCACTCTGGACATGCTCAAGTCCCTCTCCTTTTGCCAGCACATTTGGCTGCCTCTCATTTTTATCCTCACTTCTCTGTTCTTTTATCTCGCTTTTATTTTTCACTCCCTCACTCATCCTAGATGCATTAGTATGAGCAGTACTAACATGCAAAAGAGTAGATTTTACCTTGAAGGCCTTGGAAAGAGGCAAGTCATCATCAGAGATATCTTCAACTAATCCTTCTTGTAGTTGTGGTTGAACAATGATGACAGCATCTTTAGAAAGACCTTTGACAGTATCTTTTGACAGAATGGTACTGTCACTTGATTGATTGACAGCACCTTCTGGTTTGTCATTGACAGCATCTTTGGCTGTGACAGTAACTTCCCTAGGATAAGATGCTTTGAGGGAATCGATCAAGATACAGGCTGTTTCAATTTCTGGCAAATTTTCATCTTGATCTAATCCAGTGTTTGATGGAGTGGTATCCATTTCACTTTGAGAAATGGGTTCTTGTGGACCACTAGATGGGGGCTCATCCATGATTTGAGATGGATGATCAAAACCTGAGGGGTTGGTACTGTCCCCCTCTCTAGGTTGTTCAGAAGAAACAACAGATGAAGGAATGAAAGAAGAAGATTGAATTTCAGATTGATTAATTGGCTGTTCCACAGAAGAAGATTGTGGAACATCAACAGTATGAATGAATTCCTCACTGTGCTCTATCTCTATGTGTGTATCTTCAAATACAGGTTCCTCAAGAGTGAGTTCTTGAGTTTGTGCAGACTCTTTACAAGGTGCCTTGGGAGACAGGCCAATTTCAATAGATGTCCCTTGTTGAGAAGAGACACCTAGAGGTGAGTTTATTTCCCTATCATCCTCTACAGTCTTTTGGGAAACTGTAGGGTGGCTGACAGTGACCTTGACCCTTCTAGTTCTCTTCTTCTTAGGCTCAGAAGGGGCTACTGTGGGTTCTATTTCACTACCAACCTTATTTGCTGCACTAGGTGCAGTGACTCCCTCTTGACTCTCAACTTGTTCACCAGTTGCACTCTCTAGGGTCCTTTTCTTGGATTCCTGTTTGCCATTTTAAGGGCTTTTGGTAGTCTAGAGTCCCTAGGTGGAATGTATGGTGTAGAATGTGGGTTAACTAAATTTGGGTCCAATTCAGTCTCATTCTCAAGTGTGAAGACAGTATATCCTGTAGGTAATGGAAAACCAAGGTTGGGCACCTGATTAACCATGTGTTGTGTGAAACATAGTGGAATATGTGTATTTAAATTTTGTGTGTTGAGAGAAGTGTGTGTGTTTTTCTTTAAAACAGGACATTCTTCAAAATCAGAATTGTCCTCAACATTTCCACAAATATTATTAATACATATAGTTAAAAAGCGAGGATAGATGGATACCTTTTTGCCTATTGCGCTTTTCAACTGTGCCATGATCAATTTTCCAATGTTCACCTTGTATCCATGGACTAATGAATGAGTGAGTTTCTTGATATATGATGGTATTCCATTCCTGCCTGTAGACTTGGTAGAGAACACCTTCACCATAACATCAAAAATCATACTCCACTCTTTTCTCAGAAATTTCCTGTCCATTTCTCCTGTTTGATACCACTTATCAGAAGTTTCTTCAAGTTTAGAGCCAGAGTACCCAATCTTCAGAAAGAACCTTTTTAGAGTATCATCAGTGGCTAATTCCTTAAAGTTTTCTCCACTGTCTAACACAATACCCAATGCCTCATTGATAATCTTTACTGAAAGAGAGTGACTTGCATCATCTATTTTGAACTTAATTTCTTCATCCTCTCCAGTTCCTTGAATACTTGCAGACTTCCAGAATTTTTCAATTCTAACAGTATCAATTTTGGGGGTAGAGGTTACTGCATGACCTAGGTAGGATTTATTTATGAACGAAATAAGTCCTTTGAAGTTTTCACCAGCATCACTAGGAGAAAAGATACCGGCAAAGTTGGTTTGAGCAACACTTTGTTTAGGTGCCATTGTTGAATGCTTTGAAAAATGAGAGAGAAAATGCGGTTTTTGGATGCAGAAGATTGAAAGGTTTTTGCAAATGAAAGTGATAGTAGATTAAACGGTAGATTCAGTTTATAATATGAATCGATTTAACCTCTCTTAATTGAACGTGTGATAATGATATTTCCCATTAACTCCACTTGCTATATTACGTGGCAGTTGCTATTAGATCGTGGATTGGTGGAAAATAAAAATATATGTGTATATATATATATAAATTAATGTATATATATATATCTTTCCACTATCTTTGACAGCAACTTCCCGTGACAGCAACTTTCATTGACAGTAACCTGTGCGCTTTTCTTTCTCTACCATTTTTGACAGCAATTTCTTGTGACAGCAACTTTCATTGATAGCAACCTGTGCGCTAACAATATTTCTGTCAATCAGCTTCATGAGTGACAATAAGTTTTATCTGACAGTAAACTTATCATAAAATCATGCTGTCACTGTACACACATAACTTAAGTTAAGGACACATGATTTCTTAACATCGTATTAAGACAGACATGTAAAACTATTTTAGCATAGTCATAGCAAGCATGATATCTAAAAATCCTTTTAGCATAGTCATAGCAAACATGATATCTAAAAATCCTTTTAGCATAGTCATAGCAAACATGATATCTAAAAATCCTTTTAGCATAGTCATAGCAAACATGATATCTAAAAATCCTTTTAGCATAGTCATAGCAAACATGATATCTAAAAATCCTTTTAGCATAGTCATAGCAAACATGTTGTCTGAACAAGTAGCACATAGTACCTTAACTTCTCATGACAGTACCTTCTAGTGACAGTACCTTGAAAGTTTCTGTCATGAGCTGCGAATCGAGAATTGACAAACCAGTTAGATAATCATACCTGATTCAGCATTCCCAATTCACTCACCAACCTGGTAAATGTTGCTTCATCCAGTGGCTTGGTGAATATATCTGCAAGTTGCTTATCTGTTGGAACATAAACCAATTTTACATCTCCCTTTTCAACATGCTCCCTGATGAAATGATGCCTTATATCAATATGTTTTGTTCTGGAGTGTTGAACTGGATTGTCTGATATGGCTATGGCACTAGTGTTGTCACAGTAGATAGGAATATTTGACAACTCTAGTCCATAATCCATTAATTGATTCTTCATCCAAAGTATTTGTGCACAGCAACTTCCAGCTGCAATATATTCAGCTTCTGCAGTTGATGTAGAAACTGAGTGTTGCTTCTTACTGAACCATGACACCAATCTCCCCCCAAGAAATTGACAGCTTCCTGTAGTACTTTTTCTGTCAATCTTGCAGCCAGCATAGTCTGAATCAGAATATCCAATTAGATCAAATCCAGTCTCCTTAGGGTACCAAAGACCTAGATTTGGGGTGCCTTTGAGATATCTAAAGATTCTTTTAATTGCAACTAAGTGTGATTCTTTTGGATCAGCCTGAAACCTTGCACAGAGACATGTAGCAAACATTATGTCTGGCCTGCTTGCTGTTAAGTAAAGCAATGATCCAACCATGCCTCTGTAGGTACTTGAATCCACTTTCTTGCCTTTAGGATCTAATTCTAATTTGGTGGCTGTTGAGATAGGTGTCTTGGCAGGTGATGAATCTTCTAAGTTAAACTTCTTGAGAAGTTCTTTGACATACTTGGATTGACAGATGAAGATTCCTTCCTTCTTCTGATAGATTTGAAGACCAAGAAAGAATGCTAATTCTCCCATCATGCTCATTTCATACTTGTTTCTCATTAGAGATGAGAACTTTTCACACAATTTTTCGTTTATTGAGCCAAAGATTATGTCATCAACATATATCTGCACAAGAATGATGTCTTTGCCATGGTATTTATAGAATAAAGTTTTATCCACCATACCTCTTATAAATTGATTTTCCAGGAGAAAAGTGGATAGTGTGTCATACCAGGCTCTTGGTGCTTGCTTTAAGCCATATAGAGCCTTGAACAGCTTGTAGACAAAATTATGCAGTTTGTCATTTTCAAATCCAGGAGGCTGTTCAACATACACTTCTTCTTCTAATTCTCCATTTATAAAGGCACTTTTGACATCCATTTGAAATACTTTGAATTTGCAGTGTGCAGCAAAGGCTAAGAAAATTCTTATGGCTTCAAGTCTGGCAACAGGTGCAAATGTTTCATCATAATCTATCCCTTCCTGTTGACAGTAACCTTTGGCCACTAGCCTAGCTTTATTTCTTGTCACATTTCCACTTTCATCTATCTTGTTTCTGAAGACCCATTTTGTCTCAATGACTAATTTTCCTCTTGGCCTTGGAACCAGCTTCCAAACATTGTTTCTTTCAAATTGATTGAGCTCTTCCTGCATGACCATCACCCAATCAGAATCCAACAATGCTTCTTCAACTATTTTTGGTTCCATTTGAGATAAGAAACATGAAAACAAGCTTTCAGTAGAGATATTCCTCCTTGTCCTTACACCAGTAGTAGGATCTCCAATAATTAGATTACTGGTATGATCTCTATTCCACTTTGTTGATTGAGGCAAGCTACTTGTTTGATGAGATTGTCTTTCATCAATATGAGGATTTGATGCTCCACCATTTTCATTGTTTTGCTCATTTAGCTCAAATTCTCCAGTCTCACAGTCTTGTTGATTGATGCCTGAAATTGTCTGTGATTGGGCTGAGGTTTGATTTAGATTATGAGTATTGACAGATTCTTTCTCATATCCCATTGATTGAGTGAGACTTGGTTCTTCATCAACATATTCTTCTTTTTCCAAGTATCCTTGATTCTCAAATCTGAAGGGTTGCATTTGACCATCCTCATGTAACCCTGGAAACTTGGTTTCATCAAACGTGACATTGACACTTTCTTCAATTGTCTTGTGCTCCATGATATAGACTCTATAGGCAGTCCTTTCTATCCCATATCCCATGAAGATGCCTTCATATGCTTTAGTATCAAACTTGCCTTTTCTTTCATGGTTATCTTTCATAAAAAAGCACTTTCTTCCAAAAATATGAAAGTACTTGACAGTAGGTTTCTTTCCTGTCAAAAGATAGTAAGGAGTATTACCATGAGCCTTGTTGATTAGTGTCCTGTTCTGTGTGTAACAAGCAGTGTTGATGGCTTCTGCCCAGAAGTATGTTGGTAATTTAGCATTGCTCAACATAGTCCTTGCAGCTTCAATAAGTGTCCTATTTTTCCTTTCTACAACTCCATTTTGCTGTGGAGTTCTTGCAGCAGAGAATTGTTGAACAATCCCTTGATCTTTGCAGAAGTTTCCAAGTGTAGCATTTCTGAATTCAGTTCCATTGTCACTTCTTAGAAATTGAACTTTTGCTTCAGGGGTCCTGTCAAGTACCCTTATGTGATCAATGATTTCTTGAGCAGCTTCATCTTTTGATTCTAAAAATTTCACCCAAGTGTACCTAGAATAGTCATCTATCATGACCAGTGCATATCTTTTTCTGGATAGTGATTGAACATTCACTGGTCCAAAAAGATCCATGTGAATCAACTTGAGTGCTTCAGTGTTAGTGTTGACTTGCTTTGATTTATGCATTGCTTTCCTCAGTTTTCCCATTTGACAATCTTCACACAGTCCTTCTTGACAGAATTCCTGTTGAGGTAGTCCTCTCACCAATTCCTTCTTCATTAGCATGTTCATTGTTTTGAAGTTGAGATGGGAAAGTTTCTTGTGCCAAAGCATGCTATCTCCAACACTTGCTTTGCTGTAGAAGCAAAATATTCTTTCCTCATTTGTTGAGTTTAAGTCTGCAACAAATAGGCTTCCTTTCCTTAATCCTTTCAGAGATAGGCTTCTATCCTTTTTGTGGTGGATTGTGCATTCCATCATGCCAAAGTTAACTTTGAATCCTTTGTCCGTGAATTGACTGACACTGAGCAGATTATGCTTCAAACCTTCCACAAGAGAGATTTCTTCAATGACAACATTTCCAGCTTTTAAACAGCCATATCCCATAGTGTAACCTTTGATGTTGTCTCCAAAGGTTATTGTTGGGCCAGCCTTCTCAACATATTGTGATAGCAGGGATATATCACCAGTCATGTGTTTGGAACATCCACTGTCGATTATCCACATGACCTGTTTACCTTTCTTTCCCTGCAAGACAGAAAGAGTTTAATTTGCATTTGGTACCCAAGTCTTGTTGGGTCCTGCATACTCAGTATCATCAGAAACCTTATCAATATTTGAAACAATATTATCAGAAGATGGTTCCTTGACTTCTTTTATTACCCACTTAGTTTTAGACTTTTTCTTAGTGAGAGCAGACTTCTCACTTTCTTTAGTAGATTCAGAAGTCTTTGCAGTTTGCATATAAGAACATAATTCATTAGATGAAATTTGCAAATTAAAACATGTACTCATGGCAGTAATTTTGCATGGCATACAGTCATTGTTATTACAAACTACCGATTCTCTTTGCATAATGGGGGTTCTGTGTAAGTTCCCTTTCAACTCTGTTGCATTAGATATGGTACTAGTTGATTTCTTACAAACATGAGTTAAATGATGTGAGGAGCCACAATTATTGCAAAGTTTCCTGGGTGCCTGCTTAACATACGCATAATTATTCTTTTTATCAATGCCTAGCTTCCCATTTCTGTTTTTGGACTTGGAGACAACTGTCTTGACAATCTGTTCAGAAGATGCTGTCGAGCTATTTTTGACAACATCTTTTGTACTTGCTGTCTTGACAGTAGGTTTGAAAGTTACTGTCTTGGTTGACTTCTTGACAGTATCTTTTGAACACTTGGTTGGGCTGTTTAACACTGTTTCTGTCATAGTCATTTTGACAGAATCTTTTTCTTTCTTAGATACACTTTCAACCCTCTCATCTTCATCACAGAGTTCTTGATTAATAATTAGGGAATTTTCATTAACCTCAAACTCTGTACTTTTGAAGATTGGATTGCTCACATTTTTGAGGATGTGAGGTCTTACAGTTTTGTTATCATCATTGTTCTGTATAACAGCCTCTTTACCAGGTCTCCTACTATAATCATAGCCTATGCCTATCTTCTTACTTTCAGTATGTTTCTCATGATACTCTTGAACTATTTTAGAGGAATTTCTAAATGCCTTTAACTTAAATTCATTTTCAGAAATTTCTTTTCTTAGATATTCCTCTATCTCTTTAGCACAGATTAAATCATTTTTTAATCTTTCGTTTTCCTGGGCTAAAGAATCAATAGAACTGGTCTTAAGCAACAACACATCATTGTTGGATCTGAGTACTTCATTTTCTTTAGTTAATCTAGCAATTTCTTCATTTGCAGCAGATAAACTAGTATGAATATTAAACATTTCAGTACTCATTTCCTCAATGGTTTGCTTATAGTCATTTAAAGACATATCTAGTAATACTAGAGATGGTACCTGACTTGTCGAGGTTGATGCTTCTTCATCCTCTATAGCCATCAAGGCTAGATTCACAAATTCCTCTTCTTCTTCATTATCAGATTCATCCCAGCATTTTCCTTCAGCCACATAGGCTTTTCCTTGTCCTTTCTTAAATTGACTTCCAGTTCCTCTCTCCATTCTTTGTATTTGTTTTGGTCTTTTGCATTCAGTAGCAAAGTGACCAAGTTCATTGCAATTGTAGCATCTAAACTTTGACCTATCTACCATTCCTGTTTTGTATCCACCCTTGGTGCCAGTAGCAAGTTTTGATGAGCTTCCTTGGTTATACTTTGGAAATTGACCTTGAGGCTTATATGGCTTGTTCCTCCTGAACCTTATATTTTTGAATTTTCTTGCCATAAAAGCCATGGTTGGATTATCCATTTTCTCCATTTCTTCTAGAGTGAAGAATTCTTCATCTTCAACATCTTCTAGTTGAAGGACAACCTTTTCTTCATCTTCAACCACCTCTTCAATTTTCACAGATGAAAATTGAGGTTGTTGATCATTTTGAATTTTCTCACTTGCTTGAAAATATGATGGTCCTTGAGCAACTAGAGCACCAGCCATGTTTGCCATCAATCCTTTGGATCCACTTTGTATGGCTTTCTTTTGATAATATTCAAGTTCATAAGATTTTAGAACTCCATACAATGTTTCAAGAGAAACAGAGTTTAAATCTCTTCCTTCTCTTATGGCTGTTACTCTATGCTCAAGGTGTTCTGGAAGAGTTAGCAGAAACTTGATATTGACTTCCTTCTTTTCATAAAACTTTCCATGAATCTGGAGCTCAGCTATCAGTTTGCTAAATCTTTCAAACATGTGAGTTAACTCTTCTCCATGCTTGCCCATAAACGCTTCATATTGTGACACCAGTATTTGTTTTTGATTTTTTCTGACCTCTTCACTTCCTTCACATAACAGTTCTATCTTTTTCCACATATCCCTGGCAGAGTTGCATGCTATTATATTTCCGCTCATAGCTTTGTCCAGGGTAAGTGCATCTAGTAGAATGAGTTGCAGATGATCATCCAGTGCTACCTTTTCTTTTTCTGAGTCATTATACTCAGAAGGCTTCTTAGCAACCCAATGAGCTGGGATTACTACATCATTAACTGTAGCAGATGGAATTTCCTTTTGAGGAACGAAGGGGCCATTTTCCAGAATACCTAGGAATAATGGATTCTGAGCTTTGATAAATAACATAATTTTCTTTTTCCATATGTTGTAGTTTTCTTTATCAAAAGCTGGAATCTTGATATTACTTGACCTTTGAATACTTGCCATTTGGATCTCAGATATGTGTATTAATCTGATTGCTCTGATACCAGTTGTTGGTCCCGGAATGTATTGCAGAAGGGGGGTTGAATGCAATACTAATAAATTTCAAAAACTATTTCAACAACTTAAATAAAGTTTGTAATTTACTAGTAGAAGAAATGCAATCACAAGTAATATTTAACAAGATATTTCACAAAATAATTGTTTTATTTATTTTGCAAAGTTTTGCTACAACCTTGAGAACAAAATAATTCCCAAGCTTCAAATACTCAAGAGATTACAGTTGTAGAGTTATTTTTGATGTATAAATAGAATGTTCTATTTATAGTGTGATAGTCTACTGTACTACCACTATCAGCGTGGGTTGTTGAGTTGCTGTTATATTCCTTTTGCAGCTCATTCCATGATTTATTCCCATGTGATTATCACAAAGTAACTTTAAGATACTTTCCGCATTTGAGCCACCCAGATCTAGCCGTATTCAATTTTATCTGCTCTAGACTTTACAGGTTGTTCCATGTGATCTCTCGAGCTTCAGTTATAGACTTTCCAAGCTTGCTGTAAAGGTTGAATATTACAACACGCCTGCTTCTTTTGAACATGTACCCTGTCGCTTAATTTGACTTAGAAAATTCCTAAATCAAGTTGATTCTATATGACAGTATGTTTGCTACAAAGTTTGTTGTCAATGAATTATGCTTTGGTTGACAGTATGAATTTCCCGCAGAGATTACTGTCAAGGATTGTGCTTTGGTTGACAGTATGAATTTCCGCAGAGATTGCTGTCAAGAATTGTGCTTTGATTGACAACATGTATTTCCCGCAGAGATTGCTGTCAAGAATTCCAAACTTACTGTCGCAAACTCTATATCAAAGTTACTGTCATCAGAATCTCCGCCAATGTTGCTGTCAAGTTAAACCTTGCTGTCGACTCAATTAAACTTGCTGTCGACTCAATTAAACTTGCTGTCGAGCTTTGCAACATGCTGTTTCCTTGTAATCTTACTGTCAATACTTGACAGTAACTTTTATTCCTGCTGTCGAACTTCTGTATTTCTTGAGGCTTGAACATGATTGAACTTCTTTCAAGAATTACAAATATTACATGACAGTACTTATTTGATTACAGAAATACATTTCAGGCTATGACAGTATGTTCTACTTAGTAAAACTAAGTATACCAACAAAACTAGTTAAGTTGTCTATTCCATCACCCATAAATCCCAACAGGTTGCTACAATCTGTGAATACAAATGATAGTATTCTCAGCTTCGTTTTTCTCAGAGAGATATTGCTTACAATGAATATGAGAAACTTTACTCTTCAAAAGTTAATTGCTAAGGAAGTGAGGCTGTATCCTTATAGAACATGGATACAACCTACTTAATTCAAATAAGGTAGCTAAAACAAATTACTTTCTAGTCTGTCTATCCTATTTGAGTAAGAGTCCAAACGGTTACAGATTTGACTTTGCAAAGCCTGTTCAGATCCACTTCTTTAGCCCTTTGTCTCTTCTATATCTCTCCAAGCTTCTTTGTAGGCTTTCCAGAGCACGTTACAGATTGAGATCCAAAAAGTGTGTTGTGAGGGAAAAATGGTACAACACTTCAATGAAATAAATACAAGAATAAACCAAGGAAATCGAGAAATAACAATCAAATAATCGAATTTCAAGCCAAAAACCCTAATCCCATGAACCCTAATCCGATAGGGAGAAGAGTGATTTTTATGGACTGAGTTTGCAAGGTACCCCAGGCTATGATGATCGAATATAACCTATTCAATCCAAGGTTCACAGCTAGGAGCAAGTGTTAGAAGGTGTGTGTGTCCAACCCCTTGCAAAGTGCCTACATACTCTTATTTATATAAGAGATCAAGTCCTCATGTAGTTCTTTGATAATCCCCACGATCTGATAAGCCTCATCCTCCCTAACCAACCTGCAACGATCGTTTATCACCATCCACATGATTATCCAGGTTGTTAGCTCCAGAATAATCCGCATGTTTTCCTCGTATATCCATATATATACGCGTATATATATATATATATTCCCTGTATATATGATATTAATCCCTGATAACTGCCACTGATAGACCGTTCCTATTGTTTAGGAGATATTTTGAAGATTGTTATGACGTGTTGTATCCAATCTCCTATAATATAGGTGATTACGTGCCCGCTGGTGTATTTTCTGGTAACCTTTGGGGTTCATGCACATACCCCTAACCTGGCAATCTGCTACCCGGTTGAACCCCTGCCTGGCCTTCACACAGCTTTACCCTTATCCGGGGTTCACATACACGCCCCCCATACTTACTCCTTAGCCCAATCTATCCGTCCATATCCACCTGATTCGAGTCCATAACCTTAATGGGTCTTAAATCAAGCCCAAGGCGGATTTTGGGCACAACAACTACCCCCCGGTTCCTTGTAGCCATTTGAATGCAAAAGGAACCTAACGTCATTCATACCCCCATCACCCTTCCACTCCATGTGAACCCCTAAGCCTACGCGAGCTTACTCATTGTAGGAAACAAGGGATTCAACCAGGAAGTATCCAGGCTCATAACCGTACCCCTTCGCCTGTACCTTGAGGTTCACTGTCCCCCAATTTGTGGGTGCAGCCGTTGAACCTCCTAAATTTATCACCCACTGTATAAACGCGTACCTGCTTGGGGATTTAATGAATCGCTTAGGATAATTATTCTTTTTAGATGATAACTCCTGAAGTAAACAAAGTCCTAGTTGGTCTTTAATTGCCTGAATTCCAAATCCCATGGCAACTCTAACATTTCGAAATTTGAATTCCATAAAACCACTCTACTTCTCCAAGAAACCCAATGTATTTAGCCTTCTACCTGTCTACATTCATTCGCCTCCATTTTCCAAAACACTCTTAATACTTATTTTTTTTTTTTAACATCTCATACACGGGCCTGACCAGATGGAGACATGTGGCCTGCTTGTTCGTATCCCCATGCCCTTATATGTACACCTCTTCGCACCACTTTCTTATTTTCACTCTTTTCTATAGTAAAAAACTCTTTCTCTCCTTTGCTCCAAGCGGTTCATCTTCTCAGACCTCCATCCCGGCGAAGGTTTCCATTTTCCGACCATCCTCTTCGCTTCAAAGGTATTTCTTCTTTCTCCTCTCATATTAATCTCCACATTTTCCATGCTTAACGATTTACAAAACGTGTCATTGTGTACCAATCGGTGTTTACATTCCATATTTATGACTTTCATGTATTTGATTTACTCTGTTCATCACTCCTTTTATGATTTGCCCACCATCTATAGATGCATGTTAAACTGAGCAAATACCCTTGTCCTGTATTGCATTTTCTTTCAACCCCTGTCTGTTTAATTTCCCATGTATGCACGCGTACACTCATCAATCTATGCTGGTTATACTTTTTCCCCTTTGTTCATCCCTCTTATTCTGTCCTTAATTGTTGTCTTGATAGTGTCTTTGAACCTTATGTCAATTGACCCCTGCATATACCCTGCCTGATTTAGGCCTTTGTCCAAGACCTATTAGGAGTTGCTCCAGACCTTTCACCTTTTTTTATCTTCTTTTAAATAAAGCCCGTTTTGTGGGTTTCACTTATATGAACCCCAGGGTGAATTTGGATGCCAACAGTTACTTCCCCTTGTTGAAATGAGAGGGAACGATCTTGGAGCAATTAGGGATTTCCATCCTTGAACCCCTATAATACTCCTCCACTATCTTTTTCCTAACATGACAATTGTCGTTCCTCAAAAATTTCTTCAGATACTTGGAACTCACACTGCTTTTCTGTGTGCAGATGTCGAGTCAATCCACAACTGGTAAGTCTCCGGCTTCCATTGCCAAAGAGATTTCTCAGATGGCAGAAGCCTTCGAAGGTGACTCATTTTCCTCACCCAATCCCATATCCAGATTCCCTCCTATAGCTTCCACAGTGAGTGGTCGTACTCGCTCCAAAGTCAAAGTTCTTGACCCCACTGCCGCCCAAATCTCCCTCAAATCTCACTCTTTAGATCCTTCTTCACTTGTACCCACTGCCGTTAGTTCTGATTCCCATGTGTCTGAGGAAGAGATTGATTCGTTAGGACATGTATCTCTAGCAGTTGAACCCTTCGATGATCGTCCTGAGACTAGCACAAGTCCAAACAGAACTTCCCCTATCCAGACTTCCAGTGTCGCTACCCCCCAGCTATCTTGTGCAAAAACACAGACTTCTATGACCGCCCAAAAATAGGGAAACCTCCTTGAAGCTTGCAACCCTTGGTGTTCACTGGTTGTACCTCAGCCAGAAGAGAGATGTCACGATTTCTCTAACTTTGAAACAGACCAAGTCATTCCATGTGCTGTGTTATCTGCCCAGTTTTTTAGACTAGGGTTGTCACTACCCCTTCACCCTTTTATTCTTGATATCCTCGATGCTTACAAGCTTGCTCCTTTGCAACTAACTCCGAACTCATATCGTATGGCCATTTGTATGTATATCCTTTATGACTCCATGTTCCAAGTTGAATTAACTGCTCATGAGTTGGGTTTCTTTTACCAACTCAAAGAAACCGGAAAGACCTCTGGGTTCTTCTATCTTACTACCTGGAACATTCATCAAGGGAAATGTATAAAAGGCAATAAGAAAGGAATGTCAGGATGGCACAAGCAATTCCTATATTGCTATGATTGTCCAGAGTACCGAAAAGAATTTAACCCCTATCCAGACATGCCTACTCAAACCATTCTAGTGGGGGAAGAGTTGGAAAGGGCCGAAAAAGTTTTGAGAAAAAGTGCAAGGCTAGGAGATGGTGCTAGCCTGCTTTCTAAGAAAAAATTACTTCGTTTGGGTTTTTCCAAGAAAGTCAGCTCCAAGTCTCCGGGGGACTCTCGTACCCCTGTTGAGGAAAATTTCACTGATGGAAACCCGCTTGAGCCAGGTCCACATTCATATTCTTAGTAGCATACACCCACTGTTCCATTTATTTTCCATTATTTGATGCAGCATGCTTTCCATAATTTTCTGCATACATGATTTACTTGATTTCTACATGAGTACCATCTTTACTTTTGTTTTGACTTTACTAACCCTTTACGTGGTAATGCAGGTATGTCTTTTTCAGTGCCTTCCTTCATCACCAAGCGTTCAGCACAAAAGAATGTTCCCAAATCACCCGTACCCCCGTCTTCTATTGAGAGAACCCCTGTTCCTTCTACAAAAATCAACCCAGCTTCCCTGGAGAAGAATGTTTCCTTAAGGAAGAGGCCCACACAGTACACTCCTGAGGCATCTGGGGCATCTGGTTCCCGTGGGAGTAAACGTCCCAGGCATGAGATTGAACTGAGTCCCTCTGACACCATTTCTCCTGCTCCCCTTACTACTTTCATAGGTGCTATCAAGGATAGATTCCCTGTACGTTCTATCTCAGAGTGGGACAGCCTGAGCTTTGAGGAAGCTGCAAACAGGATATCCCTGGTGAATGCTGAAAGCCTCTTCCTATCTCTGAAGTATAGCAACCAGATTCTTGGGGCTTCCAGGGCTATTGAAGAGCTTGATAGGGTACGTTCAGAGCTGAAAACCTTCCAAAATGATAAGAAGAAACTACTGGCTTCGAACAAGAAGCTTTATGAGAATGAAGGTACCCTGACCCAGGAGAGGGATAAGTTGCTGAGGGAGAGAGAGTCCATGGATGCCATTATCCTCAAGATGAATAAGGAGAGGGAAGATGCCAATGCCACCAGCAAAAAGGAGAAGGAGAAACTTGAGTTGAAGGTCCGAACCCTCCAGGGTGCAGTTGCTAAGTACAAGGCTACCATGTCCAGGCAAGGTGACAAGGAATACAATCTGGGTTACAAGGCTGGGATCAAAGATTATATGACTTCCACATATGAGGCTTTTCCAAACTTGGAGTGGGGTATTCTGGGCCAGGATGCAGTTGAGGCCATAGAGTTAATCAAGGAGGAGCAGGCTGTTGCTGCCATGCAGGTGAACCCCCCTGAGGTGCGTATGGAGGAAGCCACCCAGGAAGTGGCTATAGAGGTTCCTACCGAGGCTATTGCAGGGGATGCAGTCGAAGCTATAGAGATCCAGCCAGGGGAAGCTACAGATGGGGGTCCAACCGAGGAACCCCAGGTGGAAGCCCCCTCATCCAATCCTGAAATTCCGAAGGCCTCTCCAGTCAACGAGGATCTCTCCACTTTTCCACCCGAATCAGATCAGTAATGTTATCATCAGTCCCTTTTAAGCAGACTTTAATGAATCCTTTTCTGGCATAGATTGCCTTAAACTTGATATTTTGAGGGTGCGGACTCCTCCGAAGGTCTCGCAAGATGTAATTTCGTTAACTTTGTTTTTTCTCGGATTCCTGCTAAGGTTTTTAATGCTTTATCTGCTTTTGATCAGTATATGCTTGCCATGCAGTTAAATCGCATGTGCACACACCTTTATTTAATCCCGTGCTTAGCGTCTTTTGCTTGATATGCCACGTCCTATGTGACAACCATGTCACGAGTTGCCTTGTTGGGAGTTGATGCCGTGTTTCATTTTAAGATAGTTTGGCAATTCGCTGTATTCGGGGTTCACCCGTTATTCCCCTGGATGTTAATATCCCTTCCCTAAGATCAATAGGTATTCCACCTACTATATCCCTATCATGGTTTTTTTTGGGGATTTTCAGATCCTTAGGCCAAATGAAATCCTTCATGAGTTGGCCATTTCCATCCTAAGTTCTCAATCATCAACCAGTCCTTACTTAACCATAAATCCTCGGGCGATCGGTGTTCCACTGATCGTACCCTTAAATCAGACCATTTCCATGTGATTTCCCCACAAGAGCATTTTCCTTAGCCATTCCACTTTCCCAAAAGATAAAGCCTCACTTACCCAGTTTCCCTGGGAGCGTAGTGGGGTTATTTTTCCCTTGTGCACTTGGCTTCCATAACCGTGCCCAAATCCTCCAATGAAGCCAGTTATCCACCATACTGATTACACAGTATTTTGGGGTTCGAACGGTTGAACCTCCGCATGCGAGAACCTTGTGATCCTAGTTACCCTAGAACCTTCCTACTATGGGATTCCATCCCCTTTTATGCATGAGCCATACATGTCCCAATCCATGTGTACATAATCCCCGTATGTTTCCATCCATATGTCCATATAATCCATATTTATATAACCCGTGTAATCCATTAACATACATTCCATATGTTTTCCATCCATGTATCCATATAATCCATATTTATATAACCCGTGTAATCCGTTAACGTACATTCCATGTGTTTTCCATCCATTATATAATCTTGATTTTAAAATTTTATCCATTTTTAAGTTAAACTATCCTTCCCTTAATCGATGTATACCTATTACTCCCCGAGTTCTTTAATATAATTCTACTTATAATGAAGAACTAGGTTCAACAGTCGTATCCTTGATTTTTTTTTTACGTAGATAAAACAGGTTACACATAGCATGCATTCATCCACATAAATCCATATATTTTTAAACATAAAACGGAAATGAAGGAAAAAACAAGTCGATTTCAATTCCATTAAATCACATCATAGTTGGTGTTCAACAGGTAGGCGTACATTCACAACCCCCCAAGTACTTTATTAACTTAAAAGAAAAATTTCTGACCGACTGATCCTAATATGATGGTAGCTACAACTAATAAGCCACTTTTATTTTCCTACACCTGAAAGAGGTCTACAAGAAACGTTACCTGGGTTCAACTACTGGTAATATTTCTTAAGGTGTTCGGCGTTCCACGCCCTCGGGATTAGTTTCCCGTCCAAATCCTCCAAATGATAAGTTCCTTCCCATAAGACCGATTTGATCACATATGGGCCTTCCCAATTTGCCTCAAAGGCCCATATCCTGGGGTTCTCATGTTAGGCATCATCTTCCTTAAAACCAAATCACCAACCCTTAAGGGTCGTGCTCGAACCTTGCCATCAAAGTACTTGCGAGTCCTTTGTTGATAGGCTGCAAGCTTCAGCTGAGAGGTTGTATGAACCTCTTCCACCAAATCCAAGTACAAACGATGATTAACCTCATTTTCCATGGGATCAAAGTTATCTCTCCTAAATGAACCGGCACCAATCTCCACGGGTACCATTGCTTCGCACCCATAAGTTAGTGTGAATGGGGATTCACCAGTTGTAGTCCTAGGTGTTGTGTTGTAAGACCATAACACCATGGGAAGTTCCTCTGGCCAGCAACCCTTTTTATCTTCCAACTTTGCCTTTAAAGTATGTTTAATGATTTTATTGATGGCTTCAGTCTGGCCATTGCTTTGGGGGTGGCAGACTGCAGAGAAGCACTTAACAATTCCGAGGTCTTCACATAAACCTCTCATTTCCTTGCTATCAAATTGCTTGCCATTGTCAGATATCAACTTATAGGGAATCCCATATCGGCATATAATTGCTCGAAATACAAACTCTTTTAATTTGGCTGCAGTGATCGTAGCCAGGGGTTCAGCCTCTGCCCACTTTGTAAAATAATCCACGACTACAACGGCGTACTTTACTCCTCCCTTCCCCTTAGGGAGTTCTCTAATCAGGTCAATTCCCCAAACGGCAAAAGGCCATGGGCTAGAGAGTGGCTTTAATGGCACAGCAGGATTCCTATTTGAGTTGGCATACCTTTGGCATCGATCACATGCCTTTGAGAATTTGTGCGCATCCTGCTGTAGGGTTGGCCAGTAGTACCCCTGTCGAAGTATCTTGTGGGCCAATGAGGTTCCTCCAGAGTGGTTTCCACATATGCCTTCATGCACCTCCCTCATAATATATTCACATTCACTGCCTGCTATACATCGTAAAAGTGGTTTGTTGAAGCCTCTCTTGTACAGCTTTCCATCATATAGGGCGTAACGCGTAGCCTTATACTTCATTCTCCGGGCTTCATCATTTTCAACTGGCAGAACCCCCTTTGTTATGTACTCCAGGATGGGAGTATTCCATGTGTCCTCTACTTGAACCTCAACATCCATACAATCGAACCTTGGAATGCTAGGTTGTTGTTGTATTTCCAATGGTATCACCCCTAGCATAGTTGCTTCCCTATTAGAACCCATTTTTGCCAAGGCATCTGCACTTGAGTTTTCCGTCCTTGGAATTTGCACCAGATTGATTTCTCTAAACTTGCTCATCAGCTCTTGAGTGTACCTCATCTATAGATCAGTGCGTGGACCCCTAGCTTGAAAGTTACTTCTGATATGTCCCACTACCAACATGGAGTCACTATACACAGTCACATTTATTACTTTCATTTCAAGTGCCAGTTTCAGCCCCGCAATCAGGGCTTCATATTCGGCATCGTTGTTTGTAGCCTTGAATGTGAAATGAATTGAGCTCTGCAGCTTATGGCCTTCGGGGCTTATTAGGACTATACCAGCACCTGCCCCATTTCCATTCACGGCTCCATCCACATAGAGGGTCCACCATGGTACGCAATTTTCTGTTGGGGCTTCCTTCTCCAAAGGTTCCCTCACGGTTTCCTTGGTTTCCACCTCAAAGGATGGTGGGAATTCCAATAAAAAATCAGCAAGTGCCTGTCCCTTGATAGCTGTTCTTGGCTTGAATTCAACATCAAATTGGACTAACTCCACAGCCCATTTCATCAACCTACCCGAGGCTTCAGGTTTGTGCAGGACCTGCCTCAGTGGGAATGAGGTTCGTACCTCTATCGTGTGCGCCTGAAAGTATGACCTTAACTTTCTTGATGTCAGAATCAACGCGTAGGCTAGCTTCTCCATGTTTGTATATCTGGTTTCAGCATCCAGAAGCCTCTTGCTCACATAATACACAGGGTACTGGGTTTGATCTTCCTCACGAACCAAAACAGAACTAATAGAGTGCTCAGAAACCGCCAAATACAAAATCAGGGTTTCACCCTCTATTGGCTTTGCCAGCAATGGAGGGCTTCCTAATTGTTCCTTCAATTTAGTGAAGGCAACTTCACATTCAGGCGTCCACTCAAAGCCTTTTCTCTTCTTGATAGCTGCAAAGAATTCTCGACATCTGTCCGAGGACTTGGAGATAAACCTGTTCAAGGCTGCCACCCGTCCGGTAAGGCTTTGAACTTCCTTCACACTTTGGGGGGATCTCATTTCAACTAGTGCTTTTATTTTAGCAGGGTTGGCTTCGATTCCTCGATGATTCACAATGAAACCCAAGAATTTTCCAGACTCCACCCCAAACACACATTTTTGGGGGTTCAACTTCATCCTGTATTTCCTTAGGATGCCAAACATTTCACTGAGGTGAGCAACATGGTCGCCTGCTACCTTGGATTTTACCAGCATATCGTCCACGTATACTTCCATAGTTTTTCCAATCTGGTCTTTAAACATCTTGTTGACCAGCCTTTGGTAGGTTGCTCCAGCATTCAACAGCCCGAAAGGCATCCCGATATAGCAGTAGAGTCCTCTATCTGTGATAAAGGAAGTATGCTCCTGATCGGGTTCATACATCGGAATTTGATTGTAACCTGAATACGCATCCATGAAACTTAGCAAGGCATGACCAGCCGTAGCATCGACTAGTTGATCAATACGCGGGAGCAGAAAGCTATCCTTGGGACATGCTTTATTCAAGTCAGTGAAATCAACGCACGTACGCCATTTGCCATTGGGTTTCTTTACCAAGACCGGATTTGCCAACCACATGGGGTAGAATGATTCCTTTACTAGCTTGGCCTTCAACAGTCTGTCTACCTCTTCTTTCAGGGCGACGGCCCTTTCCCCACTTATTGCTCTCCTTTTCTGCCTTACAGCCTTCATGTCTGGATCAATGTTCAAATGGTGACACATCACCCTTGGATCTATTCCCACCATGTCCTCATGGCTCCATGCAAATACGTCTAAGTTGTTTCTTAGAAATACCACCAGTGCTTTCTTGACTTCAGGGTTCAACTGTTTACCAACCCTCAATTCCTTAGTAGGATCAGCTGCATCCAGCAGGATAGATAAAGTGTCTTCGGCCGCCCCAGTCTTTTCCTTTGTTTCGGGCATTCGAGGATCAAGATCAATTTCCACTGGGTTCACCTATTTTGCACCCTGATGGGGTTCCATCAACTGACCATCGGACTTCATTAACTCCTTCATATCGTTTACATTATCTACACTTTCAAAATCACTATCACGAACTTCTTCAACTATGCCTTCGATCAATGGCTCCTCAGGAGCTTCCAGCATTAGTATCCCGTTAGGGGTACCTACCCCCCGAAAAGGTGAAACATCTGTATAGGGCTCCTCGCCTGGATGTTGTACAATCATGATAACATTACACATGTCTCTTTCTGGTCTTGCTTCCTTTCGACGCAAAGATTCATCTCCCTTCCCCGTGCCGGGGTCCAGGTAACGATAGCATTGTTCCGAGGTGCCCCCATCCACCAATAATAGATGTTTACAGGCTTGTTCAGCTGTATGCAGGGCTTTACTATAGCACTCCCTTGAATCTGATTGACATCCTTGAACACACCCAATTCCTCCGGGAGTTGGGAATTTCATTGACAGGTGATAAATGGACGTCACTACTCGCATTTCTTTTAACATCGGCCTTCCAAGTATCCCATTATAGGAAATGTCTTCATTTACCACCATGAATTCTACCACCTGTGTGGCTGACCGGGGTTCCTCTCCCAAAGTGAGAGGGAGTTTCACTCGTCCCACAATTTGTACAGGGTTTCCAGTAAATCCGTACAATTCATTGTAAGAAGGAGCCAATTCTTTGTCAAGTAACCCCATTTTTTGGTAAGTGCTGTACGCCAAGATATTCACTGAGCTTCCATTATCCACCAATACTCGGTGTACGTTCAAACCTCCGATTGCAGCTTTAATTACTAAAGCATCATTATGCAGGTGGTGCACGTGCCTGGCATCCTCCTCGGTGAACGTTATGTCAACTGCCTCGCCCTTAAAGAGTTTGGGCGGCCTTCCAGACAGGTTGTACACATTCATGAGGGGTATGCCTCTTGCTTCCCGGGCATAATTTTTCTGGGCGTTCCTGCAAGTACCCCCGATATACGGTCCACCAATTATTGTGCGGATACTTTTAGCTCTTGTAAGGCGTTCAGGATTCACCTTTTCAGTTTCTTTGTGAATTCTGTCATTCTTGTCCCCTTTGGCTTCTGGAGCTACGAACTCGGTGAGGTAACCCCTTCTTATAATGTAATAACCCGAATTTTGGGTAGAATTAAAACTTTTCTTATTGTGGTTAAAGAGCATTAATGAATGGTGATTCCAAAGAACAATGATTGTAGTGAATGGATATTGCTATGGATGATGATCCCGATTCGTATATGTATGGTTAGAATAGAGTAATTCAAAGATTGACGATATAGAAAAGAATAATCTATCATCCAAGAAATGAGTTAATGAGCCCGAGAAGGGAAATGAGGATGGTATAGTATTTTCCATACGTGCATAGTGTTTCCCGTACGTGCATAGTGTTTCCCGTACGTGCAGAGTAATTCGGTGAATGAATAGTGATTTTGTAAGTTGGAAAACTTTTCACGCCACCCTATGTATGGGATGCGGTATGGATGTTTCGAAGTCATATTAGTGATCCACGGAGTAAATAAGTGTATGCAGAGACGATCGGAATTCAGAAAATCCAAACTTTATTTTATTCCAATTTTGACAGCGAAGTCAGGAATATAATAATGGAATTGTTAATTAAGGATATTAAATATGAGAAGTCCAAGGGAGGATATATTATGAAAAGAAAAGAGGATTTAGAATATAATCATAGAGCAAGGAGAATGCAAAGAATTCGAGAACGTTTTCTGAGAACAAGAAATAGAAAGAAAATAAGCAAGGAATATTGGAGATAATGTTGATTTAAGGTAGTATGCCACATTGGATCAATGAAGTGCAACATATAAGTCGTGACGTTTATATTTTATTAGAACGATAGGAAAGAAATTAAGTCGGTGGAAAAAGAAGCGAACCAAGTAGTTACGAAACGAACCGACTCCACTAGAAGCTAGCAAGGTAGTTAGCTAAATAAGATGCATCCTATCTTACAAAGCAAGCTTGAATTAGTGGAGCATGATATCACTACTTTATTAAAGCTACTTTATGTATTAAATATCTTAATAATGCAAGTGGTAAAACAAAGAAGTATCAAAGAGAAAATAAACCAAAAGATGGAGGACTTGCTTGCATTTTTGAGAGGATAAGGTAATCTAAAGGGACCTATGAGGAGGTGACACCTCATTAGCAAAGAGATGAGGTTGAATAAAGATTAGATACATGCATTATTCAACCAAAACAAAACAACATCACCACCACCAACTCAAGGCTTCATTCGGTTTTTCTTAGAAAAGAAAGATGATGAATAGTAAATTTTTCACAACTCCATTTCTAGCCAACCATAATTCAAGATCTATAGCTTAAAATAAAGCTTGAAGGAAGTTAGGAAGACCCACCAAGTATGAGAGCAAGCAAGTAAGTGGAGGATTTTCAAATTGAATTTACAAACATTCTATGTTCTTGATGAATAGTAAACTTATGATTTTCGTGTTTTGTTTTCTTGATGATATAGCTTCCAAAGGATGTTCTAAGAAAGGATCTAGACTTGGAAGGCCTTAATATCATTCTTAGGCTTCAAATAGAGGTATAATACTTTAAACCCCTTTGTTGGATCATGAGTTTTAATGGAGTTTTGAATGAGTTTAGTGATGTTATGCATATCTAGAGCATGTATGTTTGTGTGGATGTTATAAAAATAGAAAAAATATGAATTATAACCCCTAGACCAGTCTAGGCAGTGGTGATGATGATGAATAGTGTCCATGAGTGTGGGTTGTGGATTGGATGATTATTTGGAGGGTTTTGATTTTGGAAATATCCGAGTTATAGCCGTCGTAATGGCGAAATTTCGTTAACCCTTAAAAATGGAGCATAACCGAACCAAAAAGTTTCTGACCAGTTTGGTTTCTGACCACAGAATTGTAGGTTTTGATTCATAGATCATTTTAGAAAAAGAATCGAGGCATTCTGATTTACGGTTTAGGAGAAATCGCAAAATTCGTAAAAGTGGTTCGTAAACGCAAGCGTGAGTTCGTAACTGCAATTGAACCCTTTAAAATAAGATATTTGATTGCGAATCTTAGTAATTAAATACTAGAGGTCATAAAGAAGATGTGAGAAAAGACCTCATGTCGAAAGGATTATTTTTCGATTTTATAAAAATATTTGAATCAAGGTTAAGCGCGAAGAAACCCCTTAGAGGAGCACTTGATTATAACTATGAGAACCACTTAGTAAAACGAGCGAACGAGATCCAATTTCTAAAACGAATCTTCGACTTAAGTAATTGTTGATTAAAATGAACTTAGTATGAGCCGAAAGTGAGCTAGTAATACCTTAGTTGTGTTTCGCTTACGTGTTTAAAGCGTTGAATTATAAGCGGATTATCCAAGGGATTGATCACGTGTTTCTTTGACTTTGTCTAGATTGTCCGACATCGTCGCGAACCCCTATCACTTCTCGAACATCAGGCAAATTTTCTAAACTTGTACTTTTAAAGTATGGACTATAATACTGCTTTTGCCATGTATACAGTTGTACAATTTTGCGATATACCTTAATTCCTTTTGAAATAGAATTTGACCCTTGGATTTTATACGATCTTTTAAGTTAAGTAAATATGAACCGGTATACCTTGTAGCTCTAGAGATAAGAGCATATTCACTGTTTTGACTCTAAACCGGGAGTCGGTATTTTGTGATATAGAGATAGTCCTGAAAACCCGGAGGGATTCCAGCGACAAATTATTATTTCTTTGGAGGAATGTTATTGAGTATTATCTCGGTTGAGATACACTATATGGATATTATTTCTATTAAATATGTTGTTGGAAGGCATAACTGTTTTCGAGAGTATATATTGTGGTACTTGTTCCCTGATTTACTGTTGGCTTATAAGTAGATAGACGATATATCAGTATAAGCCAGATATTACTAAAGCCTTAGTGAAAGGCATATGAGCCAGAATTCTTAAATATAGACCGGGAGTCGGTATTTCTGAAAATATATTGGGATTATTTTCTGAGGAAAATATTAGATAAATATTTCTTTCGTTAAGTTATTCAATGAATGTTACTTTGAATATTCATATATACGAGTTTATTATTTAATGAATATTATTTGAAATATTCATTTAGAGTGTAAGTTATTTAATGTACATTAAAATACATCCATGATGACTTTACTTTAGAGTTTATTATTTAATGAATATTATTTGAAATATTCATTTAGAGTTTATGTATTATTTAACTGCCTGAATCCTTTCCTTGGTGATGGGTGCTTTCAGCAACAACTTAAGTACATCCATGATGACTTTACTTTGTAGAGATGTTTTGCCTTCAAGAGTTAAGAACCCAAGTCCTTTAGTTCCTTTGGCTGTTGTCTGTTTAAAGCTTACACCATATGGCTGAAGACATACTTCTGGAAGTTTGCTATTAACCATTGTGCTCAGTTGCATATAGAGACTTTCATCAAAGATGGTAGAGTTTTTCTTAACAAGAATCCCAAGGATGTATTGCACTCTGGCAGAGAAAGTTTCTAGCAGTTGAGTTGTTATGAATATTGAATGTCCATTTTTCAGATACACGTCAACTGCCCACCTCTTCTCTGAGCTAATCTTCACAGAAAGATTTACAATCTTTTCTTTCAAAGCTTCTGCCAATTTAGCAGGTTTTCCTTTAGATTCTGTGATTGCTCCTTTCACCAGATTGTTGAATTCCTCATCCTTATTGTTCAAGGTGCTCTCCATATGACTTACTGTTATAGAATAAGCTTCATCTTGAGAATATGTGCTTCCATCAGTCCAGGTAACCAAATTTGAAGAAGAGATATATTCAGGCAGCTTGCCCTTGCCTTTACCCATCCTGTTAGACTCCTCCTTTTCTCTCCAAAGCCTCTCCAAAGTTGATTCTTTCTTTTCAGGAACTGGTTCACTAATTTTGATGGAAGATGCTTTATTTCTTTGTATCATTTTCAATACTTCCTCAGATACTAACATTTTCTCCCCATCTACTTCAGTTTCAAACAGTTGTTCACCAGTTCCAGTTCTAGAGGCTATGACAGTATCTTTTTGCTCCCCCTTACTCCTTTGCTCCCCCTGACTTTCAGCTTCTCCTTGTAACCCCATTTTCCTTTCTGGTTGCTCAGCTTTTTTCTGATCTATTACTTTCACTTCCTCAGATACTAGCATTTTCTCCCCATCTACTTCAGTTTCAAACAGTTGTTCACCAGTTCCAGTTCCAGAGGCTATGACAGTATCTTTTTGCTCCCCCTTACTCCTTTGCTCCCCCTGACTTTCAGCTTCTCCTTGTAACCCCATTTTCCTTTCTGGTTGCTCAGCCTTTTTCTGATCTATTACTTTCTCCCCCTTAGTTAAGTTGGCAGCTTGAATGAAGGAAGAAAGTGACAACAGGGTGGCTTGAATTTCAACAAAACCAGTCTTTACAGAAGATGAGAGAGTGTCCAGCTTGCTCTCCATTTTCGCACATCTATCTTCAATAGCTTGGAGTCTGTCATTTGTGGATGCAGAAGGACCACCAGACCTAAGCCTCTTTGGAGGTTGAGGATGAGTCTGGGGCATGGAAGTTGTTGGGGTTCTCACACTCTCATTGTTTACTGGCTCTCATCATCTCTCACAGAAATTCCCTCAAGGCCTAATGCCTTTTGTTTACTGGCTCCCTCAAGATCACTCTGGACATGCTCAAGTCCCTCTCCTTTTGCCAGCACATTTGGCTGCCTCTCATTTTTATCCTCACTTCTCTGTTCTTTTATCTCGCTTTTATTTTTCACTCCCTCACTCATCCTAGATGCATTAGTATGAGCAGTACTAACATGCAAAAGAGTAGATTTTACCTTGAAGGCCTTGGAAAGAGGCAAGTCATCATCAGAGATATCTTCAACTAATCCTTCTTGTAGTTGTGGTTGAACAATGATGACAGCATCTTTAGAAAGACCTTTGACAGTATCTTTTGACAGAATGGTACTGTCACTTGATTGATTGACAGCACCTTCTGGTTTGTCATTGACAGCATCTTTGGCTGTGACAGTAACTTCCCTAGGATAAGATGCTTTGAGGGAATCGATCAAGATACAGGCTGTTTCAATTTCTGGCAAATTTTCATCTTGATCTAATCCAGTGTTTGATGGAGTGGTATCCATTTCACTTTGAGAAATGGGTTCTTGTGGACCACTAGATGGGGGCTCATCCATGATTTGAGATGGATGATCAAAACCTGAGGGGTTGGTACTGTCCCCCTCTCTAGGTTGTTCAGAAGAAACAACAGATGAAGGAATGAAAGAAGAAGATTGAATTTCAGATTGATTAATTGGCTGTTCCACAGAAGAAGATTGTGGAACATCAACAGTATGAATGAATTCCTCACTGTGCTCTATCTCTATGTGTGTATCTTCAAATACAGGTTCCTCAAGAGTGAGTTCTTGAGTTTGTGCAGACTCTTTACAAGGTGCCTTGGGAGACAGGCCAATTTCAATAGATGTCCCTTGTTGAGAAGAGACACCTAGAGGTGAGTTTATTTCCCTATCATCCTCTACAGTCTTTTGGGAAACTGTAGGGTGGCTGACAGTGACCTTGACCCTTCTAGTTCTCTTCTTCTTAGGCTCAGAAGGGGCTACTGTGGGTTCTATTTCACTACCAACCTTATTTGCTGCACTAGGTGCAGTGACTCCCTCTTGACTCTCAACTTGTTCACCAGTTGCACTCTCTAGGGTCCTTTTCTTGGATTCCTGTTTGCCATTTTAAGGGCTTTTGGTAGTCTAGAGTCCCTAGGTGGAATGTATGGTGTAGAATGTGGGTTAACTAAATTTGGGTCCAATTCAGTCTCATTCTCAAGTGTGAAGACAGTATATCCTGTAGGTAATGGAAAACCAAGGTTGGGCACTTGATTAACCATGTGTTGTGTGAAACATAGTGGAATATGTGTATTTAAATTTTGTGTGTTGAGAGAAGTGTGTGTGTTTTTCTTTAAAACAGGACATTCTTCAAAATCAGAATTGTCCTCAACATTTCCACAAATATTATTAATACATATAGTTAAAAAGCGAGGATAGATGGATACCTTTTTGCCTATTGCGCTTTTCAACTGTGCCATGATCAATTTTACAATGTTCACCTTGTATCCATGGACTAATGAATGAGTGAGTTTCTTGATATATGATGGTATTCCATTCCTGCCTGTAGACTTGGTAGAAAACACCTTCACCATAACATCAAAAATCATACTCCACTCTTTTCTCAGAAATTTCCTGTCCATTTCTCCTGTTTGATACCACTTATCAGAAGTTTCTTCAAGTTTAGAGCCAGAGTACCCAATCTTCAGAAAGAACCTTTTTAGAGTATCATCAGTGGCTAATTCCTTAAAGTTTTCTCCACTGTCTAACACAATACCCAATGCCTCATTGATAATCTTTACTGAAAGAGAGTGACTTGCATCATCTATTTTGAACTTAATTTCTTCATCCTCTCCAGTTCCTTGAATACTTGCAGACTTCCAGAATTTTTCAATTCTAACAGTATCAATTTTGGGGGTAGAGGTTACTGCATGACCTAGGTAGGATTTATTTATGAACGAAATAAGTCCTTTGAAGTTTTCACCAGCATCACTAGGAGAAAAGATACCGGCAAAGTTGGTTTGAGCAACACTTTGTTTAGGTGCCATTGTTGAATGCTTTGAAAAATGAGAGAGAAAATGCGGTTTTTGGATGCAGAAGATTGAAAGGTTTTTGCAAATGAAAGTGATAGTAGATTAAACGGTAGATTCAGTTTATAATATGAATCGATTTAACCTCTCTTAATTGAACGTGTGATAATGATATTTCCCATTAACTCCACTTGCTATATTACGTGGCAGTTGCTATTAGATCGTGGATTGGTGGAAAATAAAAATATATGTGTATATATATATATAAATTAATGTATATATATATATCTTTCCACTATCTTTGACAGCAACTTCCCGTGACAGCAACTTTCATTGACAGTAACCTGTGCGCTTTTCTTTCTCTACCATTTTTGACAGCAATTTCTTGTGACAGCAACTTTCATTGACAGCAACCTGTGCGCTAACAATATTTCTGTCAATCAGCTTCATGAGTGACAATAAGTTTTATCTGACAGTAAACTTATCATAAAATCATGCTGTCACTGTACACACATAACTTAAGTTAAGGACACATGATTTCTTAACATCGTATTAAGACAGACATGTAAAACTATTTTAGCATAGTCATAGCAAGCATGATATCTAAAAATCCTTTTAGCATAGTCATAGCAAACATGATATCTAAAAATCCTTTTAGCATAGTCATAGCAAACATGATATCTAAAAATCCTTTTAGCATAGTCATAGCAAACATGATATCTAAAAATCCTTTTAGCATAGTCATAGCAAACATGATATCTAAAAATCCTTTTAGCATAGTCATAGCAAACATGTTGTCTGAACAAGTAGCACATAGTACCTTAACTTCTCATGACAGTACCTTCTAGTGACAGTACCTTGAAAGTTTCTGTCATGAGCTGCGAATCGAGAATTGACAAACCAGTTAGATAATCATACCTGATTTAGCATTCCCAATTCACTCACCAACCTGGTAAATGTTGCTTCATCCAGTGGCTTGGTGAATATATCTGCAAGTTGCTTATCTGTTGGAACATAAACCAATTTTACATCTCCCTTTTCAACATGCTCCCTGATGAAATGATGCCTTATATCAATATGTTTTGTTCTGGAGTGTTGAACTGGATTGTCTGATATGGCTATGGCACTAGTGTTGTCACAGTAGATAGGAATATTTGACAACTCTAGTCCATAATCCATTAATTGATTCTTCATCCAAAGTATTTGTGCACAGCAACTTCCAGCTGCAATATATTCAGCTTCTGCAGTTGATGTAGAAACTGAGTGTTGCTTCTTACTGAACCATGACACCAATCTCCCCCCAAGAAATTGACAGCTTCCTGTAGTACTTTTTCTGTCAATCTTGCAGCCAGCATAGTCTGAATCAGAATATCCAATTAGATCAAATCCAGTCTCCTTAGGGTACCAAAGACCTAGATTTGGGGTGCCTTTGAGATATCTAAAGATTCTTTTAATTGCAACTAAGTGTGATTCTTTTGGATCAGCCTGAAACCTTGCACAGAGACATGTAGCAAACATTATGTCTGGCCTGCTTGCTGTTAAGTAAAGCAATGATCCAACCATGCCTCTGTAGGTACTTGAATCCACTTTCTTGCCTTTAGGATCTAATTCTAATTTGGTGGCTGTTGAGATAGGTGTCTTGGCAGGTGATGAATCTTCTAAGTTAAACTTCTTGAGAAGTTCTTTGACATACTTGGATTGACAGATGAAGATTCCTTCCTTCTTCTGATAGATTTGAAGACCAAGAAAGAATGCTAATTCTCCCATCATGCTCATTTCATACTTGTTTCTCATTAGAGATGAGAACTTTTCACACAATTTTTCGTTTGTTGAGCCAAAGATTATGTCATCAACATATATCTGCACAAGAATGATGTCTTTGCCATGGTATTTATAGAATAAAGTTTTATCCACCATACCTCTTATAAATTGATTTTCCAGGAGAAAAGTGGATAGTGTGTCATACCAGGCTCTTGGTGCTTGCTTTAAGCCATATAGAGCCTTGAACAGCTTGTAGACAAAATTATGCAGTTTGTCATTTTCAAATCCAGGAGGCTGTTCAACATACACTTCTTCTTCTAATTCTCCATTTATAAAGGCACTTTTGACATCCATTTGAATTTGCA
Source organism: Kitagawia praeruptora (assembly GCA_037693485.1). Taxonomy (NCBI): domain Eukaryota; kingdom Viridiplantae; phylum Streptophyta; class Magnoliopsida; order Apiales; family Apiaceae; genus Kitagawia; species Kitagawia praeruptora. The sequence goes on along the minus strand of CM075346.1, from coordinate 33,329,593 downwards.
GTGTGCAGCAAAGGCTAAGAAAATTCTTATGGCTTCAAGTCTGGCAACAGGTGCAAATGTTTCATCATAATCTATCCCTTCCTGTTGACAGTAACCTTTGGCCACTAGCCTAGCTTTATTTCTTGTCACATTTCCACTTTCATCTATCTTGTTTCTGAAGACCCATTTTGTCTCAATGACTAATTTTCCTCTTGGCCTTGGAACCAGCTTCCAAACATTGTTTCTTTCAAATTGATTGAGCTCTTCCTGCATGACCATCACCCAATCAGAATCCAACAATGCTTCTTCAACTATTTTTGGTTCCATTTGAGATAAGAAACATGAAAACAAGCTTTCAGTAGAGATATTCCTCCTTGTCCTTACACCAGTAGTAGGATCTCCAATAATTAGATTACTGGTATGATCTCTATTCCACTTTGTTGATTGAGGCAAGCTACTTGTTTGATGAGATTGTCTTTCATCAATATGAGGATTTGATGCTCCACCATTTTCATTGTTTTGCTCATTTAGCTCAAATTCTCCAGTCTCACAGTCTTGTTGATTGATGCCTGAAATTGTCTGTGATTGGGCTGAGGTTTGATTTAGATTATGAGTATTGACAGATTCTTTCTCATATCCCATTGATTGAGTGAGACTTGGTTCTTCATCAACATATTCTTCTTTTTCCAAGTATCCTTGATTCTCAAATCTGAAGGGTTGCATTTGACCATCCTCATGTAACCCTGGAAACTTGGTTTCATCAAACGTGACATTGACACTTTCTTCAATTGTCTTGTGCTCCATGATATAGACTCTATAGGCAGTCCTTTCTATCCCATATCCCATGAAGATGCCTTCATATGCTTTAGTATCAAACTTGCCTTTTCTTTCATGGTTATCTTTCATAAAAAAGCACTTGCTTCCAAAAATATGAAAGTACTTGACAGTAGGTTTCTTTCCTGTCAAGAGATAGTAAGGAGTATTACCATGAGCCTTGTTGATTAGTGTCCTGTTCTGTGTGTAACAAGCAGTGTTGATGGCTTCTGCCCAGAAGTATGTTGGTAATTTAGCATTGCTCAACATAGTCCTTGCAGCTTCAATAAGTGTCCTATTTTTCCTTTCTACAACTCCATTTTGCTGTGGAGTTCTTGCAGCAGAGAATTGTTGAACAATCCCTTGATCTTTGCAGAAGTTTCCAAGTGTAGCATTTCTGAATTCAGTTCCATTGTCACTTCTTAGAAATTGAACTTTTGCTTCAGGGGTCCTGTCAAGTACCCTTATGTGATCAATGATTTCTTGAGCAGCTTCATCTTTTGATTCTAAAAATTTCACCCAAGTGTACCTAGAATAGTCATCTATCATGACCAGTGCATATCTTTTTCTGGATAGTGATTGAACATTCACTGGTCCAAAAAGATCCATGTGAATCAACTTGAGTGCTTCAGTGTTAGTGTTGACTTGCTTTGATTTATGCATTGCTTTCCTCAGTTTTCCCATTTGACAATCTTCACACAGTCCTTCTTGACAGAATTCCTGTTGAGGTAGTCCTCTCACCAATTCCTTCTTCATTAGCATGTTCATTGTTTTGAAGTTGAGATGGGAAAGTTTCTTGTGCCAAAGCATGCTATCTCCAACACTTGCTTTGCTGTAGAAGAAAAATATTCTTTCCTCATTTGTTGAGTTTAAGTCTGCAACAAATAGGCTTCCTTTCCTTAATCCTTTCAGAGATAGGCTTCTATCCTTTTTGTGGTGGATTGTGCATTCCATCATGCCAAAGTTAACTTTGAATCCTTTGTCCGTGAATTGACTGACACTGAGCAGATTATGCTTCAAACCTTCCACAAGAGAGATTTCTTCAATGACAACATTTCCAGCTTTTAAACAGCCATATCCCACAGTGTAACCTTTGCTGTTGTCTCCAAAGGTTATTGTTGGGCCAGCCTTCTCAACATATTGTGATAGCAGGGATATATCACCAGTCATGTGTTTGGAACATCCACTGTCGATTATCCACATGACCTGTTTACCTTTCTTTCCCTGCAAGACAGAAAGAGTTTAATTTGCATTTGGTACCCAAGTCTTGTTGGGTCCTGCATACTCAGTATCATCAGAAACCTTATCAATATTTGAAACAATATTATCAGAAGATGGTTCCTTGACTTCTTTTATTACCCACTTAGTTTTAGACTTTTTCTTAGTGAGAGCAGACTTCTCACTTTCTTTAGTAGATTCAGAAGTCTTTGCAGTTTGCATATAAGAACATAATTCATTAGATGAAATTTGCAAATTAAAACATGTACTCATGGCAGTAATTTTGCATGGCATACAGTCATTGTTATTACAAACTACCGATTCTCTTTGCATAATGGGGGTTCTGTGTAAGTTCCCTTTCAACTCTGTTGCATTAGATATGGTACTAGTTGATTTCTTACAAACATGAGTTAAATGATGTGAGGAGCCACAATTATTGCAAAGTTTCCTGGGTGCCTGCTTAACATACGCATAATTATTCTTTTTATCAATGCCTAGCTTCCCATTTCTGTTTTTGGACTTGGAGACAACTGTCTTGACAATCTGTTCAGAAGATGCTGTCGAGCTATTTTTGACAGCATCTTTTGTACTTGCTGTCTTGACAGTAGGTTTGAAAGTTACTGTCTTGGTTGACTTCTTGACAGTATCTTTTGAACACTTGGTTGGGCTGTTTAACACTGTTTCTGTCATAGTCATTTTGACAGAATCTTTTTCTTTCTTAGATACACTTTCAACCCTCTCATCTTCATCACAGAGTTCTTGATTAATAATTAGGGAATTTTCATTAACCTCAAACTCTGTACTTTTGAAGATTGGATTGCTCACATTTTTGAGGATGTGAGGTCTTACAGTTTTGTTATCATCATTGTTCTGTATAACAGCCTCTTTACCAGGTCTCCTACTATAATCATAGCCTATGCCTATCTTCTTACTTTCAGTATGTTTCTCATGATACTCTTGAACTATTTTAGAGGAATTTCTAAATGCCTTTAACTTAAATTCATTTTCAGAAATTTCTTTTCTTAGATATTCCTCTATCTCTTTAGCACAGATTAAATCATTTTTTAATCTTTCGTTTTCCTGGGCTAAAGAATCAATAGAACTGGTCTTAAGCAACAACACATCATTGTTGGATCTGAGTACTTCATTTTCTTTAGTTAATCTAGCAATTTCTTCATTTACAGCAGATAAACTAGTATGAATATTAAACATTTCAGTACTCATTTCCTCAATGGTTTGCTTATAGTCATTTAAAGACATATCTAGTAATACTAGAGATGGTACCTGACTTGTCGAGGTTGATGCTTCTTCATCCTCTATAGCCATCAAGGCTAGATTCACAAATTCCTCTTCTTCTTCATTATCAGATTCATCCCAGCATTTTCCTTCAGCCACATAGGCTTTTCCTTGTCCTTTCTTAAATTGACTTCCAGTTCCTCTCTCCATTCTTTGTATTTGTTTTGGTCTTTTGCATTCAGTAGCAAAGTGACCAAGTTCATTGCAATTGTAGCATCTAAACTTTGACCTATCTACCATTCCTGTTTTGTATCCACCCTTGATGCCAGTAGCAAGTTTTGATGAGCTTCCTTGGTTATACTTTGGAAATTGACCTTGAGGCTTATATGGCTTGTTCCTCCTGAACCTTATATTTTTGAATTTTCTTGCCATAAAAGCCATGGTTGGATTATCCATTTTCTCCATTTCTTCTAGAGTGAAGAATTCTTCATCTTCAACATCTTCTAGTTGAAGGACAACCTTTTCTTCATCTTCAACCACCTCTTCAATTTTCACAGATGAAAATTGAGGTTGTTGATCATTTTGAATTTTCTCACTTGCTTGAAAATATGATGGTCCTTGAGCAACTAGAGCACCAGCCATGTTTGCCATCAATCCTTTGGATCCACTTTGTATGGCTTTCTTTTGATAATATTCAAGTTCATAAGATTTTAGAACTCCATACAATGTTTCAAGAGAAACAGAGTTTAAATCTCTTCCTTCTCTTATGGCTGTTACTCTATGCTCAAGGTGTTCTGGAAGAGTTAGCAGAAACTTGATATTGACTTCCTTCTTTTCATAAAACTTTCCATGAATCTGGAGCTCAGCTATCAGTTTGCTAAATCTTTCAAACATGTGAGTTAACTCTTCTCCATGCTTGCCCATAAACGCTTCATATTGTGACACCAGTATTTGTTTTTGATTTTTTCTGACCTCTTCACTTCCTTCACATAACAGTTCTATCTTTTTCCACATATCCCTGGCAGAGTTGCATGCTATTATATTTCCGCTCATAGCTTTGTCCAGGGTAAGTGCATCTAGTAGAATGAGTTGCAGATGATCATCCAGTACTACCTTTTCTTTTTCTGAGTCATTATACTCAGAAGGCTTCTTAGCAACCCAATGAGCTGGGATTACTACATCATTAACTGTAGCAGATGGAATTTCCTTTTGAGGAACGAAGGGGCCATTTTCCAGAATACCTAGGAATAATGGATTCTGAGCTTTGATAAATAACATAATTTTCTTTTTCCATATGTTGTAGTTTTCTTTATCAAAAGCTGGAATCTTGATATTACTTGACCTTTGAATACTTGCCATTTGGATCTCAGATATGTGTATTAATCTGATTGCTCTGATACCAGTTGTTGGTCCCAGAATGTATTGCAGAAGGGGGGTTGAATGCAATACTAATAAATTTCAAAAACTATTTCAACAACTTAAATAAAGTTTGTAATTTACTAGTAGAAGAAATGCAATCACAAGTAATATTTAACAAGATATTTCACAAAATAATTGTTTTATTTATTTTGCAAAGTTTTGCTACAACCTTGAGAACAAAATAATTCCCAAGCTTCAAATACTCAAGAGATTACAGTTGTAGAGATATTTTTGATGTATAAATAGAATGTTCTATTTATAGTGTGATAGTCTACTGTACTACCACTATCAGCGTGGGTTGTTGAGTTGCTGTTATATTCCTTTTGCAGCTCATTCCATGATTTATTCCCATGTGATTATCACAAAGTAACTTTAAGATACTTTCCGCATTTGAGCCACCCAGATCTAGCCGTATTCAATTTTATCTGCTCTAGACTTTACAGGTTGTTCCATGTGATCTCTCGAGCTTCAGTTATAGACTTTCCAAGCTTGCTGTAAAGGTTGAATATTACAACACGCCTGCTTCTTTTGAACATGTACCCTGTCGCTTAATTTGACTTAGAAAATTCCTAAATCAAGTTGATTCTATATGACAGTATGTTTGCTACAAAGTTTGTTGTCAATGAATTATGCTTTGGTTGACAGTATGAATTTCCCGCAGAGATTACTGTCAAGGATTGTGCTTTGGTTGACAGTATGAATTTCCGCAGAGATTGCTGTCAAGAATTGTGCTTTGATTGACAACATGTATTTCCCGCAGAGATTGCTGTCAAGAATTCCAAACTTACTGTCGCAAACTCTATATCAAAGTTACTGTCATCAGAATCTCCGCCAATGTTGCTGTCAAGTTAAACCTTGCTGTCGACTCAATTAAACTTGCTGTCGACTCAATTAAACTTGCTGTCGAGCTTTGCAACATGTTGTTTCCTTGTAATCTTACTGTCAATACTTGACAGTAACTTTTATTCCTGCTGTCGAACTTCTGTATTTCTTGAGGCTTGAACATGATTGAACTTCTTTCAAGAATTACAAATATTACATGATAGTACTTATTTGATTACAGAAATACATTTCAGGCTATGACAGTATGTTCTACTTAGTAAAACTAAGTATACCAACAAAACTAGTTAAGTTGTCTATTCCATCACCCATAAATCCCAACAGGTTGCTACAATCTGTGAATACAAATGATAGTATTCTCAGCTTCGTTTTTCTCAGAGAGATATTGCTTACAATGAATATGAGAAACTTTACTCTTCAAAAGTTAATTGCTAAGGAAGTGAGGCTGTATCCTTATAGAACATGGATACAACCTACTTAATTCAAATAAGGTAGCTAAAACAAATTACTTTCTAGTCTGTCTATCCTATTTGAGTAAGAGTCCAAACGGTTACAGATTTGACTTTGCAAAGCCTGTTCAGATCCACTTCTTTAGCCCTTTGTCTCTTCTATATCTCTCCAAGCTTCTTTGTAGGCTTTCCAGAGCACGTTACAGATTGAGATCCAAAAAGTGTGTTGTGAGGGAAAAATGGTACAACACTTCAATGAAATAAATACAAGAATAAACCAAGGAAATCGAGAAATAACAATCAAATAATCGAATTTCAAGCCAAAAACCCTAATCCCATGAACCCTAATCCGATAGGGAGAAGAGTGATTTTTATGGACTGAGTTTGCAAGGTACCCCAGGCTATGATGATCGAATATAACCTATTCAATCCAAGGTTCACAGCTAGGAGCAAGTGTTAGAAGGTGTGTGTGTCCAACCCCTTGCAAAGTGCCTACATACTCTTATTTATATAAGAGATCAAGTCCTCATGTAGTTCTTTGATAATCCCCACGATCTGATAAGCCTCATCCTCCCTAACCAACCTGCAACGATCGTTTATCACCATCCACATGATTATCCAGGTTGTTAGCTCCAGAATAATCCGCATGTTTTCCTCGTATATCCATATATATACGCGTATATATATATATATATTCCCTGTATATATGATATTAATCCCTGATAACTGCCACTGATAGACCGTTCCTATTGTTTAGGAGATATTTTGAAGATTGTTATGACGTGTTGTATCCAATCTCCTATAATATAGGTGATTACGTGCCCGCTGGTGTATTTTCTGGTAACCTTTGGGGTTCATGCACATACCCCTAACCTGGCAATCTGCTACCCGGTTGAACCCCTGCCTGGCCTTCACACAGCTTTACCCTTATCCGGGGTTCACATACACGCCCCCCATACTTACTCCTTAGCCCAATCTATCCGTCCATATCCACCTGATTCGAGTCCATAACCTTAATGGGTCTTAAATCAAGCCCAAGGCGGATTTTGGGCACAACAACTACCCCCCGGTTCCTTGTAGCCATTTGAATGCAAAAGGAACCTAACGTCATTCATACCCCCATCACCCTTCCACTCCATGTGAACCCCTAAGCCTACGCGAGCTTACTCATTGTAGGAAACAAGGGATTCAACCAGGAAGTATCCAGGCTCATAACCGTACCCCTTCGCCTGTACCTTGAGGTTCACTGTCCCCCAATTTGTGGGTGCAGCCGTTGAACCTCCTAAATTTATCACCCACTGTATAAACGCGTACCTGCTTGGGGATTTAATGAATCGCTTAGGATAATTATTCTTTTTAGATGATAACTCCTGAAGTAAACAAAGTCCTAGTTGGTCTTTAATTGCCTGAATTCCAAATCCCATGGCAACTCTAACATTTCGAAATTTGAATTCCATAAAACCACTTTACTTCTCCAAGAAACCCAATGTATTTAGCCTTCTACCTGTCTACATTCATTCGCCTCCATTTTCCAAAACACTCTTAATACTTATTTTTTTTTTTTAACATCTCATACACGGGCCTGACCAGATGGAGACATGTGGCCTGCTTGTTCGTATCCCCATGCCCTTATATGTACACCTCTTCGCACCACTTTCTTATTTTCACTCTTTTCTATAGTAAAAAACTCTTTCTCTCCTTTGCTCCAAGCGGTTCATCTTCTCAGACCTCCATCCCGGCGAAGGTTTCCATTTTCCGACCATCCTCTTCGCTTCAAAGGTATTTCTTCTTTCTCCTCTCATATTAATCTCCACATTTTCCATGCTTAACGATTTACAAAACGTGTCATTGTGTACCAATCGGTGTTTACATTCCATATTTATGACTTTCATGTATTTGATTTACTCTGTTCATCACTCCTTTTATGATTTGCCCACCATCTATAGATGCATGTTAAACTGAGCAAATACCCTTGTCCTGTATTGCATTTTCTTTCAACCCCTGTCTGTTTAATTTCCCATGTATGCACGCGTACACTCATCAATCTATGCTGGTTATACTTTTTCCCCTTTGTTCATCCCTCTTATTCTGTCCTTAATTGTTGTCTTGATAGTGTCTTTGAACCTTATGTCAATTGACCCCTGCATATACCCTGCCTGATTTAGGCCTTTGTCCAAGACCTATTAGGAGTTGCTCCAGACCTTTCACCTTTTTTTATCTTCTTTTAAATAAAGCCCGTTTTGTGGGTTTCACTTATATGAACCCCAGGGTGAATTTGGATGCCAACAGTTACTTCCCCTTGTTGAAATGAGAGGGAACGATCTTGGAGCAATTAGGGATTTCCATCCTTGAACCCCTATAATACTCCTCCACTATCTTTTTCCTAACATGACAATTGTCGTTCCTCAAAAATTTCTTCAGATACTTGGAACTCACACTGCTTTTCTGTGTGCAGATGTCGAGTCAATCCACAACTGGTAAGTCTCCGGCTTCCATTGCCAAAGAGATTTCTCAGATGGCAGAAGCCTCCGAAGGTGACTCATTTTCCTCACCCAATCCCATATCCAGATTCCCTCCTATAGCTTCCACAGTGAGTGGTCGTACTCGCTCCAAAGTCAAAGTTCTTGACCCCACTGCCGCCCAAATCTCCCTCAAATCTCACTCTTTAGATCCTTCTTCACTTGTACCCACTGCCATTAGTTCTGATTCCCATGTGTCTGAGGAAGAGATTGATTCGTTAGGACATGTATCTCTAGCAGTTGAACCCTTCGATGATCGTCCTGAGACTAGCACAAGTCCAAACAGAACTTCCCCTATCCAGACTTCCAGTGTCGCTACCCCCCAGCTATCTTGTGCAAAAACACAGACTTCTATGACCGCCCAAAAATAGGGAAACCTCATTGAAGCTTGCAACCCTTGGTGTTCACTGGTTGTACCTCAGCCAGAAGAGAGATGTCACGATTTCTCTAACTTTGAAACAGACCAAGTCATTCCATGTGCTGTGTTATCTGCCCAGTTTTTTAGACTAGGGTTGTCACTACCCCTTCACCCTTTTATTCTTGATATCCTCGATGCTTACAAGCTTGCTCCTTTGCAACTAACTCCGAACTCATATCGTATGGCCATTTGTATGTATATCCTTTATGACTCCATGTTCCAAGTTGAATTAACTGCTCATGAGTTGGGTTTCTTTTACCAACTCAAAGAAACCGGAAAGACCTCTGGGTTCTTCTATCTTACTACCTGGAACATTCATCAAGGGAAATGTATAAAAGGCAATAAGAAAGGAATGTCAGGATGGCACAAGCAATTCCTATATTGCTATGATTGTCCAGAGTACCGAAAAGAATTTAACCCCTATCCAGACATGCCTACTCAAACCATTCTAGTGGGGGAAGAGTTGGAAAGGGCCGAAAAAGTTTTGAGAAAAAGTGCAAGGCTAGGAGATGGTGCTAGCCTGCTTTCTAAGAAAAAATTACTTCGTTTGGGTTTTTCCAAGAAAGTCAGCTCCAAGTCTCCGGGGGACTCTCGTACCCCTGTTGAGGAAAATTTCACTGATGGAAACCCGCTTGAGCCAGGTCCACATTCATATTCTTAGTAGCATACACCCACTGTTCCATTTATTTTCCATTATTTGATGCAGCATGCTTTCCATAATTTTCTGCATACATGATTTACTTGATTTCTACATGAGTACCATCTTTACTTTTGTTTTGACTTTACTAACCCTTTACGTGGTAATGCAGGTATGTCTTTTTCAGTGCCTTCCTTCATCACCAAGCGTTCAGCACAAAAGAATGTTCCCAAATCACCCGTACCCCCGTCTTCTATTGAGAGAACCCCTGTTCCTTCTACAAAAATCAACCCAGCTTCCCTGGAGAAGAATGTTTCCTTAAGGAAGAGGCCCACACAGTACACTCCTGAGGCATCTGGGGCATCTGGTTCCCGTGGGAGTAAACGTCCCAGGCATGAGATTGAACTGAGTCCCTCTGACACCATTTCTCCTGCTCCCCTTACTACTTTCATAGGTGCTATCAAGGATAGATTCCCTGTACGTTCTATCTCAGAGTGGGACAGCCTGAGCTTTGAGGAAGCTGCAAACAGGATATCCCTGGTGAATGCTGAAAGCCTCTTCCTATCTCTGAAGTATAGCAACCAGATTCTTGGGGCTTCCAGGGCTATTGAAGAGCTTGATAGGGTACGTTCAGAGCTGAAAACCTTCCAAAATGATAAGAAGAAACTACTGGCTTCGAACAAGAAGCTTTATGAGAATGAAGGTACCCTGACCCAGGAGAGGGATAAGTTGCTGAGGGAGAGAGAGTCCATGGATGCCATTATCCTCAAGATGAATAAGGAGAGGGAAGATGCCAATGCCACCAGCAAAAAGGAGAAGGAGAAACTTGAGTTGAAGGTCCGAACCCTCCAGGGTGCAGTTGCTAAGTACAAGGCTACCATGTCCAGGCAAGGTGACAAGGAATACAATCTGGGTTACAAGGCTGGGATCAAAGATTATATGACTTCCACATATGAGGCTTTTCCAAACTTGGAGTGGGGTATTCTGGGCCAGGATGCAGTTGAGGCCATAGAGTTAATCAAGGAGGAGCAGGCTGTTGCTGCCATGCAGGTGAACCCCCCTGAGGTGCGTATGGAGGAAGCCACCCAGGAAGTGGCTGTAGAGGTTCCTACCGAGGCTATTGCAGGGGATGCAGTCGAAGCTATAGAGATCCAGCCAGGGGAAGCTACAGATGGGGGTCCAACCGAGGAACCCCAGGTGGAAGCCCCCTCATCCAATCCTGAAATTCCGAAGGCCTCTCCAGTCAACGAGGATCTCTCCACTTTTCCACCCGAATCAGATCAGTAATGTTATCATCAGTCCCTTTTAAGCAGACTTTAATGAATCCTTTTCTGGCATAGATTGCCTTAAACTTGATATTTTGAGGGTGCGGACTCCTCCGAAGGTCTCGCAAGATGTAATTTCGTTAACTTTGTTTTTTCTCGGATTCCTGCTAAGGTTTTTAATGCTTTATCTGCCTTTGATCAGTATATGCTTGCCATGCAGTTAAATCGCATGTGCACACACCTTTATTTAATCCCGTGCTTAGCGTCTTTTGCTTGATATGCCACGTCCTATGTGACAACCATGTCACGAGTTGCCTTGTTGGGAGTTGATGCCGTGTTTCATTTTAAGATAGTTTGGCAATTCGCTGTATTCGGGGTTCACCCGTTATTCCCCTGGATGTTAATATCCCTTCCCTAAGATCAATAGGTATTCCACCTGCTATATCCCTATCATGGTTTTTTTTGGGGATTTTCAGATCCTTAGGCCAAATGAAATCCTTCATGAGTTGGCCATTTCCATCCTAAGTTCTCAATCAGCAACCAGTCCTAACTTAACCATAAATCCTCGGGCGATCGGTGTTCCACTGATCGTACCCTTAAATCAGACCATTTCCATGTGATTTCCCCACAAGAGCATTTTCCTTAGCCATTCCACTTTCCCAAAAGATAAAGCCTCACTTACCCAGTTTCCCTGGGAGCGTAGTGGGGTTATTTTTCCCTTGTGCACTTGGCTTCCATAGCCGTGCCCAAATCCTCCAATGAAGCCAGTTATCCACCATACTGATTACACGGTATTTTGGGGTTCGAACGGTTGAACCTCCGCATGCGAGAACCTTGTGATCCTAGTTACCCTAGAACCTTCCTACTATGGGATTCCATCCCCTTTTATGCATGAGCCATACATGTCCCAATCCATGTGTACATAATCCCCGTATGTTTCCATCCATATGTCCATATAATCCATATTTATATAACCCGTGTAATCCATTAACATACATTCCATATGTTTTCCATCCATGTATCCATATAATCCATATTTATATAACCCGTGTAATCCGTTAACGTACATTCCATGTGTTTTCCATCCATTATATAATCTTGATTTTAAAATTTTATCCATTTTTAAGTTAAACTATCCTTCCCTTAATCGATGTATACCTATTACCCCCCGAGTTCTTTAATATAATTCTACTTATAATGAAGAACTAGGTTCAACAGTCGTATCCTTGATTTTTTTTTTACGTAGATAAAACAGGTTACACATAGCATGCATTCATCCACATAAATCCATATATTTTTAAACATAAAACGGAAATGAAGGAAAAAACAAGTCGATTTCAATTCCATTAAATCACATCATAGTTGGTGTTCAACAGGTAGGCGTACATTCACAACCCCCCAAGTACTTTATTAACATAAAAGAAAAATTTCTGACCGACTGATCCTAATATGATGGTAGCTACAACTAATAAGCCACTTTTATTTTCCTACACCTGAAAGAGGTCTACAAGAAACGTTACCTGGGTTCAACTACTGGTAATATTTCTTAAGGTGTTCGGCGTTCCACGCCCTCGGGATTAGTTTCCCGTCCAAATCCTCCAAATGATAAGTTCCTTCCCATAAGACCGATTTGATCACATATGGGCCTTCCCAATTTGCCTCAAAGGCCCATATCCTGGGGTTCTCATGTTAGGCATCATCTTCCTTAAAACCAAATCACCAACCCTTAAGGGTCGTGCTCGAACCTTGCCATCAAAGTACTTGCGAGTCCTTTGTTGATAGGCTGCAAGCTTCAGCTGAGAGGTTGTATGAACCTCTTCCACCAAATCCAAGTACAAACGATGATTAACCTCATTTTCCATGGGATCAAAGTTATCTCTCCTAAATGAACCGGCACCAATCTCCACGGGTACCATTGCTTCGCACCCATAAGTTAGTGTGAATGGGGATTCACCAGTTGTAGTCCTAGGTGTTGTGTTGTAAGACCATAACACCATGGGAAGTTCCTCTGGCCAGCAACCCTTTTTATCTTCCAACTTTGCCTTTAAAGTATGTTTAATGATTTTATTGATGGCTTCAGTCTGGCCATTGCTTTGGGGGTGGCAGACTGCAGAGAAGCACTTAACAATTCCGAGGTCTTCACATAAACCTCTCATTTCCTTGCTATCAAATTGCTTGCCATTGTCAGATATCAACTTATAGGGAATCCCATATCGGCATATAATTGCTCGAAATACAAACTCTTTTAATTTGGCTGCAGTGATCGTAGCCAGGGGTTCAGCCTCTGCCCACTTTGTAAAATAATCCACGGCTACAACGGCATACTTTACTCCTCCCTTCCCCTTAGGGAGTTCTCTAATCAGGTCAATTCCCCAAACGGCAAAAGGCCATGGGCTAGAGAGTGGCTTTAATGGCACAGCAGGATTCCTATTTGAGTTGGCATACCTTTGGCATCGATCACATGCCTTTGAGAATTTGTGCGCATCCTGCTGTAGGGTTGGCCAGTAGTACCCCTGTCGAAGTATCTTGTGGGCCAATGAGGTTCCTCCAGAGTGGTTTCCACATATGCCTTCATGCACCTCCCTCATAATATATTCACATTCACTGCCTGCTATACATCGTAAAAGTGGTTTGTTGAAGCCTCTCTTGTACAGCTTTCCATCATATAGGGCGTAACGCGTAGCCTTATACTTCATTCTCCGGGCTTCATCATTTTCAACTGGCAGAACCCCCTTTGTTATGTACTCCAGGATGGGAGTATTCCATGTGTCCTCTACTTGAACCTCAACATCCATACAATCGAACCTTGGAATGCTAGGTTGTTGTTGTATTTCCAACGGTATCACCCCTAGCATAGTTGCTTCCCTATTAGAACCCATTTTTGCCAAGGCATCTGCACTTGAGTTTTCCGTCCTTGGAATTTGCACCAGATTGATTTCTCCAAACTTGCTCATCAGCTCTTGAGTGTACCTCATGTATAGATCAGTGCGTGGACCCCTAGCTTGAAAGTTACTTCTAATATGTCCCACTACCAACATGGAGTCACTATACACAGTCACATTTATTACTTTCATTTCAAGTGCCAGTTTCAGCCCCGCAATCAGGGCTTCATATTCGGCATCGTTGTTTGTAGCCTTGAATGTGAAATGAATTGAGCTCTGCAGCTTATGGCCTTCGGGGCTTATTAGGACTATACCAGCACCTGCCCCATTTCCATTCACGGCTCCATCCACATAGAGGGTCCACCATGGTACGCAATTTTCTGTTGGGGCTTCCTTCTCCAAAGGTTCTCTCACGGTTTCCTTGGTTTCCACCTCAAAGGATGGTGGGAATTCCAATAAGAAATCAGCAAGTGCCTGTCCCTTGATAGCTGTTCTTGGCTTGAATTCAACATCAAATTGGCCTAACTCCACAGCCCATTTCATCAACCTACCCGAGGCTTCAGGTTTGTGCAGGACCTGCCTCAGTGGGAATGAGGTTCGTACCTCTATCGTGTGCGCCTGAAAGTATGACCTTAACTTTCTTGATGTCAGAATCAACGCGTAGGCTAGCTTCTCCATGTTTGTATATCTGGTTTCAGCATCCAGAAGCCTCTTGCTCACATAATACACAGGGTACTGGGTTTGATCTTCCTCACGAACCAAAACAGAACTAATAGAGTGCTCAGAAACCGCCAAATACAAAATCAGGGTTTCACCCTCTATTGGCTTTGCCAGCAATGGAGGGCTTCCTAATTGTTCCTTCAATTTAATGAAGGCAACTTCACATTCAGGCGTCCACTCAAAGCCTTTTCTCTTCTTGATAGCTGCAAAGAATTCTCGACATCTGTCCGAGGACTTGGAGATAAACCTGTTCAAGGCTGCCACCCGTCCGGTAAGGCTTTGAACTTCCTTCACACTTTGGGGGGATCTCATTTCAACTAGTGCTTTTATTTTAGCAGGGTTGGCTTCGATTCCTCGATGATTCACAATGAAACCCAAGAATTTTCCAGACTCCACCCCAAACACACATTTTTGGGGGTTCAACTTCATCCTGTATTTCCTTAGGATGCCAAACATTTCACTGAGGTGAGCAACATGGTCGCCTGCTACCTTGGATTTTACCAGCATATCGTCCACGTATACTTCCATAGTTTTTCCAATCTGGTCTTTAAACATCTTGTTGACCAGCCTTTGGTAGGTTGCTCCAGCATTCAACAGCCCGAAAGGCATCCCGATATAGCAGTAGAGTCCTCTATCTGTGATAAAGGAAGTATGCTCCTGATCGGGTTCATACATCGGAATTTGATTGTAACCTGAATACGCATCCATGAAACTTAGCAAGGCATGACCAGCCGTAGCATCGACTAGTTGATCAATACGCGGGAGCAGAAAGCTATCCTTGGGACATGCTTTATTCAAGTCAGTGAAATCAACGCACGTACGCCATTTGCCATTGGGTTTCTTTACCAAGACCGGATTTGCCAACCACATGGGGTAGAATGATTCCTTTACTAGCTTGGCCTTCAACAGTCTGTCTACCTCTTCTTTCAGGGCGACGGCCCTTTCCCCACTTATTGCTCTCCTTTTCTGCCTTACAGCCTTCATGTCTGGATCAATGTTCAAATGGTGACACATCACCCTTGGATCTATTCCCACCATGTCCTCATGGCTCCATGCAAATACGTCTAAGTTGTTTCTTAGAAATACCACCAGTGCTTTCTTGACTTCAGGGTTCAACTGTTTACCAACCCTCAATTCCTTAGTAGGATCAGCTGCATCCAGCAGGATAGATAAAGTGTCTTCGGCCGCCCCAGTCTTTTCCTTTGTTTCGGGCATTCGAGGATCAAGATCAATTTCCACTGGGTTCACCTATTTTGCACCCTGATGGGGTTCCATCAACTGACCATCGGACTTCATTAACTCCTTCATATCGTTTACATTATCTACACTTTCAAAATCACTATCACGAACTTCTTCAACTATGCCTTCGATCAATGGCTCCTCAGGAGCTTCCAGCATTAGTATCCCGTTAGGGGTACCTACCCCCCGAAAAGGTGAAACATCTGTATAGGGCTCCTCGCCTGGATGTTGTACAATCATGATAACATTACACATGTCTCTTTCTGGTCTTGCTTCCTTTCGACGCAAAGATTCATCTCCCTTCCCCGTGCCGGGGTCCAGGTAACGATAGCATTGTTCCGAGGTGCCCCCATCCACCAATAATAGATGTTTACAGGCTTGTTCAGCTGTATGCAGGGCTTTACTATAGCACTCCCTTGAATCTGATTGACATCCTTGAACACACCCAATTCCTCCGGGAGTTGGGAATTTCATTGACAGGTGATAAATGGACGTCACTACTCGCATTTCTTTTAACATCGGCCTTCCAAGTATCCCATTATAGGAAATGTCTTCATTTACCACCATGAATTCTACCACTTGTGTGGCTGACCGGGGTTCCTCTCCCAAAGTGAGAGGGAGTTTCACTTGTCCCACAATTTGTACAGGGTTTCCAGTAAATCCGTACAATTCATTGTAAGAAGGAGCCAATTCTTTGTCAAGTAACCCCATTTTTTGGTAAGTGCTGTACGCCAAGATATTCACTGAGCTTCCATTATCCACCAATACGCGGTGTACGTTCAAACCTCTGATTGCAGCTTTAATTACTAAAGCATCGTTATGCAGGTGGTGCACGTGCCTGGCATCCTCCTCGGTGAACGTTATGTCAACTGCCTCGCCCTTAAAGAGTTTGGGCGGCCTTCCAGACAGGTTGTACACATTCATGAGGGGTATGCCTCTTGCTTCCCGGGCATAATTTTTCTGGGCGTTCCTGCAAGTACCCCCGATATACGGTCCACCAATTATTGTGCGGATACTGTTAGCTCTTGTAAGGCGTTCAGGATTCACCTTTTCAGTTTCTTTGTGAATTCTGTCATTCTTGTCCCCTTTGGCTTCTGGAGCTACGAACTCGGTGAGGTAACCCCTTCTTATAATGTAATAACCCGAATTTTGGGTAGAATTAAAACTTTTCTTATTGTGGTTAAAGAGCATTAATGAATGGTGATTCCAAAGAACAATGATTGTAGTGAATGGATATTGCTATGGATGATGATCCCGATTCGTATATGTATGGTTAGAATAGAGTAATTCAAAGATTGACGATATAGAAAAGAATAATCTATCGTCCAAGAAATGAGTTAATGAGCCCGAGAAGGGAAATGAGGATGGTATAGTATTTTCCATACGTGCATAGTGTTTCCCGTACGTGCATAGTGTTTCCCGTACGTGCAGAGTAATTCGGTGAATGAATAGTGATTTTGTAAGTTGGAAAACTTTTCACGCCACCCTATGTATGGGATGCGGTATGGATGTTTCGAAGTCATATTAGTGATCCACGGAGTAAATAAGTGTATGCAGAGACGATCGGAATTCAGAAAATCCAAACTTTATTTTATTCCAATTTTGACAGCGGAGTCAGGAATATAATAATGGAATTGTTAATTAAGGATATTAAATATGAGAAGTCCAAGGGAGGATATATTATGAAAAGAAAAGAGGATTTAGAATATAATCATAGAGCAAGGAGAATGCAAAGAATTCGAGAACGTTTTCTGAGAACAAGAAATAGAAAGAAAATAAGCAAGGAATATTGGAGATAATGTTGATTTAAGGTAGTATGCCACATTGGATCAATGAAGTGCAACATATAAGTCGTGACGTTTATATTTTATTAGAACGATAGGAAAGAAATTAAGTCGGTGGAAAAAGAAGCGAACCAAGTAGTTACGAAACGAACCGACTCCACTAGAAGCTAGCAAGGTAGTTAGCTAAATAAGATGCATCCTATCTTACAAAGCAAGCTTGAATTAGTGGAGCATGATATCACTACTTTATTAAAGCTACTTTATGTATTAAATATCTTAATAATGCAAGTGGTAAAACAAAGAAGTATCAAAGAGAAAATAAACCAAAAGATGGAGGACTTGCTTGCATTTTTGAGAGGATAAGGTAATCTAAAGGGACCTATGAGGAGGTGACACCTCATTAGCAAAGAGATGAGGTTGAATAAAGATTAGATACATGCATTATTCAACCAAAACAAAACAACATCACCACCACCAACTCAAGGCTTCATTCGGTTTTTCTTAGAAAAGAAAGATGATGAATAGTAAATTTTTCACAACTCCATTTCTAGCCAACCATAATTCAAGATCTATAGCTTAAAATAAAGCTTGAAGGAAGTTAGGAAGACCCACCAAGTATGAGAGCAAGCAAGTAAGTGGAGGATTTTCAAATTGAATTTACAAACATTCTATGTTCTTGATGAATAGTAAACTTATGATTTTCGTGTTTTGTTTTCTTGATGATATAGCTTCCAAAGGATGTTCTAAGAAAGGATCTAGACTTGGAAGGCCTTAATATCATTCTTAGGCTTCAAATAGAGGTATAATACTTTAAACCCCTTTGTTGGATCATGAGTTTTAATGGAGTTTTGAATGAGTTTAGTGATGTTATGCATATCTAGAGCATGTATGTTTGTGTGGATGTTATAAAAATAGAAAAAATATGAATTATAACCCCTAGACCAGTCTAGGCAGTGGTGATGATGATGAATAGTGTCCATGAGTGTGGGTTGTGGATTGGATGATTATTTGGAGGGTTTTGATTTTGGAAATATCCGAGTTATAGCCATCGTAATGGCGAAATTTCGTTAACCCTTAAAAATGGAGCATAACCGAACCAAAAAGTTTCTGACCAGTTTGGTTTCTGACCACAGAATTGTAGGTTTTGATTCATAGATCATTTTAGAAAAAGAATCGAGGCATTCTGATTTACGGTTTAGGAGAAATCGCAAAATTCGTAAAAGTGGTTCGTAAACGCAAGCGTGAGTTCGTAACTGCAATTGAACCCTTTAAAATAAGATATTTGATTGCGAATCTTAGTAATTAAATACTAGAGGTCATAAAGAAGATGTGAGAAAAGACCTCATGTCGAAAGGATTATTTTTCGATTTTATAAAAATATTTGAATCAAGGTTAAGCGCGAAGAAACCCCTTAGAGGAGCACTTGATTATAACTATGAGAACCACTTAGTAAAACGAGCGAACGAGATCCAATTTCTAAAACGAATCTTCGACTTAAGTAATTGTTGATTAAAATGAACTTAGTATGAGCCGAAAGTGAGCTAGTAATACCTTAGTTGTGTTTCGCTTACGTGTTTAAAGCGTTGAATTATAAGCGGATTATCCAAGGGATTGATCACGTGTTTCTTTGACTTTGTCTAGATTGTCCGACATCGTCGCGAACCCCTATCACTTCTCGAACATCAGGCAAATTTTCTAAACTTGTACTTTTAAAGTATGGACTATAATACTGCTTTTGCCATGTATACAGTTGTACAATTTTGCGATATACCTTAATTCCTTTTGAAATAGAATTTGACCCTTGGATTTTATACGATCTTTTAAGTTAAGTAAATATGAACCGGTATACCTTGTAGCTCTAGAGATAAGAGCATATTCACTGTTTTGACTCTAAACCGGGAGTCGGTATTTTGTGATATAGAGATAGTCCTGAAAACCCGGAGGGATTCCAGCGACAAATTATTATTTCTTTGGAGGAATGTTATTGAGTATTATCTCGGTTGAGATACACTATATGGATATTATTTCTATTAAATATGTTGTTGGAAGGCATAACTGTTTTCGAGAGTATATATTGTGGTACTTGTTCCCTGATTTACTGTTGGCTTATAAGTAGATAGACGATATATCAGTATAAGCCAGATATTACTAAAGCCTTAGTGAAAGGCATATGAGCCAGAATTCTTAAATATAGACCGGGAGTCGGTATTTCTGAAAATATATTGGGATTATTTTCTGAGGAAAATATTAGATAAATATTTCTTTCGTTAAGTTATTCAATGAATGTTACTTTGAATATTCATATATACGAGTTTATTATTTAATGAATATTATTTGAAATATTCATTTAGAGTGTAAGTTATTTAATGAATATTATTTTGAATATTCATTCGAGTTTAATTTATTTGACGAATATTATTTCGAATAATCATTCGAGTTTAATTTATTTAATGAATATTATTTCAGATATTCATTCGAGTTTAACTTATTCAATGAATATTATTTTGAATATTCATTCGAGTTTAATTTATTTAATGAATATTATTCATTCGAGTTTAACTTATTCAATGAATATTATTTTGAATATTCATTCGAGTTTAATTTATTTAATGAATATCATTCATTCGAGTTTAACTTATTTAATGAGTATTATCTTGGATATTCATTCAAGCTTAATTTATTTAATAAATATTATTTAGAATATTCATTCGAGTTTAAGGAGTATTATTTGAATATCCATTTGGGTTTAATTTATTTAATGAATATTATGTTAAATATTCATTTAAGGTTTAAATTACTTCTCGAATATTATTTTATATATCCACTTCAAGTTTGATTGATTTAATGAATACTAGCTGGAATATTTCTTCAAAGATTTAATTACTTAATAAATATTGTTAAATATTTATTCGAAGATTAAATACGAGCAATATTATGATTTAATAATATTCCGTAAATATTATTGACTTAACAAATATTCTTGGAATATTTAATTAAATTATTTTGAAGTCTTTTTATAATGATTTATATTATTCAAAGATCATCCTTCACCTTCAATTATTATGTAAAATATTTCGGAGTATTTTACGACTATTTTACCAAGAGGAGATTCCCAAAACTCTGTTTTCATTTAAATCTATCTTATAAGAAGATTTAAATACTCGCTCAACTTCCAAAAATATATAAGGGGACCTCACTTGAGAAATGTTATTTATTTGACTTCCCGGTCATATACTTGCTAAACTATCTTGTCACTCACATCTTGATTCTTTCAAACATCGATATGAATCTTTTTGGTTACCTCCTCAACGCTCGAGGGGTAAGATTGATGGAACAAGTGTCTATCCATTAACAAGCATCAGCTTGGGAAATATTGGTGAAATTTTCCTTTCCAATTAGATACGACTACTTTGTGGAGTCCTATCAACAAGTACTATACTTGGGGAAAGGGGGACGAACTTTATGTTTCAGAGTTATGGATATTATTCGAACTAGGAGACGCGTAAGTGGCCGAGTGGCGCCGGTCCAGCAATTAATGGCCCAACCGTTGGCCGGGGGGTTCCAGAGGGCGGGCGATCCGTCGGTGCTTCCTTCTACATGTAGAGAACAAATGATGGGGAGCATGACATGCGACTGATCATCGTAAATGTTGTGGCTCCTGGCGCGGCAAGCTCCCGTATTAGTTCATCTTCCAAATTGGGAAATTATCTGCAACATTATCATTGTTGGCAGGATTGAAAAGTGTTTTAACTGTAATTGCAATATTCTTCCTGCAAGTTCCTCTATTATGAAAATTGATGATATCTTGCTTATTCTGGCATAGCAGATATTTCTAAGAAAGATATATTTTGAGTTACCTTGTAACGTCATCTTTTATATGACTCTGTGGTTACCTTACATAACCGGGGTTATGGTAAGGGGGTTGTTTATATTGAATCACCTTATAAGTTCATCTTTTAATTTATATGTTGATACTCTGCTTATACTTATATAGCAGATATTTCTTTCCTACAGAAAGATAATATTGGTTTACTTTGAAACCTCATCCTTTTATAATATACTAGAACTTGGTTCAATAGTATAATAAAAGTTTGCAGAGATATTATGAAATGATATTTGGAGTACTACAATAGTACTGTTTTTGGGATATATTCTGATAAGGAAATACTTTCGGTAAAGAGATATTTTGACAATTATTGTCTTATACCCGCCTTATTCTGGGTTAAGTCATAGGCAGAGTTATGCCATGTTTTCATTACCTTGCTGAGCTATTTGCTCACTCTTGCTATTGTTTTATATATATTATAGAGCAGTGAAGCAGGATGTCATGGGCACCAGTGATCTCGAAGAGTAGTACGAACCAGTCGGATCAGGCTGCAGCTGGCTGCATTTAAATTATGTATAGATATGAATGGTAGGAGAAGATTGTAATCATCAGAAGTCAGAGTTGGAATTGTAACATTTCCTATATATTGTTTCAATAATAGATTTTGTAAGACAATTGGGTATTGTAATAAAAGTTGTTTATTCCGCAGTTGTTGTATAGTATCGTTTCTGAGACTCTAACCTGTGTATGTGTGAGAGAGAAATATATCGTGGGGTCATATGCCATTGAAATATGTACAGTGTGAGTAATACAGGTAAGACAAGGAGTAAATGGATCGTGACTACTCTAAATCCCAGACCCCGGATTTGGGGCTGTTACAGAAATGGTATCAGAGAGTTAGGTTACAGTCCTCAGAAACGATAGGAGATTGAGTCTTACAATACCTTTAAGATTAATGGTAAGAATAACTAGAGCTCCAGTAGAGTTTGTAGTCGGGTTAGAAGGCATGACCCTGACTGTTGGAGATGAAGCCCAAGAGGGGACTTCTTCTGGGAAACCATGCTTAGGACTTCATGGTTTGTAACCTCGATTCGTATGAGTTGTAGATGGATGGGATTCTGAGATACCAGATCCCGAGGCCTTCGAGTAGGCATTTGATGATGGGCTCCTTGAGCTGAACGGAGACCCGATAAAGGAAGATCCATAGGAGGATCTAGAGGAGGACCCATGGTGGGTCAGAGTAAGAATCTTATAAAAGAACGTGTTGAAAAAGATGTAAGATGTTATTTGAGGTTTTATGATAAGACCAAACGAATCCTCATAGATCAAATAAGTGACGAAGTAAGAGTTTGGAATTAATTATGATTCACCAAGAGATAGGACGAAGAGACTGGAGTAGAGTCTCCAAAAGCAGATGAGGTAGAGGCTGTATAACCAATACCAGTGGATTGAGTCGATTTGAACGAGACCTGCTACTCGTAGTCTGTTGCAGTTGTCCTAAGGAGGCAGCATACGTAAGAACTGAGACGTTCGAACTTCATGTATGATTAAGGGTACTTAGTTACCTTAAACCGCAGAGGCATTACCTTATCTATGGAGTTTAATTCCCCACGATGAGCGATTCCACCAAGGATGGTGTTTACCACGGTACTGAGGAATTTTACTACCTCGAACGAGATTGTATATGTATGTACTATGTATAATGTTATTGTAACACAAATGCGCTAAGACGAGATGTATTTCAAGAATCAAGACGGACTAATGAAGTCTGGGATTGACTTAAATGAAAAGGTTGCAATGCTGCCAGGGGTATGCTTAGGTAACACCCGGGAGTGGCACGAGGAAAAAGGAAATGTGGTATAGGGACGGTTATAATCATAATCGGGTTGAAGGCTACAGTTTCTAAACGATCTTCCGGAATACCGCTGGTTCAACATGTGGAATTCATTGTTACTATAGGTGACAACACTATCGAAATCTTCTTATAAAATAGAACGCTAGTTGCGATGCTTGTGCCTAATCGAATAGAACTCCCTGCAATTGCCAATGACAGTGGTTGAACATGTAGCGATTATTATAAGTCAGCAACGACGTAAGTATCGAACACCTTAGGGTGTGTAGGGAGAATAAAAGCCCCGAAATCGAACGACTACCCAATAGAGGAGCCGACATAAAAGGCATCCGTAGAGACCGTGGCAGTACCCTCCCCAGTTGCAAATTACGCTGATTATTCCTAATCTATGGTCTATCTTGACATCTCTCCAAGAGAGAATTGAGAAAGGGAACAGTTCCTCTTCGAAGTATTTGATGACTCTTGTGTTAATTCACAATTAGTTTCAATTGTGCCAGAGGCCGTCATAATACCTGCTTATAGGTTTTCAAAGCCCTGGTGAATGATATTATCTAAAACCCCCACTTTCCTTCAATAGTGGGTAATTTAATGGTGATATAGCACCACTTCCGTGTTAAATACCAGTATTCTCTGGTTATTCTTTTCTTTGGAAATCGCACCCTTGGAACCTGTTTACTTTTGATCCAAGGTGTCCATCTGAGAAATTATTTGTCAAACGACGATAATTATTAACTCAACTTTAAATTTCTTTCGTACTTCTCAAATTCCACTGAGACGAACAACCCTATACTTATAGGGGCCACAAGGACCGTCTATCTCTGTGATAGAAGTCTGATGGGATGCCATCACTTGTAAGTTGTGAAATACAAGAAGGCTAATTACCTTTAGTAATGTCTTGATAGAGACACACAACGTTGAGTTCTTATGATCATATTGATCTCTCAGTAAATTCTTTCACTTCAAATAAGGTTACCTTAAAACTCAGAACCTTGTGATCACCAATGGGTGATGTTTCCTCTGATGTGGGAGCTATCTTTTTAAAGCTCCATGATTCTTGTTATCTTTATTAAATTTCAAAGGGGATGCCAACCAGGTAAAATAAGTCAAAAATTCGCTGATAGGAATTAGATTCGAACTAGGAGACGCGTAAGTGGCCGAGTGGCGCCGGTCCAGCAATTAATGGCCCAACCGTTGGCCGGGGGGTTCCAGAGGGCGGGCGATCCGTCGGTGCTTCCTTCTACATGTAGAGAACAAATGATGGGGAGCATGACATGCGACTGATCATCGTAAATATTGTGGCTCCTGGCGCGGCAAGCTCCCGTATTAGTTCATCTTCCAAATTGGGAAATTATCTGCAACATTATCATTGTTGGCAGGATTGAAAAGTGTTTGAACTGTAATTGCAATATTCTTCCTGCAAGTTCCTCTATTATGAAAATTGATGATATCTTGCTTATTCTGGCATAGCAGATATTTCTAAGAAAGATATATTTTGAGTTACCTTGTAACGTCATCTTTTATATGACTCTGTGGTTACCTTACATAACCGGGGTTATGGTAAGGGGGTTGTTTATATTGAATCACCTTATAAGTTCATCTTTTAATTTATATGTTGATACTCTGCTTATACTTATATAGCAGATATTTCTTTCCTACAGAAAGATTATATTGGTTTACTTTGAAACCTCATCCTTTTATAATATACTAGAACTTGGTTCAATAGTATAATAAAAGTTTGCAGAGATATTATGAAATGATATTTGGAGTACTACAATAGTACTGTTTTTGGGATATATTCTGATAAGGAAATACTTTCGGTAAAGAGATATTTTGACAATTATTGTCTTATACCCGCCTTATTCTGGGTTAAGTCATAGGCAGAGTTATGCCATGTTTTCATTACCTTGCTGAGCTATTTGCTCACTCTTGCTATTGTTTTATATATATTATAGAGCAGTGAAGCAGGATGTCATGGGCACCAGTGATCTCGAAGAGTAGTACGAACCAGTCGGATCAGGCTGCAGCTGGCTGCATTTAAATTATGTATAGATATGAATGGTAGGAGAAGATTGTAATCATCAGAAGTCAGAGTTAGAATTATAACATTTCCTATATATTGTTTCAATAACAGATTTTGTAAGACAATTGGGTATTGTAATAAAAGTTGTTTATTCCGCAGTTGTTGTATAGTATCGTTTCTGAGACTCTAACCTGTGTATGTGTGAGAGAGAAATATATCGTGGGGTCATATGCCATTGAAATATGTACAGTGTGAGTAATACAGGTAAGACAAGGAGTAAATGGATCGTGACTACTCTAAATCCCAGACCCCGGATTTGGGGCTGTTACATATAAGGTCTTCGATGTGGTCCTTTAAATGACGGCATTCCGCCGTTTCATGTCCATTGGCATCGTGAAAAGCACAATACCGTCCTTCATTTTTATTCCCTGGAGGCCCATTTCTTACTGGCTTTCTAAATATTCCTGCCTTGTTCCCCACTTCATACACCTGTTCAATGGGAGCCGTGAGGGGGGTGTACTCGGTGTACCTGCCTGAACCCTGAGAGTCCTTCCTAGTGGGATATTTGTAATTTACTGTCCTTCCTGTATTGGTTGCATTCACCGTTATAGGAGCTGTCTTTTCATCACAGTGGGTGTTTCTGGTAGAGGAGCTTCCGCCATAGGAGGTTCGTTTGTGGTACCCCCTATCTTTCGGGCTGTATGACCTACGCCTCTTGCTCCCCCTCCATTCCCTTGAACTTCGACTCTTCTCAAGTTTAGCCATTGACTCTTCAACCACCTTGTGAGTTTCTGCTTTGGCGTAGAAATCTGCCAAAGTCTTGGGCTCCGCCTCTTGTAGCTCTTTCCAGAAATCAGTGCCTGGGCGTACGCCCGCAATCAAGAAATTCTTATAGGTTTCATCTGTGGTCTTCCTCACCTTAGGAACCTCTGCATTAAACCGTTTGAAATATTCAGTGAGGGTTTCATTCCTTTCCTGCTTGATGTTCGCCAAAGTGTTAGCTGGGGGTGCGAACGCAACCGAAGCCCGAAATTGGGTCACGAACATTTCACTCATTTGCCTCCAAGATTGGACAGAGTTTGGCCGTAGCCTCTTGAACCATTTATGAGCACTGTCTCTTAGTGTAGCAGCCAATAAGCGACACTTCGTTAGGTCTTTCACCTGGTATACTTCCATTTCCGTATCAAATCAGCTGCTATATTCCACTGGATCAGTGGTTCCACTGAACTTTAGGTCTCCCACCCCCCGGTATTTTGGTGGGAGTGGCGAATCCCTTACCCTCTTGGTAAAGGGTGAAGCCACTGTCAAGCCTTCCAGTGATTGTTTTTCCACCTTTAACTTCCTTAATGCTTCACGCAGATCCTTTACCTTGTAGTGCTCATTTTCTTCATCTGTGAACTTGCTGCCATCATCACTAGAAATTTCATTTAACTCATGGCCATCATCATTATTTTTGGGGTTATGCCGAGAACTACAGCTTCGCTCAGCTTCAACCCCTTTGGATGGCCTAACAGACTTGGAAACAGATTTATCCTTTCTATAACTCTGAGACCCGTGTGATTTTGTCTCTGGGGCTTTCCTGGTTTGCTTTTCCTTCTTCCCATCAAGTTTGTGACGCAGGTCCTTGGCGTCCACCTTGTTACCCAACCTGTCAAAGACACTCAGGCTACGGGTGGGTGAACCCCGTGACTGTCGTACCTCTTCTTCTCCTTCAGTCCAATCTGGATCTGTCTGGTCAGTCTCTACATCAGAGAATCCCCTCTGTGAGGCCTCTTTTTTCGACCCCCCATCACTGTCAAAATCCAACCGAACAGGTGTGACCACCTTCTTTTTAGTCTTTCGATCCATGGAACCATGCCTTTGCTTCCATTTCTTTAGCTTTTCAGATTTCTTTTCCAAAGTAGCAATTTTCTTCTCCATCTTCTTAATCTTATCCTTTAGCTCCTGATTCGTTTTCTCCTCGTCCCGCTCCTCATCATCACCACTTCGTCCATCTTCCGGTGTGTAATCATCACCAGAGTTTCGAGACATCTCTTCCCTCAAGAGATAAAACCACCCCTCCTTCTAGCGCCACAAATGTTGTGAGGGAAAAATGGTACAACACTTCAATGAAATAAATACAAGAATAAACCAAGGAAATCGAGAAATAACAATCAAATAATCAAATTTCAAGCCAAAAACCCTAATCCCATGAACCCTAATCCGAGAGGGAGAAGAGTGATTTTTATGGACTGAGTTTGCAAGGTACCCCAGGCTATGATGATCGAATATAACCTATTCAATCCAAGGTTCACAGCTAGGAGCAAGTGTTAGAGGTGTGTGTGTCCAACCCCTTGCAAAGTGCCTACATACTCTTATTTATATAAGAGATCAAGTCCTCATGTAGTTCTTTGATAATCCCCACGATCTGATAAGCCTCATCCTCCCTAACCAACCTGCAACGATCGTTTATCACCATCCACATGATTATCCAGGTTGTTAGCTCCAGAATAATCCGCATGTTTTCCTTGTATATCCATATATATACGCGTATATATATATATTCCCTGTATATATGATATTAATCCCTGATAACTGCCACTGATAGACCGTAGATATTTTGAAGATTGTTATGACGTGTTGTATCCAATCTCCTATAATATAGGTGATTACGTGCCCGCTGGTGTATTTTCTGGTAACCTTTGGGGTTCATACACATACCCCTAACCAGGCAATCTGCTACCCGGTTGAACCCCTGCCTGGCCTTCACACAGCTTTACCCTTATCCGGGGTTCACATACACGCACCCCATACTTACTCCTTAGCCCAATCTATCCGTCCATATCCACCTGATTCGAGTCCATAACCTTAATGGGTCTTAAATCAAGCCCAAGGCGGATTTTGGGCACAACAAAGTGCATTGGCATGTTGTAGGTTTCTGACTTGTACAATTTCTCCAGTATTTTGTCTCCAAGAGTGTATTCGAGAAGTGACTAAGTAAGTGATTCGAGAACTAGAATTGACTTGATCGATAACTCTGAGTTCTCGAACACTGTTATGTTGACATATCGAATTACTTCTCGAATAGCTCTTTTTCATCAGGATTCCTTGAGTTGTCGAATAGAACATTTGACTTATCGAATCCTCGAGATATCGAATAGCTTTCTGAGTCCTTGAGATATCGAATGAAACTTTGACTTGTTGACTCCTTGAGAACTCAAATACTACTTTTGACTTGTTGACTTCTTGACTTCTCGAACAGAGTACTAGACATATCGAATCCCTAAGATATCGAATGAGATATCGAACAATGTATTTAGAGATATCGAATAGTGTCCTGAGATATCGAATCCCTGACTTCTCGAATGCTGGACTTCTCGAACAGACAAAACTACTTCTCAAATTGGTACTTAGCCAAATTATTCACTTTCTTCAAATCCCAACTGTGATTATTTGACAGTCTTTATCTTCTTGCTTGAGGCATGAACCTTCGAACTTCTTTCAAGCATTATTCTCGACTATATAAGTACAGTTACACAACTAGGATTTGGTGCCTATTACAGGTACAGAACAAGTAGAGACTCTACAACTAGAGGTTCCCTTAGTTAATAGGTCATGTAAGTAATGCAAAGCATTACAAACAATTAGGCTTGCTATTTGATGTAAATAGGCATGCCTCTGTGACTAACAATCTCCCCCAAATTGCGAGTAAGACCCTTAGTCACAATTTCATGTCTGATAACAAGCCTAACATACATAAAGATAAAACTTTTAAAAGTACAAGTATGTAGGTTGATTGAAGAAAGTACATAGAAGTATTCTTACTAGGTATGAGAAACTACTAGCCATATCCTTTTGGATTCATCTCTTGAGCTTTGGCTTGCAGATTCTCATTTTTCATCTTCTCTTCAGCTTCTTTGGCTTTCTTCTTTGCATTTTCCTCCATGGCAAGAATAATATCTTCCATTGCAGTGAGTTCTTCAATTAGAGGGGAGCCTGACAGATCCTTGAGTACTTCATTCAGCTGTTTCTCAGAATAAGAACTGATGTAGTCCATTCTAATCTTTACATTTCTACCATATTTCTTGTATTCAATGATGTAAGGATTAAACTTGACGCTGCATAGACCCATAGCTCTCAATTCATCAGCCCTAGCTTCCATTGCAGCCATCTCCTCCTCCCTTTTCTTTAGTAGCTCTTCACTATTCTTTTTCCTTTCTACCTGGTGATCTCTTTTCATTTTGACAGAGTCAATTAACTCCAGCTTCCATATCCTTTCCACTCTGTCTTCAGAATTCAACATTGCAATTATCCTTTCTATGTCATATAGCCTGCCCCAGTGCTGGCATGTTCCTTGTCTGAATTTCTTCTGTCTTCCATCAGTATATTTGATTTCAAGAAAATCATCAACAATGGTAACATGATAGATTCTTTGAGCCCATATAAACTGCAGTTGGTCTTCATCATAGATTTCATCCAGAGGTGGTAGGTTCAATCCTGGAATTATTATCAGTTCCTTTGACTTGGATAACTTCACCCTTCTTGTAGCATGCTTGAACTTAGTCCTTTTTACTTGATTGCTAGGCAGAAATTTTTTACCTTTGTTGGTAGACCATAGTAGTATTCAATTAGCAGTTTGCTTTCTGAAACATACACATGGTTTCTTGACTTGAATCTCTTTCTCTTCTTGAGGTGGCAAAACAGTTGCAGAAGCCATTGAATCATATTTTGGTAAGTCATTACTAACAGTATTCACCCTAGACTCAGAGTCTTGTGTTGTGGTGAGGTTACTGCTAGCAATGCCTAAGGCTTGCTATTTTCCAATTTTCCTCTCATAGACTTTGCCTTGGTCATCATCATATTTCTTGTCATCCTTCTTCTTCTTCTTCTTGTTTTCATCATCCTTATTACTCCTGTGATGTCTTCTCCTTCCATCACTTTTATCTTTATCCTTGTCTTGATCACCATCCTTGCTTGGGTTGAACTTAGCAGACTCAGGTATAATGTCAGTTGCAATGTATGATTTGAGATAAGATATATCTTCCAATTCTTCTGCTGTTCTTACACCCTTCTTCTTGTTCAGCTTCTCAATGATGGCAATAATGAGGGGTTTGTTCTGAGGGACTAGATGCTTAGGAATTATCAGCTGCTTGACATCATCAATTCTGGTTGCAGCTTGATAGATGATGGTTCTAGGATTTGTGATTACTTCAGGTAGCCTTGAGGGTTGATCATTCCTTAATTCATCAAAGAGACTCTTGTTATTTTCATTCCCTTTTTCAATCAATCCAAGGAACACATCCACTTCTGAGTACTTTAGGCTTTGTAGAGTGTTGAAAGTCAAATGCCATATTTTTGACTTGGATACCATCATTATCTCCTTGAACCATAAGTTGTTGAATTTCCTAGGAATAACAGTGAGGTAGTCAATCTGCTCCTTCAACTCTCTCAGATAGAACTGAGTATCACCAGCCTGTTCCCTTGTGGCTTTCAGAAACTCCAAGAAGGCTGTATCATGATAGACATTTGAATTAGAAACTTCTTGTAGTTTGGCCTCAGTAATGACTTCAGCTTCTACAGGCTTGGCACTTTCAGATTTGAATGATGGAGGTTCATCAACTAGCATGCTCCCTGCAACCACTGTGGTTGTGATAGATTGCTTCTGACCACTAGGAGTAATGACATGCACAGTTGGTAGAGTGACAGTTGGTAGTGAGGTAGGAGGCTCATCAACTTTGGATTTTCTTTTGCCTGGCACATTAGGTATGGTTTGAAGCCCTTTGGTGACCACCCTCCTTTATCTGTATGCCTATTTCCTTAGGTTTCTCCCCCTTTGGATTTGAATTCCTTATCCTTTTCTCCCCCTTAGGCTTGTTGTCAGGTACAGAGGCTTTAGAAGTGACCTTTGGGTTTGAATACACTTCAGGTAGAGGGAGACCCATATGCTTCATCATGGCAGCCAACATAGATTGCTGATGTAGAAGAACATTAGCTGTGGTGGTTGCTTGAGTGTCCAACTACTCATTGAGAAGTGCAACCTTGTCTGTAAGATGAGCATTAGACTTAGTGAGAGTAGCCACCTCCTTTTCAAGTGCATCTACCTTGCTGAACAATTCAGTAGATTTGAAGCCAGACAGGGATTGGTCTTTAGGTCTCTGCACTTCAAACCTAGACATGTCATGCACTGGAACTTCAGTTACCAGCCTGTCTCCATATAAATTCTTGAACATTGTCTTCAGCATGGCATTGGAGTCTGTGGTTTGATCAGATAGAGATTGAAATTTATGCCCCAGACTTGTGACAGTATCCTTTAGCTAGCCCATGATCCATCTTGGTACAAGTGGTGTTACAATATTTGAGGTCTTTAAACATACTGTCCAACTGAGGGAATTTGGCATCAAAGGTCCTCTTGATTTCTTCCACTTTAGTGACTGTCTTATCACACACCCTGTTGACCTCATATTTGACTCCTTTTCCAAGATAGTGGGCAACCTTGAGGAATCCCTTGTGTGACTCATTCATGGCCACATACACTTCACCAGGTGTCAGAGATTTGGCATTGGATCCTAGTGAAGTGATGTATTCCTCCCTGAGATATTGAAGTGCTTCATCAAGAGTAATATCATACGTTCCTTGCAACCAGGCATCTATATTGTCATCTCTCTCAGCATCATCAACTATCTTTGTCTTCTGCATCTCCACATCATCCCTATGGCATAGCAGAATGGCTTCATAGTCTGGATTAGGGATGTTGGAAGTGACCAAGTTCTGAGCAATCTTGACAAACTCAGGAATTTGATCCATAACTAAGCTTTGAAGTGCTTCAACCGTCAATTGTGGTGGAACAGACCCTGATCCTGAAGCACTGTCATGTTGCACAGGCTTCAGCCATTGTGACAGAAAGTCAGAGCTAGAGCTAGGAAAGCTAGACTCCTCAGTTACAGATGCTACTTCTGTAACCGGATGGATTGACTCTACTACTGGTGTCTCCACAGAAGTGGGATGAGTTACACCAGCAGTTGACACAGGCAAAGAGTCTCTAGTAAAGACTAGTGGAACCTCTGTGTTTGTGATGGTGTCATTAGGTGATGCCCCAACATGCATTCCCTCATCATCTAAATGTGGGTCCTGGGTGGTGAGCAAGGTGTCATGCACCAAGTCACTTGAATTCATTGGCTCATCAAAAGAAAAGAATTCTTGATGATCAATGCCTTGCTCCTCAATTGCTTGAGTTGCAGGCTGCAAAGAAATTTGAGTGGTAGATTCTGGAAGAGAAGTGTCATTTAGATTAGAGTTTGGCAACTCCCCCTGAGAGATAGAGGGAGTTTCAAATGTGATGTGCTCTCCACTCAGTGTTGTGCCAGCCTTATCACTCCCATGTGCTGACTCTGTACAGGTAGGTGCATTGGGGAGGATGCTTGATTCTATAGATGCACCCTGTTGAGAGGATACATCTAGTGAACTGTTTGCCCCTGATTTTACAACTTCAGCCATTTGTGTGACTGAAGAGGTGGTTTTAGTTTTCTTCTTCTTTGGCCTGATAAGGGGGGACTCAGGTGCCTCACTTTCTAATTCTACAGCCAATGCTGCTTCAGACAGAATGGTTAAAGGTACAGAAGCAGCCTATTTTTTCTTCTTCTCCTTTTTACTAACATCACCCTTTTGAGAGGATGATGCAGTTGGCTCAATGTTTGGTAGAGTGTTTGGTTGAGGTGGTTGGTTAGCAAGCCCTGGGTTAGCATTTTGTTCTACTTGCTTGAGCTGTGCTAACTGTGACTTTGAGTCAAATGTTGGCATGTTGTGGGGGTAAGTCCTAAACAAACTCTCTATATGGGGAGTTATGTTAAGTCTTACATCCACATCATTCCTAGTCTCCAAATTACCAAAAATGAGTTTGGTCTTGGATTTAGGATAGCCTATTCTATTTCTATCTATCCCAGGCAGTTCAATCAATTGAGCATTTTTGAAATTAAGAAAAGATTGAATAAAGCGAGGGAAGAAAATGTCAGTACCTCTCTTGGTTGTGTTCTTACCAAGTCTCCCATACAGCTCTTGTAGGATGATTTGACCAACATCTATCTTCTTTCAATAGGCCAGTGCATAGCCAATTTGTTGCGCAGGTGCACTGATTTGATCAAAGCTTGATTTCCTGGTAGTGAAGACTTGAAGAAGAGTTGCAAACACATAGCTCCACTCCTTTCTCAGATTCTTCCTGTTTAATTTTCCAAGATTGATCCCATCTGAGTAGTTGATGAACTCAAAGAATTCTTCTAACTCTGCATTCGTGGCCAGTATGTCATATGACTCTTGTTGTAGGCCCAATGCTTGATTCATGTTTGCAGTGGTGATAGTGATTTCTTGGTCCTGAATCTTGCAGTAGATTATGTATGAAGTAATTGCGCTTTCCAGGGCTACAACTTCCACAATAGCAGTTCCCCAAAACTGTTCCAGAATGTCTAGATACAGTGTTAGGTTGGCAGAGAGTGCATCCTTGATGTATGATTCAGCCATCCACTTTACAAAGCACTTGAAGTTCGCATTGGGTGCTTCAACATCACTGGTTAGGGCGATAAAATTGGTGTTGAACTTCACAGTTGTCATTGATACAGAAAGAAGAGAAGAGAAAGTAAAGTTTGAAGAAGAAATTTGGCTTTTAGCAGTTAGGGTTTTCAGGGGTTTTGGGAGCTTTGATGCTTGAGAAATCGAATGAAATGAATCGAATAGATGTGAAATTGTATAAGTATAAAGTACTTGAATTTTCGATTATGTGTATGTTTTGTATCGACAAGTCAGGCATTCGAGAAGTAGAAAACAACTATTCGATAAGTCAAGAAAGGCTTATTCGATAACTCAAGCAGGTTGAAAACTCACAGCTGGCAGCTATCTTACTTAGAATAAATTCTAAATTAGGTAAAATATATTTTATATGAGTAATTTTGAATTTTGAATAAAAATCCAAAATCGGTTAAGATTCAGCGAGAATTCAGCCTTTTCAAATGATTCGAGAACTCAAATATAGTATTCGAGAACTCAGTCAATAGAGAACTGAAACACTATATTCGAGAAGTCAAGAATACCTCTATTCGATAACTCCAAAAGACTCTATTCGAGAACTCGAGAGTGCTCTAATGAGACTTGTCAGAGATGTCGAATAGTGAATCACTCGAGAAGTCTGACTTATCGAAATATACCTATCACTCACAAAAATTTATTTTCACTATCTTTTAAAATCTACCAGCCATATTCATTTAAGAATATTCTAGCAAATTAAACAGTGATTCTCTCAAAATTTCATAGAAATTTCAAGTTAACAAGAAAATATGATTTTCCAAATATGAAACTGATTTGAAATATTTATAAATCATATTTCAGCCAACACTTACTCCAAAAATATTGAGAATTTAGATAAAGTAAGTGTTTACTGCTGCAACAAACTAGATGGTGTATTCACTTAGCCAGAATCTGAAGAATTCAGCATTCCAATCTCACTAACCAACCTTGTGAAGGTGGCTTCATCTAATGGCTTAGTGAATATATCAGCTAGTTATTTATCTGTAGAGACATAATGCAACTCAATGGTTCCATTAGTTGCATGCTCTCTAATGAAATGATATCTGATGTCAATGTGCTTTGTTCTAGAATGATTGACAGGATTGACAACTATAGAGATTGCAATTGTGTTGTCACACATGATTGGAATTCTTTCCAACACAAGTCCATAATCGCTAAGTTGATTTCTAATCCAAAGCACTTGAGCACAGCAACTTCCAGCAGCTATGTATTCAGCCTCAGCTGTAGAAGTTGACACAGATTGTTGTTTCTTGCTATACCAAGAGACTAACCTTTGTCCAAGAAACTGGCAGCTACCTGAGGTGCTTTTTCTATCCACTCTGCATCCAGCATAATCAGCATCAGAATAACCAACCAGATTGAACCCTGTGTCCTTAGGATACCATAGACCCAAGTTTGGAGTGCCCTTCAGATATTTAAAGATCCTTTTTATAGCAATCAAATGTGATTCTTTTGGATTTGATTAAAACCTTGCACACAAGCATGTAGCAAACATGATGTCTGGCCTACTTGCAGTGAGGTAGAGTAGAGAACCAACCATGCCTCTGTAGACTGAGATATCTACTTTCTTGCCTTTAGCATCTTCATCCAATTTAGTGGCAGTGGCCATGGGTGTCTTTGTAGGTGAGCAATCTTCCAAATCAAACTTCTTCAATAGATCCTTGATGTACTTGGTTTGACTGATAAAGATACCATCCTTCCTTTGACTAACTTGCAACCCAAGAAAGAATGTCGACTCTCCCATCATACTCATCTCATATCTGCTCTGCATTAGCTTAGAGAACTTTTCACACAGTTTCTCATTAGTAGAACCAAATATGATATCATCCACATAGATCTGAACTA
Organism: Kitagawia praeruptora; assembly: GCA_037693485.1. Taxonomy (NCBI): domain Eukaryota; kingdom Viridiplantae; phylum Streptophyta; class Magnoliopsida; order Apiales; family Apiaceae; genus Kitagawia; species Kitagawia praeruptora. The sequence goes on along the minus strand of CM075346.1, from coordinate 33,294,082 downwards.
AGATAATAGGCTTAATGACCTTTTGGCCCTTGAAGTTTGCGCAGTTATACCCATAAAGCCCTAAGGTTTAAAGACGTTCCTTTTCGTCCCACGAACTTCAAAAATATACCTTTTAGCCACAAACCGTCGTCTTTGGCCTTTAAAAGGCGACGGTTTTGTGTCGAAAAGGCGACGGTAAAGTGGCTAAAAGGTATATTTCTGAAGTTGGAGGGGCAAAAAGGAACGACTTTAAACCTTAGGGCTTTATGGGTATAACTTTGGAAACTTGAAGGGCCAAAAGGTCATTAAGCCAAGATAATATCATCACCATGTTTCTTGTAAAACAATGTTTTGTCCAATGTGCCTCTAGTGAATTGATTTTCAAGAAGAAATTGTGATAAAGTATCATACCATGCCCTTGGAGCCTGCTTAAGTCCATACAAAGCCTTAAGCAATTTGTAGACAAATTCTGGGAAGTATGGATCCTCAAAGCCAGGTGGTTTTTGCACATAAACTTTTGCTTCCAACTCTCCATTCAGAAATGTACTCTTGACATCCATTTGATAAACTTTAAAGTTTGAATGAGCAGCAAATGCCAAGAATATTCTGATGGCTTCCAATCTAGCAACAGGGGCAAATGTCTCATCATAATCAATGTCTTCCTGTTGAGAGTATCCTTTTGCAACCAACCTTTCTTTGTTTCTTAATATTACACCATCTTCATCCATCTTATTCTTCAAAACCCATTTTGTTCCAACAATGGTTCTATTCTTTGGTGCAGGCACAAGTTCCCATACTTTGTTCCTTTCAAATTGATTCAGCTCCTCTTGCATGGCAATAATCCAATCTGGATATAACAGTGCATCATCAAGTTTCTTAGGCTCAACCTGAGATAGGAAAAAACCATAGAGACACTCATTTTGAGTTGCTCTCCTAGTCCTTACTCCTGCATTTGGATCTCCAATGATTTGCTCTGAAGTGTGTGATCTATCCCATTTCCTTGAGTGCTCAACCTGATTTCTCATTCTTGATGTTGCTTCATCATCCAAAACATGATCATCCTGATTTTCTCCCCCTGTGAGGTTGCCACTGCTCACGGGTGTGTCTTGGATGCTAGTTCCTCCACTATTGATTGGCACAAATTCTTCTCTTGTATTATCATTCACTTGAGTCTGTTGAACTTGTGTTTCAACTTCAGTTTCAGTCTCTTCATCAGAATCATCTAGATTATCAAACTTCAATGGATCTTTATCTTCATCATTGGCTTCTTCTAGTCCAGGTAGTTTGCTGTCATTAAATGTCACATCTGTGCTTTCCATAATTTTCTTTTGACTGATGACATAAACTTTGTATGCAATTCTTTCCATAGAGTAGCCAAGAAAAATTCCTTCAAATGCCTTTGCATCAAACTTTCCAACATATTCTGAATTATCCTTCAATACAAAGCATTTGCTTCCAAAAGTATGAACCTACTTTAGAGTAGGCTTCTTTCCAATCATCAAATTGTAAGGTGTCTTGTCAGTGTTTTTGTTGATGAGGGTTCTGTTCTGGATATAGCATGCAGTGCTCACAACCTCAGCCCAAAAACATGTAGGCATCTTTGTATCAAGTAACATTGTTCTAGCAGCCTCAATTAGAGTTCTACTCTTTCTCTCAACAACTCCATTTTGTTGTGGAGTCCTTGGAGCTGAGAATTGCTGAGAAATCCCATTCTCTTTGCAGAATGCTTTAAGCATGGCATTTCTGAACTCTGTCCCTTTATCACTTCTCAGTGCAATCACACTTGCATTGTTGGCCTTTGCTTCATTGTCAACTTTCTTTATGTGCTCAATGATTACTTGTGGAGCCTCATCTTTTGATGCCAGAAATTCCACCCATGTATACCTTGTAAAGTCATCAACCATTACCAAGACATACTTCTTTCTTCCTAGTGACATGACATTGACAGGCCCAAACAAATCCATATGAATGAGTTGCAGGGGCTTGGTTATTGATGTCACTGTCTTTGACTTATGGCTTGATCTTTTCATTTTTCCCTTTTGACAAGCCTCACACACTCCTTCTTGACAGAACTCAAGTGTGGGCATGCCTCTCACTAACTCTCTTTTGACTAGAGAATTAATGGCTTTGAAGTTCAGGTGTGATAATTTCTTGTGCCACAGCCAACAATCTTCATTTGATGCTTTTGAGTAGAAGCAACAAATTTTGTCCTTGTTTGCAGAGTCCATATTGGCTACAAACAGGCTTCCTTTCCTTACTCCAGACAGAGCAAAGTCACCAGTCTTCTTGTGGGTGATCAAACATTCATCTTTATCAAAATCCACCTTGAATCCCCTATCAGTAAACTGACCAACACTTAGTAGATTATGCTTGAGTCCCTTGACCAGTGCTACATCTTCAATGATGACATTTCCAATTTTCAACTTGCCATATCCCAATGTGTTACCCATGCTGTCATTTCCAAAAGCAACCATTGGGCCAGCCTTCTCCTCATACTGTGATAGCAGGGCCATATCACCAGTCATATGATTTGAGCATCCACTGTCCAAAATCCACATGACCTTCTTTTCACTTTCTTTGCCCTGCAAACACAAAGGTATAACTTCTCCTTTGGTACCCAAACAAGTTTGGGTCCATGTGACTTAGAAACAGTTTTATCATAAACATCATGCTTGTCAACTTTCTTGGTGTTAGTCTTCTTGTCACTGTTAGAAGTCTTAGAACCTGAGGTTTCAGACTTAGGTGACAGAGGTACCTTCCTAGCTTTAGGAGGACTCGAAGACTTTGACCTGGTGTAGTGTGTGTGAGAATTGTGACTGATACAACCATCAATGGATTGCCTTCTCAAATTAAAACAACTAGTCATAACATTCATATTGCATGGCATACATTCAAACTTATCACAAAATGGAGCATCTCTATGTCTTAGAGGCACAAAGCAGTTATAGAAAGGTTTGGGCACACTACCAACAGGTTTCTTGCATGCATGAGTTAGATGATTGGTATTGAAACAGTTCTGACAAGTTTTCCTAGGGGCATTAGGCATATAAGCATAATTATTATCTTTGTTAATCCCTAACTTGCCATTTCTGTTCTGTCTCTTTTTAGTCACTTTCTTCTCAACTTCACTCTTCCCAGCTGAAACAAACTTAACAAATTTATTAGGTCTTGACCTATTACCTACTGGCTCCTTGGCTTTTGACTTGACACTCTCACTCTTAGAGGATGCTTGTTGTTCATTGGATTGTGCCTCATCCTCATCATTCAACATTTGCTTGATGAGTAAGGCATCCTCATCAATTTTAAATGTTGACTCCTTAAAAATAAGAGTCTCAGTCTTTTTCAAAATGTGAGGCACTTCCCTATGAACAACTGTATCATCTTCAATGACAGCATAGCCTTTTCTCTGTTTAAGAGTGCCATAATCAAGTCCAATAGCAGCCTTGGGATTAGCTTCAATTTTTTCACAGTAGGATTGCACTAGACCAGATGATTTCTTGAAAGTTTTCAGTTTGAATTCATTTTCAGCTAATTCATCCCTAAGAGCCTTTTCAACCTGACTAGCACACAAAACCTTATTCTGCAGATATTCAACTTCTTTCTTAAGGTTTTCTACTTGCATAGCAGTTAGCTCAAGTTCCTCATTCTTTTTTATTAATAATTCATTTCTAGTAGACAGTTTAGTAATCTCTTCATTAGCAGCAGTCATACTAGTATGAATGTTAAACATCTCAACAGATAGTTGTTCAATCATGCATTTATACTCAGAAACAGACATGTCTATAGTAGTGAGAGATGGTACCTGAGGATCTGATGAAGATGTGTCATCCTTGGAATTGGCCATCAAGGCATAATTGTAAAATTCTTGTTCCTCTCCATCACTATCAGAATCATCCCAACACTTCCCTTCAGCTATGTAGGTCTTACCTTGTGTCTGCTTTTTCAGAAGGGCCTCATACTTAGCTTCGAGCTCAAGATAATCTCTATCCTTCTTTTTAGGCTTCTTGCATTCACTGGCAAAATGCCCTAGGTCATTGCATCTATAACACCTTACAGATGACCTATCCACATGGCTGGTTTTGAACTTATTCTTGTTTGGTTTCACAAGTGCCTTGCTTCTATTGAATGAATGGTTTTGGGTTTAGGGTTGATTCCTCTTAAATATGATGTTTGGAAATTTTTTAGCCATGAAAGCATATGAATTGTTTTCCATCCCATCTAGTTCTTCAAGAGTATAGAACTCATCTTCCTCCTTCTCCTCACCAGGTTCACTTACCTCAGCTTCAGTTTCTTCATCTTCTACTACCTCCTCTATCCTCAATTGGCTTGTAGATGCTTCTAGGTCTTGAATAGATTTGTTGACAATCAAGGCACATGATGTGTTTATCATTCTGCCTTGGTTGGCTTGGATAGCCCTTTTCTGAAGCAACTTAAGCTCATGAGTTTTTAAAACCCCATAGAGCACATCATATGTAACTTTGTTCAAATCTCTCTCCCTTAGAGAAATGACCCTTTACTCTAGATGATTTGGTGAAGATAGCAGAAACTTCATGTTCAATTCCTTGGTGCTGTAAACCTTGCCATTCATCTGAAACTCAGTAACTAGCTTGTGAAATCTCTCAAACATCTCAGTGATGCTTTCCTTGGGCTGTGCCATGAAAGCTTCATATTGTGTGACCAGTATCTGTTTCTTGTTCTCTCTGACCTCATCAGTTCATTCACATAACACCTCAATGTGATCCCACATTTCTTTGGCAGTGGTGCATGAAGCAATGTTTGCAAACATTGACATGTCCATGGAATCTATAATCAGCAACATGAGGTGACTGTCAAGGGCAACCATGTCTTTTTATGATTCTGTCCATTTGGATGGATCCTTAGCCACATAAGATCTTGGAATAGTAGTGGTTCCAACAGTCTTTTCAGGAATCTCCTGTTGGGGAACAAATGGACCATTATTGAGAATCTCAGGATACAAATGATGAGATGCTTTGATGAACAACTGCATCTTTATCTTCCAGAGGTTGTAATTCTTTTTGTCAAACTTAGGGACTTTCACCGTTCCTGTAGTCTTTGGTGTATTCGAACTCATGATCGTTTTTCTGTTTTTGAATAAACATCCCGCTCTGATACCACTTGTTGAGTATGGAATACAGTAAAAGAATATAGAGGGGGGGTGAATGGATTCTTGAACTTTTCTTTGTTGAGTCTGTGTAGCAGATAAGTGTTTATGTGTGCAAAGATGTAGGTGCGGATAAAGAACAACACAAGTCACAATATCACCTTTATCTAATAATACATTAGATTAAAGTGATATTGTGACTTGTGTTGTTCTTTATCCGCACCTACATCTTTGCACACACAAACACTTATCTGCTACACAGACTCAACAAAGAAAAGTTCAAGAATCCATTCACCCCCCTCTGTATTCTTTTACTGTATTTCATACTCAACAGTCAGTTGCACTTGTTGCCAACTTGGAGCAGAAGGAGGAGAAGAGGACTGAAGCTGCTAAATCTACACCAAACAGGGAGGTTTGTGAAGGTAGAGCAGAATCTAGCAAAAGCAAGGAAAAGGTGACTGAAGAAATGAGTGTCCTTCAGCAGGATGAATTGGATGAGATAGATGAGCATTTAGCCTTTCTATCTAGGAGATTCTCTAAGCTGAAATTCAGAAGAAACTCTGGGGTGGCCAAGCCATTTAACAAGGATTTTTCCATAAGCAACTATGTGCACTACGCCATAGATTGGCGTCCGCAATGCTTTTCTATTGTAACGCTCACTTTGTGTTACATTAGAGGTACTTTTTTTGACCTACTGAAACACTGTCGAGATTGTGTTACATTAGTTGTGAAGGTACTGTTGTAGTAGAACATGTACTGTTGCAATAGATTCGTTGTGTTACAGTAGCGATTGAGCGTTGAATTTGCTAATTTTATAACATTTATAACATTTGCTAATTTGACCACATGTTATAACATTTTATAACATGTGGGTCCCACAGAAGTGTTGCATTTTCAAGAAGCAGTGTTATATTTTCTGAAATCAGTGTTACATTTTAATGCTACAGTTGCCACGTGGGACAAAATGCCACGTGTCACGTGGGCCCACTGCCACGTGTCACCTGGGACCACATCCTTCCACGTGTCAGGTGGGCCCCACTGCCACATGTCACAGGTCCCACGAACTGCCACGTGTCACGTGGGACCAACTGCCACGTGGCACATGGGACCACAAACTGCCACGTCACATGTGGGCCCCACAATGCCACGTGCCACTTGTGGGTCCCATAGTGCCACGTGTTAGTTGGGTCCACACTGCCACGTGCCACTTGTGGGTCCCACACTGCCACGTAGCACTTTTTGTCCCACACTGCCACGTGGCTGTGGGTCCCACAATGCCACGTGGCAGTGGGTCCCACAGTGCCACGTGTCACTTGTAGGTCCCACAATGCCACGTGTCATGTGGGTCCCACAATGCCACGTGTCAGTGAGGGTCCCACATGCCACATGTAAGAGTAGGCCCCGTACCTGCCACGTGTCACGATGCCAGAATGTCACGTGTCCCAGCATTTGTAGTGTTAATGTATGTTACTTAAAAAAATTGTGGAAGAAGGAGTTCGAACCCCCGACCTCCTACATACAAATCCAACAGCTGAACCACTTTACCAGCCTTTGCAACTTGTTTATTTTCTCAATCAACTTGTATATTAACTATGCAACTTGTATTTTCTCAATCAGCCTTATTACTATTATATAATCATAATAATTTTCGTTTTTTTATATGTAGATTATATTATATTATTCAATGAGGGGAATAAACCATTTAAGTGTGGGGAAGTGCTCTCAATATTAAAAATATTTATATAATTTAAAATCGAATAAATTAGCGAATAAAATATTAAGTGTGGGGAATATATATTTATATAATTACCGGATCAAAATTTATTTTATTTTTCTAAAATTTTGGGAATAACATTAAATATGATGGATCTTGATTCCCGTATGGTTGGGTGGTCGAGAAATATTTTTAAAAAAATCGAATCCTTAAACCCTGACGAAACGCTGTTTAGGGTTTCCGGTAAAAGTGATAGTTGACCGTTGAATTACCCGATCTAAAATTTTTTTTTTTCTAAAATTTTGGGAATAACATTAAATATGATGGATCTTGATTCCCGTATGGTTGGGTGGTCGAGAAATATTTTTTAAAAAATCGAATCATTAAACCCTGACGAAACCCTGTTTAGGGGTTCCGGTCAAAGTGATAGTTGACCGTTTAATTACCCGATCAAAAAAAAAATTCTAAAATTTTGGGAATAACATTAAATATGATGGATTTTGATTCCCGTATGGTTGGGTGGTCGAGAAATATTTTTTAAAAAATCAAATCCTTAAACACTAACGAAACCCTGTTTAGTGGTTCTAGTCAAAGTTATAGTTGACCAGTGAATTACCCGATCAAATAATTTTTTTTTTTTCTAAAATTTTGGGAAGAACATTAAATATGATGGATCTTGATTCCCGTATGGTTGGGTGGTCGAGAAATATTTTTTAAAAATCGAATCCTTAAACCCTGACGAAACCCTGTTTAGGGGTTCCGGTCAAAGTGATAGTTGACCGTTGAATTACCCGATCAATTTTTTTTTCCAAAATTTTGGGAATAACATTAAATATGATGGATCTTGATTCCCGTATGGTTGGGTGGTCGAGAAATATTTTTAAAAAAATCGAATCCTTAAACCTTGACGAAACCCTGTTTAGGGGTTCCGGTCAAAGTGATATTTTTAAAAAATAAACTAAAATAATTTATCAAAATTTATGTAATAACATTTGAATTTTGGGCAAATTTTTAAACTTAAAATAATATGAAAAATTTTGAGATTGAAAGGCGGCAAATTTCCCCTTCCCCTTGAACCAAAATTATTACAAGTAAAATTTCCCTCTTAGTAGGTGAAGGAGAGAAAAACAATGAGAGGCTGACTATTTCTTCCGGTCAGGCAAAAGGAGAGCTAGAGAGTTCCACCTTAGTAGGTGAAGGTGAGGGTGTGAGAGGTGTGAGCCAGGGGGAGCCCCTGATGCAAGAAAAGAGAGATGAGAGGAGAGAATGGACTACAGGAGAAATAAGGCAGGAAGATTCAGCCATAGCAAGTGAGTTAATGGAGGTTAATGAAGCTTCTAAAGAGATCGAATTTTGACAAGAATATCAGTCAATCATTGACTCCATCTCTTTGGATCCTGAAACCTTTACTTGTGACAGCCCCAAATCCGGGGTCATGAATCCGGGCCGTCACGGACCAACTTCCATTCAAAATCAATATCTCTTGGGTCTTTTTTTTTTTAACAATCAATACTTATGCAATTGACCCCACAATAATACACACACACACACACCAGTCATATGCTCAGAGAACAACATTCATCATACTAAAAGTTTAGAGTTAACAGTTATTACAACCCAGGATCACACTTAAATACATTGCTGATTAATACTTCGACATGAAGCATTTCAACAATTAAAAGTTTATTACATGCTTGCACACTTAATTATACATAAGGCTACCAAGACCCATTTGCCTCTACGCTACCTCAGGAATCGATGCCAGTGCTCTCATAAGGTCGCCTTCCCCCTACCCTCTTGCGGGGTATTCTGCGTAGTATCGGCATACCTAGCTGTTATATAAATAAGTAGCAAGAGTGAGCTATAATAGCTCAGCAAGATAACTTCTATCAACTAGCATCAAAGGAAAATAAATCATCATATATATAGACAATAGCAAACTTCAGTTATTATGGAAGAATTTTATTTCCATTCAATATGTATATACACTTTCCAATTATCCTTGTACGTGAGAAATATATAGTATCATTCCATCAATCTCGCTTCTAACATCATATAATATCAGTTCCTCTTCTTGAATGCCATAACCATCAATATACCATTTCAATGTAATCTATCAAGATCATATAAAAACTTGAACAAATCTCTCACTATAATCTTCTCATTTCCTTCTTATGCAACAATCATATAAATTAATATAAAATCAGTTTCTCTTCGTTCGTAACAATAATTCCATCATTTCATATCACTTTTCTGTTTTCAGTTATAAAAATCTGAAAACCATTTTCAATTCTTTCTTTCAAGTTTTGGGAATCTCTGCTGGCGCCAGATACGTAGGACGATGATCAGTCGCCTGACCGTATCCGCTCTCTGTTTACTACTAGTAGAAGGGATGATCCCTACCTGGTAATCAACCCTGGAGGAAGGATACCTGCTACATCCTCCCTTGGCATCTTCGTGCCGAAATAAAATATTGGATGCTGGACTGTGCCACTACCACACAGCCTCTTACGCTTACTGTTGCAATCCCCCTTTTTCAAATCATCAAATACCATTTCACATTTTCCATTTCCATTCACATTTCCATTCACATTTCCTTTCACATACATCATTTCCATTTCCATTTATCATCACCTTTAAATTTATATATGTCATAATACTTTGATTATGACTCAGACATCTCCTCTGTATTCAATGAAATCAATATGCTTTTATATACGTAGAGTATTCCATTTATCTCAAAAATATTAAATACCATTCAATAATATTTATCAAATCACAATACTTAGAAAGAATATAATATTATAAATCGTATAATCCCTATATAATAACTGATTCCATTCCTTTATATATCTTTAGATAACAACTGATACCATTCCTTTATATATCTTTAGATAACAACTAATACCATTCCTTTATATATAACTCTATATAACGACTGATACCATTACTTCATCTTCCCTTAATCATAAGGCATGTTCACTTCATGCATAATCATCTCTATGTATATTCATATCCATCTCATACTCATACTCATATCCATATTCATATCATACTCATATACCTTCCCTTTTTATATTAATAATCAAAGAAAACCATTTCTTAACAATATAGTAACAATAGCATCACATATATATTTCATGAAATCAAGTTTCCTTGAAGATAAATAATTTCCAAGTAGGGATAGAAAAGATCTTGCCTCGGTTCCGGTATCCTGACGGTATGGTTCGTCCCTCTTCCGGAGTTTCTATAAACACAAAAGGACCGTCGTTAGAATACCACATCTCTTACTCACTACACTCTTGTATAACATTACCCTTGACACTTTAATATATGTTTAACGTATCACTATTACCCCAAAGGTTCAAGAACTTAACTATTTATAACCTTAATCGAAGTTTCAGGGGTTTTCACCATTTCCCCTAACGACCACACTTAACTGTAAAAATTCTCAGAAAATATGGATTTCGAATTTTACCACAAGGTCAACTGGTAACAACTCTTTGACTACCTTACTACAATATCCCAAAGTTTCATAATTTTTAAAAATGTCTAAGTAGGGTAATTACAGCCTCAAAGTTAACACAATTACTGTTTCTCGGTTCTCGAACGTCTTTCACTAAAACTGACTTTTCTCCTAAACCGTTCATCAGATTTTAACGCACCTTATATCAAAACGATCTATGAACCAAGATCTATCTCATCATGGTCAGTTGGTGTTCTAAACAGGAACCTACCGTATGCACCTGTTGCTCCAAAACAGGGCAGTTTCTTAATTTAACCAACCAAGCCATATAATCATCCACCACTCCATACACATCAATATTACATCCTCATAATCCATATAATCAGTGGTGAGGCCTCAATACCATCACCCAACAAACAATCAAAATTTATGCTAGCTAACATCACAATAATCACTTTTAACCACACATCATCCATTAACATCACTAAAAATCACATAATAAAAAGGGGTTAGGGTTTATACCTTCCTTGAAGCTTTAACAACACTTAACAAAGGCTTGTAGTCCTTGAGAAGCCTTGATATAACCTTATAACACCTTAAACTAACAAGAAACATCAAGAACATACTTAGAGATTTTCGGAGTTCTAAAACCCAGCTGAAAGAACATGAAAAACGAGGCCCTTACCTTGCTTTTCTGGACAAACCGTGTGAAATAAGAGTTGTATATTATCTCATGGGCTTTCCAAAAAGCTATAGAACGCAAAATTTGGCTGAGAAACGAAGGAGTTATGCTCGTTTTACTGATCTGCTGTTGTTTTAGCCGAATTTGCAAGAAATGGAGGGGGAGAAGATTTTTGTGTTTGGTTGATCTTATCTTGGCTTTCTCTTGATCCTTCTAGCTTGTCTTGGAAGCTTGGTAAGATATTTTGTGGTTAAACCTTGCAAAGTTACTAATTTACCATTAAAACAAATTAATGAAATGTGATGTCATCTTGATGACCTAATAATCTCTTTTCTTGTTTTTCTAAATATTATGCTAATAATCTTGGATAATAATAATGTGGTATGTATCCTTGTTAGATTACTAATCTTGGTTGTTTGGTTTCCATACTCGTCTAGTTGTGGTTCGTTTCGAGTATACCTCATTATCTCAGTGGTTTTTTGAAATCATTTACAAATCCAATTTCCTTTGGTATTCTATTAACTTAATAATCCCTTGGTTTAACCTAAATCTTCTAATTCCTCAATATATAATTCCTTTAATATTTCCATGCTCCTTAATATCCAATATAAGCTTATTCGAACTCAAAATCCTCAAAATCCATGTTCAGGAATTTCTGGAATCTATCGTCATTTCGAGTCACTTATTTTCAATGTACAACACTAATATGGTTTCTGTTTATTCATTTTCCGTTTCCATTATGGAGTACTTATATACCATTTCCCTAAATCCTCGAAATTTACTATTCATGTGATTACTGTAGCTTTGCTAAAGTTAGGGTTATTACATTACTCATCCTGTTTCTGCCTATCAAGTCATGGCACAACAGGGCAATGTGGAGGCAGAGGAGCCAATGCACCTAGTGCACACCTCACAATCTCTACAAAGAGCAAAGGAAGCTTTGACAGCTCTGCCTTCAGATGCTGACAGTGAAGAGTTTGGCAATAATGACAGTGCTAGCACCTCAAGTGATGAAGAAGTCAATATAGAGGATACTCCAGAATGGTTATTTTCTTCTACCACTGTGGTTGGTGACTTCAATGTGGGGATTATGAAACAATATCAATCTGCTATGGCTGAGCACCAGAATGCAGATCCACAGAGGAAGGCTGTCCTTCAGCAAATACTGGCCTCCCTCAAACTTCACAAAATGCATATGGTTATTCAAAGAACCCAACAGGAGGAGGTGCAAACTGCAATAAGGGAAATGAAAGTAGAACTAGATTCCAGGATTGAGGCACTAGCCCCTACTACCACTCAGAAGGTGCTGTCTAGCAAGTTATTGAAGAAAGATAGTCTGGCCAAATCAGTTCAGCATCTTTCCTCTAGAGTGGATAGTATGGAATCTCAACTGCAAACAGTCATTGCCAACCAAGCCAAATAGACTGAGCTACTGGAAAGGCTACTTGCAGCCTCACCTCCAGCCCTTGATGCTAACAAAAAAGGGGAGAAAAAGGTAGAAGAGGTTGCAACCACTTCTAGTCAAATTCCAGCATCCAGTAGCAAGATAGCACAAAGTGAGGGGGAGCAACAGCCAATTATAGTGGTCAATCCAACAGAGTTTTTTATAGAGGCTTCCCCTGTAAAGAAGAAACAAATGGTGTTGCCTGAGATTCAGAGTTTATCAGAAATCTCAGATGGTGAAAGGCAAGCCAGAATAGAAGCCTTAGAAAAGACCAACAAGGAGGCAAATGAAAGAATTCTGAGGACAGAGAGAATGATCAATGCATCAATTGTATCAACTCTGTTCTCTACTCAGTCCTCAGCTCCATCAACATCAACTACAATTCTGATGGTGCTCACTCCAGAGATTGTGGCTCCTACATTCTATGATGCTGAACCATCCTATGTCAAAGAATTTGAACCATGCATAAGAACCAGAGCCTTCTCTCCACCAAAGGCAAATGGGAAGAACAAGTTACAATTGGACTTTCCATTTCCCAAGGATGATGATGAAAAGCTAATGGGAAAGACAATCAAAGAGTTCAAGGAAAAGACAAACAAGAGTGTAAGAGATTGGATGGCTGTAATAATAAGGAATGGAAAAGTGTTAAATATATCCAACAGCCATCCTAGATTTGTTGAAGAAAAGAGAGAGGAGACCTCCAAACTTCTAAGGGAAGCTCATCCAAGTGAAGAAAATCAATATGAAAACTCAGAAGAGAAGCAAGCTAGGCTGGCTCAGGAGTTAATGGATGAGGTAGAGGATTGTAAGAACCCAAAATTTCGGTAGAATTAAAACTTTTCCTATTATGATGAAGTGCATCAATGAATAGTGATTTTGAGGATTAAGAAAATTTTTCATGCCACCTATGTACGAGACGTAGTGTGGGTATTCCGAAGTTATACTAGTAATCTACGGAGTAAATAAGTGTATGTAAATGCGATCGGAATTCAGAAATTCCAAATTCTATTTTCGTGTAATATTTGACCGAGCAGTGAATTATATATCAGTAATATCAAGAAATGAGATATTTAATTTGAGGAATTGAGGAGTTAATATTTTGGAATTTTATTATAAGTGATTTGAGAATTTGGAACGAAAACCACTGAGGAAGTGAAACAAATGTTCTAGAAACCGCTGAAACTTTACAACGAGATTAAGCGATCAAGCGAGCGAATCATGAATTGAGAATAGTAAATATTAGAAGTCCAAGGAAGGATATATTATGAGAGGAAAATGGAATTGAGAATAAAATCCTAGAGTTAAAGGAAATGAGAACAATTGAGAAACCACGAGAATTTTTTTTCTGAGATAAAGAGAAAATACAAAGAAAATTGGACACAACGATTGTTTGAGGTATTGGGCCACACTATTACAATGTAGTGCAACATATAAGTTGTAACATATTGATTTAGTAAATATACAAGAAGGGAAGCCCCTTGGTGCAAATAAGAAAAGGAAGGAAGGACTTGGAAACAATATGTATAAAGCAAGGGACTTGCTTGCAATTATGGATGGATAAAGGTAATCCAAATGAACCAATGAGGAGATGACACCACATGGCAAGAAGATAAGATGCATCCAAGTGAAAATATCAAGCATTATTGATCACTTTATCACTTTAAACAAAACAAAACAAACACCAAATACTCCATTCTGCCCAGCAGGAAAGGAGCTCACTAAAACGGGCCTAGAGACTTCATTACTCAATGAAATTTTTTGTTCTTTATATGGTTAGAAAGCTGTGAAGACACTCTACAACTTGCATTCAGGAGCCTCGACCAGGAAACGAGTGCAAGGGCTTCGTTTTGGCTGATCTTTGGGGCGTGTTTTTCCAGTCAGGAAACTCACTTCCATGTTCTTGATTTCTTTGGTGAGATTGAAGATGGTGAGCATAGAGTAAGGCTTCCCCAAGGTTAAACAAGCTTGTTTGAGATTGTAAGAACATCAAGAAGGTATAAAAACCCTAACCCCTCTTGGCCATTGTAAGAACCCAGGTTTTTGTAATATTTCTAAAATGATCATAAACGGTGATTGGTGGAGGTTATGTAAAGTTTTTAAGATCATATTATATGAATGAAGAAGTATTTATACTTTTATGGATAAAGTATCGTTGTACCAAGAAGAAAGGAAATGTAGAAACTGTCAGATTACGTAGATTTTCATTTTTATTAAATATTGGTATAAATATGGGATATTGAGGTTAAGAAAATCTTTAAGCTAAGTTAAATACCAAGGCAAGAAATTATGTAATTTATTAGAAGAATTTCAAAGGCAAATGTTCAAGAACGATGAAAGAAATTTCTACGCGACGAAACGCTTTTACAAGAAAATCTCTAAACTTGCATATGGAATTAAATGGTAAGCATTGGTTGATTAATAGGTGAGTAATATACCTGCAATTTACAATGTAATAGCCATGCAAGCCATGCAAGGCAAGGAGCATTGGATGCTACTCAAATAAGTCAAGTTTATGATTATTTAAACCAAGCATTGGATACCATTTTTGGGACAAATTGCCAATTACCTTTCTTTTGCAAAATTACTTTGGAGATTACCTTGGGTAATTGATAAGTGCTGAAGTATGATTGATATATATCAATTATACATATCATTTTATCAATTACATAAGAAAAGATAGCAAAAGCTCTCCCCCTCTATTTTCTATATTTTCGGCCAAAAACAGAGCAGCCACTTCAACCTGTCATAACTCTCTCATTTCTCAATGAAATTTTGTGTTCTATAGCTTTTTGGAAAGGTATTGAGATGCTCTACAACTCCTCTTTAGAAGCCTCGTCCAGAAAATCAAGGTAAGACCCTCGTTTCTCCAGTTCTTTCAAGAGTGGTAATGCTGACTCCGAAAATTTTAAACTTGGTTGTTTAGATCTTGAAGATTAAAGGTTGTTAAAGCTATCTAAGGTGTTTTTAAGGGAAGTCAAGCTTGGTTAAGGTTGTTAAGACTCAAAGGAAGGTAAAACACTCACACCCACCTTAAACTTTATGAGCTATAAGTTGATTTGGAAGGTTGATGCAAGTATGTACATGTTTAAGGGGATTGCGATGTTTTAAGCTTTATAAGTATGGGTAAAGTTTTGGACAGTGATAAATGGATGTTACCACTGGTCTTATAGATCCTCGATGATGTTCATATGATCTTGATGGTGTGTGGTTGAATTAAGTGGTTAGATGGAGTTCATGGAATTTGGAAATGTTCGGTTTATAGTCGTTATAATGTCGAAATTTCATTAGATCATTTGAGCAGTTAATACCGAATTCAACAAGTGTTTTCTTGGAAAGTTTTTGGCCATAAACCAGTAGGACTTGTTTTTTAGTTTGTTTTGACACCAAGATCATGTGATTACGATTTACGATTTATGAGATATGCTCGTTTTAGTGAAACCGGTTAAAACGGACGAATCGTTAAGATGAACTGACTTTACCAAGTCAAACGAGCCCTTTAAAAATGGTCTGTGATTATGAAATTTTTACAGGGGGTAAGTTAGTCAGTTGTTAAATCCCTGTAAAAATTTGAAGACAAAAGGCTTAATTTTCGATTTTATAGAAATGTTTAAGTCAAGAATGCGCATGAGAAACCACTGCAGAAATAAGCTATATTTAGAGCAACAATTAAGCTAGCAAAAGGATGTTCTTAATTATGAAATTTGGATGAAAACTCCCCTGGACAGTTAAGAAGAAGTGAGAAAAAGAATTTCATGAAAAAGTTTATTTTTCAATTTTATAGAATTTTTCGAATCATAGTTGCGCAAGTGAAAAACCCTTTTAGGAGACGAATTAAGACGAACTTTAGTTTCGTTGAAAATGACCTTTAACGAAAGTCGTTGCGAGACCAATAATTATCCAAAAGTGGTTAAAGGATATCATGGACTTATAATAAGCCAAACGTGTAATAAGGATGTATCGTTACGAAGTTGTGTCTTTACGTGAATATTCGATTTGACGGGATCGTTTAATGAACTAACCGAACCGTATTGATTATTATAGATCATCACAATAGAGACAGGACCCAGACTATTCCGACACTATCAGGCAAGTTTTCGAAACTTGTATTTCAAGTATTTTCAAACTGTTGTTGTTGTGGTATAAATGATATGAACTGTTTGTTAGTATTTTTGCGAATCAGCATATGATATATGGTTGTTTACAGGGATTTATAAACCTGTTAAGTATGTACGTATGCATAGACTCTTGTATATATATGTATACGATGATGTATTACAAGTTTCCAGTAGAGTATGATAATACCTTTTCTTAATAAGGGAGTCGGAGATATTTCGTCCGGATAAGGACATAAAAACCGAAAGTCACCGGAAAGGTTATATGACGTATATTTTTAAAATATGCCAATAAATATAAATTGGATATTTTCGGATTAAAATTCCTCTGATGATATTAATAAATATTATTTGAATATTTATTAATAATTTGAATATTATTTTCATATTGAGAATAGTCTGAAGGTTTATTTATTTAATAAATATTATTTAAATATTTATTAAATATTCTAAGCTTATTATTTATTTAATAAATATTATTTGAATATTTATTAAATATTCTCGGATGATTTACAAATCATATTATTGATTTCAAAAGTTATTTAAAACTTTAAAAATTGTTTTAAATATTTTCTGATCGTCGAAAAAGTATTTAAAAATAGAGCGGGTTCCCATTTCTTCACTGACTATAGCTTCACTCATCGAAAAGTATCGCTACCTCGCTCAAACTTATCAAAACTCGGGAACCCAAGGTTTTGGGAGCTAGTATTAATTATTTTCTCCCTTCGCTACCAACAAGAAATGCACCCTACCTAGTAAGGAGGGGCTCAGGTTTGACTAAACACTCAAAACTCCGACCAACTCCCAAGTTATGTTTGATGAAGCGATTCTTAGTAATCGAAATCTGTTGACTAAAGTCAACCCACACATCAGAGTTACTTCCGCAATTATTCATGGAAGTAAAGTTAGTAATGATTATTAAACCAGTCGTCAAGCTTTGTGCTTGGGGGAAACTGAATTAAATTCTGTTCCTACGATGCATAGAATTCTCTAAGGGATTGGAGGAAGAGGGGACATCGCCTTCGAGCGTAGTCCAAATGATAAGGCCCATATGCGGTCAGGGTGCAACCCGATAAGGGAACGTCGTCCTTCTACTAGTAGAGAAGCAGAGGCACGGTATATTGGCTGATCACCAGATATCGTGGAAGAGGCTCCAGCATAATCCCATTCTTCCAATTGGAATTGTACTGCAACACTGTGATGAAAGCCTAGGTGCTCAATTACCGATAGTGTTGACAGAATGATGAACGATTCAAAGTACCTCAGAAATTCTTAGTTATATTTCTGGATAAAGAATGAAAATGTTTAATGATGATACAATATCAGTATATGATAGGTCATATGGTTTACATTAACAAAAGTACTTTGAAAACTATTATTATATGGCTGAGCTATATTGCTCACTCTTGCTTTTCTTTTATATATACTACCACACAACAACAGATAAGCATGGCAAGAACAAGGCAGACCCTCCGCAAAAGCGTGCTAAACGGTCAGCAGTATAGGAGACTATTTACGAGGCAGGTGCCGAGGCAGCACCCAGTAGCATTACCACAGGTGAGCAGACTAAGTTGGATAGGTTTACAGCTTAGGTTGGTTAGGTTTATTTATAAGCATGACTTGTGTAAGCTTCTGAAAACCAAACCGTATTGTGGCTGTAGATGCCGCCTTAGATGGTAATCCCGTTAAGTTGAACTTTTAAGATTATAACAATTTGGGTTTGTAATATCTATTTCAAGATGGTTGTAATAACTCAGTAACATGTTAATTTCGTCTCTGAGCCTATAATCTGTAAATGTTATGTTTGACTGAGGGGTCACAGCATGCTAAAAGGAAGATTGAGAGTAATGTTTATTAAAATGGGAATTAAGGATATAGTGACAGCCTGGATCTCCGACCCCGGATCTAGGGATGTTACAGAAATGGTATCAGAGAATTAGGTTATAATCTCAGAGACGATAGGAAGGTTTAAGGACTCAAACCCTTACCGAAGCATTATCGGGCTAATAGACATAGCCCTAACAACCATAAGCTAATAAGGGAACTATTTATCAGAACCTCAAGGATAGTAACATTTTTTCCTTTTGTGTAGACACCCGAGGATGTAGAGCTACCTGAGGGTTCCGAACAGCGGCACGATGATGCCCTTCTAAGAGCTGTAGATGAGCCGGATGTTGAGACAGAGACTGACCCTCAGCAGGAGGGAGAGAGAGAGAGATAGTCCAGGCGGAGGATCCCGAGGAGGATCCCTGTGATGATGACCCTATGCCCATAGAGGACCCAGTGGACTCAGATGAGCCAGAGAGTGATCCAGAGGAGGATCCAGAGGAGGACCCCGTGGACGATGTTCCAGCTGACCCCGCACCCGGAGAGGAACCTGAGGATGATGAGGTGGTGTGGACTGATATTCCTATGCATTCCCCTCCTCTCAGAGAGGATTCATCCCCTATTGGATATCATTGGGACACAGATTTGGAGGGTGACTCTGCGGAGCCTATACCAGAGGATGCTGAAACTGAGGTTGCCCCGGAGAGCGAGCCGGTTAGTCCTCCCATACAGGTTGTTAGACCCATTGAGTACGATTGGATGGTGACCCGGATGACCACAGATCTGGTGGCAGCGGAGGCCCGAGTAGCGGAGCTGAGGTTCCAGCTAGACGGATGAGGCGGGCAGTAATAAGGATTGAGAGGAGGGCTCACACTCGACTCAGAGCACTTCTACGTTCCCGCCATAGCAGGAGGATCCGCCAGAGTGATGCAGAGAGAGTCCTTTCGAGGACTATGCGCCGAGTTAGGGAGGCGATACGCTTTCACACAGACTGATGGATGGTTGACCAGTTTAGTCTTCTAGTACAGGGGGATGTTGTAGTAGTTTTACTTTTGGTAGTGATGTCAGTCACGTCATATATTTCCTCTAGATAGGAAGACATGTTAGCTGGCTTTGGATGTACTTTTTATATATTCCAGTTTTATGTTGTACTTGAAACTTTGACTCTCAGAAGTCACTAGCAATATTATGACGTAAATTTCTTTCGATTTTAGCAACTGTTTCCGTTTAAATTGTTACATATATGATGCCATGATTGTTTGACATCTATTTATAAGATGCATATATACCTTTAAAAGGTTACACCTTCGAGGTGCCAATCATAGAAAACAAGATTAAGAAAAAAGAGGAAACCCTAACAGAATTTTTATATACATGTATACTTTCAGAAAAATGCCACTAAGGAGAAACACAAGAACTCACCCTGCCGAGTCCGCCACTCATGGTAGTAACCAACATAGGGAAGAGGAACGCCGTCACCAAGAACAGGTGGATGAGGAAGATGAGTACAATGAGTTCGACGATGAGGATTATGAGGAAGAAGAGGACCCAATGGAACAATTTATGCGCCTGATGAGGCAAAATCTGGAGCGCCAGCCACGGCCACAACCACCACCCCGCGGCCACAACAATGCAGTCGCCAATGCCTTTAAGGCCTTTAAATCACTTAAACCCCCAGAATTCCATGGGACAGCAGACCCCGTTGAGGCCAGGGCCTGGTTGAAGGAGATGGAGAAGACCTTTGAGATTATGGGCACTGAGGAAGCCCAGAAAACCATCTTTGCTACATACCTGCTTAAGGGAGAGGCCAACTACTGGTGGGAGGCTAAGAAAAATATGGAACCAGCTGGAGTGGTTACATGGGATAGATTCACAGAGTTATTCTTGGAAAAGTACTTTCCGAGGTTTATGGAGACCCAGATGGAACTCAAGTTCCTAGAGCTTAAACAGGAGAATCTGACTGTAGCCGAATATGAGGCTAGGTTCACGGAGCTGTCAAGGTTTATGCCAGAGTATGTAAACACTGAAATTAAGAAGGCAAGGAGGTTTCAACAAGGATTGAAACAGTGGATTCAGAACCGCATCGCGGTGTTATAAATTACGGATTACGCCACTCTAGTACAGAAGGCATCGATTGTAGAGGCAGGAAGTGAGCAGTCCCAGAAGGACAAGATCATGAAGAAAAGGAAGTTTGAAAGTCGAAGTAGTGGTGCTGCAAGTGGGAGTTTCTCCAGCAAGTTTGTTAGAGGAACGGTGTCCCAGCTAGCCAAAAGCACGGGGTTTAACAAAGTAGAAAGCAAGAGTGTTGGCCAAGGAGGTGGATCAACCAGGGCACCCATATCAGGACAGTCGCGCCCTCCCCTACCTAACTGTAAGACTTGTGGAAAGAAACATTCAGGGGTATGTCTTCAGGGTACGACGACAAGTTTTAAATGTGGAAAGACCGGACACTATGCCAACAATTGCCCCCAGAGGAAATCACTCATGAAATGCTATCAGTGTGGAGGCACGGACCACTGGAAGAAAGACTGCCCTAAACTGAAACCGACAGGATCAAGGATGAGCGGTACTGCATCCAACCGACCACCCACCGCTAGGACTTTCCACATGACAGTGCAGGATGCAGTAAGGGATGAGGATGTCATCGCAGGTACCCTTTCCCTTAACACCTTAAGTGCAAATACTTTGTTTGATTCTGGAGCTACCAAATCTTTTATATCGCAAGATTTTGCATGTAAACTGAACTTGAAAGCAGAAATGTTAAAGGAACGGCTAATGGTAGAGATAGCTAACCACGAAGTGGTTCCTGTAAGCCAGATATATCCTAACTGCGATATAGTAATAGGAGGTCACCACTTTCGGGCAGACCTAATTCCATTTAAGTTAGGCGGATTCGATGTCATTTTAGGGATGGATTGGTTGGCAAGTAATGGTGCCCAGATTGATTGCAAGAGCAAGAAAGTTAGGATAAAGGTGTCAGGAAAGAAAGAGGTCATATTCAAAGGACAGCGACAGACTCAAAAATTCTTGACTGTTGCTCAAGCGAAAAAGTTAGTACGAAAGGGCAGCGAGGCCTACTTAGCTTATGTATTAGACACGAAGCAAAGAAACCCTGAACTAAAGGACATTCCAGTTGTCAGGGAATTTGAAGATGTGTTTCCAGAAGACCTTCCTGGGTTACCACCCGATAGGGAAATCGAGTTTGTGATAGAATTAGCACCAAGAACCGCACCAGTTTCTAAAGCCCCCTATCGATTGGCCCCCGTTGAGATGAAAGAACTGGCCACTCAGTTGCAAGAACTGTTGGATAAGGGCATGATAAGACCAAGTGTGTCCCCATGGGGTGCCCTAGTGTTGTTTGTAAAGAAAAAGGATGGTAGTATGAGGCTATGTATAGACTACAGAGAGCTGAATAAGTTAACCATTAAGAACAAGTACCTCTTGCCTAGGATTGACAACCTTTTTGACCAACTCAAGGGAGCAGTTCACTTTTCGAAGATAGACCTGAGAACGGGGTACCATCAGTTAAAGATCAAACCGGAAGATATACCCAAGACTGCTTTTTGCACTAGGTACGGCCATTATGAGTTTCTAGTGATGTCCTTTGGATTGACTAACGCCCCCGCGACATTCATGGACTTGATGAACCGAGTATTCAAACAGTACCTAGACAAGTGCGTCATAGTTTTCATTGACGATATCTTGATTTATTCTAAGACGGAGGAAGAACATGCAGAACACTTGAGGATAGTCCTAGGAATCTTGAGGGAAGAAAAGTTGTATGCCAAATTTTCGAAATGCGAATTTTGGCTGAAAGAAGTGCAATTCTTAGGTCATGTGGTTAGTAGTGAAGGAGTACTAGTTGACCCTGCCAAAATAGAGGCAATATCAAAATGGGAAAGACCGACCACCCCGACTGAAGTAAGAAGTTTCGTGGGACTAGCCGGGTATTATAGGAGGTTTGTGCAAGACTTTGCCAAACTGGCAACCCCATTGACCCGACTCACCAGAAAGACTGAAAAGTTTGTATGGAATGAGAAATGTGACGAGAGCTTTCAAGAGCTAAAGAAAAGATTAATGACCGCCCCAGTGCTAGCACTGCCAGATGATAAGGGGGACTTTGTGATCTATAGTGATGCATCGCATAAAGGACTAGGTTGCGTGCTCATGCAACATGGTAAGGTGATTGCATATGCTTCCCGACAGTTAAAGGAGTATGAAGTAAGATACCCTACCCATGATTTAGAGCTAGCTGCGATAGTCTTCGCATTAAAGATATGGAGGCATTACCTATATGGAGAAAAGTGTGAAATTTACACAGATCATAAAAGCCTCAAGTACATCTTTACCCAGAAAGAATTGAATATGAGACAGAGAAGATGGCTAGAGTTAATCAAGGATTACGATTGTGAGATTCGTTATCATTCAGGAAAGGCCAATGTGGTGGCCGATGCCCTTAGCAGGAAGGAAAGGCTCAAGTTGATGACTTCAGCAGAAGAATTGATAAAAGAAATGGAGAAGCTAGAAATCGAAGTTAAGACATTGAGAAGTGGCCAAGAAGTGTTAATGGGAATTCAAATCCAGCCTCCATTATTGGAAAAGATTCGAATGTGCCAAGAGCAAAAGATGGAAGAGGAAAAGAACTCGGAGGAAGAGATAGTGACCGGGGAGGAAATTAAGTGCGAAAGAGATGCAAGAGGAATCATGAGATATGCAACGAGAATTTGGATCCCAAATGTTCAGGAACTAAAGGATGAAATCCTATATGAAGGACATAACTCAAGGTACTCTGTGCACCCAGGTACCACGAAGATGTATAGAGATTTGAAAGAATACTATTGGTGGCCCAACATGAAGAAGGATGTGACAGAATGGGTAAATAGATGTTTAACCTGCCAACGGGTAAAGGCAGAACACCAACGACCTAGTGGACTACTGCAACCCCTAGAGATTCCAAAATGGAAGTGGGAGCACCTAGCCATGGATTTTGTAGTAGGACTCCCAAGGATCAAGACTAACCACGATGCGATATGGGTAATCGTCGATCGGTTGACTAAGTCCGCCCACTTTCTCCCAATCAACGAGAGGTACACTGTCGATAAATTAGTAGACATATACATAAGAGAAATTGTGGTACGACATGGAGTTCCCGTGACCATTGTGTCCGATAGAGACCCAAGGTTTAACTCCAGGTTCTGGAGGAGCTTTCAAGACTGTGTGGGAACCAAGCTAAATATGAGTACTGCATACCACCCCCAGACTGACGGACAAAGTGAAAGAACAATACAGACCTTAGAGGACATGCTGAGAGTATGTGTTATGGATTTCAAGGGAAGTTGGGAAGAGCACTTACCATTGATTAAGTTTTCTTATAACAACAGTTATCACTCGAGTATCGGAATGCCCCCATATGAAGCCCTCTATGGCCGGAAATGTCGTTCTCCCTTATGTTGGGAAGAAGTTGGTGAGAGGAAGATATTAGGACCTGAACTGGTACAACAGACAAGAGATGTGATAGTTCTAATCAGGGGAAGACTGGCAGCAGCCCAAGATAGACAACGTAAGTATGCCGACTTATCTCGGAAGGATAGAGAATATGAAGTAGGAGTTATGGTGCTGCTAAAGGTATCTCCCTGGAAAGGACTGATGAGGTTTGGGAAGAAAGGGAAGTTGAGTCCGAGATACATCGGACCTTTCGAGATATTAAGGCGGATTGGACAAGTGGCTTACGAATTAGCCTTACCTCCAAGTTTGCAGCAAGTACATAACGTTTTCCATGTGTCTATGTTGAGGAAGTACAATCGCAATGCCAAACATATAGTGGAACATGAGCATGTAGATTTACAGCCAGATTTGTCCTACGTCGAGAGACCGGTGGAAATCATAGACCAGAAAGAGCAAGTACTCAGAAAAAAGACCATCAGCCTGGTAAGAGTTTTGTGGACTAATCACAATGTTGAGGAATCAACCTGGGAATTGGAAAGCGCTATGCAAGAGAAGTACCCCCATCTGTTCCAAAAATAATTCCGGGACGGAATCCTTTTAAGGAGGGAAGGTTGTAAGAACCCAGGTTTTTGTAATATTTATAAAATGATCATAAACGGTGATTGGTGGAGGTTATGTAAAGTTTTTAAGATCATATTATATGAATGAAGAAGTATTTATACTTTTATGGATAAAGTATCGTTGTACCAAGAAGAAATGAAATGTAGAAACTGTCAGATTACGTAGATTTTCATTTTTATTAAATATTGGTATAAATATGGGATATTGAGGTTAAGAAAATCTTTAAGCTAAGTTAAATACCAAGGCAAGAAATTATGTAATTTATTAGAAGAATTTCAAAGGCAAATGTTCAAGAACGATGAAAGAAATTTCTACGCGACGAAACGCTTTTACAAGAAAATCTCTAAACTTGCATATGGAATTAAATGGTAAGCATTGGTTGATTAATAGGTGAGTAATATACCTGCAATTTACAATGTAATAGCCATGCAAGCCATGCAAGGCAAGGAGCATTGGATGCTACTCAAATAAGTCAAGTTTATGATTATTTAAACCAAGCATTGGATACCATTTTTGGGACAAATTGCCAATTACCTTTCTTTTGCAAAATTACTTTGGAGATTACCTTGGGTAATTGATAAGTGCTGAAGTATGATTGATATATATCAATTATACATATCATTTTATCAATTACATAAGAAAAGATAGCAAAAGCTCTCCCCCTCTATTTTCTATATTTTCGGCCAAAAACAGAGCAGCCACTTCAACCTGTCATAACTCTCTCATTTCTCAATGAAATTTTGTGTTCTATAGCTTTTTGGAAAGGTATTGAGATGCTCTACAACTCCTCTTTAGAAGCCTCGTCCAGAAAATCAAGGTAAGACCCTCGTTTCTCCAGTTCTTTCAAGAGTGGTAATGCTGACTCCGAAAATTTTAAACTTGGTTGTTTAGATCTTGAAGATTAAAGGTTGTTAAAGCTATCTAAGGTGTTTTTAAGGGAAGTCAAGCTTGGTTAAGGTTGTTAAGACTCAAAGGAAGGTAAAACACTCACACCCACCTTAAACTTTATGAGCTATAAGTTGATTTGGAAGGTTGATGCAAGTATGTACATGTTTAAGGGGATTGCGATGTTTTAAGCTTTATAAGTATGGGTAAAGTTTTGGACAGTGATAAATGGATGTTACCACTGGTCTTATAGATCCTCGATGATGTTCATATGATCTTGATGGTGTGTGGTTGAATTAAGTGGTTAGATGGAGTTCATGGAATTTGGAAATGTTCGGTTTATAGTCGTTATAATGTCGAAATTTCATTAGATCATTTGAGCAGTTAATACCGAATTCAACAAGTGTTTTCTTGGAAAGTTTTTGGCCATAAACCAGTAGGACTTGTTTTTTAGTTTGTTTTGACACCAAGATCATGTGATTACGATTTACGATTTATGAGATATGCTCGTTTTAGTGAAACCGGTTAAAACGGACGAATCGTTAAGATGAACTGACTTTACCAAGTCAAACGAGCCCTTTAAAAATGGTCTGTGATTATGAAATTTTTACAGGGGGTAAGTTAGTCAGTTGTTAAATCCCTGTAAAAATTTGAAGACAAAAGGCTTAATTTTCGATTTTATAGAAATGTTTAAGTCAAGAATGCGCATGAGAAACCACTGCAGAAATAAGCTATATTTAGAGCAACAATTAAGCTAGCAAAAGGATGTTCTTAATTATGAAATTTGGATGAAAACTCCCCTGGACAGTTAAGAAGAAGTGAGAAAAAGAATTTCATGAAAAAGTTTATTTTTCAATTTTATAGAATTTTTCGAATCATAGTTGCGCAAGTGAAAAACCCTTTTAGGAGACGAATTAAGACGAACTTTAGTTTCGTTGAAAATGACCTTTAACGAAAGTCGTTGCGAGACCAATAATTATCCAAAAGTGGTTAAAGGATATCATGGACTTATAATAAGCCAAACGTGTAATAAGGATGTATCGTTACGAAGTTGTGTCTTTACGTGAATATTCGATTTGACGGGATCGTTTAATGAACTAACCGAACCGTATTGATTATTATAGATCATCACAATAGAGACAGGGCCCAGACTATTCCGACACTATCAGGCAAGTTTTCGAAACTTGTATTTCAAGTATTTTCAAACTGTTGTTGTTGTGGTATAAATGATATGAACTGTTTGTTAGTATTTTTGCGAATCAGCATATGATATATGGTTGTTTACAGGGATTTATAAACCTGTTAAGTATGTACGTATGCATAGACTCTTGTATATATATGTATACGATGATGTATTACAAGTTTCCAGTAGAGTATGATAATACCTTTTCTTAATAAGGGAGTCGGAGATATTTCGTCCGGATAAGGACATAAAAACCGAAAGTCACCGGAAAGGTTATATGACGTATATTTTTAAAATATGCCAATAAATATAAATTGGATATTTTCGGATTAAAATTCCTCTGATGATATTAATAAATATTATTTGAATATTTATTAATAATTTGAATATTATTTTCATATTGAGAATAGTCTGAAGGTTTATTTATTTAATAAATATTATTTAAATATTTATTAAATATTCTAAGCTTATTATTTATTTAATAAATATTATTATTTATTTATTAAATATTCTCGGATGATTTACAAATCATATTATTGATTTCAAAAGTTATTTAAAACTTTAAAAATTGTTTTAAATATTTTCTGATCGTCGAAAAAGTATTTAAAAATAGAGCGGGTTCCCATTTCTTCACTGACTATAGCTTCACTCATCGAAAAGTATCGCTACCTCGCTCAAACTTATCAAAACTCGGGAACCCAAGGTTTTGGGAGCTAGTATTAATTATTTTCTCCCTTCGCTACCAACAAGAAATGCACCCTACCTAGTAAGGAGGGGCTCAGGTTTGACTAAACACTCAAAACTCCGACCAACTCCCAAGTTATGTTTGATGAAGCGATTCTTAGTAATCGAAATCTGTTGACTAAAGTCAACCCACACATCAGAGTTACTTCCGCAATTATTCATGGAAGTAAAGTTAGTAATGATTATTAAACCAGTCGTCAAGCTTTGTGCTTGGGGGAAACTGAATTAAATTCTGTTCCTACGATGCATAGAATTCTCTAAGGGATTGGAGGAAGAGGGGACATCGCCTTCGAGCGTAGTCCAAATGATAAGGCCCATATGCGGTCAGGGTGCAACCCGATAAGGGAACGTCGTCCTTCTACTAGTAGAGAAGCAGAGGCACGGTATATTGGCTGATCACCAGATATCGTGGAAGAGGCTCCAGCATAATCCCATTCTTCCAATTGGAATTGTACTGCAACACTGTGATGAAAGCCTAGGTGCTCAATTACCGATAGTGTTGACAGAATGATGAACGATTCAAAGTACCTCAGAAATTCTTAGTTATATTTCTGGATAAAGAATGAAAATGTTTAATGATGATACAATATCAGTATATGATAGGTCATATGGTTTACATTAACAAAAGTACTTTGAAAACTATTATTATATGGCTGAGCTATATTGCTCACTCTTGCTTTTCTTTTATATATACTACCACACAACAACAGATAAGCATGGCAAGAACAAGGCAGACCCTCCGCAAAAGCGTGCTAAACGGTCAGCAGTATAGGAGACTATTTACGAGGCAGGTGCCGAGGCAGCACCCAGTAGCATTACCACAGGTGAGCAGACTAAGTTGGATAGGTTTACAGCTTAGGTTGGTTAGGTTTATTTATAAGCATGACTTGTGTAAGCTTCTGAAAACCAAACCGTATTGTGGCTGTAGATGCCGCCTTAGATGGTAATCCCGTTAAGTTGAACTTTTAAGATTATAACAATTTGGGTTTGTAATATCTATTTCAAGATGGTTGTAATAACTCAGTAACATGTTAATTTCGTCTCTGAGCCTATAATCTGTAAATGTTATGTTTGACTGAGGGGTCACAGCATGCTAAAAGGAAGATTGAGAGTAATGTTTATTAAAATGGGAATTAAGGATATAGTGACAGCCTGGATCTCCGACCCCGGATCTAGGGGTGTTACAGAAATGGTATCAGAGAATTAGGTTATAATCTCAGAGACGATAGGAAGGTTTAAGGACTCAAACCCTTACCGAAGCATTATCGGGCTAATAGAC
Source organism: Kitagawia praeruptora (assembly GCA_037693485.1). NCBI lineage: Eukaryota > Viridiplantae > Streptophyta > Magnoliopsida > Apiales > Apiaceae > Kitagawia > Kitagawia praeruptora. Next base: position 33,265,579 of record CM075346.1, on the reverse strand, counting down.
ATAGCCCTAACAACCATAAGCTAATAAGGGAACTATTTATCAGAACCTCAAGGATAGTAACATTTTTTCCTTTTGTGTAGACACCCGAGGATGTAGAGCTACCTGAGGGTTCCGAACAGCGGCACGATGATGCCCTTCTAAGAGCTGTAGATGAGCCGGATGTTGAGACAGAGACTGACCCTCAGCAGGAGGGAGAGAGAGAGAGATAGTCCAGGCGGAGGATCCCGAGGAGGATCCCTGTGATGATGACCCTATGCCCATAGAGGACCCAGTGGACTCAGATGAGCCAGAGAGTGATCCAGAGGAGGATCCAGAGGAGGACCCCGTGGACGATGTTCCAGCTGACCCCGCACCCGGAGAGGAACCTGAGGATGATGAGGTGGTGTGGACTGATATTCCTATGCATTCCCCTCCTCTCAGAGAGGATTCATCCCCTATTGGATATCATTGGGACACAGATTTGGAGGGTGACTCTGCGGAGCCTATACCAGAGGATGCTGAAACTGAGGTTGCCCCGGAGAGCGAGCCGGTTAGTCCTCCCATACAGGTTGTTAGACCCATTGAGTACGATTGGATGGTGACCCGGATGACCACAGATCTGGTGGCAGCGGAGGCCCGAGTAGCGGAGCTGAGGTTCCAGCTAGACGGATGAGGCGGGCAGTAATAAGGATTGAGAGGAGGGCTCACACTCGACTCAGAGCACTTCTACGTTCCCGCCATAGCAGGAGGATCCGCCAGAGTGATGCAGAGAGAGTCCTTTCGAGGACTATGCGCCGAGTTAGGGAGGCGATACGCTTTCACACAGACTGATGGATGGTTGACCAGTTTAGTCTTCTAGTACAGGGGGATGTTGTAGTAGTTTTACTTTTGGTAGTGATGTCAGTCACGTCATATATTTCCTCTAGATAGGAAGACATGTTAGCTGGCTTTGGATGTACTTTTTATATATTCCAGTTTTATGTTGTACTTGAAACTTTGACTCTCAGAAGTCACTAGCAATATTATGACGTAAATTTCTTTCGATTTTAGCAACTGTTTCCGTTTAAATTGTTACATATATGATGCCATGATTGTTTGACATCTATTTATAAGATGCATATATACCTTTAAAAGGTTACACCTTCGAGGTGCCAATCATAGAAAACAAGATTAAGAAAAAAGAGGAAACCCTAACAGAATTTTTATATACATGTATACTTTCAGAAAAATGCCACTAAGGAGAAACACAAGAACTCACCCTGCCGAGTCCGCCACTCATGGTAGTAACCAACATAGGGAAGAGGAACGCCGTCACCAAGAACAGGTGGATGAGGAAGATGAGTACAATGAGTTCGACGATGAGGATTATGAGGAAGAAGAGGACCCAATGGAACAATTTATGCGCCTGATGAGGCAAAATCTGGAGCGCCAGCCACGGCCACAACCACCACCCCGCGGCCACAACAATGCAGTCGCCAATGCCTTTAAGGCCTTTAAATCACTTAAACCCCCAGAATTCCATGGGACAGCAGACCCCGTTGAGGCCAGGGCCTGGTTGAAGGAGATGGAGAAGACCTTTGAGATTATGGGCACTGAGGAAGCCCAGAAAACCATCTTTGCTACATACCTGCTTAAGGGAGAGGCCAACTACTGGTGGGAGGCTAAGAAAAATATGGAACCAGCTGGAGTGGTTACATGGGATAGATTCACAGAGTTATTCTTGGAAAAGTACTTTCCGAGGTTTATGGAGACCCAGATGGAACTCAAGTTCCTAGAGCTTAAACAGGAGAATCTGACTGTAGCCGAATATGAGGCTAGGTTCACGGAGCTGTCAAGGTTTATGCCAGAGTATGTAAACACTGAAATTAAGAAGGCAAGGAGGTTTCAACAAGGATTGAAACAGTGGATTCAGAACCGCATCGCGGTGTTATAAATTACGGATTACGCCACTCTAGTACAGAAGGCATCGATTGTAGAGGCAGGAAGTGAGCAGTCCCAGAAGGACAAGATCATGAAGAAAAGGAAGTTTGAAAGTCGAAGTAGTGGTGCTGCAAGTGGGAGTTTCTCCAGCAAGTTTGTTAGAGGAACGGTGTCCCAGCTAGCCAAAAGCACGGGGTTTAACAAAGTAGAAAGCAAGAGTGTTGGCCAAGGAGGTGGATCAACCAGGGCACCCATATCAGGACAGTCGCGCCCTCCCCTACCTAACTGTAAGACTTGTGGAAAGAAACATTCAGGGGTATGTCTTCAGGGTACGACGACAAGTTTTAAATGTGGAAAGACCGGACACTATGCCAACAATTGCCCCCAGAGGAAATCACTCATGAAATGCTATCAGTGTGGAGGCACGGACCACTGGAAGAAAGACTGCCCTAAACTGAAACCGACAGGATCAAGGATGAGCGGTACTGCATCCAACCGACCACCCACCGCTAGGACTTTCCACATGACAGTGCAGGATGCAGTAAGGGATGAGGATGTCATCGCAGGTACCCTTTCCCTTAACACCTTAAGTGCAAATACTTTGTTTGATTCTGGAGCTACCAAATCTTTTATATCGCAAGATTTTGCATGTAAACTGAACTTGAAAGCAGAAATGTTAAAGGAACGGCTAATGGTAGAGATAGCTAACCACGAAGTGGTTCCTGTAAGCCAGATATATCCTAACTGCGATATAGTAATAGGAGGTCACCACTTTCGGGCAGACCTAATTCCATTTAAGTTAGGCGGATTCGATGTCATTTTAGGGATGGATTGGTTGGCAAGTAATGGTGCCCAGATTGATTGCAAGAGCAAGAAAGTTAGGATAAAGGTGTCAGGAAAGAAAGAGGTCATATTCAAAGGACAGCGACAGACTCAAAAATTCTTGACTGTTGCTCAAGCGAAAAAGTTAGTACGAAAGGGCAGCGAGGCCTACTTAGCTTATGTATTAGACACGAAGCAAAGAAACCCTGAACTAAAGGACATTCCAGTTGTCAGGGAATTTGAAGATGTGTTTCCAGAAGACCTTCCTGGGTTACCACCCGATAGGGAAATCGAGTTTGTGATAGAATTAGCACCAAGAACCGCACCAGTTTCTAAAGCCCCCTATCGATTGGCCCCCGTTGAGATGAAAGAACTGGCCACTCAGTTGCAAGAACTGTTGGATAAGGGCATGATAAGACCAAGTGTGTCCCCATGGGGTGCCCTAGTGTTGTTTGTAAAGAAAAAGGATGGTAGTATGAGGCTATGTATAGACTACAGAGAGCTGAATAAGTTAACCATTAAGAACAAGTACCCCTTGCCTAGGATTGACAACCTTTTTGACCAACTCAAGGGAGCAGTTCACTTTTCGAAGATAGACCTGAGAACGGGGTACCATCAGTTAAAGATCAAACCGGAAGATATACCCAAGACTGCTTTTCGCACTAGGTACGGCCATTATGAGTTTCTAGTGATGTCCTTTGGATTGACTAACGCCCCCGCGACATTCATGGACTTGATGAACCGAGTATTCAAACAGTACCTAGACAAGTGCGTCATAGTTTTCATTGACGATATCTTGATTTATTCTAAGACGGAGGAAGAACATGCAGAACACTTGAGGATAGTCCTAGGAATCTTGAGGGAAGAAAAGTTGTATGCCAAATTTTCGAAATGCGAATTTTGGCTGAAAGAAGTGCAATTCTTAGGTCATGTGGTTAGTAGTGAAGGAGTACTAGTTGACCCTGCCAAAATAGAGGCAATATCAAAATGGGAAAGACCGACCACCCCGACTGAAGTAAGAAGTTTCGTGGGACTAGCCGGGTATTATAGGAGGTTTGTGCAAGACTTTGCCAAACTGGCAACCCCATTGACCCGACTCACCAGAAAGACTGAAAAGTTTGTATGGAATGAGAAATGTGACGAGAGCTTTCAAGAGCTAAAGAAAAGATTAATGACCGCCCCAGTGCTAGCACTGCCAGATGATAAGGGGGACTTTGTGATCTATAGTGATGCATCGCATAAAGGACTAGGTTGCGTGCTCATGCAACACGGTAAGGTGATTGCATATGCTTCCCGACAGTTAAAGGAGTATGAAGTAAGATACCCTACCCATGATTTAGAGCTAGCTGCGATAGTCTTCGCATTAAAGATATGGAGGCATTACCTATATGGAGAAAAGTGTGAAATTTACACAGATCATAAAAGCCTCAAGTACATCTTTACCCAGAAAGAATTGAATATGAGACAGAGAAGATGGCTAGAGTTAATCAAGGATTACGATTGTGAGATTCGTTATCATTCAGGAAAGGCCAATGTGGTGGCCGATGCCCTTAGCAGGAAGGAAAGGCTCAAGTTGATGACTTCAGCAGAAGAATTGATAAAAGAAATGGAGAAGCTAGAAATCGAAGTTAAGACATTGAGAAGTGGCCAAGAAGTGTTAATGGGAATTCAAATCCAGCCTCCATTATTGGAAAAGATTTGAATGTGCCAAGAGCAAAAGATGGAAGAGGAAAAGAACTCGGAGGAAGAGATAGTGACCGGGGAGGAAATTAAGTGCGAAAGAGATGCAAGAGGAATCATGAGATATGCAACGAGAATTTGGATCCCAAATGTTCAGGAACTAAAGGATGAAATCCTATATGAAGGACATAACTCAAGGTACTCTGTGCACCCAGGTACCACGAAGATGTATAGAGATTTGAAAGAATACTATTGGTGGCCCAACATGAAGAAGGATGTGACAGAATGGGTAAATAGATGTTTGACCTGCCAACGGGTAAAGGCAGAACACCAACGACCTAGTGGACTACTGCAACCCCTAGAGATTCCAAAATGGAAGTGGGAGCACCTAGCCATGGATTTTGTAGTAGGACTCCCAAGGATCAAGACTAACCACGATGCGATATGGGTAATCGTCGATCGGTTGACTAAGTCCGCCCACTTTCTCCCAATCAACGAGAGGTACACTGTCGATAAATTAGTAGACATATACATAAGAGAAATTGTGGTACGACATGGAGTTCCCGTGACCATTGTGTCCGATAGAGACCCAAGGTTTAACTCCAGGTTCTGGAGGAGCTTTCAAGACTGTGTGGGAACCAAGCTAAATATGAGTACTGCATACCACCCCCAGACTGACGGACAAAGTGAAAGAACAATACAGACCTTAGAGGACATGCTGAGAGTATGTGTTATGGATTTCAAGGGAAGTTGGGAAGAGCACTTACCATTGATTAAGTTTGCTTATAACAACAGTTATCACTCGAGTATCGGAATGCCCCCATATGAAGCCCTCTATGGCCGGAAATGTCGTTCTCCCTTATGTTGGGAAGAAGTTGGTGAGAGGAAGATATTAGGACCTGAACTGGTACAACAGACAAGAGATGTGATAGTTCTAATCAGGGGAAGACTGGCAGCAGCCCAAGATAGACAACGTAAGTATGCCGACTTATCTCGGAAGGATAGAGAATATGAAGTAGGAGTTATGGTGCTGCTAAAGGTATCTCCCTGGAAAGGACTGATGAGGTTTGGGAAGAAAGGGAAGTTGAGTCCGAGATACATCGGACCTTTCGAGATATTAAGGCGGATTGGACAAGTGGCTTACGAATTAGCCTTACCTCCAAGTTTGCAGCAAGTACATAACGTTTTCCATGTGTCTATGTTGAGGAAGTACAATCGCAATGCCAAACATATAGTGGAACATGAGCATGTAGATTTACAGCCAGATTTGTCCTACGTCGAGAGACCGGTGGAAATCATAGACCAGAAAGAGCAAGTACTCAGAAAAAAGACCATCAGCCTGGTAAGAGTTTTGTGGACTAATCACAATGTTGAGGAATCAACTTGGGAATTGGAAAGCGCTATGCAAGAGAAGTACCCCCATCTGTTCCAAAAATAATTCCGGGACGGAATCCTTTTAAGGAGGGAAGGTTGTAAGAACCCAGGTTTTTGTAATATTTATAAAATGATCATAAACGGTGATTGGTGGAGGTTATGTAAAGTTTTTAAGATCATATTATATGAATGAAGAAGTATTTATACTTTTATGGATAAAGTATCGTTGTACCAAGAAGAAAGGAAATGTAGAAACTGTCAGATTACGTAGATTTTCATTTTTATTAAATATTGGTATAAATATGGGATATTGAGGTTAAGAAAATCTTTAAGCTAAGTTAAATACCAAGGCAAGAAATTATGTAATTTATTAGAAGAATTTCAAAGGCAAATGTTCAAGAACGATGAAAGAAATTTCTACGCGACGAAACGCTTTTACAAGAAAATCTCTAAACTTGCATATGGAATTAAATGGTAAGCATTGGTTGATTAATAGGTGAGTAATATACCTGCAATTTACAATGTAATAGCCATGCAAGCCATGCAAGGCAAGGAGCATTGGATGCTACTCAAATAAGTCAAGTTTATGATTATTTAAACCAAGCATTGGATACCATTTTTGGGACAAATTGCCAATTACCTTTCTTTTGCAAAATTACTTTGGAGATTACCTTGGGTAATTGATAAGTGCTGAAGTATGATTGATATATATCAATTATACATATCATTTTATCAATTACATAAGAAAAGATAGCAAAAGCTCTCCCCCTCTATTTTCTATATTTTCGGCCAAAAACAGAGCAGCCACTTCAACCTGTCATAACTCTCTCATTTCTCAATGAAATTTTGTGTTCTATAGCTTTTTGGAAAGGTATTGAGATGCTCTACAACTCCTCTTTAGAAGCCTCGTCCAGAAAATCAAGGTAAGACCCTCGTTTCTCCAGTTCTTTCAAGAGTGGTAATGCTGACTCCGAAAATTTTAAACTTGGTTGTTTAGATCTTGAAGATTAAAGGTTGTTAAAGCTATCTAAGGTGTTTTTAAGGGAATTCAAGCTTGGTTAAGGTTGTTAAGACTCAAAGGAAGGTAAAACACTCACACCCACCTTAAACTTTATGAGCTATAAGTTGATTTGGAAGGTTGATGCAAGTATGTACATGTTTAAGGGGATTGCGATGTTTTAAGCTTTATAAGTATGGGTAAAGTTTTGGATAGTGATAAATGGATGTTACCACTGGTCTTATAGATCCTCGATGATGTTCATATGATCTTGATGGTGTGTGGTTGAATTAAGTGGTTAGATGGAGTTCATGGAATTTGGAAATGTTCGGTTTATAGTCGTTATAATGTCGAAATTTCATTAGATCATTTGAGCAGTTAATACCGAATTCAACAAGTGTTTTCTTGGAACGTTTTTGGCCATAAACCAGTAGGACTTGTTTTGTAGTTTGTTTTGACACCAAGATCATGTGATTACGATTTACGATTTATGAGATATGCTCGTTTTAGTGAAATCGGTTAAAACGGACGAATCGTTAAGATGAACTGACTTTACCAAGTCAAACGAGCCCTTTAAAAATGGTCTGTGATTATGAAATTTTTACAGGGGGTAAGTTAGTCAGTTGTTAAATCCCTGTAAAAATTTGAAGACAAAAGGCTTAATTTTCGATTTTATAGAAATGTTTAAGTCAAGAATGCGCATGAGAAACCACTGCAGAAATAAGCTATATTTAGAGCAACAATTAAGCTAGCAAAAAGATGTTCTTAATTATGAAATTTGGATGAAAAATCCTCTGGACAGTTAAGAAGAAGTGAGAAAAAGAATTTCATGAAAAAGTTTATTTTTCAATTTTATAGAATTTTTCGAATCATAGTTGCGCAAGTGAAAAACCCTTTTAGGAGACGAATTAAGACGAACTTTAGTTTCGTTGAAAATGACCTTTAACGAAAGTCGTTGCGAGACCAATAATTATCCAAAAGTGGTTAAAGGATATCATGGACTTATAATAAGCCAAACGTGTAATAAGGATGTATCGTTACGAAGTTGTGTCTTTACGTGAATATTCGATTTGACGGGATCGTTTAATGAACTAACCGAACCGTATTGATTATTATAGATCATCACAATAGAGACAGGGCCCAGACTATTCCGACACTATCAGGCAAGTTTTCGAAACTTGTATTTCAAGTATTTTCAAACTGTTGTTGTTGTGGTATAAATGATATGAACTGTTTGTTAGTATTTTTGCGAATCAGCATATGATATATGGTTGTTTACAGGGATTTATAAACCTGTTAAGTATGTACGTATGCATAGACTCTTGTATATATATGTATACGATGATGTATTACAAGTTTCCAGTAGAGTATGATAATACCTTTTCTTAATAAGGGAGTCGGAGATATTTCGTCCGGATAAGGACATAAAAACCGAAAGTCACCGGAAAGGTTATATGACGTATATTTTTAAAATATGCCAATAAATATAAATTGGATATTTTCGGATTAAAATTCCTCTGATGATATTAATAAATATTATTTGAATATTTATTAATAATTTGAATATTATTTTCATATTGAGAATAGTCTGAAGGTTTATTTATTTAATAAATATTATTTAAATATTTATTAAATATTCTAAGCTTATTATTTATTTAATAAATATTATTATTTATTTATTAAATATTCTCGGATGATTTACAAATCATATTATTGATTTCAAAAGTTATTTAAAACTTTAAAAATTGTTTTAAATATTTTCTGATCGTCGAAAAAGTATTTAAAAATAGAGCGGGTTCCCATTTCTTCACTGACTATAGCTTCACTCATCGAAAAGTATCGCTACCTCGCTCAAACTTATCAAAACTCGGGAACCCAAGGTTTTGGGAGCTAGTATTAATTATTTTCTCCCTTCGCTACCAACAAGAAATGCACCCTACCTAGTAAGGAGGGGCTCAGGTTTGACTAAACACTCAAAACTCCGACCAACTCCCAAGTTATGTTTGATGAAGCGATTCTTAGTAATCGAAATCTGTTGACTAAAGTCAACCCACACATCAGAGTTACTTCCGCAATTATTCATGGAAGTAAAGTTAGTAATGATTATTAAACCAGTCGTCAAGCTTTGTGCTTGGGGGAAACTGAATTAAATTCTGTTCCTACGATGCATAGAATTCTCTAAGGGATTGGAGGAAGAGGGGACATCGCCTTCGAGCGTAGTCCAAATGATAAGGCCCATATGCGGTCAGGGTGCAACCCGATAAGGGAACGTCGTCCTTCTACTAGTAGAGAAGCAGAGGCACGGTATATTGGCTGATCACCAGATATCGTGGAAGAGGCTCCAGCATAATCCCATTCTTCCAATTGGAATTGTACTGCAACACTGTGATGAAAGCCTAGGTGCTCAATTACCGATAGTGTTGACAGAATGATGAACGATTCAAAGTACCTCAGAAATTCTTAGTTATATTTCTGGATAAAGAATGAAAATGTTTAATGATGATACAATATCAGTATATGATAGGTCATATGGTTTACATTAACAAAAGTACTTTGAAAACTATTATTATATGGCTGAGCTATATTGCTCACTCTTGCTTTTCTTTTATATATACTACCACACAACAACAGATAAGCATGGCAAGAACAAGGCAGACCCTCCGCAAAAGCGTGCTAAACGGTCAGCAGTATAGGAGACTATTTACGAGGCAGGTGCCGAGGCAGCACCCAGTAGCATTACCACAGGTGAGCAGACTAAGTTGGATAGGTTTACAGCTTAGGTTGGTTAGGTTTATTTATAAGCATGACTTGTGTAAGCTTCTGAAAACCAAACCGTATTGTGGCTGTAGATGCCGCCTTAGATGGTAATCCCGTTAAGTTGAACTTTTAAGATTATAACAATTTGGGTTTGTAATATCTATTTCAAGATGGTTGTAATAACTCAGTAACATGTTAATTTCGTCTCTGAGCCTATAATCTGTAAATGTTATGTTTGACTGAGGGGTCACAGCATGCTAAAAGGAAGATTGAGAGTAATGTTTATTAAAATGGGAATTAAGGATATAGTGACAGCCTGGATCTCCGACCCCGGATCTAGGGGTGTTACAGCCATGTAGTAATTGTGATGCTTAATGTTAGATCCATGGTTATTAGTGTGAATCTTGGACATATAAGTTATGGATGATGTAGACCTTGAGTTTAAGTGTTGTGGTTGTGATTTTTAGGCTTGTGGTTAGTGTATGTATCTCCATGTATGTTATAAAGTATGATCTTGGTGATTTAGATGTTGGTTGTGATGTGGATGTAAGATTCTTGGTTGGTTTAGTGATATAAGCATGCTGAGTTTTTCCCAGGAACTTGTACTGTCTTGTAGGAGGGTTTTGAACCCCCAAATCTTGTCCCCTGAAGTCCTAATGTATATTGTTGGAAAGGTATTTGATTGTAGTTTCCAGAAATATAAGGTTCATGACTAGGTGATGTATAGATTTTGAGTTATGGCCTGAGAAGTGAAATGTGTTTCTGGATTCCAGACTGCACTAAGTGGTCCCCTTGTGAACCTTGTTTGAACCCCTAAATATTTATGTAGGATCATGGAAAAATTGGAGAAGCTAGTAAATGCAGTGGGGAAGGCTACCCAAAAAGAATTGGATTAAAATATGTATTTTTCAATTTTATAAAAATGTTGAAGTAAAATCCGCGCAAGTGAAAAACCACTTAGGAGATTAGTTTAAAGTAATTTTAAGAATGTTCACTTGAGTTTCGAGTTTGAGGAATAGATTTGAGCCGAATGGGTAACGGAAGTGATAATGTGACGACATGGTCATATGAGAGGGTTAGTGGTCACAAGTGGAGTCGTTAAGTTGGTCTTACGATTTTTAAAACCTTATGATTAAGTAGCGTTGTTAAGGTACTAACGTACAAATATTGATTATGTATAGATTTCCATTCCACTTCGCGAGCCGATCACCCCAACCTCACCAAGGCAAGTTTTCCAACCCTAAGTATTTATTTTCAAAAGATTATATTCTTGATTTTACCTATGCAAGTTTACTTTTCAAAACTTATATATAAGGATTTTCACTGTTGTGTTTATAGCTTCCAAACGTATTATATGCTTATGCTTTACGAGATTATGTTGAAGTTTGAGATATATGCATATGTGTTTGTACACCCTTGAACTTAGAATGAAAGTGTTTTCTTCGGACAACGACTCTAGCAATAGAGGTCGTAGCGGTCCAAATATACTATTGACCGGGGAGCGGTATATTGTTGTATCGTGATTAAATTGCGGAAACCCGAAGAGTCATTCGGGAAGTATCGTATACCTAAGTAATTATTATTTTTACGTTGTTAAAAATACTCAAAAATATCTATCTTGGATTAAAAGCTTATTTTAATTAAATAATTATTTTATTAATTTTTTATATTAAATCTCAAAATATTATTTATTATTTATCGTTCATTATTTTAAAGACAAAACTAATCCAAGATACCTTCAGCGTTTTCAAACTCGAACTCTTTCCCACCCAAAACATTTTCGAAAACCCCTGGTCAGGTTTTGCTTCTTGTACGTTTTTCAAGAATTATTGGTCGACTGAGGTCGAACTTCAACTACTCGAATTTTCTATCAAAAGGATTTTTGAAAAGAAAAGAAAAAGGGGACTCTGGCAGGTGTGGGAATCGTTGACGAACGATTCCCGGGATGTTTAAGCGGCCGTGAGCCAGGCGGTCCATCAATTATTATTCCGGCCCAGGTGTTGCCGAAGGATGATTACGGATGTAGTTTTCATCGAGGGTGATTACGGATGTAGTTTTCACCCAAGGGTAGTCACGGATGTAGTTTCTATCCTTCTACTAGTAGAGAAGACCCGCAGATTGTTGGACTTGGTTGTGGCGACTGATCATCGTCAATCCTTGTCAGGTTTTTATGTTTTCTTCCAGTTCCATCCTCCACTTTGGAAAAATACTCAAACACTGCTTCTTGGGCCTAAGTGCCAAGTTGCCGATAGTGTAGTTTCTGATAAGAAAAATATTGACATCGTGCAGTATCTAGAACTGCAAGATTTCCTATAAAGATTGGCACGTGTTAGTGCACTCTTGCAATTATTTCAAAGAATAAAATGTTTTTGAATGAGAAACCTTCTAAGCTAATGGAAGGAAAGAGGTTTTGCAATAATGTATTCCCTGTACAGTATGTTAACCGTAGAGTGTTTTGCCGAAAATGATATACTAATATGTATATATTTTCAAACCTGAGATATATTGAAATGGAAACCTTATAAAGGATTCATATGTTATTCTTAAAGCTCCTTAGCGAGTATAAATGTTTTATTCAAACTCGGACATATATATTGTCGAATTATGTTTTGAAATATGAGATATATACCCATACAGTTGGGAACGTTTTCGAAATAAACCACATTATTATTTTTCAAAATGGCGAACTTGCTGAGCATTATGTAGCTCATTCTTGCTTTATAAAAACTTTTCAGAAAGAGAAGAATTTGGTCAGTTAACTCCGTACCAGCAGAAGAGGAGTAGAAGATTTTTCCCGAGATGACTTAGTTCCGGATAAATACTACAGAGTAAGTCTGATAGGTTTTCAACTGTAATAGTAAGACTCATCTTCAAGTGTAGTTGTATAAGTGGAAGTGCGTAAGATTCTGGATTGTACAGATGAATTGTAAAATTTAGTGTTACTTTTGATTATCATTTCTGAGGCTCTAACTTGTATGTGCGTAAGATTGAGGTCTGGATGTATGTATTGTTGAGTTGTAAAGTTAATACAGGTATGATATGGTTGGATGGTGATGTGACGACCTGAATCTTTGACCTCGGATTTGGGGGCGTCACAGAAATGGTATCAGAGAGATAAGTTACAGTACTCAGAAACGAGAGTGTTGAGAGTTAAGTCTAAGTAGGAGAATGACATCAGAGATCGTAGTAAACTTATTATTGGACTACCAGAAGAGGTACTGGTGAGTAGAATGGACTGGAGTGTTTACAGGAGGTATTATGCTAGGGTCGATAGAATCCTTAGAGACCTTTGGAATGATGAATAGAGGTTTGAGAGTCGTACATGACCTATCATAGGTAATGATATAGGAAGCAGAACAAAATCTCGAGAGCAGCTGAGGTAGAGGCGATATTTCCAATATGATCGGATGACTAGGCTGGCATAAATTTTGTGGCACATAGTCCTCCACAGTTTAGAAGGTGGCATTTTAAGAATTAAGAAGTTTAGACATCCCTACATAAGTAAGGGTACTTAGTACTTGGAATAATGAAAGTCTTTTACTTTGGCTATAAGATCCGATTTTCGATAAGTAACGGGTTTACCTGAAAGTTGGTCACTATGTCGTTGTGGATTTCATTACCCTTGATGGCGAATTTTACATGTGTTATACGAGAATGTTATCTTAAGACGAGAGTGCTAGATAATTCCACGCATGATCCGGACGCTAGAGCATGGTAGTTCAACTTAGAGAACAAACAAGTGGGATTAACAAAGGGACTCAAGAGAAGTTGAATATGGTTGCAACGAGCGATACAGTGATCTCAGAGTCTACCAAAAGAAAAGACCAACGGGTCTAGAGTGGGATCCTTTGATAGAGATGTTAGCAGGGACTACGTATATATGTATTGTAGACCTCAATATTTTTGGTATATGTTCACATGCACACACCCGCCACTGAACCTATGGACTGCACTGAGATCCCTGAGAGATCTCTTTGATCTGTTCCCAGGGGGAACTGGCCACTTGTGATTCATGTCGAAAGGCATGAAGTAGGACCCTATGGACTTAGCAGGTGTCCCCGGAATGATGTGAAGCTTGGTCTTCAAGATAAAGCACGGAAATGATAGATATACTTGTGAAACCCTAACTGGATAAATGACTTTAAGATCATGATTGGGAGATGCACTAGTTGGTGTCTTGTATTACGAAGAAGAAGAGATGGAGTTACCCTCATAATGGTGATAATGAGATGCACGAATGATTATTAACTTATTTTGGTAACTACCGGCTGGTGCACTACTTCATTTTTAAACTGTTCACTAACCATGTTACCTCGATTAGTTTATATCAGGTAATCCTTCTAGCTTTCTACTTCAAATTTGTGGAATAACAACCAGTGATATACTCTCCCTAAAGCAGGATTTATCCGAAGTAATTTTATTTGACCCATGAACATTCTATTCAAAAATTTATGATGACCTTGTTCGGCTCAGGCCTATTTACACTTTCTTTCAATTATCCGAGGAATGTTCCACAAATACTTCCTTAATTATTCGACGAATATTACTTAACAAATATTGATGTTTGATTGCTTCTTTCATACTTGCACTCTTCAGTTGAGCTCATAAATATTTAACAAATTACTGAGGACATGGATGATCTAATGTCCAGACATCCTTCATGAATTCTTTTCTTCTATTCAAGATGAGATTGTACATCGTACATTGAAATCATAGTAAGGATATCATTTTGATATTGGTATTCTGAATTTAATTCTACTGTAGGATCTGATAAAGCATGTGTACGGAGGCACCCTTAGGTGGACCGTTTCACTGGTAGGTAATATTTGATGAGAGGTTATCGATTGTTCCGATACCTAGAACATTCTCTTCAGATTTTATAGTTTTCTTTTTCAAACTTAATAACTTCTTATTTCCATTCGTTGTCCGAGTAGCCTAAAGTTTCTTCAGTGGCTACGATGTTGAAATTCCGTTCTAGCCAATTGAAACTGGCTAGTCGATATGTCAATATGAATGACTAGTTGATTGTTCTAACTAGTCAAAATTGTAATGTTGTGAAGAACACCTAGCTAATTGTCCTAGCTAGTGGTGATGTCTCAAACAAGTGAACTAGCAAATTTTGTCTAGCTAGTTGCTAGTGTTTCTTGAAAAGGACTAGTTATTGTTTCACTGGTCCAACTCCCAATTTAATTCATTCAGCAATTCCTCAATGCATTTTGCATGTGGTAAAGTATGATAATGAAAGTTTTGACGAATAACTTGATTGAGACCTAGTGAGGTCGCCCACTCAACTTGAATTCTACCCATCTTCGTATCAGACTTTATGTCACTTGAATATTCTGTTCTTTCATTCATATAATGAAGATTCATTTGAAACCATAGATTACTTGAATGATAAACTGCTTCATTTTTATTGTCATAGAGTAGAATTGCTTTCGATCGGTTGACCTTTATCAATGGGACTTTTCAGATCCTCTATTTTTTAAGAGGAAAAGTATTCACCAGATGTAAGAATCGTATAAAGACCGTCTTTATGACTTTTGTATCCAACAATCATTGCCCTCGTGCAACATTCTCTATGATATCACATTACAAAATTTTCAGGACATGAAGAAATAAACCTTGTTGTATTCTTTCTGTCCATCCTTACATCTCCGAAAATTGAGACTCCTAGTATTTGGAACCATCAACATTCTTGGAACATCCAATGTGGAATTCTTATTGAAATTATCTATTGGACCTTGTTATTTTGAAACCATTCCTTTCAAAAGTCATCACTCTAAGGTGAACAGGAGGTACAATTATGAACCGTTGCACCAATATGAGATCAAAAACCAAATGTTGTATTTGTGCAGCCAGAGCGTGATGCCGAGTAATTATTTAAAGTAGGAATAACATATCGGGGCATAACACAAGACCTTTAATAATAGTGTGAGGAAAGTTATAGGAAATGATGAGGTGGTTGGGAGTACGTTCCTACCAACCGTTGTCAGGGTGTTATAGTAATGAATTCTGGAGTTACCAAGCCTTTTCCTGATCCAAGAAATTCAAATCGATTGCGATGTAAGACATATCCTTAGAGG
Organism: Kitagawia praeruptora; assembly: GCA_037693485.1. Classification (NCBI taxonomy): domain Eukaryota; kingdom Viridiplantae; phylum Streptophyta; class Magnoliopsida; order Apiales; family Apiaceae; genus Kitagawia; species Kitagawia praeruptora. The sequence goes on along the minus strand of CM075346.1, from coordinate 33,249,967 downwards.
AAACTAACATGGAAGTGAGATGGACAAGAAAGGAAGAAATATCGTGGCAAGAATGTGAAGCTTTACTTAGCAAAAAGGGATTGATGCACATAGCGAGACATAAAGTTTAAAAGGCCCCTAATAGCAAATGGATGCATGGATATATCCCAATGATCCTTCGAGATTACCACCTAATCAAGTTTATTGGGAATCGCAGCAGCATACAGGCCTCAGGCTAATTGGTGCCAGTTGTGAAAGAGGACGAGCGTATGACATCTTACATATACCATCGAGAATCGATACCCCTAACCGGAGATGTAGGAATTGTTGACCAGTTAAAACGCGTAGTTGTTTTTTTTTTTTCAAAGATAAGGTTGTAAGGCGGGTTTCACCAACTCAAGATCGACCTATGTACTGTGCCAAAGTTGGGATTTCATACTAATATAAATGTTATAAAATTGTGGTAGTATCGTTTGAGTGGACTAATGAGTCAGAAGCCTTTATGGATTAATGAACAAAGTTTTGGAATGAAATGAGATATTAGCAACAACCTCGTTGTTAGCTATACTTGATGAAAAAAAGAAGACTTTGAGGGTCACGATGATGCGTCTTTCAAGAGTTTTAGAGGTGTGCTGATGTAGTAGAAAGGGGATGATAGCCTATACTTCTAAACAACATAAAGGTTACGGGATAGGATATACTAACCGGGAGTCGGGGATTAGTCATGATAGCGTTCACGCATAAAACTGAGACGTTAACCTTATGAGGAAAGTGTGAAATTTTTCCACAAGTGCCTTAAGTATATCTTCATATTAGAACTAAACATAAAAAAGAGAAGGTGACGAAAGGGAGCAGGGAGTATAATGGAGAAATTTGTTATTACCCAAGAAAGGCCAGTGTGGTGGCCGATACTTATAGAAGGGATTATTCGAAATTGGAATTCAGTCAGTATTGACCAAGAAAATAGAGTAAATACAATAAAGAATAATGTTAGAGGAAAATGACTAAATTATGGGGAAAGACAAAGATGTATAGAGAATTAAGAGAATGTTTGGCAAACAGGTATGAAGAATGGCATTGGCAAACTATTAAGTACAAATGCGACATGTCGAAAGCAGAATGATAGAGATCTAGTGGATTAATTCCGCCTGTAGAAAATCTTGAACGTGGACAGAATTATAATGAATTTCATAAGTAGGTCGCTGAAGACCGATCCAAGAGATGGCCCTATTTGATTTATAATTGTTGAACCAAGTGATTTACCTACGAGAGACTTTCCATTTGGAAGATTATTGATTTATATACAGAAGGGATGGTGGTGCAATATAAAACATCTGCAGTGATTACGTCAGATAAAGACTTAAGGTTAAACTTCGAATATTGAAGGTGCTTTCAAGTATATTTAACAAAGAGATTGAGCGTATGTACTAATTTGATCTGTGGCTGACGGACAGGGAAGAAGAATTATCCAGACGATCGAATTTATATTTAGTGTCGTGCCTTAGATTTCACCGGCCAGTCGAGAATAAAAACTTATCCATGAAATGAATGTTGTTATCACGATCGTCACCATGCGAATGTAAGGACGTCTCTTGTAAAGCGTATTGCGAAAGAAGAAGTTTCGCTTTCTTGCATTACGAAGAAGTCAATGAACGAGGGATATAGTAGCTGAACTGGTTCGACGTATACCAAAGGCTATACAATATCCATAGCAAGTGGTAACGGCTGACGGGAGGCAACACATGCGTGCTAATCAAGCCAAGGAATATGAGGAATACCATGCGTATTGACGTTGTCTTAGATTATAAAACACGACCACAAAGTATTCACGGGCCAACGATACCAGGACTCATCACGGATACTATGAACAAGGTAGGAAGGGAACGTATAAGTAGTGGGATAGAAATTTTCATTCATAGAACAACCGGTAAGGAATACAGGTCGAAGAGAGCATGCGTTGAGAAACAACATTAAAGCGTTGGTGAGACAAAGGTGAGAGAACAAAAGGATTGAAGTTTCAACCTGAGAGTTGGAAAGGGTAAAGTTGGAATTGTATCCACAACTATTTTCCTTATGTTCTTAAGATAGAATCCTTTTAAGGCGAGAAGACTACAATAATCCTAATTTTCGTGAATATTCGAAACCTGGATGAATAGTAATTTTATGCGTGGATGGGAAATTTTTGCAATCACAATATGTACGAATTATTAATTGAAGATTTCGAATTGATGTTACGTCTTTACGGTGCAGACGAGTGTATGTAAAAGTCATTAGTTTTTTTTTACGAAACTCATCATTTCGAATGGTCAAATTTTATGAGATATCAAAGGAGTATGAGGTGGGAGACTTCATGATACTAAAGGAATCTCCCTGGAAAGGATTGATGCGGTTTGTTAAGAAAGGGAAGCTAAGTCTGAGGTTTATTGGACCTTTTTAGATTTTGAGGCGTATTGGGAAGTTAGCCTGCGAGCTAGCCTTGCCCCAAGCTTGCAGCAAATTCATAATGTGTTTCATATGTCTACGACCCTACCACACCGACTATCAGCATGTGATAGAGTACAACCAAGTGGACCTATGACCCGACTTGACCTACGTGGAGCAACCCGTGGAAATCATGGATAGAGAAGAACAAGTGCTGAGGAACAAGGTTTTCAAACTAATAAGGAATTGTGAGAAAATCAAGATGTGGAAGAATCCACCTGGAAGTTGAAAGAGTGAAACAAAGAAGGAGTAACCCCAGTGATTCCTAAACTGATTCCGGGACGGAATCCTTTTAAAGAGGGGAGACTATAAGAACCCAAAATTTCGGTAGAATTAAAACTTTTCCTATTATGATGAAGTGCATCAATGAATAGTGATTTTGAGGATTAAGAAAATTTTTCATGCCACCTATGTACGAGACGTAGTGTGGGTATTCCGAAGTTATACTAGTAATCTACGGAGTAAATAAGTGTATGTAAATGCGATCGGAATTCAGAAATTCTAAATTCTATTTTCGTGTAATATTTGACCGAGCAGTGAATTATATATCAGTAATATCAAGAAATGAGATATTTAATTTGAGGAATTGAGGAGTTAATATTTTGGAATTTTATTATAAGTGATTTGAGAATTTGGAACGAAAACCACTGAGGAAGTGAAACAAACGTTCTAGAAACCGTTGAAACTTTACAACGAGATTAAGCGATCAAGCGAGCGAATCATGAATTAAGAATAGTAAATATTAGAAGTCCAAGGAAGGATATATTATGAGAGGAAAATGGAATTGAGAATAAAATCCTAGAGTTAAAGGAAATGAGAACAATTGAGAAACCGCAAGAATTTTTTTTCTGAGATAAAGAGAAAATACAAAGAAAATTGGACACAACGATTGTTTGAGGTATTGGGCCACACTATTACAATGAAGTGCAACATATAAGTTGTAACATATTGATTTAGTAAATATACAAGAAGGGAAGCCCCTTGGTGCAAATAAGAAAAGGAAGGAAGGACTTGGAAACAATATGTATAAAGCAAGGGACTTGCTTGCAATTATGGATGGATAAAGTTAATCCAAATGAACCGATGAGGAGATGACACCACATGGCAAGAAGATAAGATGCATCCAAGTGAAAATATCAAGCATTATTGATCACTTTATCACTTTAAACAAAACAAAACAAACACCAAATACTCCATTCTGCCCAGCAGGAAAGGAGCTCACTAAAACGGGCCTAGAGACTTCATTACTCAATGAAAGTTTTTGTTCTTTATATGGTTAGAAAGCTGTGAAGACGCTCTACAACTTTCATTCAGGAGCCTCGACCAGGAAACGAGTGCAAGGGCTTCGTTTTGGCTGATCTTTGGGGCGTGTTTATCCAGTCAGGAAACTCACTTCCATGTTCTTGATTTCTTTGGTGAGATTGAAGATGGTGAGCATAGAGTAAGGCTTCCCCAAGGTTAAACAAGCTTTTCTGAGATTTTAAGAACATCAAGAAGGTATAAAAACCCTAACCCCTCTTGGCCATGTAGTAATTGTGATGTTTAATGTTAGATCCATGGTTATTAGTGTGAATCTTGGACATATAAGTTATGGATGATGTAGACCTTGAGTTTAAGTGTTGTGGTTGTGATTTTTAGGCTTGTGGTTAGTGTATGTATCTCCATGTATGTTATAAAGTATGATCTTGGTGATTTAGATGTTGGTTGTGATGTGAATGTAAGATTCTTGGTTGGTTTAGTGATATAAGCATGCTGAGTTTTTCCCAGGAACTTGTACTGTCTTGTAGGAGGGTTTTGAACCCCCAAATCTTGTCCCCTGAAGTCCTAATGTATATTTCTGGAAAGGTATTTGAATGTAGTTTCCAGAAATATAAGGTTCATGACTAGGTGATGTATAGCTTTTGAGTTATGGCCTGAGAAGTGAAATGTGTTTCTGGATTCCAGACTGCACTAAGTGGTCCCCTTGTGAACCTTGTTTGAACCCCTAAATATTTATGTAGGATCATGGAAAAATTAGAGAAGCTAGTAAATGCAGTGGGGAAGGCTACCCAAAAAGAATTGGATTAAAATATGTATTTTTCAATTTTATAAAAATGTTGAAGTAAAATCCGCGCAAGTGAAAAACCACTTAGGAGATTAGTTTAAAGTAATTTTAAAAATGTTCACTTGAGTTTCGAGTTTGAGGAATAGATTTGAGCCGAATGGGTAACGGAAGTGATAATGTGACGACATGGTCATATGAGAGGGTTAGTGGTCACAAGTGGAGTCGTTAAGTTGGTCTTACGATTTTTAAAACCTTATGATTAAGTAGCGTTGTTAAGGTACTAACGTACAAATATTGATTATGTATAGATTTCCATTCCACTTCGCGAGCCGATCACCCCAACCTCACCAAGGCAAGTTTTCCAACCCTAAGTATTTATTTTCAAAAGATTATATTCTTGATTTTACCTATGCAAGTTTACTTTTCAAAACTTATATATAAGGATTTTCACTGTTGTGTTTATAGCTTCCAAACGTATTATATGCTTATGCTTTACGAGATTATGTTGAAGTTTGAGATATATGCATATGTGTTTGTACACCCTTGAACTTAGAATGAAAGTGTTTTCTTCGGACAACGACTCTAGCAATAGAGGTCGTAGCGGTCCAAATATACTATTGACCGGGGAGCGGTATATTGTTGTATCGTGATTAAATTGCGGAAACCCGAAGAGTCATTCGGGAAGTATCGTATACCTAAGTAATTATTATTTTTACGTTGTTAAAAATACTCAAAAATATCTATCTTGGATTAAAAGCTTATTTTAATTAAATAATTATTTTATTAATTGTTTATATTAAATCTCAAAATATTATTTATTAATTATCGTTCATTATTTTAAAGACAAAATTAATCCAAGATACCTTCAGCGTTTTCAAACTCGAACTCTTTCCCACCCAAAACATTTTCGAAAACCCCCGGTCAGGTTTTGCTTCTTGTACGTTTTTCAAGAATTATTGGTCGACTGAGGTTGAACTTCAACTACTCGAATTTTCTATCAAAAGGATTTTTGAAAAGAAAAGAAAAAGGGGACTCTGGCAGGTGTGGGAATCGTTACGAACGATTCCCGGGATGTGTAAGCGGCCGTGAGCCAGGCGGTCCATCAATTATTATTCCGGCCCAGGTGTTGCCGAAGGATGATTACGGATGTAGTTTTCATCGAGGGTGATTACGGATGTAGTTTTCACCCAAGGGTAGTTACGGATGTAGTTTCTATCCTTCTACTAGTAGAGAAGACCCGCAGATTGTTGGACTTGGTTGTGGCGACTGATCATCGTCAATCCTTGTCAGTTTTTATGTTTTCTTCCAGTCCCATCCTCCACTTTGGAAAAATACTCAAACACTGCTTCTTGGGCCTAAGTGCCAAGTTGCCGATAGTGTAGCTTTTGATAAGAAAAATATTGACATCGTGCAGTATCTAGAACTGCAAGATTTCCTATAAAGATTGGCACGTGTTAGTGCACTCTTTCAATTATTTCAAAGAATAAAATGTTTTTGAATGAGAAACCTTCTAAGCTAATGGAAGGAAAGAGGTTTTGCAATAATGTATTCCCTGTACAGTATGTTAACCGTAGAGTGTTTTGCCGAAAATGATATACTAATATGTATATATTTTCAAACCTGAGATATATTGAAATGGAAACCTTATAAAGGATTCATATGTTATTCTTAAAGCTCCTTAGCGAGTATAAATGTTTTATTCAAACTCGGACATATATATTGTCGAATTATGTTTTGAAATATGAGATATATACCCATACAGTTGGGAACGTTTTCGAAATAAACCACATTATTATTTTTCAAAATGGCGAACTTGCTGAGCATTATGTAGCTCATTCTTGCTTTATAAAAACTTTTCAGAAAGAGAAGAATTTGGTCAGTTAACTCCGTACCAGCAGAAGAGGAGTAGAAGATTTATCCCGAGATGACTTAGTTCCGGATAAATACTACAGAGTAAGTCTGATAGGTTTTCAACTGTAATAGTAAGACTCATCTTTAAGTGTAGTTGTATAAGTGGAAGTGCGTAAGATTCTGGATTGTACAGATGAATTGTAATATTTAGTGTTACTTTTGATTATCATTTCTGAGGCTCTAACTTGTATGTGCGTAAGATTGAGGTCTGGATGTATGTATTGTTGAGTTGTAAAGTTAATACAGGTATGATATGGTTGGATGGTGATGTGACGACCTAAATCTTTGACCTCGGATTTGGGGGCGTCACAGAAATGGTATCAGAGAGATAAGTTACAGTACTCAGAAACGAGAGTGTTGAGAGTTAAGTCTAAGTAGGAGAATGACATCAGAGATCGTAGTAAACTTATTATTGGACTACCAGAAGAGGTACTGGTGAGTAGAATGGACTGGAGTGTTTACAGGAGGTATTATGCTAGGGTCGATAGAATCCTTAGAGACCTTTGGAATGATGAATAGAGGTTTGAGAGTCGTACATGACCTATCATAGGTAATGATATAGGAAGCAGAACAAAATCTCGAGAGCAGCTGAGGTAGAGGCGATATTGCCAATATGATCGGATGACTAGGCTGGCATAAATTTTGTGGCACATAGTCCTCCACAGTTTAGAAGGTGGCATTTTAAGAATTAAGAAGTTTAGACATCCCTACATAAGTAAGGGTACTTAGTACTTGGAATAATGAAAGTCTTTTACTTTGGCTATAAGATCCGATTTTCGATAAGTAACGGGTTTACCTGAAAGTTGGTCACTATGTCGTTGTGGATTTCATTACCCTTGATGGCGAATTTTACATGTGTTATACGAGAATGTTATCTTAAGACGAGAGTGCTAGATAATTCCACGCATGATCCGGACGCTAGAGCATGGTAGTTCAACTTAGAGAACAAACAAGTTGGATTAACAAAGGGACTCAAGAGAAGTTGAATATGGTTGCAACGAGCGATACAGTGATCTCAGAGTCTACCAAAAGAAAAGACCAACGGGTCTAGAGTGGGATCCTTTGATAGAGATGTTAGCAGGGACTACGTATATATGTATTGTAGACCTCAATATTTTTGGTATATGTTCACATGCACACACCCGCCACTGAACCTATGGACTGCACTGAGATCCCTGAGAGATCTCTTTGATCTGTTCCCAGGGGGAACTGGCCACTTGTGATTCATGTCGAAAGGCATGAAGTAGGACCCTATGGACTTAGCAGGTGTCCCCAGAATGATGTGAAGCTTGGTCTTCAAGATAAAGCACGGAAATGATAGATATACTTGTGAAACCCTAACTGGATAAATGACTTTAAGATCATGATTGGGAGACGCACTAGTTGGTGTCTTGTATTACGAAGAAGAAGAGATGGAGTTACCCTCATAATGGTGATAATGAGATGCACGAATGATTATTAACTTATTTTGGTAACTACCGGCTGGTGCACTACTTCATTTTTAAACTGTTCACTAACCATGTTACCTCGATTAGTTTATATCAGGTAATCCTTCTAGCTTTCTACTTCAAATTTGTGGAATAACAACCAGTGATATACTCTCCCTAAAGCATGATTTATCCGAAGTAATTTTATTTGACCCATGAACATTCTATTCAAAAATTTATGATGACCTTGTTCGGCTCAGGCCTATTTACACTTTCTTTCAATTATCCGAGGAATGTTCCACAAATACTTCCTTAATTATTCGACGAATATTACTTAACAAATATTGATGTTTGATTGCTTCTTTCATACTTGCACTCTTCAGTTGAGCTCATAAATATTTAACAAATTACTGAGGACATGGATGATCTAATGTCCAGACATCCTTCATGAATTCTTTTCTTCTATTCAAGATGAGATTGTACATCGTACATTGAAATCATAGTAAGGATATCATTTTGATATTGGTATTCTGAATTTAATTCTACTGTAGGATCTGATAAAGCATGTGTACGGAGGCACCCTTAGATGGACCGTTTCACTGGTAGGTAATATTTGATGAGAGGTTATCGATTGTTCCGATACCTAGAACATTCTCTTCAGATTTTATAGTTTTCTTTTTCAAACTTAATAACTTCTTATTTCCATTCGTTGTCCGAGTAGCCTAAAGTTTCTTCAGTGGCTACGATGTTGAAATTCCGTTCTAGCCAATTGAAACTGGCTAGTCGATATGTCAATATGAATGACTAGTTGATTGTTCTAACTAGTCAAAATTGTAATGTTGTGAAGAACACCTAGCTAATTGTCCTAGCTAGTGGTGATGTCTCAAACAAGTGAACTAGCAAATTTTGTCTAGCTAGTTGCTAGTGTTTCTTGAAAAGGACTAGTTATTGTTTCACTGGTCCAACTCCCAATTTAATTCATTCAGCAATTCCTCAATGCATTTTGCATGTGGTAAAGTATGATAATGAAAGTTTTGACGAATAACTTGATTGAGACCTAGTGAGGTCGCCCACTCAACTTGAATTCTACCCATCTTCGTATCAGACTTTATGTCACTTGAATATTCTGTTCTTTCATTCATATAATGAAGATTCATTTGAAACCATAGATTACTTGAATGATAAACTGCTTCATTTTTATTGTCATAGAGTAGAATTGCTTTCGATCGGTTGACCTTTATCAATGGGACTTTTCAGATCCTCTATTTTTTAAGAGGAAAAGTATTCACCAGATGTAAGAATCGTATAAAGACCGTCTTTATGACTTTTGTATCCAACAATCATTGCCCTCGTGCAACATTCTCTATGATATCACATTACAAAATTTTCAGGACATGAAGAAATAAACCTTGTTGTATTCTTTCTGTCCATCCTTACATCTCCGAAAATTGAGACTCCTAGTATTTGGAACCATCAACATTCTTGGAACATCCAATGTGGAATTCTTATTGAAATTATCTATTGGACCTTGTTATTTTGAAACCATTCCTTTCAAAAGTCATCACTCTAAGGTGAACAGGAGGTACAATTATGAACCGTTGCACCAATATGAGATCAAAAACCAAATGTTGTAATTGTGCAGCCAGAGCGTGATGCCGAGTAATTATTTAAAGTAGGAATAACATGTCGGGGCATAACACAAGACATTTAATATTAGTGTGAGGAAAGTTATAGGAAATGATGAGGTGGTTGGGAGTACGTTCCTACCAACCGTTGTCAGGGTGTTATAGTAATGAATTCTGGAGTTACCAAGCCTTTTCCTGATCCAAGAAATTCAAATCGATTGCGATGTAAGACATATCCTTAGAGGAAACTAACATGGAAGTGAGATGGACAAGAAAGGAAGAAATATCGTGGCAAGAATGTGAAGCTTTACTTAGCAAAAAGGGATTGATGCACATAGCGAGACATAAAGTTTAAAAGGCCCCTAATAGCAAATGGATGCATGGATATATCCCAATGATCCTTCGAGATTACCACCTAATCAAGTTTATTGGGAATCGCGGCAGCATACAGGCCTCAGGCTAATTGGTGCCAGTTGTGAAAGAGGATGAGCGTATGACATCTTACATATACCATCGAGAATCGATACCCCTAACCGGAGATGTAGGAATTGTTGACCAGTTAAAACGCGTAGTTGTTTTTTTTTTCAAAGATAAGGTTGTAAGGCGGGTTTCACCAACTCAAGATCGACCTCTGTACTGTGCCAAAGTTGGGATTTCACACTGTTGTGGGAGGATTTTAGCACAACAAATTATGAGGCCTCGTGCTGGAATAGCGCCAATAATCAAGGAATCGTACAACCACCCGGAAAGGCTCGTGGTTGAAGATCAATGGCTAGCCGCCCAGGAAGGCACACGACTAGGGTTACCGAAGAACACGGGATGTGGTTCCTCGGAAGGATCGGACTGAATCTACGGGATGAGAGCTCAAGGACCAAATGTTGGCCAGCCAAGAACCCTAATTTGACTGTGTCACACAAGAGTGCACGTGCTCTAGCTACTCAAGGAGTGTAAAGTGTCGAAGAAGATCCCGTAAACTGCCTACATACCACTATTTATAGTGGATCAAGCCCGAATGTAGTTCTTGGATGATATGATTGTTTGTTTATGATGAGTTATCCTCTCTCCAGTGGGATAATGACTGTTATTTCTGATAATAATCGAGTGTGATGTACGAAATCAGGTTACCAAGCAGTTCAGGTAACATAGAATGATTATCTCTTGTATTTATCATGATTTTTATATCATTTATCAAGTATATATGACATATATCCTCAAATAACTGAATGTTTATCTGTTTGAGAGTGTTTTTAGATGATATAGACGTGTTCCTAAAAAATAGGAGGCGTGCCTTATCTGCATTGGCAGCCTAATCAGGCTTCCGGCGGAAGCTGGGGGTACCGCCCGGTAGCCTGGCTCCGGTACCCCCTCCGGTAACCCCTATCCCGGGAGCTACTCTGGAAGCTCTACTGGATGTCTGGTAATGGTTATAGGTTATCCTCAAGGGGATGCCTTGAGACCCTTAGCCATGTGTTCCCGTGCTGCAGCGTACATGGTAACCCCTAGGGCCACCGTAGGCCTTCGGAAACCTGACAGATTACTCATTCTCTTCATGGATCTGGACCTTAATCCTCTAGTGGGCCTAAATCTAACCCATGCGAGATTTTGGTCACAACAACTACCCCCCGGTTCCCTGAAGTACTGTGTGCAAGGGGAACCTTATTATCCACGGGGTGCCGGTTGCTAAGTAAATCCGTCTTTTTGCTATCTTGATTAACACCACATGTCAATATTGAAAACTCTTAATCATGAAGTTGGGGCTAATTCTGATGTTTATAATTGGTAGCTCTTGTAATTGTGTTACAGAAGCTCGAATCAGAAGCGGAAGCCTCGTATTTTACGCATCCGAGGGCAAGTTAATTTTAATTCTCTAGAAATAAAATAAACATTATTGAGGAGGGAAAAACAGGCTAGGACTCTGCCGTTTCCACAGAGATAATTGCAAGAGATAAACAATTTTCCATGCAAAAGACGTTTCCCACCCGTCTCGTTTTCTGTGCCACATTCATTGGCCAAGGCAAACACGCCTCTTTGACCCCCTTTTTATATACCATCTAATATCTCAACCTTTTCACTTTCCTTCTTATCCTCTCTCAACACTTTCTTTCTTGTAAACAAAAGATTTCTCAAGGCTTCCAGCGAAAGCTTCTCCGGTGAAGGCTAGGTCGCCCATATACTCACCCTCTCAACTTACGCAAGTAAGTACTCAATCTCCATGACTTACTTTTTTTGATTAATGTGGTCATCGTGCATAGATATCTCATGCAAATATCTGATTGTGCCTTTTGTATGTCTGTTTCGGTATGTTTCCGTTGGTTCATGTTCTTGAATGACGGCCGATCTTATGACTTCGGCAGCCACTGCATGTCATTTTATTTTTATTTATCTGAATCAAGTACTTCCATTTGCAGATTCTTGCTATTTCTCTTAATTTCTGAATCGTATCTAGATTAGATCCATATGCTTTATTCTCAATAATAGAATGCATGTGTGAATCTCTATTTACGACATATGTGAAAAAAGAATTTGAGGTAACTCATGCTCCGGTTGCCCCTTTGATTACTCTTTTATATGCTTGTAACGTGTTTGATACTTGGCCTCACCGGGTCGTGCTGTTTTTAAGCCTATCTTGTCAACCGATTATATATGCTTCGTCGATTTGGGGTATGTTGACAACACTTTCGAGTCAACACCTTTCTTTTTGTACTGGTTGGATAACCTTGTCACCATAGTGTTTGGTTAGTAGACCGGTAGCTATCCCCCTGAGCCCTGACGACTTTTAATTTAGCCTGGCACCCCAGGGGTTACCATGGGTGTCAGCGAGTCGATTGTTGATAATCTTTACTTTTTCCAACCTTTAGTGATTCAATCACAAACCCTCCTTCTAATCTGCTTCCTCCCTGTGGTTGCAGATGTCGACCTCGTCCATCTCGGGAGGCTCATCACGGCATGTGGGAAACTTGTCGCCCGTCTCTGGTGAGCCCTCAGATTCTGAGTCAACCCATCTTAACGATGTGCTCTTACATCAACCCTTGTTGCAATCCAAGCTATCCGTTAGTTCTCGGACACGTTCCCGAGTTGAAGTCATAAATCCACTTGAGGCTGAGATTATAAGTAGGCATCTCGACCTCTCCCTTGAGGCTGGTTCGTCAAACTTTAATAATGAGGGTATTGATAGGATTTATCTGAGTTCAAACACGGATGAGGAAGAAAAATTTGATGGGGGATTCGGGAACGAGGCTGAGCAGCCATTTTTTCATAACACAGACTTACAGGATGAGGAAGAGAAACTTGATGAGGGATTGGTGATGGAGATTGAACGGAAGCCCCATGTCCCTGCAGGCTTCGTTCCATCCTGTGAAAATTTAGATTCTACTATGAACACTGATAGGCTTGCTAGGCTGCTTGAGGGGTGCAATCCGGGGTGTGACCTGGTGATACCCAGTGAAGGTGAAAGGTGCCACAGGTTTGATAACTTCGAGCCTGACCAATCTATACCCAGTGCAGTCCTATCTGCTTCGTTCTTTAAGCTTGGGTTCTCTTTTCCCCTGCACCCATTTATTGTTGAGTTGCTCGCCTTCTATGAAATTGCACCTATGCAGCTGACCCCCAATTCTTTCAGGGTGGCAGCCTGCATGTACATCCTTTATGACCAAGTTTTTTCCGTTCCTCTCACTGCCCGGGAACTAGGGTATTTTTATCAATTGAAGGGTGTGGGGAGGAAGATAGGTATCTTTTACCTTACCTCCTGGAATGACAAGCAAGGGGGATGCATTAAGGGAAATAAACGTGGGATGTATGACTGGCTGGAGATGTTTTTATATTGTTATGAGTGTGAAGAAGTGAGAAAAGAGTGGAATCTAACTCCGGGTAAACACTCGGTACCCTCGTACATTACTGGTAACCTTTATCTGGTTGAATCTTTATATAACCCTTTTCTCCTTTTTATTTTATTATATCGTTTAGGGATCCCAACACAAACTTCTCTCGAGGGGATTGAGGAGGAGAGGGCTAGGAAAATTATGAGGTTAGCCGCCGACTTAGGAGATGGTGAAAGTCTGCTGACCCCAGAGACCCTGGTGAGGTTAGGGTTCTCAATGCCCATGGCTCCCTCATCCCCGGTCCAAGGGGTGAAGGTTGAGGAAGGGTCTGGCACAGAACTTGAGGCACAGGGTACTAGCCGAAAGAAAAAGAGGGTTTCCCAGCACTCTAGCCCTGGTAACCCAGGCTCCTGCTTCCTATATCCGCAATTTTCGTGTGTCCTTGTAGCTATTATGCCTTACTTATTTTTTGTTACTCGTAGTCTTATGGGCTTCCATGCGTATGTTGGTTGCATAGTAATTACTGTTTATCATGTAATTAGGCACTTGATCTATGTTTTTCTTTAAACATGTGCACTATTACTTATGACATTTCGAATATTCTGTCGTTTCAGGTATGTCTGGCACTGTTCCGTCCTTTGTACAGCCTTCGGAGAAGTACGAGGATCTGTTCCCAGAAGACGAGCTGATGGTACTTGATCCACCAATTAATGCCACCCCTATTTCTCAGGTCAAGGCTCCTTCTTCAGGCAAAACCGGGTCTACTCCTGCCGACAAGCGAAGATTCTCACAGGCTACCGGTAGTTTGGCTTCCACTCCTGAGACCAGGTCTGCTAAGAGAGTCAAGGTGCCTCAGCCGGCCGGCATCTCTCAAGAGGTTCAACAATTCCACAAGCTGACAGATGGGCAGATACCTCTAGAGGTTATCTCTGGCTGGTCCCAGCTCAAGACCTCGGATGCTGGGCGTGCCATGCTGTTCTCTTCGGGAGAAAGTTTATTCCATCAATTGCGAATCGGTGGCCAGCTGGTGGCGGCTACCCGGGGGGATATGAAACTGAAGGAAGAATTGAAGCAGATGAAGTTTGATCTTGATGTCGCAGCAGAAGAAAAGAAAAAACTGGTTGATGTTACCAAGAAATTGAAGGGTGAAGTTTCAGCTATCACAAAGGAGAAGAACAAGCTGGGAAGGTTGGTTTTCGAGCAGGATAAGGATAAAGAGGGGATGGTGGCATCCCACGCCACCAAGGTTGCGGAGCTGCAGTTACAAGTGGATACCCTCCAGGCCTCTGTAAAGAAGTTAAAAGAGGTGCTTCCCGAGAGGTACAAGCTGGGGTTTGCTAAGGGGGTTCAGGATTACATGAAATCTACTTGGAAGGTGATGCCGAACCTGGATTGGACCCTTCTAGGCGAGGATGCCGTGAAGCAGGTGGAGAGGTTTAAAGCGGAAGCTATCAAGTCTCAGCCCTCCGCTGCGAAGGTGACCCCCACACCGTCCGACACTCCGAAAGATATGGCTAAGGATACTCAGGATACCAGGGTTGATGCTCCCGCAGAGGCGGTCGAGGTGGCTCCAGGTGATTCCCCCAAAAAGGCGGACCCTGTTGAGGATTCCCCTAGTTCTGAGGCTATTAAAGATCCCTCATCCTCCTAAATCATCTTTTCCCAATCATCTTGATCCTTCTATTATGCCGGTTTATGAACTTTTAGTTTTAATCAAGGGGGTGGGCTCCTATAATGCTCCACAGATGTAATCCTAAACTTAGTAACTTTTAATCGTCCTATGGTCGTAGGCCTCGATATCTTTGAACTGGTTCCGTCAACGCAATGCATGTTTGTTTTATTATCTAGTTTTTATGTAGTAGGTATAGCTGTCACATCATTTCTGATTATACAACGAGAACGAACCTGGACTTAATAATCTTTACTCATCGAACCCCCATAGTACTCGTTCTCTAGGATACCAATATGTTAAGTAGTAACGGTACTACGATAACTTAGAACAGTGCATAGTTAAACACCACCATCGAATTCTATCCAGTAAAATGACTCTCCTGACTAATCCTAAAACAAGTTTGTACAAGTTCTCAGAGGATATATGTCATATATATGTTGATTAAATAGATATTAGATCATGAATCAAGATAAGAGCGATAGAATGGTATCGCAGGGTAAAAGAGTACAAGAGTAAATATGGCAACACATACCTGGAAAGGTGGCCATAGAATTGATAGACTACTTGTACTTTTGCCCGCTTGGTTGCCACTGTGGGTATGGGGGTATCGTCCGGTATCTCTATAGCAGTTGGGAACCAGAAGGCGGGAACCTGACTCCGGAAGCCCCGTGGTCGGTAGCCCCTATCCGGTAGCCTTGGTACCGGTGCTCAGCCTGGAAACCTTTGTTCCGGGAGTCTCAGCAATTTAATAAATCATGTGTGGTGATGCCATGTAGGCCAATCCTTCAAAGATGTCTTGTAATGAAGGGATCCAAGTGGGTATACCAGGGTACCAAACAGACCCAAATAATGAAGGGATCCATGTATGCCGAACAGGGTTCCATACATGCCCTGATAACCAAGTAAGCCATGTGAACCACTCAAGGTTCTGTACATGTCTGGTATTGAAGGGTTCCAAGTGTGCCAATCAGGTTACCACACAAGCCCAAGTAATGAAGGGAACCATGTATGCCGAACAGGGTTCCATACATGCCCTGATAACCAAGTAAGCCATGTGAACCACTCAAGGTTCCGTACATGTCTGGTATTGAAGGGTTCCAAATGTGCCAATCAGGTTACCACACAAGCCCAAGTAATGAAGGGAACCATGTATGCCGAACAGGGTTCCATACATGCCCTGATAACCAAGTAAGCCATGTGAACCACTCAAGGTTCCGTACATGTCTGGTATTGAAGGGTTCCAAGTGTGCCAATCAGGTTACCACACAAGCCCAAGTAATGAAGGGAACCATGTATGCCGAACAGGGTTCCATACATGCCCTGATAACCAAGTAAGCCATGTGAACCACTCAAGGTTCCGTACATGTCTGGTATTGAAGGGTTCCAAGTGTGCCAATCAGGTTACCACACAAGCCCAAGTAATGAAGGGAACCATGTATGCCGAACAGGGTTCCATACATGCCCTGATAACCAAGTAAGCCATGTGAACCACTCAAGGTTCCGTACATGTCTGGAAATGGCAAAAATTTGAAATTCTGATAATTTCAACCTGTTAAGCTGAGAGGTGTATCTACTACTACCCCCCTAGTTCTGGATGGTAGCCTAGCTGCCATGTAGAACTATGCTTGTAGGTCTTACATATATTTCTAAAAATATTTATAAATGGTAAATGTAAAAGAAAACAATCAACTTCTACTTTTACTGAAAATCAAATAGTACGAATACATCAAATTTCATCCAGACGGGGTGTGCATCCACTACCCCCTGGGCATCTATTGAAAATCATGAAATCCTAAGAACTGAAAGGGAAATGGTGCAACCACAACTAGTAGGTTGCCTTTATTCATCCTAAGCCTGAAAGAGGCCTACGTTTGCTCTGAAAAGAGTCTTACTGATAGTACTTCTTTAGGTGCTCGGCATTCCAAGCACGGGGAATAGTGTTCCCATCCATGTCTTCAAGGTGGTAAGTGCCTTCCCAAAAGATAGATTTTATTTTGTAAGGCCCTTCCCAGTTTGCTCCAAAGGCCCCGTGCCCGGGAACCCGCATATTGGGCATTATTCTTCTCAGTACTAGGTCGCCAACCTTGAGGGGTCGAGGGCGTACCTTGTTGTTATAGTATTTGCGGGTCCTCTGTTGGTAAGCCGCAAGTTTCAGCTGAGCGGTAGCCCGGTTTTCCTCTACCATGTCTAGGGCCAACCTCTGATGTATTTCATTTGATTCTTGACTGAAATTATCCCTCCGGTAGGACCCTGTCCCGACTTCCACTGGGACCATAGCTTCACAGCCATAGGTTAGAACAAAGGGAGACTCTCCGGTTGTGGACCTGGGAGTGGTGTTGTAAGACCACAAGACCATTGGAAGCTCCTCTGGCCAATTTCCCTTTTTATCTTCCAACTTGGCTTTTAGAGTGTGCTTGATGATTTTATTCACAGCTTCCGTCTGCCCATTGCTTTGGGGGTGGCAAACGGCTGAAAAATCTTTCTTTATTTCCAAGTCCTCACATAGACTTCTCATTTCTCTACTATCAAATTGCTTGCCATTGTCTGAGATCAGCTTGTACGGTACCCCGTATCTACATATAATGGCTCGCTTAACAAATTCCTTCAGCTTACCAGCAGTGATGGTAGCTAGGGGTTCCGCCTCTGCCCACTTGGTAAAGTAGTCAACGGCTACCACGGCATATTTCACACCACCTCTGCCTTTGGGAAGCTCCCCAATCAGGTCAATCCCCCATATTGCAAAGGGCCAGGGGCTTCCAATGGGTCTTAGTTCCACAGCTGGGTTGCTATTGAAGTTAGCAAACCTTTGGCATTGATCACAGGCTTTAGCAAAGTCATAAGCATCAGTTTTCATGGTAGGCCAGTAATAGCCCTGTCGGAGAATTTTGTGGGCCAGGGAGGTACCCCCCGAGTGGTTGCCACAAATGCCTTCATGAATTTCCCTTAGGATGTATTCACATTCATTTCCAGATATGCACTTAAGTAGAGGTTGATTAAATCCCCTCTTGTATAGGATGCCATCATAGATCACATAACGGGCAGCCTTATATTTAAGTTTCCGAGCTTCATCTTTGTCCTCCGGAAGTGTCCCCTTGGTGATATACTCACGTATTGGGGTTGTCCATTGGCTTTCCATTGAAGAATCTATTTCCATGGTCTCCTCTCGATGGATACTTGGTTGGAGTTGCACTTCAAGGGGTATTACCCCTAACAGGACAGCTTCTTTTTGGGATCCCAACTTGGCAAGGGCATCAGCATTGGCATTTTCCACCCTTGGGATTTGATTTAGATTTAGCAATTTGAACCTACTGATAAGTTCTTGGGCATACTTCATGTAGAGTTCAGTGCGGGGGCCTCGACTCTGGAAGCTTCCTTTAATTTGCCACACAATCAGCATGGAGTCACTAAACACATTTAGGTATTCTACCTTCATTTCCAGAGCCAGTTTCAAGCCAGCAATCAGGGCCTCATACTCTGCATCATTGTTGGTAGCCCTGAAGCCAAAGTGTATGGCACTCTAAATTCGGTGCCCCTCTGGGCTTACCAACTCTATTCCTGCACCTCCCCCATTATTATTTACTGCACCATCAACATACAGGTTCCACCATAATTGGGGGCTTTCGACATCCCCTTCGGTGACTGGGGATACCGGGGTAGAATCTTCTCCGGTAACCTCAAAATCAGGAGGAAACTCTAGTAGGAAATCGGCCAGTGCTTGGCCTTTGATAGCAGTTCGGGGTTTGTAATCTATTTCAAACTGTCCTAGCTCGACAGCCCATTTCATCATTCTACCGGAGGCTTCCGGCTTGTGCATCACTTGCCTCAGCGGGAAGGATGTTCTAACTTCAATTTTATGGGCCTGAAAGTAAGGCCTTAGCTTCCTGGAAGCCAATATTAGAGCATATGCTAGCTTTTCCATGCTGGGATACCGGGTTTCCGCATCCAGCAGCCTTTTGCTCACATAGTATACCGGGTATTGTACTTGTTCTTCCTCCCGAATCAACACAGCACTTATAGAGTATTCAGAGACAGCTAAATATAAAATGAGTACCTCACCTTCCAAGGGTTTGGAGAGCAATGGTGGGCTTCCCAGCTGTTCTTTTAGTTTCTTGAAGGCTTCCTCACATTCCGGGGTCCACTCAAAATTTTGACCCTTCTTGATAGCCTTGAAAAACTCCTTGCATTTGTCGGAAGACCGAGACACGAATCTATTTAGGGCTGCTACCCTTCCGGTAAGCCCTTGGACTTCTTTTACATTCCTTGGGGACCTCAGTTCCAGCAATGCTTTGATTTTGGCAGGGTTTGCCTCAATCCCTCTGTGGTTCACAATGAATCCAAGAAATTTTCCAGACTCCACCCCGAAAACACACTTTTGGGGGTTCAGCTTCATCCGGTATTTCCTTAGGATATCAAACATCTCAGATAGGTGCAACACATGGTCGGCTGCCACCTTTGATTTGACCAACATATCATCAACATAGACTTCCATAGTCTTACCAATCTGTTCCTTAAACATCGTGTTTACCAGCCTCTGATAGGTAGCCCCGGCATTCAATAGCCCAAACGGCATCCCCACATAACAGTACAGTCCCCTATCAGTTATGAAGCTGGTATGCTCCTGGTCCGGTTCAAACATCGGTATCTGGTTATATCCTGAGTAGGCATCCATGAAACTTAGCAAAGCATGGCCCGCCGTGGCATCCACTAGTTGATCAATTCTGGGTAGCGGGAAGCTATCCTTAGGGCATGCCTTGTTTAGATCAGTAAAGTCAACACATGTCCTCCATTTCCCATTAGGCTTACGAACCAGTACTGGGTTTGCTAGCCATGTTGGATAGAAGGATTCTTTGATCAAACCAGCCTTCAATAACCGGTCTACTTCTTCCTGGAGGGCGGTAGCCCTTTCACCACTGACAGGCCTTCTTTTCTGCCGGATACCCCTTCTCTCAGGGTCGATGTTCAAATGATGGCACATGACTTTCGGGTCAATCCCCACCATGTCAGAATGACACCATGCAAACACATCAAGGTTGCTTTTAAGGAAAGCAGTCAACCTTTCTCTTGTATTTTTATCTAGCTGTTGCCCAATTTTCAAGATTTTACTAGGATCTTCAGCATCCACTAGTATAGGGATAGTATCCTCGGCAGCCCCTGCCTTTTCCAGGGTACCGGGCATCCTGGGATCAATGTCAATCTCAACCGGGAGTCCTCTCTCCGCTTCCTGGCTCTCATTCTCTAGCATTGCTCCATCTAGATCATCATCTGAGGAACTTTTTACTATGCCTTCCAGTGAAATGTTTCGAATTTCATCATTTTTTTCGGCAGCTTCCAACAACAAGCTTTGTGGTGGTATTACCCCCCGAAAATTAGGAACCTCTTCAGTAGGTTCATCTGGCAATTCCACTATCATGATGGCATTACACGATGCTCTTTCAAACTTCGGTGGCTCAAGCCCATGGCTTCTCATTAAGGCTTCTCCATCAGCCTTTTCTTCAACTTGAATAGGTTTGTCTGCCTTCTCGGCAGCCTGCACAGCTCTGTTATAGCATTCCCTTGACTCATGTTGACATCCTTTCACACACCCAATGCCATTTGGTGTAGGAAACTTCATTGAAAAGTGGTATATTGAGGTTACCACCCTCATATCTTTCAATACTGGTCTACCGAGAATTGCATTGTGGGATATGTCTTCATTTACCACCATGAATTCTGCCATTTGGGTGGCCTTGCAGGGATCCACACCCAATGTCAAGGGAAATTTGACCCTGCCCATGATTTGGACTGGGTTACCGGTAAACCCATATAGCTCATTATTGGTAGGCAGTAACTCTTTGTCCAAAAGTCCCAATTTCTGGAATGTGGTATATGCCAAGATATTTACTGAGCTTCCATTATCAACCAGCACTCTGTGCACATTCATTCCACCAATACTCACGGTCACCACCAAAGCATCATTATGAGGGTGGTGAACCCATTTGGCATCCTCCTCGGTAAAGGAAATATCAGCGGTTTCCCCCTTGAACAGCTTAGGGGGCCTTTCTGCAAGGTGAAACACATTAGTTAGGGGTTTGCCCCTGGCTTCCCGGGCATACCTATCTCTGGCATTCCGACTGGCACCCCCCAAGTAAGGGCCGCCAAAGATGGTATGGATGCTATTAGCTCGGGTAGTCCTTTCTTGGTTTCCAGGAGCTTTGTCCTTGTTATCTCTTCCTTCTTTATATTTCTTAGCCTCTTGGGCTACAAATTCAGTCAGGTATCCACCTCTAATCAACTCTTCAATCTGATCTTTCAAATGCCTGCAATCAGCAGTCTCGTGTCCATTTACTTCGTGAAATGCACAGTACTTTCCTTGATCTTTCACTCCTGGGGGCCCTGCCCGGTAGGGTCTCCGAAATAGCCCATTCTTCTCATTCACTTCGAGAATATGACTGATTGGGACAGTCAAAGGAGTATACTCTGAGTATTTCTGAAAATTCGCCTTTGGAGTGAGTCTGTCCTTGGCAGAAACTCGATCCTTAGTTGCATTAACAGCAATAGGGGCAGTCTTGTCATCATACCGGGGGGTTCCTAAGCCGGCAGTACCACTCCCGGAAGCCCTCTTATTCGAATCCCTTTTAGGGCTATAAGAACGATTTCTTTTGTTCCTGCTCCAACCTCGGGAACTGGAATCTTTGGACAATTTTGCCAGGGATTCCTCAATTACTTTGTGGTGTTCTGCTTGTTGGTAAAATTCCGCCAGGGTTCCGGGCTCCTCAGTTTGCAATTCCTTCCAAAACTCGGTTCCAGGCCTTACCCCGGTTATCAGGAAGTTCTTCAGAGTTTCATCAGAGGCCTTCTTCACTTTTGGCACTTGCTCATTAAATCTTTTGAAATACTGTCTTAGAGACTCGTGAGTTTCTTGCTTGATATTAGCCAGAGTATTCACCGGTGGGGCGTAGGCCACGGTAGCCCTAAATTGAGAGATAAACTGATCTCCCATCCTCCTCCAGGATTTGATAGACCCTTCGGCTAGCCTCTTGAACCATTGGTGGGCATTTCCAGTCAGTGTAGATGCCAATAGCCTACACCTTGCTAAGTCCTCCACCTGGTATACATCCATTTCTGTATTAAAACGGCTCAAGTATTCAACTGGATCTGAGTTTCCATTGAATTTCAAGTCAGTATTCATCTTAAAGAACCTTGGCAAGGCTGCCTTTTTCACTTTCACAGAAAAGGGGGAACCGGCAGTGATACCGGACTTAAACTTTTTCTCCTCCTTGATCTTTTCCAAGGCTTTTTTCCAGTCAGACATCCTGAACTGTCCATTTTCACCATCTGAAAGCGTATCACTTTCAGAATCATCATCTTCATTGGCTGTCTTGCTTCTTCTAGGGACTGAACTTTGATGGGAGCCGGAATCCTGATCAGTACCCCCATCGGTAGGGACTCCGGTAGAGCGGGATCTCCTGTTTCTATGCCAAGAAGAGTGACTGCTTTGCCTATAATTCCTTCTGCCATCAGATCTGGATCTCCTGGAAATGCTTTTTGGGGGTACCGTTTGGGACCTCTCTCGGCGTTCTCGGGAACCCTGAATTGTGGAATCCCCATTGCCATCTCTCCGATCTTTGCTTCCAGTGTGAATCAGCTTGTGACGAAGGTCTTTGTTAGTCAGTTTTTTGCCAACTCGATCAAAAACACTTAGACTTCTGGTGGGTGAACCTTCGGCACCCTGGGTTTCCGGGACATCAGATTGGTCACCCTCATATTCTTCTTCTACAGGCTCTTCTGCGTCTTCTTCAGATGGGACATGATCAGTGTTGTTCTCAATATTGTCCTCAGACTCAAAGTTCAGCCTTGTCGGAGTCACATTCTTCTTTTTTGACTTCGACTTGCACTTCCTTTGCCATTTTTTCATTTTTTCGGAACCCTTTTCCAAGTTGTTGACTCTTTCATTCATCGTCTTCAGATAGTCCATGATGTCCTTGTTACTAACATCATCACCACCTTTGTTTCGTCCATTACCATCCTGAGACGGTGTTTTATCACTTTCAGAATTGTCACTCGCCATATCTCCTCCAAATGACGATTTTTGAGGCCCCTCCTTCTAGCGCCAATTGTTGTGGGAGGATTTTAGCACAACAAATTATGAGGCCTCGTGCTGGAATAGCGCCAATAATCAAGGAATCGTACAACCACCCGGAAAGGCTCGTGGTTGAAGATCAATGGCTAGCCGCCCAGGAAGGCACACGACTAGGGTTACCGAAGAACACGGGATGTGGTTCCTCGGAAGGATCGGACTGAATCTACGGGATGAGAGCTCAAGGACCAAATGTTGGCCAGCCAAGAACCCTAATTTGACTGTGTCACACAAGAGTGCACGTGCTCTAGCTACTCAAGGAGTGTAAAGTGTCGAAGAAGATCCCGTAAACTGCCTACATACCACTATTTATAGTGGATCAAGCCCGAATGTAGTTCTTGGATGATATGATTGTTTGTTTATGATGAGTTATCCTCTCTCCAGTGGGATAATGACTGTTATTTCTGATAATAATCGAGTGTGATGTACGAAATCAGGTTACCAAGCAGTTCAGGTAACATAGAATGATTATCTCTTGTATTTATCATGATTTTTATATCATTTATCAAGTATATATGACATATATCCTCAAATAACTGAATGTTTATCTGTTTGAGAGTGTTTTTAGATGATATAGACGTGTTCCTAAAAAATAGGAGGCGTGCCTTATCTGCATTGGCAGCCTAATCAGGCTTCCGGCGGAAGCTGGGGGTACCGCCCGGTAGCCTGGCTCCGGTACCCCCTCCGGTAACCCCTATCCCGGGAGCTACTCTGGAAGCTCTACTGGATGTCTGGTAATGGTTATAGGTTATCCTCAAGGGGATGCCTTGAGACCCTTAGCCATGTGTTCCCGTGCTGCAGCGTACATGGTAACCCCTAGGGCCACCGTAGGCCTTCGGAAACCTGACAGATTACTCATTCTCTTCATGGATCTGGACCTTAATCCTCTAGTGGGCCTAAATCTAACCCATGCGAGATTTTGGTCACAACACACACTAATATAAATGTTATAAAATTGTGGTAGTATCGTTTGAGTGGACTAATGAGTCAGAAGCCTTTATGGATTAATGAACAAAGTTTTGGAATGAAATGAGATATTAGCAACAACCTCGTTGTTAGCTATACTTGATGATACAAAAAAAGACTTTGAGGGTCACGATGATGCGTCTTTCAAAAGTTTTAGAGGTGTGCTGATGTAGTAGAAAGGGGATGATAGCCTATACTTCTAAACAACATAAAGGTTACGGGATAGGATATACTAACCGGGAGTCGGGGATTAGTCATGATAGCGTTCACGCATAAAACTGAGACGTTAACCTTATGAGGAAAGTGTGAAATTTTTCCACAAGTGCCTTAAGTATATCTTCATATTAGAACTAAACATAAGAAATAGAAGGTGACGAAAGGGAGCAGGGAGTATAATGGAGAAATTTGTTATTACCCAAGAAAGGCCAGTGTGGTGGCCGATACTTATAGAAGGGATTATTCGAAATTGGAATTCAGTCATTATTGACCAAGAAAATAGAGTAAATACAATAAAGAATAATGTTAGAGGAAAATGACTAAATTATGGGGAAAGACAAAGATGTATAGAGAATTAAGAGAATGTTTGGCAAACAGGTATGAAGAATGGCATTGGCAAACTATTAAGTACAAATGCGACATGTCGAAAGCAGAATGATAGAGATATAGTGGATTAATTCCGCCTGTAGAAAATCTTGAACGTGGACAGAATTATAATGAATTTCATAAGTAGGTCGCCGAAGACCGATCCAAGAGATGGCCCTATTTGATTTATAATTGTTGAACCAAGTGATTTACCTACGAGAGACTTTCCATTTGGAAGATTATTGATTTATATACAGAAGAGATGGTGGTGCAATATAAAACATCTGCAGTGATTACGTCAGATAAAGACTTAAGGTTAAACTTCGAATATTGAAGGTGCTTTCAAGTATATTTAACAAAGAGATTGAGCGTATGTACTAATTTGATCTGTGGCTGACGGACAGGGAAGAAGAATTATCCAGACGATCGAATTTATATTTAGTTTCGTGCCTTAGATTTCACCGGCCAGTCGAGAATAAAAACTTATCCATGAAATGAATGTTGTTATCACGATCGTCACCATGCGAATGTAAGGACGTCTCTTGTAAAGCGTATTACGAAAGAAGAAGTTTCGCTTTCTTGCATTACGAAGAAGTCAATGAACGAGGGATATAGTAGCTGAACTGGTTCGACGTATACCAAAGGCTATACAATATCCATAGCAAGTGGTAACGGCTGACGGGAGGCAACACATGCGTGCTAATCAAGCCAAGGAATATGAGGAATACCATGCGTATTGACGTTGTCTTAGATTATAAAACATGACCACAAAGTATTCACGGGCCAACGATACCAGGACTCATCACGGATACTATGAACAAGGTAGGAAGGGAACGTATAAGTAGTAGGATAGAAATTTTCATTCATAGAACAACCGGTAAGGAATACAGGTCGAAGAGAGCATGCGTTGAGAAACAACATTAAAGCGTTGGTGAGACAAAGGTGAGAGAACAAAAGGATTGAAGTTTCAACCTGAGAGTTGGAAAGGGTAAAGTTGGAATTGTATCCACAACTATTTTCCTTATGTTCTTAAGATAGAATCCTTTTAAGGCGAGAAGACTACAATAATCCTAATTTTCGTGAATATTCGAAACCTGGATGAATAGTAATTTTATGCGTGGATGGGAAATTTTTGCAATCACAATATGTACGAATTATTAATTGAAGATTTCGAATTGATGTTACGTCTTTACGGTGCAGACGAGTGTATGTAAAAGTCATTAGTTTTTTTTACGAAACTCATCATTTCGAATGGTCAAATTTTATGAGATATCAAAGGAGTATGAGGTGGGAGACTTCATGATACTAAAGGAATCTCCCTGGAAAGGATTGATGCGGTTTGTTAAGAAAGGGAAGCTAAGTCTGAGGTTTATTGGACCTTTTTAGATTTTGAGGCGTATTGGGAAGTTAGCCTGCGAGCTAGCCTTGCCCCAAGCTTGCAGCAAATTCATAATGTGTTTCATATGTCTACGACCCTACCACACCGACTATCAACATGTGATAGAGTACAACCAAGTGGACCTATGACCCGACTTGACCTACGTGGAGCAACCCGTGGAAATCATGGATAGAGAAGAACAAGTGCTGAGGAACAAGGTTTTCAAACTAATAAGGAATTGTGAGAAAATCAAGATGTGGAAGAATCCACCTGGAAGTTGAAAGAGTGAAACAAAGAAGGAGTAACCCCAGTGATTCCTAAACTGATTCCGGGACGGAATCCTTTTAAGGAGGGGAGACTATAAGAACCCAAAATTTCGGTAGAATTAAAACTTTTCCTATTATGATGAAGTGCATCAATGAATAGTGATTTTGAGGATTAAGAAAATTTTTCATGCCACCTATGTACGAGACGTAGTGTGGGTATTCCGAAGTTATACTAGTAATCTACGGAGTAAATAAGTGTATGTAAATGCGATCGGAATTCAGAAATTCTAAATTCTATTTTCGTGTAATATTTGACCGAGCAGTGAATTATATATCAGTAATATCAAGAAATGAGATATTTAATTTGAGGAATTGAGGAGTTAATATTTTGGAATGTTATTATAAGTGATTTGAGAATTTGGAACGAAAACCACTGAGGAAGTGAAACAAACGTTCTAGAAACCGCTGAAACTTTACAACGAGATTAAGCGATCAAGCGAGCGAATCATGAATTGAGAATAGTAAATATTAGAAGTCCAAGGAAGGATATATTATGAGAGGAAAATGGAATTGAGGATAAAATCTTAGAGTTAAAGGAAATGAGAACAATTGAGAAACCGCAAGAATTTTTTTTCTGAGATAAAGAGAAAATACAAAGAAAATTGGACACAACGATTGTTTGAGGTATTGGGCCACACTATTACAATGAAGTGCAACATATAAGTTGTAACATATTGATTTAGTAAATATACAAGAAGGGAAGCCCCTTGGTGCAAATAAGAAAAGGAAGGAAGGACTTGGAAACAATATGTATAAAGCAAGGGACTTGCTTGCAATTATGGATGGATAAAGTTAATCCAAATGAACCAATGAGGAGATGACACCACATGGCAAGAAGATAAGATGCATCCAAGTGAAAATATCAAGCATTATTGATCACTTTATCACTTTAAACAAAACAAAACAAACACCAAATACTCCATTCTGCCCAGCAGGAAAGGAGCTCACTAAAACGGGCCTAGAGACTTCATTACTCAATGAAAGTTTTTGTTCTTTATATGGTTAGAAAGCTGTGAAGACGCTCTACAACATTCATTCAGGAGCCTCGACCAGGAAACGAGTGCAAGGGCTTCGGTTTGGCTGATCTATGGGGCGTGTTTTTCCAGTCAGGAAACTCACTTCCATGTTCTTGATTTCTTTGGTGAGATTGAAGATGGTGAGCATAGAGTAAGGCTTCCCCAAGGTTAAACAAGCTTGTTTGAGATTTTAAGAACATCAAGACGGTATAAAAACCCTAACCCCTCTTGGCCATGTAGTAATTGTGATGTTTAATGTTAGATCCATGGTTATTAGTGTGAATCTTGGACATATAAGTTATGGATGATGTAGACCTTGAGTTTAAGTGTTGTGGTTGTGATTTTTAGGCTTGTGGTTAGTGTATGTATCTCCATGTATGTTATAAAGTATGATCTTGGTGATTTAGATGTTGGTTGTGATGTGGATGTAAGATTCTTGGTTGGTTTAGTGATATAAGCATGCTGAGTTTTTCCCAGGAACTTGTACTGTCTTGTAGGAGGGTTTTGAACCCCCAAATCTTGTCCCCTGAAGTCCTAATGTATATTGTTGGAAAGGTATTTGAATGTAGTTTCCATAAATATAAGTTTCATGACTAGGTGATGTATAGAGTTTGAGTTATGGCCTCATAAGTGAAATGTGTTTCTGGATTCCGGACTGCACTAGTGGTCCCCTTCTGAACCTTGTTTAAACCCCTAAAAATTTATGTAGGATCATGGAAAAATTAGAGAAGCTAGCAAATGTAGTGGGGACGACTACCCAAAAAGAATTGGATTAAAATATGTATTTTTCAATTTTATAAAAATGTTGAAGTAAAATCCGCGCAAGTGAAAAACCACTTAGGAGATTAGTTTAAAGTAGTTTTAAGAATGTTCACTTGAGTTTCGAGTTTGAGGAATAGATTTGAGCCGAATGGATAACGGAAGTGATAATGTGATGACATGGTCATATGAGAGGGTTAGTGGTCACAAGTGGAGTCGTTAAGTTGGTCTTACGATTTTTAAAACCTTATGATTAAGTAGCGTTGTTAAGGTACTAACGTACAAATATTGATTATGTATAGATTTCCATTCCACTTCGCGAGCCGACCACCCCAACCTCACCAAGGCAAGTTTTCCAACCCTAAGTATTTATTTTCAAAAGATTATATTCTTGATTTTACCTATGCAAGTTTACTTTTCAAAACTTATATATAAGGATTTTCACTGTTGTGTTTATAGCTTCCAAACGTATTATATGCTTATGCTTTACGAGATTATGTTGAAGTTTGAGATATATGCATATGTGTTTGTACACCCTTGAACTTAGAATGAAAGTGTTTTCTTCGAACAACGACTCTAGCAATAGAGGTCGTAGCGGTCCAAATATACTATTGACCGGGTAGCGGTATATTGTTGTATCGTGATTAAATTGCGGAAACCGAAGAGTCATTCGGGAAGTATCGTATACCTAAGTAATTATTATTTTTACGTTGTTAAAAATACTCAAAAATATCTATCTTGGATTAAAAGCTTATTTTAATTAAATAATTATTTTATTAATTGTTTATATTAAATCTCAAAATATTATTTATTAATTATCGTTCATTATTTTAAAGACAAAACTAATCCAAGATACCTTCAGCGTTTTCAAACTTGAACTCTTTCCTACCCAAAACATTTTCGAAAACCCCCGGTCAGGTTTTGCTTCTTGTACGTTTTTCAAGAATTATTGGTCGACTGAGGTCGAACTTCAACTACTCGAATTTTCTATCAAAAGGATTTTTGAAAAGAAAAGAAAAAGGGGACTCTGGCAGGTGTGGGAATCGTTGACGAACGATTCCCGGGATGTGTAAGCGGCCGTGAGCCAGGCGGTCCATCAATTATTATTCCGGCCTAGGTGTTACCGAAGGATGATTACGGATGTAGTTTTCATCGAGGGTGATTACGGATGTAGTTTTCACCCAAGGGTAGTTACGGATGTAGTTTCTATCCTTCTACTAGTAGAGAAGACCCGCGGATTGTTGGACTTGGTTGTGGTGACTGATCATCGTCAATCCTTGTCAGGTGTTTATGTTTTCTTCCAGTCCCATCCTCCACTTTGGAAAAATACTCAAACACTGCTTCTTGGGCCTAAGTGCCAAGTTGCCGATAGTGTAGTTTTTAATAAGAAAAATATTGACATCGTGCAGTATCAAGAACTGCAAGATTTCCTATAAAGATTGGCACGTGTTAGTGCACTCTTGCAATTATTTCAAAGAATAAAATGTTTTTGAATGAGAAACCTTCTAAGCTAATGGAAGGAAAGAGGTTTTGCAATAATGTATTCCCTGTACAGTATGTTAACCGTAGAGTGTTTTGCCGAAAATGATATACTAATATGTATGTATTTTCAAACCTGAGATATATTGAAATGGAAACCTTATAAAGGATTCATATGTTATTCTTAAAGCTCCTTAGCGAGTATAAATGTTTTATTCAAACTCGGACATATATATTGTCGAATTATGTTTTGAAATCTGAGATATATACCCATACAGTTGGGAACGTTTTCGAAATAAACCACATTATTATTTTTCAAAATGGCGAACTTGCTGAGCATTATGTAGCTCATTCTTGCTTTATAAAAACTTTTCAGAAAGAGAAGAATTTGGTCAGTTAACTCCGTACCAGCAGAAGAGGAGTAGAAGATTTATCCCGAGATGACTTAGTTCCGGATAAATACTACAGAGTAAGTCTGATAGGTTTTCAACTGTAATAGTAAGACTCGTCTTCAAGTGTAGTTGTATAAGTGGAAGTGCGTAAGATTCTAGATTGTACAGATGAATTGTAATATTTAGTGTTACTTTTAATTATCGTTTCTGAGGCTCTAACTTGTATGTGCGTAAGATTTAGGTCTGGATGGATGTATTGTTGAGTTGTAAAGTCAATACAGGTATGATATGGTTGGATGGTGATGTGACGACCTGAATCTTTGACCTCGGATTTGGGGGCGTCACAAGGATGAAATGAGGGAACCTGAGGAAGTCCCCAAATCCAAAACTAAAAGGAGAGTGAAATCAAAGGCAAGGAGGCCTGTCTCTCCATAAATAGTAAGGAGAGAAACTGTTGGCTCATCACAATCTTTTTCTACACAAGTATTCGACCCAGCTGTGAATTTCCATGGTGACCCTATATTTCCTAAAGAGGAACCAATTAATCTTGACTCCATTGAGGTTCCTTCATTCTTGTTGAAGCCTCAACAGAAGCCTAAACAGAAGAAAAGGATACCAAGGAAGCAACCTTCAAAGGAACCAATTCAGGTTGCTAGGATACCTGCCATTGTCAAGTAGTCAATCTTGGAAAACAAGGATGATTTTATCTATCAGGCAGATATTGAAGAATACTCTGGCATGAATCTGTATCTGGATGAATTGTTAGAAGTAAGAGGAATTGACAAATATTAACATTTGCCTGAGAGATTGGTCTTTGTATACAAGGGAGGAAAGGAAAGGACATGGCCACTACAGAGGGTTCTTGGAGAAAATTATCTGACCTTAACCAAAGTGTTCTCTGCAATCAAGAGATACATAGGGTTCTCCAGGATAGCAAAAGGGGAGATACTGGACAGAATAGAACAGATAAGGAGAGAATGGAACTCACCATCAAGACTACCAAGGAAAATGAAGATCCCATACAATGGACAGAAAATCCACCTTCAACCCTTCTGGATGTTGGAATTCAGGGATGAAGATGGTAACAGGAGATTCTTCAGGTTAGAAGACCAACTGTCAAAGGCTAGTTCTCAATACCTGAGATGGTTACAACAAAAGCTAAATCCAAAAGTTGTTGAAGAAGATGCCTTCTATAGGCAACTCCAAATGCAAATTGAGTCCAACTCTGCCAAAGAAGGAAAATCAAGGGTGATGCAAACCAGAGAGAAGAAACAGTACTAATCTGCTCAGTCTAGAGGAGCACTTCTCTGTAAATTTATCAAACTTGCTTGTTTTAATTTTTGTAGCTTAAAACAATTTTTGCATAGTTCTATATATATCCTTAGGAATGTTTTGTTATCATCAAGGTCCTAAATTTATGCTTTATTGCCATCAAGTATAAATTGGGGGAGATTGTTAGGAATATGTTGTACTTGATGATAACTTCACAATCAATCAAAATTGTATAAATCATGTTTTGTAACTGTCAACGGATGAGACATTATAACTCTATCCGTTGACAGGTAGCTCATCAACGGATGAGGTTTTGTAGTATACTGCAATATCTCTATTTATCAGTTGATAGTGTTTTTATTCAGAGTCATGTTGACCATCAACGGATAGGCAGAATAGGGTAGCCAATTGTAAATAAGCTATGCTATGTAATTCTGTCTAAGTGAAAGTGTATCAACGGATGAGAACAAGACTCTATCAACGGATACAACTCAAATCTACTCTATCAACGGATACAGCTCAAACCAACATCAACGGATAATCATTGACACTTTCTTCTATGCTAGCTGGGAATTAGCAGTTGATAAAGACAGGTTTGACTGATAGATCACATGGGTTGATAGTAGGTATAAAAAGCAGTATGGCAGCCATACTTTGGAAACGCAGAAGAAAGAAGCATTCCATTTACACAGTACATACAAGAAAGGTGCAGGGGACATATCTGTTCACAAGGACAACCTTTCGGCTACATGTGGATTTGGAGTGGAGTAGCAAGTCAACTTGAATTAGATTAATATTATCTTATTCTTGTAGTACTTGTAAACTTGGGATATATAACCAAGTGTAGCAACTCTTTAGAAACCAAGAAAATAGATTCATTTGCTTAGGGTTTTATTGAATATTCTTAGAAGCAAAGAGTTGTAAAACAGAAGTTGTGTACATTTGTATCACAGAGTTTTCTTCGAATAAAAGTCTCAGGTGGTACATTTAACCACCTGATTTTTTATGTGTTTGTGAATCATTTCTCATTCAGCAATTATCTCCTTATAGATTTCTGTGGTTTTTATTAGAAATTTATAAATATCAAGAATTGTATTCAACCCCCCCCCCCCCCTTCTACAATTATA
The DNA here is from genome assembly GCA_037693485.1 of Kitagawia praeruptora. Taxonomy (NCBI): domain Eukaryota; kingdom Viridiplantae; phylum Streptophyta; class Magnoliopsida; order Apiales; family Apiaceae; genus Kitagawia; species Kitagawia praeruptora. The sequence continues at coordinate 33,217,597 of CM075346.1, read as the reverse complement.
CAAGTGTGTAATCTGGGAATAACATAGAGATATTTGGAATATGATAGTTGTGCTGATGAAGGATTATTTATGAACATCTGATTATTATATGTTGTATTTTGAATATAGTAGATGGAATATCACAAGATTTGAGTTTCTTTTAGATCAACTGTTGAATATAAATTTGAGAATCAAAACATGATAGCTTGAGAAAAGCAGAGCAAAGTTAGATAGTTTGTTTCTAAGAAATTTCAACAGAAAGTGAAGATTTGGATAAAGAGTAAAGTGATTGGGTTGGAGTTAACACTTTAGGTGAGTATAGTTTAAAGAGTTGTGATTATTGGTAATAAAGGAGATTTGACTAAGATGGAATAAGATGGTAAGATAAAGGAGAGAAAGAATCAAGAAATTTGCAGAACTGTTTTGAAAGAAGATAGGAAATTCAATTAAAAAGGAATGTAGGATTTGGAAGAGTTAAAACCGGAATAATAAGGCAAGGTAGCCACCCACAGGATATGAATTAGCATAGAATAACAAGACCTTCATTGTTGGAAGAAAGAAGTTCAAGAGGAAGCATACTGAAATATGTATCAAAGTAAATATCGAGAGTTGCAAGTGTAATTGGAGAGAATGTTATATTACGAGTGTTAGAATCAGAAGTTCAAAGTTGTATGCCATCGGTGCCAGAAGATAAGATATTTTGTCAAGGATTGTATCATATCTGTCACAACGAACACTTTAATAAGAGTAACAAAGAGTAACAAACTATTACCTATCAAATACTTGGAAGTTAGAAAATTTCGACATGATTAGGAAAGATGCTATTAAGAATATGGATTGGTTGGTTGATTATGATGCATATATTGGATATAGACAGAAGTAGGTGAGATTAAGAAATTAAGAATGATAAGGAAGTTTTATTTCAGGGATAAAGGCAAGATAAGAAATTTGACGTTCATGACATCAAGATGGTTACTTCGACAAGACTGCGGAGATGAATGAGTTAATTATGTTTTACAAGATATTTTGGATAAAGGAATTAGATAAGGCATAATGTGTCCCTATGGGGGAGTACTAGTGTTGTTTTTTAAGAGGAAGAATGGAAGTATGAGATTATATATTGACTGTAAAGAGTTTAACAAGTTAACTATCAAGAATAAATATTCACTACCCAGAATAGATGATTTATTTGACCAATTAAAAAGAGCTGCATATTTTCTAAGATTGATTTAAGATCAGGAAACCATCAGTTGAAGATCAAGCCGAGGATATTTCGAAGACTACTTTTTGTATGAGATATGGAAATTATGAATTTTTAGTAACGGTTTTTGGATTGACGAATGCGCCAGCTGTGTTTATGGATTTGATGAATCGTGTATTGAAGAGATATCTAGATAAGTTTGTAATTGCGTTTATTGATGACATCTTGATATACTCGATATCCCTCGAAGAACATGCCGAGAACCTAAAGATCGCATTTGAAACTTAAAGTAAAGAAAGATTATATGCAAAGATTTCCAAGTATGAGTTTTAGCTAGAAGAAGTTTAATTTTTAGGACATGTCATTAGTCGAGAAGGAATTAGAGTGGGTCTTGAGAAGATTGAAGCTGTAGAGAATTGAAGTAGACTCAGAACCCCTACTGAAGTAAGAAGTTTTCTAGGATTGATTGGATATTATTGGAGATTTGTACAAAATTTCTCGAAGATAGCGACACCACTGACTAAATTGACTTGGAAGAATGAGAAGTTTATTTGGAGTTATAAGTGTAAAGAGAGTTTTCAAGAATTGAAGCAGAGATTGATCAGCCCCAGTATTAGTACTGCCAGGTGATCAAGGGAATTTTTGTTAACTACCGTGATTCTTCACATAAAGGATTATGATGCATTTTGATGCAACGTGGAAACATTATCGCGTACGCTTCGAGAAAACTCAAACCGCACGAGCAAAAGTATCTGACACATGATTTCGAGTTAGCTGGGATTGTGTTCACGTTAAAGATTGGAGACACTATTTGTACGGAGAGAAGTGTGAAATTTTCACAGACCACAAGAGTTTAAAGTATATTTTTACTCAGAAAGAGTTGAATATGAGGCAAAGAAGATGGTTGGAATTGATTAAGGATTATGTTTGCACAATAAGTTATCACCCAAGTAAAGCGAATGTAGGGCTAATGCGTCGAGTAGGAAAGAGTGACTGAATATGATGTCTGTGCCAAAGGAGTTATGGCGAGAGTTTGGGAAGCTAAGTTTAGGAGTGTATAATTCCAAGGATTCTGATGAGTTTCTTAATATGATGACTTTTCAACTAGAGTTGTTAAAGAAGATTCAGAGATGTCAAAAGGAAGTTATGAATTATGAGATGAATACGTTGACTGGTAAGGAGATTTGTACCCAGAAGGATAATCAAGGTATCTTAAGATTTTCTACGAGAATATGGAATCCAAATGTTCCAAAGTTGAAGAGCGAGATTTTGAGCGAAGCCCATAAGTTCGAGATATTCAATTCACCCTGGAAGCAAGAAGATGTATCGAGATTTGAAAGAGAATTTTTGGTGGCCCGACATGAACGAAAAATTTGTTGAGTGGATAAGCGATTGTTATGCCTGTCAAAGAGTTAGAGCGGAACATCAAAAACCGAGTGGATTGCTATAGCCAATAGATATTCCTAAGTGGAAGTAGAAACATCTTGCTATGGATTTTATAATGGGATTGCCAAAGACCAGAGCTAATCACGATGCGATTTGGGTTATCATTGATCGATTGGCAAAGTCTATACATTTTCTACCAATTATGAAAGATTCTCTTTAGATAAGTTAATACATTTGCATTTGAAGGAAATAGTATCACGTCATGGAATTCCTGTTACGATAGTATCTAATCGAGACCCACGATTTAATTTAAGATTTTGGCGACGATTTCAAGAGTGCTTAGGAACTTAACTTAAAATGAGTACAACTTACCATCCACCGACTGATGAACAAAGTGAAAGGATTATTCAAACCATAGAGGATAGACTTAGAGCATGTGTATTGGATTTTAAGGGAAGTTGGGACAAACATTTGCCACTTGTTGAGTTTTCGTATAACAACAGTTATCATGCGAGTATAGAAATACCACCGTATGAAGATTTGTACGGAAGAAAGTGTAAATCATCCGTGTACTGGGAAGAGATTGGTCAAAGAAAGATGTTAGGACCAGAATTGTTCCAACAGAAATTAGTCACTACTCAAGATCGACAGAGGAAATATACAGATCAAGCTAGGAAAGATATGAATTTCAAAGTGGGAGATCAAGTGTTTTTGTAGGTATCACCTTGGAAAGGAGTGACAAGATTTGGTAAGAAAGGAAAGTTGAGCCAAGGATTTGAGATTTTGAAACGAATAGAGAAGGTTACTTACGAATTAGCACTACCTCCACACAGGTATCACATTCACAATGTTTTTCACGTATCCATGCTCAAGAAGTATAATCTAGATGCGAGTTACGTGATCGAGTATGAATAAATTGAGATACAACCAGATTTATCGCACGAGGAGTAACCAGTAGAAATCCAAGATAGGACAGAAAGAAAGCTTAGGAATAAGATTATTAATTTAGTTAAGGTTTTGTGGAGGAAACCTAAAGTTGAAAAGTCAACTTGGGAACTTGAGAGCGAGACGCTTGCCAAGTATCCTCATCTGTTTACTTAAGTGAGATTCTGGGGACAGAATCCTTTTAAGGGGGAAGGCTATAACGACCTAGAATTTTTCGCGATTTTATAAGTGTATATTTAGTCGTTAAATGAAAGATTATGTGAATTATATGATGGATATATGTGACAGCCCCAGATCCGGGGTCAGGAATCCGGGCCATCATACTCCAATTTCCATTTATTAACAATATCTCTTGATCTTTTTTTTTAATACTATATAATACTCACACAATTGACCCCACATTAATATCATCACACACACCAGTCATATGCTCAGAGAACAACATCCATTAATGATAGCAGTTAAAGATAAACTATTATTACAATCCCAGAATACCATCTATTACACCCATATATAAGTATATACTACCTTGAGAACAGGTGTCGATACTTTCTCATAAGGTAGACTTCCCCTTTTACCCTCTTCCGGGTTGTACTGCGACGTTTCGGCACCTAATCTAGCTGTTATATAAATAAATAGCAAGAGTGAGCTATAATAGCTCAGGAAGATAAATTTTGTAAACTAGCATCAAAGGAAAATATATATATAAATAAATAAACTGAAAATTCACTATAATAATTCAAGAGAAAAATTTATCCTTAATTACTCCACATAACCTTTCATTTTCGTTTATAAGAAAAAGACATATAGAATAATATAATATCAGTTTCTCTTCTAAACAAAATAATATTCTATACTTCATCTCAGTATAATATCCCAGATAATATAACATTTGAGTAAAATCTTTCAATATAATCTTTTAATTTCCTTTTTATACAACAATCATATATAAAAATAATATAAAATCAGTTTCTCTTTTGTCCATAAAGTAATTCCATACTTTCATACCATTTTCCCTTTTTCAATATATCAATCTGAAAACCATTATCAATTCTTTCTTTTAAAGTTTTGGGGATTCTGCTAGCGCCAGATACGTAGGACGATGATCAGTCACCTGACCGTACATGCTCTCTGTTTACTACTAGTAGAAGGGATGATCCTACCTGGTCATCAACCCTGGAGGAAGGCTACCTGCTACATCCTCCTTCGGCAACTCTTGGGCTGTAATAAATATTGAGTGCTGGACTGTGCCGCACACAGCCTCTTACGCTTTCTGTTGCAATCCCCCTTTTTGTCAAATCATTATTCCATTTATAAAACACCATTCCACATTTTCCATTTTTCCGTTTCTATTTCCATTCACATTTCCATTCACATATATCATTTCCATTTATCATCACCTTTAAAAATATATATGTCATAATACTTTGATTATGACTCAGACATCTCCTCTGTATTCAATGAAATCAAATACGCTTTTATATATATAAAATATTCCGTCTATTTTAAAAGTATTAAATAATAATCAAATAATATTTATTAAATCACAACTATTTAAAAAGAATATTTTTAACATTATATTATAAACATATAACTCTAGATAACAACTGATACCATTCTTTTGATATCCCTTTAAAATATAAAGTATATTCGCTCTATCCATATTCGTATCCATATCCATAATCCATATTAAAAAATCTTAGTAAACAGGGAATATATCCCTAATCATCTAATCATATAAGATTCATATATTATCCACCAAAATCATTTCCTTTGAACATAAAAAGTTTATCAAAATAAGGATAAAAGAAATCTTGCTCCCTTTAATCCATATCCATACTCATATTCATATACATCTCCCTTTAATTTCCAAAATCAGGAAAACAAATCCTTAACAATATAATAATAATAGAATCACACACACACACACACACATATATATATATATATATATATATATATATATATATATATATATATATATATATATATATATATATATATATATATATATATTCCATGAAATCATTTTTCCTTTGAAGATAAATAATTTTTCAAAGTAAAGATAGAAGAAATCTTGCCTCGATCTCTAATCCCAAAAAGTATGATCCGGTGCTCGTCTCGAGTATCTATAGAAACGAAAAGGATCACCATCTGACTATATTCCACTTAACCACTTAACCCCTAGATATATATATATATATATATATATATATATATATATATATATATATACTAACACCCTTGACACATATCTATGTTTAACATATCATTATTGATCCAAAAGTTCCAAGAACTTATCCACTTTTAAACTCCATCAAAGTTTCAGTGTTTTTCACCATTTCCTTAACAACCACTCTCGACTTTAAAATTTCTCATAAATTATCAATTTCGAATTTTGACACAAGGTCAGTGGGGTTTACCTCTCTATTAACCCTACTATATTGTCCCAAAAATTTATAATATTTAAAAATGTTTAAGTATGGTAATTATAGCCTCAAAGTTGACACAATTATGTTTTCTCGGTTTTTGAACGTCTTTCACTAAAATTCACCTTTCTCCTAAACCGTTCATCAGATTTTGACGTACTTTATATGAAAACGATCTATGAACTAAGATCTATCATCTCATGATCAGTTGACACACCCTACTGACCCTTACCAGTTCGTGACCTCTGCCCAAATACAAGGTAGTTTTAGTTTTAATGAAAATCGAATATTATAATGGCTTCTTAACAATTCCCAAATCATCACTCCTCCCAATCCATCATCCAACACATATATTATTCCCTACACCATGTGGTTATCATACCAGCCATGGTTACAAGTACAACTCACTTCCATACTCAATCAAATCACTTATAAACACAAATATCATCATGATTTCATACTTTACACTAACTTAATTCAAAAATCAACCATAAACTCAAGATTCAAGCTAGGGTTTCAAGTGATATACCTTCCTTGGAATGAGTAAAAGCCTTAATACACCTTGTATAACCTTTATACCACCTTAGTACAGCTTAGATCCTCCAAAGAAATCAAGAAAACAAAGTTAGTTTCTAAGGGCTACTATTCATCAATCACTTTGTAAAAGTAATAGAAAATCGAAAAATAAGAGTTTGGCTCTCAAATTTTTACCACATCTTGGCCTCTTCATAAGCTTTGATTTGAGCTATAGATCACCAAAAACAAAGCTTCCTAGCTTTGTTTTTGATCCCGTTTTCCCACTGGACAGAAACTGGACAGATTTGTTTCCCCAACTTTGAGCATGGATTTGACTAGGCTATACTACTTCGTTGGCCATGAAATTTTGAAGTAACCTTAAAAATGGAGTGGAGAAGTTATGGTTAAAATTTGGTGATTTTATCATGGATAGAAATGGAGATATGAATTTTTCTTTCATTGTTGGTCCTGCTGGGCAGTTTAGAAGAAAATGAGATGGAGAGCTTTTTGCTTTCTTTCTTTCACTAGTTCAACCAACTTTTGATCAAATAATGTTGATAAGATCAGATGGGGTGGCTGAGTATGATCCTTGGAGCTTGTGCAAAGTGTATCCAAGAAGTTTGATAGATATTTGTTTGGTTTTTGGTTTGTTTTTACCACCTTATCCTTGCCTTTTCATAATTCTTCCACTCTTGTCCTTGCCCCTTGGCTTTCACCATAAACCACTTAATTAAATCAATAAATCAACTCCTTGTTTAGTATTGGGCTGAAGTTTGGGCTTTCCCCATGTTTAGTGATCTATTGTTTGGGCCTCTTTCCAAGGTTCTCTAGTCATTGGATTTATCGAATGATTTCAGTGATCGTCTTAGTGATTTCTCTCTTGTAAATCTCTTGGATATATATTATCTTTCCCACATCATATATTAGTATGTTAGCGTGGTTCTAATCCTCAAGTAAATATTAAATCCATTATCCTTGGTATATTCTCTTTATCTCAAAATTTGCTCTCCCGGTTTCTCAAGCGTTCTCAAACTCGTTTAGCAATATAAATTCCCTTGGCATTTCCTTGACTTGATCACTCCTTGGTTTATCCTAATTCCACTATTTCCTCAAGATATAAACCCTTTAACATTTCTATACTCCTTAATATCACATTCAATAGAGTCTCAATAGAAATCGAAAATCCTTAAAGTCCATACTCAGAAATTTCTGAAATCCATTATCATTTTGAGTCACTCATTTTCATAGTACAACACTAATATAGTTTCTGATTATTCATTTTATGTATTAATTATAGGGTACCTACATACTATTTCCTTAAATCCTCAAAATCACTATTTATTTAGGTACTGTAGCATTGCAAAAGTTAGGGTTATTACAATATATTTTTGTGAAGTTAAAGTATGTGTGAAATCATGTTTATGTGATTATATGATGATTTGCAAGTGCCGTATGTGCTCATATATTTTTATTTGTATTTTTGAGCATTTAAAACTATTTTAAACATGCATTTCTAACCTTCTGAGAATTTTATAAAATCATTGGAGTCGTTAAAAATCACGAAATCTTTTCTAATATTACATTTGCATATTCTCAGTCATTAAATATTTTAAAATGATTTTTAGGAATTGTTTTGTAGATTTAAACTTGTAAAATTCGTATCTAATTGATTTTTGATCTTATAATTATTTTAAAAATATGGGGGAGAAGGTAATTTTATGATCTTTATTTTAAAATCATGAAAACCATTTTTAAGCATTTTTCAGGTTCAATTATTATTTACCCAAAAGTTAGTTAAAAAAAGAAAGAAAAACAAAACAAAAACAAAAAATTTTGTTTTTAAAATAAAACCCACACCCCCGTTGTTTCCAGAAGAGCCGAGACACCTCCCCCTTTCTTTTCTCTCCACCGCCACCTATCTATTTCTCTCTAATCTCTCTCCCTTGTTTCTTTGACCAGCTACATGCAAGCCTTTATCCTTCTGGATTTGCAATAAGTTTTGTGTTAAAACCTTGCCCATGACCTTTAGTTTCTATCAACCCAACTTGTTTTTAGTGATTGTGAAGTGGGTTGTGTATATTTGTGTATATATATGTATGTATAGCTCGATTCCTTGCATGCAAGATCTTAGAAGGTTTGATGTTCATTTTTATGGACGGTATCATGCTTATGGAGGTTGAAAACGAAGCTTTGAGGCGGTTGAAGGGTGAAGAACCCATTTTTGGTCTTCTCCGGTGAATTGCCGCCGCCGATGGTGAGCTCTGGTGAGCCGACGGTGTGTATTGTGTTGATTTTGAATTCTTGATGTTGGTTATAACTACCTTATATGCTAATTGTTGGTTTGAATTAAGTGTATGTGTTGTTTTGTGATTTTAGTTTAAAATTTTCGAATTGTTAGTTATAAAAAAAAACTTGGTATATAAATTGTTGATTGTTGACTAGCATGATTTAATAAATTAGGTGTTGTTAATTGATATGTTCTGATGATTGTGAGTTACTCCCTCTGTTCCTTTTTATCTTTCCTCTTTTGATTTTGAACACTGTTCATTATAAGCAGTTGACTATTAATTTACGCATAATTTGTAAAATAAAATATAGTCATGAGTGATCTTGTTGGATTCGTATTTATGAGTACTTTAATACAGTGAAGTTTTTATATTTATTATTAATACGAAATTGAAGATATTAACGATTAAAAGTGTGCATTGGCAAACGTGTACAAGGGAAAGAGGAAACTTATTATGAGACGGAGGGAGTAGTAGTTAGTAAGGTTCTGAAATTTCAAGTTTTGGTGTATACGATTTAAATCTTGAAAATGGTTAATGCATGTGAAAGTATTAATTGGATATTTTACATGGTCTGAATTCTTATAAATTCAATATTAAATTCGTTATATGTTCAAATTGAGTGATTTCGGACTTTTTGGAAAGGGTTTTGAATTCCCTACAACTTCTATTCTTTAAGTTTTCTGAAATTCTGCTTGTAAGATTATCAAAATCAGATGTTTGTAAATCTGGTGTATTAATTTGTGTTTGTACATTCTAACTTCATAAATTCATAGTAAATTGACCGTTTATGCTACAAATACGAGTCATACCAATATGAAAAGCTAATCTCAAGCTCTACAAATATTGTTTATCTTCCATTATTAGATTCTGTGATTTAAGGTTCTCAAATTTTGAATTACTTGTGAGATCAGAGCTGTGTCTACTTATGCAGTCTGCTTGTGTGGATGTTTCTGAACTCATTACTTGGTCATTTTTAATGAGCATTACCATTCTGGAAAGGTCTCGAAATTTCCTATAACTTTTATGTTTTACACTTTTTCATTTGAGTCCATCTTTATACCGAAACTTTCTATTCTTTGGACTGATCAAGTCTGAGTTTTATTGTTTTAGTTAGAATTTGTATGTGGTAATTAGAAGCATATTGACCTATACGTGGATAGTATAAAATAAGTGGTATGTGTAAAGTGAAGTTAGTAGTTGGTTTAAAATGGATGGTTGTGATGGTATCGAACCATTGTTGCCTTAAGTGGCTATTTGAGTCTATTTGAGTCTGTTATCATCCGACGGGCTAGTTCACTTTGCAAAGAGGATGCTGCCCGATTTTTGTTAGAATTATATTCTTAAATTATATAGTATTATAATATAAACTACTTGTAAATCAAGTTTACACTATATGTTAAGTGCTTAGATGATTTGCATGATCAATATATGCTATGTATTATGTTGTAAAGTGTTTATTTGAATATACTAGACTTTCTAGGTATAACCATTATGTGTTATATGTGTTAAGTAATAAAGTTATAGGATTCTTTGGGTAGAATAGAGTTAGATGATTAAGGGTATAAGTATACTGAAGTATTACTTTTCCTTTATATAGGTACCAGTAGGAGGCAGGTGAGAGCCAGTACGGGCGTAATTTGAATCTTAGAAGTGAGATGTTATCAGAGTTAACAAGCATTTTGGTTGATGCATTATGGAAGCAAGATAGATGTATAGTCGATTAGAGATCAACGTACCGAGAAGTAGAAACTGACATAGAGAGAGTAACGAATCAAGGTGTTGGAATTAGGATTACGTAAATCGAGGCAAGTATTTCTATCCTTCATTTATTGTTCAAGTGAAGCATATCTGCTCCTGTTATTTATCATACGTTTTATTCAAATCAACGTGCAAGTAATATGTACCTTCTTATATCATACCAATGAACTATCTTGTTACCTATCTTTTGATATTTATATATTGATTGTTATACACCCTATCATTACCTTTTTTTAACATTGAACTTTGATTCTCTAATTTATCCCCTGCTTTAAAGTTAGACCTTTGTTATGTCTATCATTTTATACCCTATGAACCCAATTGGACTATTCAGATCTTAAATGCGATTTCTAAAACTTAATGCATGTTTTATAATTTATTGACTGATAACCCTTCTTCTAATCATCAAATCATGTTTTATTAACCCATGCATTACTTAACCATGTTTTCTCAACTTCTATCTTACCGATCATTATTTTAAAGAACCAAGCTTTACTGAACCCATGTTCTAAAGAACCAGGTTTTGACAGACCATGTCTTAAAGAATCATATACTATTGAAATTGGCTTTCAATGAACCTTACCTGGACAAAACCTTGTTTTAAGAAACTAAATACTATTAAAGCCTATTTTCAACTCGAAATCAAATGAACCTTGATTTAGAAAAGTGAACCTATCTAGCCATACTCTGTTTAGCAATGATTTCATCTATGCAAGACCTTTAGCTTCATAAACTGATTTATTACCCTGCTTTAATGTTTTCAAAACTTGATTACAATCATTATTGTTCTTGAATCTTATAACTTGATCAGTTGCCTTTAAACTAGTCATGATTTATATCTTTGACCTTTAACTTGAATTTACCTCCTTGATTCCCTGATCAAAGCCTTGATTTCATTTGAGTCTATATCTTCTTGATTCAGACTTGTACCATATGCCTTGATGTTAGTAAACTTGGTCAAACCCTTTGACTTTTATCATTGCAAATCAAATTGAAATGTTTTCTTAAAATTCTTTGAAGTTACTTAGGCTGGGCTGATCTGTTATCAGTGAGTCGAAGGTACTTCAGGGTAAAAGTTTTTGAAAGGATTTGAGTATTAAAATGTTTTCTAGATTTTAAAAAGTTTTCAAAAGTGTTTTCAGAATGAGATTTTATAAAAGTGTTAGGAATGCCGTCAAAAATGTTTTTATATACGGATATCGACAATTGGAGAGATGGGGCGAACGGGTAATGCTGGTTCTGTCTGGTTGTGCGTATTACAGTGTAGTTCTGGTCTGTCCAGTTCAACACTTTTTATTTATAGGTCAATGTGTTGCCTCTTGGGAACCCAAGCAATCCTAATGAGAGGATTGATACCCAGAGGGACTTTGTGTCCGATATGAGGGGACTTTATGGGCTGATCACCCATTCTGTATTGTAGTAGGGATATAAAACCTCCATTCAGTTTTATTAAAGCTAGTGACGATTACTTTTACTTTACTGCAAAATGAAATTGGTTTACTATTCGAAATGTTAATTGCTTTACACAGCTTTGAACTATCAATTGCTATTCTGTTTATCAAATTATGCCCTATCATTATCAAATGTTAGGATTGCTTTTACTATTTTCAACATATCTATTTCTATCTTGTTATCAATTGATCCCCTGTCATATTCAGGTATCAGAATCAGTTATGTTTTGAAGTATGAAAAGTCTAATCCTTTGTTGGAAATTGAATTACTCCCTTCATTTAAATTGATCATTGATATTGTTCATCAATGAATTATCGACATATTGATTATTTCACTATATTATTAACTTGCTTATCATTTTTCGCTCATTCTTGCTTTATTTTCCCTCCCCTTTCAGTTAAGGATTATGGATTGACTACCTACGAAAGATGTGACAGCCCCAAATCCGGGGTCATAAATCTGGGCCATCACGGACCAATTTCCATTCAATATCAATATCCCTTGGGTCTTTTTTTTTACAATTAATACTTATGCCATTGACCCCGCAATAATAAACACACACACACCAGTCATATGCTCAGAGAACAACATTCACCATAATAAAGTTAGGAGTTGAACAGTTATTACAAACCAGGATCATACTTAAGTACATTGTTGAATAACACTTCGACATGAAGCGTTCCAACAATCAAAAGTTTATTACATTCTTACACCCTTAATTGTACATAAGCTCTCAGAACCCGTCTGCCTCTACGCTACCTCAGGAATCGATGCTAGCGTGCTCTCAGAAGGTCGCCTTCCACCTACCCTCTTGTGGGGTGTTCTGCATAGAATCGGCATACCTAGCTGTATATAGATAAGTAGCAAGAGTGAGCTAAAATAGCTCAGCAAGATAATTTCTATCTACTAACATCAAAGGAAGATAAACCGTTATATATATATATAATAGACAAAAGCAAACTTCAGTTATTATGGAAGAATTTTATTTCCATTCAATATGTATATACACTTTCCAATTATCCTTGTACGTAAGAAATATATAGTATCATTCCATCAATCTCGCTTCTAACATCATATAATATCAGTTCCTCTTCTTGAATGCTATAACCATCAATATACCATTTCAGTGTAATCTTTCAAGATAATATAAAAACTTGAACAAATCTCTCGCTATAATCTTCTCATTTCCTTCTTATGCAACAATCATATAAATTAATATAAAATCAGTTTCTCTTCGTTTGTAACAATAATTCCATCATTTCATATCACTTTTCTGTTTTCAGTTATAGAAATCTGAAAACCATTTTCAATTCTTTCTTTCAAGTTTTGGGGATATCTGCTGGCGCCAGATACGTAGGACGATGATCAGTCGCCTGACCGTATCCGCTCTCTGTTTACTACTAGTAGAAGGGATGATCCCTACCTGGTAATCAACCCTGGAGGAAGGCTACCTGCTACATCCTCCCTTGGCATCTTCGTGCCGTAAGAAAATATTGAATGCTGGACTGTGCCACTCCCACACAGCCTCTTACGCTTACTGTTGCAATCCCCCTTTTTCAAATCATTTTACCATTATCAAATACCATTTCACATTTTTCCACTTTTCCGTTTCCATTCGCATTTCCATTCACATATATCATTTCCATTTCCATTTATCATCACTTTTAAAATATTTATGTCATAATACTTTGATTATGATTCAGACATCTCTTCTATATTCAATGAAGTCAAATATGTTTTTGTATACACAAAGTATTCCATTTATTTTAGAAGTATTAAATAATACTCAATAATATCTGTCACAATATTTAGAAAGAATATTTTTAACATAGTATTATAAATCATATAACCCTAGATAACAACTGATACCATTCCTTTATATAACTCTAGATAACAACTGATACCATTCCTTTATATAACTCTAGATAACAACTGATACCATTCCTTTATATAACTCTAGATAACAACTGATACCATTCCTTTATATTCCTTTAATCATATGGCATGTTCACTTCATGCATAATCATCTCTATATATATCCATATCCATCTCATACTCATATCCATATCCATATTCATATCATACTCATATATCTCTCCTTTTAATATCGATAATCAAGGAAAACAAATTCTTAACAATATAGGAACAATAGCATCATATATATATTTCATGAAATCAAGTTTCTTTGAAGATAAATAATTTCCAAGTAGGGATAGAAAAGATCTTGCCTCGGTTTCGGTATCCTGACGGTATGGCTCGTGGCTCTTCCGGAGTTTCTATAAACACAAAAGGACCGTCGTTAGAATACCACATCTCTTACTCACTACACTCTTGTATAACATTACCCTTGACACTTTAATATATGGTTAACGTATCACTATTACCCCAAAGGTTCAAGAACTTAACCATTTACAAGCTCAATCGAAGTTTCAGTGGTTTTTCACCATTTCTCCTAACGACCACACTTAACTGTAAAAATCCCCATAAATTATAGATTTCGACTTTTACTACAAGGTCAACTGGTAATGTCTCTTTGACTACCCTACCATATTATCCCAAAGTTTCATAATTTTTAAAAATGTCTAAGTAGGTTGATCATAGCCTCAAAGTTGATACAATTACGGTTTCTCGGTTTTCGAACACCTTTCACTAAAACTGACTTTTCTCCTAAACCGTTCATCAGATTTTAACACACCTTATATCGAAACGATCTATGAACCAAGCTCTATCTCATCATGGTCAATTGGTGTTCTACACAGGAACCTACCGTATGCCTCTGTTGTTCCAAAACAGGGCAGTTTCTTGGTTTAACTTAAATTCACTAATTCCTCAATATATAATCCCTTTAATATTTCTATACTCCTTAATATCCAATAAAAGCTCTTTAGAAGTCAAAATCCTCAAAAATCCATATTTAGGAATTTCTGAAATCCCTCGTCATTTCGAGTCACTTAATTTCAATATACAACACTAATATGGTTTCTGTTCATTCCTCTCATGTTTCCATTATAGAGTACTTACCTACCATTTCTCTAAATCCCCAAAGTTTACTATTCATGTGATCACTGTAGCACTGCTAAAGTTAGGGTTATTACAAAAGACAATTCGATTGAGAGTGATGAGGTGTTCTCTAAAGAATAGATTACAGAGTCAACATGGATCGCGCTTCAGATAAGAAGGTATAGTAGTTATAATAGTTGTTGTAATTTAGTTTCTTTTTTCATACTATAACCTGAGATCGATCCTTATTGAGGGGTCGTCTGTATAATTAAGTTATACTTAATTGTATTGGTTATGGCACCAAATCCTGACCCCGGATTTGGGGGCGTCATAGAACCTCTAATGGGTTGGTGCTTATCACTATGCCAAGCCCTTCTAACATAGTCATAAGGTCTTGGACCTGGTCTAGGCATCTTCTTTTATTGAAACTAATAGATTTTTGGGATTTAAGGTTTCAAAATCGATTTGGGGGTTTCTATTTTTGGGCACAAAGGATGTTTTCAATGGTAAAAACTCATGAATCGAGACAAATAGATTATTTGTTTACGAATCGAGAAGAAAAAATAGAGGCATGGGTTGGGTTTGGCAGGATGACAGCGTCGGAGATACAAGTTACGGTGAATCATCTATATCTGGGAACAGATAGAGAGAGAGAGAGAGAGAGAGAGAGAGAGAGAGAGAAGAGTCTACAAAGATTATTTAATGTCTTTGTTATTCACTGAAATTGGGGGCAAACAATGTTTATGTGTTTGTGCGGCTGAGAAGATAGAGGGGAGGCGTAGAAGATAGAGGGGGAAATGAAATTTTGGCGAGGGAAATGAAACTTTGATTTGGGGGAAGTGAAATTTTAGTAAAGGGGGAAGTGAAATGAAGGGGGGGAATTAAATATTAACAAGCGGCAATATGAATTAAATGAAGGGTGGGAAGTGAAATTTGAGATTATGGATCATGAAATTTTAAGAAATTTTAGAACTTTGATTCGAAACAAAACAAAATTTCTCAAATTTTCGGAATATTATTATATTAGATACTCATTTTAGTGTTGGGAAAATTTTTTAGAATATTATTATAAACGTAGTAAAAGTGCTACTTCCTGTAACGACACACGATCCAGATTCACTGAATAATTTTTTTGAATGATTTCTTCGACGATCAAACTGTACGAAAGTTAATAAACACTCATTTTAGTGTTGTGAAAAAATAATTTTAAAATAAAAAGGTCGGGTTGTATGAGATTTTAACAAAACGTAGTAAAAATGCTACTTCCTGTAATTAGTATATAATATCATCCGTACGGTTTGATTGTCCAAAAAAAATTTAAAAAAATATTATTCGAAATTTATACTAATTTGACCAAGGAGTACTTTGTTAGCTGACCATTAAAATATCATACAAGAATGATTCTTTTTTTCTAATTTTTTGTACACATCACTAAAATCAGTATATAACATCATTCGTATGGTTGGATCGTCGGAAAAAAAATTAAAAAAATAGATCATGTTCAATCGGTACGACACTAGTTAGAGGGAGTCGTACTTTTTGCGGATTTATATTATAAACACATACAAGAATGATTTCTTTTTTCTAACTTTTTGTATACATTACTAAAATTAGTATATAACATCATCCATACGGTTGGATTGTCCAAAAAAAATTTAAAAAAAATATTATTCGAAAATTATACTGGTTTGACTAAGGAGTACTTTGATAGTTGACCATTAAAATATCATACAAGAATGATTCGTTTTTTTTCTAACTTTTTGTACACATCACTAAAATTAGTATATAACATCATTCGTATGGTTGGATGGTGGAAAAAAAATTTAAAAAATATATCATGTTCAATCGGTACGACACTGGTTAGAGGGAGTAGTACTATTGGCGGATTTATATTATGAACACATACAAGAATGATTTTTTTTTCTAACTTTTTGTACACATCACAAAAATTAGTATATAACATCATCCGTATGGTTGGATCTTCCAAAAAAAATTTAAAAAAAATATTATTCGAAAATTATACTAGTTTGACCAAGGAATACTTTGATAGTTGACCATTAAAATATCATACAAGAATGACTCATTTTTTTCTAATTTTTTGTACACATCACTAAACTCAGTATATAACATCATTCGTACGGTTGGAAAGTTGAAAAAAAAAATTAAAAATAGATCAAGTTCAATCGGTACGACACTAGTTAGAAGTAGTAGAACCTTTGGCGGATTTATAGTATAAACACATACAAGAATGATTTCTTTTTCTAAATTTTTGTACACATCACTAAAATTAGTATATAACATCATACGCACGGTTGGATCGTCCAAAAAAATTTTAAAAATTATTATTCTGAAATTATACTAGTTTGACCAAGGAGTACTTTGATAGTTGGTCATTAAAATATCATACAAGAATGACTCATTTTTTTCTAAATTTGTTACACATCACTAAAATCAGAATATAATGTCATTTTTACGGTTGGATCATCGAAAAAAAATTAAAAAAAATAGCTCATGTTCAATCGGTACGACACTAGTTAGAGGGAGTCGTACTTTTTGCGGATTTATATTATAAACACATACAAAAATGATTTGTTTTTTCTAACTTTTGTACACATCACTAAAATTATTATATAACATCATCCGTATGGTTGGAATGTCAAAAAAATTATAAAAAAAATATTTTTTGAAAATTATACTAGTTTGACCAAGGAGTACTTTGATAGTTGACCATTAAAATATCATACAACAATGATTCGTTTTTTTCTAAATTTTTATACACATCACGAAAATCAGTATATAACATCATTCGTACGGTTGCATCATCGAAAAAAATTAAAAAAAAATAAATCATGTTCAATCGGTACGATACTAGTTAGAAGGAGTAGTACTTTTGGCGGATTTATATTATAAACACATACAAGAATGATTTCGTTTTTCTAAATTTTTGTAAACATCACTAAAATTAGTATATAACATCATCCGTATGGTTAGATTGTCCAAAAAAATTTTAAAAAAAAATATTATTCGAAAATTATACTAGTTTGACCAAGGAGTACTTTGATAGTTGACCATTAAAATATCATACAAGAATGATTCGTTTTTTTCTAATTTTTTGTACACATCACTAAAATCAGTATATAACATCATTCGTACGGTTGGATCGTCGAAAAAAAAATTAAAAAATAGATCATGTTCAATCGGTACGACACTAGTTAGAGGGAATAGTACTTTTGGCGGATTTATATTATAAACACGTACAAGAATGATTTTTTTTTTTTTGGGTGAAGGCCCAGAATACCCACAAATTAAATACTCATAACCAAAATATCCACCGTCAGTTTAGGCGGCCCTAAATACCCACGGGACGCTACTGGTGAAGGAGTGACATGGAGACACGTGATTGGTGAAGGAGTAATATGGAGATACGCTAGTGGTAATGGAGCAACAGGCATACACGTGACTGGAAGGCGTCCACTGTAGCTTGAGATACGCATCTGCAAAATGCGCATCTCCAGATACGCATTTTCCAGATGCGTATCCGCCATCTTCTCCAAAGTCACGCTCTGGCGATTCTCCGACGATTTTTGACCAAATCAAGCCGGAGATCTGTTCGTTCGATTCCGAGACTGTCCGTGTATGTTCTATACACCGTTGGAATCGTCTTTCGACGATCTACACAACCATATCCATTTCAAACCATTTCATTCCCCGGATTACAAACACCCAAATCGAACCCAACCTCTCTCCATCATTTTTTCGCCTACTTCGTACAAGCCCCTACGGGGCCAGATTCCATAAACTCAGTTGGGAAAATCGAAGAGCAAGCAGTGGTGATCGTTTTGGTATAATCAGAAGCGTTGGAGGTGGCCGGATGTGACATAGACAGGCGGAGAAAGGCGGAGAGATTCGGAGAGATTCCGAGTGAACAAGAGAGATGTGACGAGAGAGACGTACAGTGGTTGCTACAGTGCATGGGACACGCTACACGTAGTAGCGTGTGGCGTGGGTAGTGAGGGCCAACTGTTCCGAAAAATAGTATTTTGGCCATGGGTACCTCAATTTGAGGTATTACGATCATTTTTTCTTTTTTATTTTAACTTTTTGTACACATCACTAAAATTAGTATATAACATCATCCATACGGTTGGATCTTCCAAAAAAATTTTAAAAAAAAATATTCGAAAATTATACTAGTTTGTCCAAGGAGTACTTTGATAGTTGACCAGTAAAATATCATATAAGAATGATTCATTTTTTTTCTAATTTTTTGTACACATCACTAAACTCAGTATATAACATCATTCGTACGGTTGGATCATCGAAAAAAATTTTAAAAAAATAGATCAAGTTTAATCGGTACGACACTAGTTAGAAGGAGTAGTACCTTTGGCGGATTTATATTATAAAGACATACAAGAATGATTTCTTTTTCTAACTTTTTGTACACATCACTAAAATTAGTACATAATATCATCTGCATGGTTGGATCGTCCAAAAAAATTTTAAAAAAATTATTTTTCGAAAATTATACTAGTTTGACCAAGGAGTACTTTGATAGTTGACCATTAAAATATCATACAAGAATGATTTGTTTTTATCTAATTCTTTGTACACATCACTAAAATCAGTATATAACATAATTCCTACGGTTGGATCGTCGAAAAAAAATAAAAAAAAATAGATCATGTGCAATCGGTACTACACTAGTTAGAGGGAGTAGTACTTTTGGCGGATTATTATTATAAACACGTACAAGAATGATTTGTTTTTTACTAATTTGTTGTACACATCATTAAAATCAATATATAACATCATCCGTACGATTGGATCGTCCAAAAAAATTTAAAAAATATTATTTGAAAATTATACTAGTTTGACCAAGCAATACTTTGATAGTTGACCACTAAAATATCATACAAGAACATTAAACAACGGTTTTTTTTATGAAAAATTGTTGTTGTGCTAAATATAGCACAACATCTTTTATAAGAAAATCGTTGTCTGATTACTTTCATTATTTCCCACCAAATTCAATTCAAATTATTTCATTATTCCCACCAAATATTTCATTGTTTCCCACCAAATTCTATTCATTTTTTTTGTAGCTCAGACAACGGTTTCATCAAAACACGATTTAACAACGGTTAATTATTCCGTTGTGTGAATTGTAATAACACAATGGTATATGAAAACAGTTGTGTAAATCATACAACGGTTTATAAACTTTGTCTCATTCCCACCAAACAGAAGAATATTAAGCTAACCCAAACATCCATATCGAAGCAATGTACCATGGTCAAAGAACTACAAACCAAGAAAACTATAGTTAATCGCAGTGAAGAAGGATCTAGCAACGAAAAACAACATACATCGATAGGTGAGATTGAAGTCACTCCATTAGCCACTCACTCAACCTTACCACGACACCTTGAATTATCGATTTTTAATGGATATGATCCAGTAGGATGACTGGACCGTGCAGAACGGTACTTTGATCTTCAGCAAATCAAGGAATCACAGAAGGTTCTGATGGCTTCGTTTGGCTTAGAAGGGTCTGCTCTTCACTGGATAAGATAGTTACCGCAAAAATCACCAGACGTGAATTGGGAGAGTCTTGATGCTAAAATGAACAAAAGATATGATGGACGAAATGCAGGTAA
This sequence comes from Kitagawia praeruptora, assembly GCA_037693485.1. NCBI lineage: Eukaryota > Viridiplantae > Streptophyta > Magnoliopsida > Apiales > Apiaceae > Kitagawia > Kitagawia praeruptora. Next base: position 33,196,983 of record CM075346.1, on the reverse strand, counting down.
TGAATTCGAGAGACTATGCTCAGTAAGCCACACAACTTCTATTGATCACATTGATGAATTCATTGAAATGGTGACTCATGTGCCTAGATTGACCAACGACCACTACCTGGGGTATTTTATGCATGACCTTCAACCTAGGATTCGGGCACGTCTTCGTACACTTGCACCCTCCACACTTACGGAGGCTATGGACATGGCACATTGTGTTGAGGAATAGATCTCATTAGTTGCGCCTGCTCGCACTAAATTTAAAGCTCAAGCACCGTTCGAAAACAAATCAATAATCCTCTCACGACCTTCATATATCCCATAGGATCGTTGGACTTTAAAAACACCTCATTCAGATGATAGGACTACTGCAATTCGTTCTAAATCAGCCCCCACAAAGTATGTACCTCCAGGATTGAGGCAAAATAGCCAAGCAAAAATGACAACACAACCAGCAACTCGGACTTGACCTATTCATCTTCTATCAGACCAAGAATTCTAGGATTTAAGGAGTAGAGGCTTGGTTTTTGTTGCAAATAATCATATCATCCACTCCATGAATGTCCACAAAAAGAGTTGCGCGCGATTATTGGTGGCGATAAAGAGGAGATTGGTATAGAGGACTTTGATGCTCTTGAGGAAGACTATGATGCTTTACCTTCAGAAACACAGATGGATGGTCACTTAACGTAACTAGAACTACCCTTATATTCCATTGGAGGCATTACATTACCTCAAACTATGAAACTCCGAGGCAAGCTTGAAGATGAAAACATAGTGATACTTATTGACAGTGGGGCGTCGCATAATTTTTTGTCAAGCAAGTTAGTGCAATAAATGGGCCTACAGGTCTTACAAAGCCATAATTTTCAAGTGTGTTTAGGTGATGGCAGCAAGTCACCGACTTTAGGCATATGTAGAGGGGTCTCTATGATGGTAGGCACGTTTCTATGTTTTTCCCTTGGGAGGTGTTGACGCAAGCTTAGGAGTGGCATGGTTACAAACTCTAGGGGAAGCTCAAGTCAACTGGTCAATATTAAGGATGTCATTCACACTTCATGGCCATAAGCACACCCTTCTTTGTGACATTTCGTTGCACCGGACACTGGTAAGTCTGCGTTCTTCATTCCGCACCACAAATATCGATTATTGTGCATTATTGTTTGAAGGGGAAATGGTAGAAAAGGTGCAGGAAGATCCTTCCTTAATACCTGAAATGGCACATAACATAGAGGCTCTCCAACAAAAGTTCTCTTCCATTTTTTCTGAGACTACAAGTACGCCCCCTTCATGAACTTCAGATCACCACATTCCTTTATAGCCTAACACTAGCCCAGTTTCTGTACGACCATATTGTTATGGGCATATTCAAAAGGATGAAATTGAGAGGCTGGTTGCTGAAATGCTCACAACTTGAATTATAGGCCCGAGTTTGAGTCCTTTCTCTAGTCCAATTTTGTTGGTATGCAAGAAAGATGGTAGTTGGCATTTTTGTGTGGACTACTGCGAATTAAATAGAGTGACAATCCCGGATAAACTTCCAATACCTCTATTCAGGAACTTTTGGATGAATTATTGGGTGCCACTTATTTTACAAAATTGGATCTTCGATCAGGATACCATCAAATTCGTGTCAATCTAGAAGATTTTCACAAAACTGCCTTTCGTACTCATGATGGTCACAACGAATTTCTGGTTATGCCTTTCAGCTTGACGAACACCCCAGCTACTTTTAAGCTACTATGAACGAGATTTTTTAACCTTATTTGCGTCAATTTGTATTGGTTTTTTTGATGATATTCTCATCTACAGCCCCACTTGGCAGTCCCATGTAGAACATCTCAATGTTATTTTGTCAGTTCTTGGAGCTAATTCATTCATAGTGAATCTAAAAAAAATGTTAATTTGGAAAATGGAGGATTAAATATATGGCCCATCTTATTTCCATGAATGATGTTGCTATGGACCCTTCGAAAGTTGTAGTACTTCTTCGTTAGGCTACTCCCAAGTCAATTAAAGTTGTTAGAGGATTACTTGGTCTAACGGGCTACTACCGTCGCTTTATTCGAAATTATGGTAAGATTGCACAACCATTAATTGCCCTTCTGAAGAAAGATTCTATATCGTCTTTCCGTTGGACACCTGAAGTAGAGACTTCATTTTGAGAGCTCCAACAAGCATTGGTTACTACTCTTGTTGTTATGATGCCCGACTTTTCACAAACTTTTGTCATTGAATGTGATGCCTCTGGATCTGGTTTGGGAGCAATTTTAATGCAGAATAATCAATTAATTGCATATTTCAGTAAAGGACTCTCAACTCAAAAAAGGAGCTTGTCCACATATGAAAAAGAACTTATGCCTTGGCACTAGCAATCTAACATTAACGTCCTTATTTGCTTGGACGAAGGTTTGTAGTGCGAATCGATCATAGGAGCTTAAGGCGTCTGCTTCATCAGAAAATAGAAACTCCGGCTCAACAACTTTGGGTTGGCAAGCTTCTAGGTTACGATTTTGTGGTTAAGTATAAAGTAGGATCTACTAATGCTGTTGTAGACTCTTTATCTCGACAAAATGAAGAAACCACCTTGATGGCCCTTCTACTCCTCAATGCCTTGACGTAGAATCACTACAAAAAGAAGTACATGCAGATCTCAACTTAAAACCCATTGTGGAGGCATTAAAAGATGATCCAAAAGCACATCCACCTTATACCCTTATTGGCGGGAGATTATACTATAAGGGACGTTCGGTATTCCCCTCTTCATCTTCTTGGATTCCATTCTTACTAGAAGAATTTCACTCAACTCCATCAGGTGGACATTCTGGTGCATTATGAACATATCATCGTCTTACATCTTCCTTGTATTGGCAGCATATGTTTAAGTCTGTGAAAGAATTTGTAACAATAATTTGTTAGAGTGAAGACGGAATGACACACATAAACAAGAGATATTTCCTCTTGTCCTAGACTTTATTGATGATTTTCTGAATGCCTTCAAGGCTAGTACAATTGATTCTTGAATAGAATCATGGCAAGTTTATGAAGCCTCCATCATGGCAATGGATACTAGTACAATGCTACCGGATCAAGCAAAAAATTATGATACCTTGAAAGCTAAAATCCTGAAAAATATGCTTAAATTTACTTTTGTGTATTTGACTTGCAAAATATTTTGTATCTTTAGTATTTTGTGAACTTTTGTGCAAAATATTATTATGATACAATGTTGGTATCTTGTGTTGCAAAATATATTTTTTTGCTATGCAGTGTTGCTGCATTTATATATCTAATTCTACAATGATTACATTTTAGAGTTCGTACCTATTAAAATGGGAGTCTCTGTTTCAGACCACAAATATTAATATCCCTAGTTGGCTAACCAATATACTTTTGTTTAATAGCATTACAATTATAAAAAGCACACCACACTACAAATATTAAAAATGAAATCACATCACATATATAAAAAGAAAATTATGTCACAGTTGAAATGAAAATTACAACATAAATATATAAGCAAACCACACTACAAATATTAAAAATGAAATTAAATAAAAACGAAAGCTTAATTCATATCACTATCATGGATCTCCCAAAGATACTCTATGAGATCATTTTGCAATTGAATATGAGCTCGTTTGTCTCAAATGTTTAATTTGATGAACCTGTAAAAATTCTCTTAGAGTATTCGGATGACTACGAATCGGAGTAACAATTGGTATTTGAGCATCCATATCAAAGTGTTCATCTTCGATAGATAATTCCCTTTCATCTTCAATGATCATGTTGTGTAGGATTATACAAGATGTCATAATATATTTCATTGTTTCGGCATCCCAAAATCTTGATGGACCCTGAATCATTACAAATCGAGATTACAAAACTCTAAATGCTCTTTCCACATCTTTTTTAACAAATTCTTGTGCCATTGCAAAATACTTTCTTTTGTTACCTTGTGGCTTTGGAATAGTTTTTACAAATGTTGCCCAAGATGGATATATTCCATTAGCAAGATAATAACCCATGTTATATTCTTTCTCGTTGATAGTATACTTCACTTCAGGTCCACGGCCTTCTGCCAAATCTTCAAATAGATGAGATCGAACTAAGACATTGATGTCATTTAATGATCCCGATAGCCTAAAAAAAGAATGCCAAATCCATAAGTCTTTTGAAGCTATGGCTTCTAATATTATAGTTGGTTCACGAACATGACCTATATACAAACCTTGCCAAGCAGTTGGATATTTTTTCTATTTACAGTGCATACACTTGATAATACCCAACATTCTAGGAAAGCCACTTTGTTCATCCTCTGCCAATAATCTAAACACATCTTCATTATTTGGCCGTCTCAAATATTCTTCTCCAAATATTTTGACGATTGCTTTAACGAATCTTTTTAGACTCTCTATTGTTGTACTCTCACCAATACGTACGTAATCATCAATAGCATCAGCTGTCGTTCTTTATGCAAGCATCCTAATTGCGGCTATCATTTTCTAAAGTGATGATAGTCCACGAACTCCTACAGCATTAGTTCGTTGAGTAAAGTATTAATCATCAGTTGCAACTACTTCTTCAATTCGTAAAAATAATGATCTACGCACTTAAAATCTTCGACGAAATTGAGTTTCCGGGTATGTAGGTGTATCAAAAAAATAATCATGATACAATCTACTATGACCTTCTTCCCTGTTGTGATTAATCACATGGTGATTAACTACAGAACCACCATGATTTGAAATAGAACTTGCTCTTTGACGCCGATGATGAAGGTATACAACAGCCATCCTCATTCTTGCCTCATGCTCTTCTTCTGCTTGCATGATAGCAAGAATCATTTGTGTGGTGTTGTCCATTATAATTTAGTAATAAAGTAATTGAAATGTCTCACGTTTGTGTTTCATTCAGTTCTCAATTTTGTTATCTATTTATAGAAAGGAAGTTTAGATGAAGTGTGAAACTGAGAAATTAAAATAATTCACTTGTTGTTGTCCATTTGGTTTGATGAATCTTGCCAGTGTATTTTCACATCAACTATACAAAAAAGTAAAGATGCTCATGCTGCAAAATTTTAGAAATGCAATCAAAACCAAACCTGAGGTCTTTGAAACCGAGATCGAGCCGATGATTGTGGTTACAATTGTGGTTTTTAATTTTTAAAATCGGAGATGTTTGGTTCGAACTTTGATTTTAACCAGAAATCGAACTAAACCCGCCAACGCTCTCCCCTTATTAAGTATTCTCGTGATCAACATGATATGTTTTCTACTCCTCTAAGAGAAGACATCTTGTCAGAAGATGGCACCAGATATCTCACGTTTTTCGATGTTATATTTGAGAAATGCGGTGGAAGATCATGTGAGTCTTGCCATAACCAATTACTTTGATCTATTTTATCTTTATAGAGTTATAAGTGATAGGACAAGCACAATTGATGATCGTGCATATTCAAGCCTCGTATTTTTTTCTCAAGGGGTATGGTGAGAAAATGAAAGTGGGCATAACACATGATATAGTCATTCCGTTTTCCCGACATATTATAGTTGTTTAGGCCCGATCCTTACGTTTTCACTCACCTTCTTATCAATCAAGTACATGAATATGTGTATACACACACCTGATACACAAGCCATTATCACTTCAAATTCCTTTGCTCTCTAAATATTTAGATAATACACATCTGTTACATTTATTGTATGAGAATGGACGGATCAAGGCTGCTGGAAGATTATGTAGTAAGTGAAAATGCACACCTAGAGGGGGGTGAATAGGTGTAAATGGCTAACTATATTCAACTAAGTCCGATTTTAAAAATTACCAGAAACAGCTTACTGATTTCGTTTTATGCAGAGACAAATGGTAAGCTGATTGCAAACAGTATGCTGAATGTAAAGGCTATAAGTAAAGTAAAGTGCAGAAACAGTAAGGTGTAGAAAAATAAAGAACACAAGAAACTTTTAGCCAGGTTCGACCCCTAATCCCCTATGGTCTACGTCCTGGTCCCTTACCAACTTGGTAAGAGAATATATTATTGATCAACGAAATAAACCAATTACAAGATACAATAATATATCTCCCTTTTATCCCAGCTGCTGACAAATGGCTTGCTGAACAACTGTTTCTGAACTTGCTCTCTAAGCTATACTTCCCAAGTATACTTCTCTAGCAACGTTCACCAAACCCTTGTTCCCTAGCCAATATGCCCAGCAACTAATCCTTACCAATCCTGCTGACAAATGGCTTGCTGTTTGCTGTGCTGAACCAACTCTCTAAGCAATACTTCCAAAGTATCCTTCTCTAGTCTAGTTCGACCCACCCAAAACTTTAAGCCAAACTTGTACAGCAAATATTCAATACAAATTGAACAATACAATGTTTGAATCAATACAACTCAACCTAATGAACTCTCTAAGATATAGCACGTATATGATATATTAAGAGCTCGAGAGAATCAAAAGATATAGCAATGAAAAACTGAGTTGTTTGTAATCTTGTGTGCTTGAATATTTTTCTCTGAATTCTTAGAAACGAATGAACACAAGAACAGGTTTATAAAGCTTCACACCAACGTTCAGAAAATCAATCACCAATTTATTCGAACTATTAGAATCAATTTCCAACGTTCAATTGGTTAGGGATTTTACAAACGTTCTTGTGAACGTTAGACAGAGGGTTTGGAAGAAAGAAATCGATGAAAACATAACCCTTCTGATTTGTATAGATATAAAACGCGTATAGGAGATTTTGTAGAAAGAAATCTTTTAAATAAGGAAACTCCTATAAGTTTTATAAAATAATTTAAAGAAAGATATTTTGAAAAGATTTGAGCTCTAGAATATATTGTGTACGTATTATATAATAAAGAGTCCTCACAATATATTTCCTGAATTACATCCATGAGAATTAATCTTGATCTTTATCTTCAGGATTTCTGGCAGATTGCAAATGGCTTGCTGTTTGTGTCTGTCAGTGCAAATGGCTTGCCAAACTGTCTCTGTTGTAACACCAAGTGGCTTGCTGTATATATATTCTCTGTAAACTTAATATACCCTGCAAAACCAAGTTAGTACAACCATAACACAATGTTTTATATCAAACTACAAGCAAATAGCTTGCTGAATGTGATCATCAAAACCATAGGAGTATCAATCTCCCCCTTTTTTATGATTACACACTATTTAGGAGAATAAGAAAGCTCCCCCTAAATCCCTGCATATTAGTACATTTTGATATAAAACAGATTCAAGATAAACACAATCTCCCCCTTTTTGGTGATTACACACTATTTAGGAGAATAAGAAAGCTCCCCCTAAATCCCTGCATATTAGTACATTTTGATATAAAACAGATTCAAGATAAACAAGCATAATCAATCATATCCAAATCGAATATCTTGACCAAACGGTTCTCCTAAATTTCTCCCCCTTAATCCATCAAAAAATCAACAAAAAGAATATTAGTCCAGGTCTGGAATTAGCATAGAGAAATAAAATTAAAAAATTAAAGCATAGTAATGGCATATAAACTGTTCAGATACAAATGGTAAGCCAACGTTACCCATTTTGTGCTTGTCAGCTTGCTGACTACACAATACACATGCCAAGCTCCATTCGTATGGCTGCAAAACTTTCTTCAGCCAATGGCTTTGTGAAAATATCTGCTAGTTGAACTTCAGTTGAGACAAATATCAACTCAATCTTCCCTTTTGCTGCATTATCTCTCAAGAAATGATGACGAACGTCGATATGCTTTGTTCTTGAGTGATTCACGGGATTCTTGGAGATATTGATAGCACTCGTGTTGTCACAATATATTGGAATCTTGCCTCACTTGATATTAAAATCCCTTAGAGTTTGAATCATCCATAAAATTTGAGAGCAACAGCTACCAGCTGCTAAATATTCTCCTTCGGCCGTTGATAGAGCAACAGAAGCTTGCTTTTTGCTCTGCCATGAAACCAAGCTTTGTCCAAGAAATGTACAAACACCACTTGTACTCTTTCTATCAGTTTGAGACCCTGCATAATCTGCATCACTATACCCCACGAGATCAAAAGTATTTGTGATAGGATAGAACAAACCAAGATTGATAGTACCACTTAAGTATTTAAAAATTCTTTTAACCGCATTTAAGTTAGACTCTTTAGGGTTGGATTGAAACCTTGCACAAACACAAACACTATACATGATATCAGGTCTTGAGGCAGTTAAATATAATAAACTTCCAATCATACCTCTATACCTTTTGACATCCACCTCCTTACCATTCTCATCTGCAAACAGCTTGCTGTTTTGAGTCATAGGAGTTGTTTTTGTTTTGACATCTTCATAACCAAATCTTTTGAGCAGATTCTTTGTATACTTTGATTGATGCACATAAATACCATCAATGGTTTGCTTGATTTGAAGACCCAAGAAATAATTGAGTTCCCCCATCATGCTCATGTCAAATTCATTGTACATGCACTTAGAAAACCACTCACACATAGATTCATTAGTAGCACCAAATACAATATCATCCACATATATTTGTACAACAAGAATATCTTTACCATTTTGCTTTGTATATAATGTGGGATCGATATTACCTCGAATGAATCCATTTTTGAGAAGAAACTTACTAAGCTTCTCATACCATGCTCTAGGGGCCTGCCTTAAACCATATAATGCCTTCTTGAGCTTGTAAACATAGTCATGAAACTTCTCATGTTCGAATCCAGGAGGTTGTTTGACATAGACTTCCTCATCCAGCACGCCATTTAGGAATGCACTTTTTACGTCCATTTGATATAACTTGAATTTCTTGTAGCATGCATAAGCAAGAAGCATTCTGATTGATTCTAAACGAGCTACAGGTGCATATGTTTCTTCAAAATCAATTCCTTCTTGTTGATTATAGCCTTGAGCCACGAGCCTTGCCTTATTTCGAGTAACTGTTCCAAATTCATCCACTTTGTTCTTGAACACCCATTTGGTTCCTATGATAGAAGCATCTTCTGGTGGTTTTACAAGTTCCCAAACATCACATCTCTCGAATTGGTTGAGTTCCTCTTGCATTGCCATGATCCAATTTTCATCTTCTAATGCTTCTTTGATATTTTTGGGTTCTTCTTGAGCTAAAAAGGCAGCATAAGCACAAAAGTTTGCTTTTCCTCTCCTTGTTGTGATTCCATCTGAAATATTTCCAATGACAAGTTCTGGAGGATGATTCTTTACTGTCCTTGTAGCCTTTGGTAGAGAATGTTGAGCAATTTCTTCATGTGAAGTGATTCTGACCACTTTAGCTTGCTGTTTTGGAGTTCCAGCTTGCTGTTTTCCATTCTCAGTAGTGTTGTTGGCTTGCTGACTTCCAATTTCAGCAGAATTGTTGGCTTGCTGATTTCCAGTAACTTGAGGTTGTATGTTATCAGTTTCACCTGCAAATTCTTCCTCATCTCTTGGCAGATCATTGTTAGGTTCTTGAAAAGTAACATTAATAGATTCTTCAACTATATGTTTATTTAAGTTATAAACTCTATATGCTCTACTAGTTAAAGAATAGCCAAGAAAAATAGCTTTATAAGATTTAGCATCGAATTTACCATCATTATCAATTGTCTTGAGAACAAAACACTTTGAGCCAAAGATTTTGAAGTAACTAAGTTTGGCTTCTTTTTCATCAACAATTCATACGGAGTTTTGTTCAAAATAGGCCTGATTATGACTCTGTTCAACAAATAGCACGCTGTATTCACTACTTCTGCCCAAAAACTTCTAGGCAGCTTGCTTTCTTGCAAAAGAGTCCTTGCTGTTTCTTGTAGTGACCTGTTCTTCCTTTCTACCACTCCATTTTGTTGTGGAGTCCTTGGTGCAGAAAATTCATGTGTAATTCCTCTTTTTTCACAATAAGCAATGAAGTCTTTGTTGAGAAATTCACCTCCTCTATCACTCCTTATACCTACAAGTCTTGTATTCAACTTGTTCTCAAGTAATTTGATTAGCTTCTTAAACTCATCAAAAGCACAATCTTTAGTACGAAGAAATAATACCCATGTAAATCTAGAATAATCATCTACAATCACAAAACCATATTGTTTACCTCCAATACTCTTGTAAGCTTCTGGACCAAATAAGTCCAAATGCAGAAGCTCTAAGGGTTTAGAAGTAGATACCATTTTCTTTGATTTGTGAGTACTTCGAAGCTGTTTTCCCAACTGGCAAGCTGAACATACTTCTGTTTTGACATACTTTAGCTTGGGCAGCCCTCTCACTAGTTTCTTGCTTGATAACTTTCTGAGCAAATCCATGTGTGCATGTCCCAATCTTCTATGCCAAATATATGGGTCATTATCTATTGCAGCCAAACAGCATGCTGTTTCCTGCAAATCGAAGTCTAATACATATATATTTCCTTCCCTTCTAGCAACTAGGGGGAATTTGTTAGTACCAATAGTAATAATAGCTTTATCAATGCCTAATTCAACATGATGTCCATCATCAAATAATTGAGTAACACTCAGCAAGTTATAAGAAAGACCTTTGACATATTGAACTTTATCAATTGAAATATTACTATTACCAATAGAACCGGTACCAAGGATTTGAAGAGTTTTGCTATTCCCAATTGTCACTCTTCCACCCTTTTTCATTTTGAGATTCATAAACTGAGATTTGTCTCCACACATATGTCTTGTGCATCCACTGTCCAAGATCCATTGCTTTGACTTGACCTTAGCAGCAAGGCACATCTACAAAACAAACAAAAATACCTAAATGTTTTGGTACCCATATAGGTTTGGGTCCAGGTTGGTTAGTAGCAAGAATATATAAAGCATTTAAATCAGATTTCTTGATCCACATTTGGACCACTTTTGGGGACTGATCATTCTGTTGGTAAGCTGTTTGTCTCCTGCTATTTGTATTCTGGTATGCTGTTTGTCTCCTGCTATTTGCATTCTGGTATGCTGTTTGTCTCCTGTCTGGTCCATTCTGGTAAGCTGTTTGTCGCCTAACTGGTCCATTCTGGTAAGCTGTTTTCACTTTATGATATATTTGAACCACACAATGTTTTTCCAGATGACCTTTTGTACCACATTTGTTGCATGTCTTTCAAGGCATAGCATAGTCATAAGGTATGCCATTCCTTCCATCATATTTGAGCACCTTATCTTTCTTGTTGAAGTTTAGACCAACACCTTCTCTGACCAAAGGTACATTTGCCTTCTTCATCATTGTTTTTAAGGTGTCTTCACCTTGAACAAAAGTTTCCATGCCCTTCTTGAGATCTTTAACTTCTGTTTCTAGGAGGGTGATCACTTCAGCTTGCAGCTGAACTCTCTTTTCAGCAGTTTTTGAGGATTCGGCTTGACTAGATTCCTTCATTTTGTATGATTCCAATGCTTTAGCTTTAGTTTTGACATCAGACCTTAGCTCTTTGATTTCTTCAGTCAAGGTCTTGTTTCTCTTTTCAAGTAACTTGACATTAGCCTCTAAATGTCTGTTCTTAGTATTTAGTTCCTTGATCTCTGTAGCTTTACTGAATGAAGTTGAATCCCATTCTTCCATTTTTGGCAACAGATCTTTTACCATTTTGGATAAATAGGCATTCTTATCAGTCAGCTTGCTGATTTCAGCCTTTAGTGCCATGTGTTCTTCAATTGTAACACTATTTTGTTCCTGCATGGTTAGTGAATCTAACAATGTATCATCTGAAGAAATGTAATCATTAGAAGAGTTTACCTCACTAGAATCCTCTTCAGAATCAGTTTCGGCATACACTCCTTCTGAATTTCCTTGAGTAGATTCATCTTCAATTCCAACAAGTGCTAAGTTCACCATTTCTTCACTTGAGTCATCACTGGAATCTGAATCATCATCACTCCAAGTCAGTAGAGCCTTTGATTTCTTCTTATCCTTGAAAACAGTAGGCTGTTTTGACTTCAGTTTGTAGCAGTTCCTTTTATAATGACCTGGCTTGCCACATTCGAAACAGGTTTCCTCCTTAGAGTCTTTTGAGCCTTTCTTGTTGTTGTAGTAGCCACCTCTTTCCCTTTTCATTATGTTCTTCTTTTCTATCAGCCTCTTGATCTTCTTTGAAATAAGTGCAAGTTCCTCATCTGAATCAGATTCATCATTAGAGTCAATTGGCTTGCTGTTTTTAGAATGGAGAGCCATATTCTTCATCTTTTCTGTTGGAGCTTTAACACTTGAACTTCTCACCTGATTTCCATTTATCTTGCTTTCAAATTGCTCTAGCTCAGCAAATACAGCCAAGTGATCCATAGTATCAATAAGTGGTGAGGATTCTAAGGCAGTAACTTTGGCTTCGTAGATAAATGGTACTGTACTTAAGACCTTCATATTGATTTCATCTTGTGGTATAGATTTTCCAAGCCTCTTCAGTGAGTTAATAGTAACTTGAAACCGTGCTTGACTATCCTTGATAGTTTCACCTACATTAAGCTTGAAGTTTCCAAAGTCATTCATTAGCTTGCTAAGTTTCACCTTCTTTAGAGATTTCGAACCTTCATGATAAGTCTCCAAAGCATCCCACATTTCTTTTGCTGATTTGAGTGAAGATACTTTATCATATTCAGCCTGGTTCAAACCATTCATAAGAGAACTCCTTGCCTTTCCATTGTAGCCAAGTTTGATTAATTCATCCGGAGTGAGATCATCAACATCCTTTGGCTTGCCATCCTTGTCAAGAAAGACATATGGACCTTTTTGCACAACTCTCAGAACTAATGGATCTCTGGATAAGTGAGTTTCCATGCTGCTTTTCCACCAGTGGTAGTTGTGTGTGCCATGAAGAAGTGGAGGCCTAAAATCAGATTTTCCTTCGGGATAGTTTTCAGCCATTATGATCGAATACTTTCCTGTTACAGAATTGTTAGTATACCAAAGCTCTGATACCAAATTAAAATGCACACCTAGAGGGGGTGAATAGGTGTAAATGGCTAACTATATTCAACTAAGTCCGATTTTAAAAATTACCAGAAACAGCTTACTGATTTCGTTTTATGCAGAGACAAATGGTAAGCTGATTGCAAACAGTATGCTGAATGTAAAGGCTATAAGTAAAGTAAAGTGCAGAAACAGTAAGGTGCAGAAAAATAAAGAACACAAGAAACTTTTAGCCAGGTTCGACCCCTAATCCCCTATGGTCTACGTCCTGGTCCCTTACCAACTTGGTAAGAGAATATATTATTGATCAACGAAATAAACCAATTACAAGATACAATAATATATCTCCCTTTTATCCCAGCTGCTGACAAATGGCTTGCTGAACAACTGTTTCTGAACTTGCTCTCTAAGCTATACTTCCCAAGTATACTTCTCTAGCAACGTTCACCAAACCCTTGTTCCCTAGCCAATATGCCCAGCAACTAATCCTTACCAATCCTGCTGACAAATGGCTTGCTGTTTGCTGTGCTGAACCAACTCTCTAAGCAATACTTCCAAAGTATCCTTCTCTAGTCTAGTTCGACCCACCCAAAACTTTAAGCCAAACTTGTACAGCAAATATTCAATACAAATTGAACAATACAATGTTTGAATCAATACAACTCAACCTAATGAACTCTCTAAGATATAGCACGTATATGATATATTAAGAGCTCGAGAGAATCAAAAGATATAGCAATGAAAAACTGAGTTGTTTGTAATCTTGTGTGCTTGAATATTTTTCTCTGAATTCTTAGAAACGAATGAACACAAGAACAGGTTTATAAAGCTTCACACCAACGTTCAGAAAATCAATCACCAATTTATTTGAACTATTAGAATCAATTTCCAACGTTCAATTGGTTAGGGATTTTACAAACGTTCTTGTGAACGTTAGACAGAGGGTTTGGAAGAAAGAAATCGATGAAAAATAACCCTTCTGATTTGTATAGATATAAAACGCGTATAGGAGATTTTGTAGAAAGAAATCTTTTAAATAAGGAAACTCCTATAAGTTTTATAAAATAATTTAAAGAAAGATATTTTGAAAAGATTTGAGCTCTAGAATATATTGTGTACGTATTATATAATAAAGAGTCCTCACAATATATTTCCTGAATTACATCCATGAGAATTAATCTTGATCTTTATCTTCAGGATTTCTGGCAGATTGCAAATGGCTTGCTGTTTGTGTCTGTCAGTGCAAATGGCTTGCCAAACTGTCTCTGTTGTAACACCAAGTGGCTTGCTGTATATATATTCTCTGTAAACTTAATATACCCTGCAAAACCAAGTTAGTACAACCATAACACAATGTTTTATATCAAACTACAAGCAAATAGCTTGCTGAATGTGATCATCAAAACCATAGGAGTATCAGTAAGCTGATTCTAAAGATAAAATTTCAAAGTCGTGGGAGATGTAAGCATCCCATACTTCCTACACAAGTACACAAAATTCTCGTAATTTCACCTGCATCACATTTTGTTCTAAAAGATTTCTAATGCTTATTTTGTAATATGTAAAAGAAGGAATAAAGTGCGTGATACTCCAGTTAGTTGATGTGATTCGAAATTTCTATAAATTTTAATATGCTTCACTTTCACTTTTGAATGCTCAATTTACATCTTTTGATTATTTGAAACACGATTTTGTTTTAACATGTTTTGGTAGTGAAATAGAAGAATGCTAGATTCAATATCTCGTGCTAACGTCTAACGTCTGTTAGTTGAAACTAATGAAATGCAATTATCTATTAAAAATTATATAGTTTGATACATACAATGTTTACTTTTATAAAAGAACATTTTTTTTTATAAAATTCTTATAGTTGAAGCCATCTAGATGCAATTAAATCTTATTTTATTATATTATATATAATCAATTTTTGTTTTTTTTTAAATTTCAAAATAATATCTACAAATCCCTTTTATAATTTTTACAATATAGTGTACTATTTAATATATTTTTAATTTCTATTAACATTATTCGAAAACTTAATTGCTAATAATATTTGTGAAATAATGTTTTTGTCCTTAATGACCAAACCACAAAAATTTCCTTACACTAATCATATAATGGATATAATTTAAGAATTCTTAAAAAAATATGTTCCACGAATTTTTCAACATGTAAAAACATTTGTGATACACCATTCAAATGTGATTAATCTCTCTATTAAAATTACATAAATCATTGTTAAAAGGAATGAACTGATAAAAGTAATTAAGAAAGATTTTGAATTAATTGAGAAGATTGCATATTAAATAAATAAATTGAATTTCAAATTCTTATTGCGTATTAAATAAAAAGATTGCTTTGACTTATTTATAGATAATTGAAATGGATCATAATATGAAAAGAGAAAATCAAGCAAGATTTTGAATTAATTGGGAAGATTGTGTATCAAATAAGTTATTTCAATTTCTTATTACGTATTAAATGTAAAGATTGTGTGGACTTGATAATAGATAATTGAAAATGGATTATAATATGATAAGAGAAAATCAAGCAAGATTTTCAGTTAATTGGGAAGATTTGTGTATTAAATAAGTACTTTGAATTTCAAATTCTTATTATGTATTAAATGAAAATATTGTGTTGACTTGATTACAGATAATTGAAAATGGATCATAATATGGATAATTCGTGAATATTGTGAACTACAATGGAATACATTACATATAGAATATTGAGCAAAATTTTGAATGAATCGTAATTTCCATAAATGAATAATTATGAATTCAAAAATATTTAAAAAATATATAGGAAGAAACTTATAAGAGACTATCGAGCTAGATTATGAATTAAATGAAAAGATTGTGTATTAAATAAGTAATTTGAATTTTAAAATTTATTATTAATTAAATAGAAAGATTGTGTTGACTTAATCACATATAATTAAAAATGGGTCGTAATATGGATAATCCATAGAAAATCAAAAGAATCGAAGTACAGATGATTCGCTTACAGTTTCGTTCTGAAGTAGTAGAAATAGGACCAAGCAGAATTCTCTTACGGCTTGTTTCACAATTAAGCAAATGTGTAGATTCAAAATATAACGTGACCAACATATAAACCATGCTTGGTTGTGAAACTTTACACAAATATAGATTTGATTATCATGTCTTAGAAAACATATTGCAATAAGCCAATGTCTTAATCTCGAAGATAACAATGACTTGATGCCAAGAAGCAAGTTCAAGAAAAACCAAAGAAAAAATTAGTCAATGCTTCAAATCCTTAAATTCTGCAATGCAGTTTCAGAGATGACCAGAAAGTGACCAAAAGATTCAGATTTGTGAAAGGAACATACGGATTGGAGATGTAAAACAATTAATAAGATGTATACGGATTGGAAAGTCCTTGAAACATAAAAAAGCAAAAGAATCCAAGTACAAATGCTTCGTTTACAGTTTCGTTCTGAAGTATGAAAAACGGGACCAAGCGGAATCCTCTTACGACCTGTTTTTTCCATTACAATGCAGAGTTTGAGGTGTAGAATATTGCAGATGGATACAGATGGTATATTGGAAGATCAGATGGATTAATTGGATGAAGAGTGATGACCGTGTGAATACAGACTAAAATTTAGGAAATTTAAATGCTAAAATCAAAATTTACTTTCGTGTGCTAAAATCATGGAGGAAAATTGTGTTAGTTATTGCCTTTTCATAACAGAATAATGCATAGAATTTGATTTACTACTAACGGGTCATATTCATTCAGTAATAACCCAAATGTCTGTACTTGAGAAAAATGTTCATTTTAGGGATGAATAGTGATTTTGAGGACTAAGAAATTTTCCATGTCACCCTATGTACGAGATCATAAATGGATATTTCGAGGTTATATTAGTGATCTACGATGTAAATAAGTGTATGTAAACGCGATAGGAATTCAGAAATTCCAAACTTTATTTTTATGGAATATTTGACCGGGCAGTGAAGAGCATTTCAATGCGACCAAGATAAGTGATATATTTAATTTAAGGATTCAAGGATATTATATTTTATTATTTTATTATTCTATTAAAGGTAATTTAAGGTTTTAGAATGAAAACCCCTGAGTTAGTATAACGAACGTTCTAGGAACCGCTAGAACTTTACAACGAGATTAAGCGATTAAGCGAATGCGAAACAAATTATGTATTAAACACATAACGAGATTAGAAATCATGCATGATCATGGATTTTATATCAAGTGAATTTGGTGGAAAAGAAATCAAGAAATGAAATAAAAGGACTAAGTGAGGTGTGTGATGAAGAGCAAGCCAACAAGTCTCCTTGTCACACATTTTATACACACCACAAGCATTTGACACTTGAATTAAGAGAGTATAGCAGCTGATATATATCACCACATATCACAAAAACACTTTTCTACCAACTAGTCAAGAGAAAAAGGAGAGAAAAACCAAGAACATCACCAGAACACAAAACTGGTCAGGTTCCATCCAGCCGAAAGAAAGGGTTCAAAACCCTAGCTAGGAAGCTTCAAATTTAGTGATCTATATCTCAAAAGAAATCCCTTGAAGAGTACAAGGTGTGGTAAAAATTTGAGAACAAAACTCCTATTTTTCGATTTTATATGAATTTTACAATATGATGATGAATAGTGGTGAATAGTAACTCAACTTTGTTTTCTTGTTTTGATCTTAAGTTTTAAGCTTTATAAAGGCCATCTAAGGCTTGTTAAGTGTTTATGAACACTTGTTAGTGTTTCTAGAGCTCCCAAGAAGGTAAAACCCTCACCAACCTTTGAGTTTTTATGAGTTTTGGTGAAATTTTGATGTTAGTTTAAAGATGTGTTCATATTAGAAGATTACATGATTGTTAAGCCTTATTTTGAGATGTTTATGTTGAATGGTAGTTTTTAACCCCACCACTGTTCTTAGAGAAGTATTATGGATGCTTGTTGATGTTAAGGAGGTATGATATGCCTTGGTTGTGGTGTTTGTAAAATGGAAATATCCGAGTTATAGTCGTCGTAATGGCGAAATTTTGTTAGCCCTTAAAAATAATGAAACCCCGAAACAATAAAATTGTTTCTGTACTTACCACTGCCCATGGTTGTAAAGATACGGTTGTCTAGTTTATTTTTCCGTAAGAATCGCATAAAAAGAGTTTATAGTTTAAGAGTTATGCTAGTTTTAGTGAAAGTGGTTCAAGAGATTTCATCGCAGGAATGTAACCACTTTGATGCTATGTTTGAGACCCTTAGAATCGTTTTAAAATGTGAAACTTGGTGATAAAATATTAAGGACAGTTAGTAAGGTTTGTGAAAAGGTTTCGAGTTAAAAAGATTATTTTTCGATTTTATAAAAATGCGTCAGCCGAGGTTGCGCGAGTGAAAAGCCCTTAAAGGAACGACACTATTCACCACAACAACCACTGCCCTGTTTTGATAAATTAAGAAACATAGGTCTTCTGACCAGAGTCAAATTTTGAGTAAGCTATCTTCTAGACATTCTCTAGATCGTGCACGCGAAAACGGTGCGTCATTTGAGGTAACGGTTATCGAGTTATGAAAGTTTTAGTAATAGTGGTGCAATTAGTAAGAATCCGCAGTTGACCCAATTTTGAAAATACATTTCACCTATCTAGACCCGTGTTTTTGAATCAAGATTTTTATGATAAATATACAAATACCAAAGATGATTTTAGAAGTGGTTTCGTATTTAAATACGTTTCCAGTGATTTATTAAAAGTGTTAGAGTGCGAGTCCAGGAATAGTAATTTTCAGAAAAGTCAACTCTAGAGGTGCTACTTTGACCATCCGTTTTGGCTAAGTTAAAAGAGGAATTTCGAGTCGACTAAAACACGAAACTTGTTAAGAATTATCAAGGCAACCTAGTGGTGTAAAGAACAAGGTTATAAATGGGTAGGTATAACATGAATTTGACGAACGCTTTCGGACTAAACTTATGACTAAGGTGTTTGTCGATTAACATGGACTTAGTACGAGTCTAGAAGGACCCCTTAATGCCTTGTGTGTGGTTGGCTTAAGTGTCTAAGCATTGAGTTATAACTAGATCGTATAGGGGATTAATCGCGTATTTTCTTGACTTTGTTTAGATTGTCGGATTCCTCCACGAGCCCCTACTATCCCCGGAGCACCAGGCAAGTTTACTAATTCATACTCTATTGTCCAGAGTATTTATATATTTTAAATGCAAGTATACTAAACCTTACTCTATTGTTCAGAGTATATATATTTCAATGCAAGTATTTTATTTCGTTACTCAAATACCGGATATTGATGCAATTGAATGCATATATATATATATATATATATATATTTGTTGTGAATGTTATCCGGATAGTATATAAGTATAGTAGTATGTATAAGAGTTTTTGGTCCAAATGATTGTGACAAGTATCGAGGTACATTGTTCCGTACTCGAAGGGAGATAAAATATTTTGGAAAATTATATTGTTAATTATGAGGGGTGATGAGAGATTTGATCTGGATCATTTTATTCGAATCCATGATCAAAGAAATCGTTCATATTTTTCCTCTTATATTTCGAGGGGGAAGTGATTTATTGGAAGTAGTAATCGTTCGTTGTTTCCGAACGATAATAATTATTATGAATTGAGGTGCACATGGAATTATACGTGACATCTAAGATGATAAGTATTGAAGGTTGCCAGGGGTACTCTGATACCCCAGGTTCTAGACTGGATTAAATGTAAGAGACTGGCACGATGGCCAGCCCAACCAATATCATGAAAGCCCGAATGCGGCTTAGGATGTAGGTCGAGCAAGTCGGCGAATCCTAGGATGTAGGCCGAGCAAGTCGGCGAATCCTTCTACCGGTAGTAAATTGCAAGATGTATGGATTGAACATCCATTACAGCCCAGTGGATAATAATTTCCTGAATATAGTCCATCAGCAATGTAATTAATACCACAAGCGGGTATTAATTGCAGTATGAATATTATATCCTTACTCAATTTCAGGCGGGTAAATTTCAGTATGATGAGGAAATTTCGGGGAGTCATTTCTCGAAGAAGTTGTAGTATATAGATATATACGAGTAATATCCAAAGTGGGAGAGTTTAAGGGTTCAGTTGTTTATTGTTAATCAAAAGAGAAATATATTTTTGAAATGATTTTGATAGTCTATTGTTGAAGTTCAATTCATATCTTTGAGTATATAAATATATATGATTTTGGTGTATATAACTTGTTGGGCAATTTGGCTCATTCTTGCTATTGTATATTAATGATACAGCACGAAACAAAAGAGATGAGGCTTCGACATCTTATTTTTCTAAGGGGAAAAGTCTTGCAGATGATCCAAAATGTTAGATAAAATGCTGGAAGGCTGGGAATAAGTTGGACGGACTTTTGTAATGTGATAAGTAGACTCACTGTTAAGAGTCGTAAGGTTTTATGACGTTGCTTTAAAATGAAGGTTGATCATTGTACTAACTCTAAGTAGAAGTTGTAATGAGATTCTGGAAGATACTCTGATCTGTAATAACTTTTGAGGATTTATTTATGTTCTAAGACTATAACCTGTGGAGTAGAGTATGAATTTTATTATGATTATTGTTGTAGATTATATTGTGAGCAGGTGGTAGAATATTCTGCAAAGGTATGGTTAAGGTTGTGATGACCCGGATTCCTGGTAAGGGATTAGGGGGCGTTACATTTTCTAATATGATACTACACCATAAACAGCCTACGATAACACTAAAAAAATGTTACAACAGGTACATTATATGTTACCTTAGGGCCAAAAAGTAGCTAAGGTAACATTTTTCTAGTAATAGCTCTCAGCATGTTGCCTTAGGTGTCTAAGGTAACATCTTTGATCCCTAAGGTAACATGCAGTTTTATGTTACCTCAGCTTGCTATAGCAACAAAAATATGGTCTACGGTAACTTAATATATATGTTACATTAGAGACCTAGATTTTTTTTAAAAATAGTGGGACCCACGATGGGACCCACTATTTGAGCAACTTTTGTTGGCAACATTGTTTAGCCTAGGGTAACATTTTTTCTGTTACATTATCTTTTATTTAGCAATATTTCCATTAGCTAATGCAACATCTTTTCCAGAAAAAATTAAAAAAATTGTAAATACATATTATGCCATCCCAAATTAAATATCCTATTCATTCCAAATCAAACACATTACATAATTCATAATCCAAAGGTAAATGTAATTACAAAAGATTATGGATAGTCTTATAAGTACAAAAAAAGAATCTGTCATTACATAAATGTGATCAGATATTGCATTGTTCTGGTTCATGTCTATGGCACATATGTCTTGAACTTGAACTGTTTTGTAAAGTTTATCATGGCCACCTACAAATCCTCCACGTTTCGATGCCAAACATTGTTATGAAAATGCACCCTAGAAGGGGGGTGAATAGGTGTAAATGGCTAACTATGTTTAACTAAAACCGATTTTAAAAAATTACCAGAAACAGCTTACTGATTTCGTTTTATGCAGAGACAAATGGTATGCTGAATGCACAGATAATCAGTACAGTAAAGTGTAGAAATAGTAAGCCAGATGCAAGCAGTAAGTAAAGAGCAGAAAATAAAGAACACAAGAAACTTTTAGCCAGGTTCGACCCCTAATCCCTATGGTCTACGTCCTGGTCCCTTACCAACTTGGTAAGAGAATATATTATTGATCAACGAAATAAACCAATTACAAGATACAATAATATATCTCCCTTTTAACCCAGCTGCTGACAAATGGCTTGCTGAACACCTGTTTCTGAACTTGCTCTCTAAGCTATACTTCCCAAGTATACTTCTCTAGCAACGTTCACCAAACCCTTGTTCCCTAGCCAATATGCCCAGCAACTCAACCTTACCAATCCTGCTGACAAATGGCTTGCTGTTTGCTGTGCTGAACCAACTCTCTAAGCAATACTTCCAAAGTATCCTTCTCTAGTCTAGTTCGACCCACCCAAAACCTTAAGCCAAACTTGTACAGCAAGTATTCAATACAAATTGAACAATACAATCCAAAATAAGATGTTCGAGTATTACAACTCAAGCTATAAACTCTCTTATATAATATAAGTGTATATAACAATAAAGCTCAGAGTTTATAAGAATGGTGTTTGAGAGAGAAGATAGAAACGTGTATAAGCAAGTCTCAAACTTGTAGTTGTGTTTTTCTTGGTTCTTACAAGAGAGGTTGTAAGTGAATATATATGAAAAACAAACAAACGGCTAGTTGAAGATTTGATATATCAAAAAGATTTGATTACATAAAACACTCTCCAACAGCTATATTAGTTAGAGGTTTTGAATATAAAACGTTTGAAATGATTTTAATCTCCAACAAACTCATTTTGATATATATATACGATAGTATATATATGATAAAATCAATTTCCAACAGCTATAAAAAGATATGAACGAATCTGGGCTGTTATGGAATGTTTAGATAAGTAAAAGATTGAGTAAAATCTGTTTTGAAAGGATAAGGAAAGATAAATCACAATCCCACTAAATAAAGAACAGATTTTCGAAAAAGATTTGAGCTCTATTAATTATATATACTATATATTATATAATAGAGTCCTTACATATTTAATCCTAGCCAATCTCTGATCTTTAAGCAATCTTCAAGAAATCTTCGAAATCAAACTTGACTAAGAACAGCTTCTGGAAAGTCCAAGTCAGCTTGCTGTTTTGATTCTGGCGAGTTCATGTCAGCTTGCTGTTTTGGTTCTGGCATGTTCAAATCAGCTTGCTGCTTTGGTTCTGGCGAGCTGAACAGATAGATAGCTTTAAATCTTTGCCTTTCCATATCATCAACCAAGTTACCTGAGAGTATACTTATACATAGCAAACACATATATATGCATATGATACATCAAGTGATTCAATCATATAATGGTAAGCTAAATATAGTAAAACTAGTACAAGATAAACAATCAGCTTGCTGTATATAACATCAAAATCCACTAGGGTAACAATCTCCCCCTTTTTGATGATTATATACCAATATGTGATTGAGCTAAAAGCTCCCCCTTAATCATTGATCAATACTTCCTGCAAAACAAGATTAGATAGATAAACATGAAGTATTACGATACAACCTTTGTATTCATCATCAAAACAACACGGTAACATTCTCCCCCTTTTTGATGATGACATACTTGAATACATCGGAGAGACTATGTTGCTCCCCCTAAAACAATGCTCCCCCTGATTAACATAATATCTCATCATATAATCAGGTTAGCACAATTCATCATATGCAATAAGATATAAATACGACTCATCCCTGCATGAAACATTAGTTGATAAATCCAACATATAACATTATAGCCCTCATGTATTCATGTTCTTCTCCCCCTATGACATCATCAGAAAAGGGTCAAGAAGATAATCATATACGAATAAAACATGTGGTAAAACATTTAACAAGCATGAGGCTAGTTAATTATAAAGTTTGAATAAATCAAACCAGCATGCTGAAAACACATTTCCAGGATATTCATCGATAACAATTGTTCTTCTGGACTGGAAAATAGCTTGCTGATTAGACAATATACATTCCAACTGATCATAATAGTATTCTTCTTTCTTGTTTCCTGCATAATACAATACATATACATATATTTGTCCCATCTATGTACTAGAGGAATCTCGTTAGTACCACAAAAATAATATAATCATATTCAAAGAAATGTACGAGGACAAATAACATACTTACTACTTGAGTACCCAAATTTTATTGGATCCACCATGGTTTGTTGATAGGACATAAAGAACATGTAGATCAGATTTCTTGATCCACTGTTGTATCACTTTTGGTGCTTGATTTGTAGTCCTTTGTGTTCTGCCAGACTGATAATGGTAAGCTGTTTGTCTTCTGTCATTTGCTTTCTGGTATGCTGTTTGTCTCCTGTCTTGTCCATTCTGGTAAGCTGTTTTCTGTCTGACCGATCCATTCTGGTATGCTGTTTTCTGTCTGACCGATCCATTCTGGTATGCTGTTTTCGTCTTATGATATATTTGAACCACACAATTCTTTTCCAGATGACCTTTTCCACCACATTTGTTGCATGTCTTCCAAGGCATAGCATAATTGTAGGGAATGCCATTCCTTCCATCATATTTGAGCACCTTATCCTTTTTGTTGAGATTCATGCCAACTCCTTCTCTGACTAAGGGGACCTTTGCCTTCTTCATCATTGTCTTTAAAGTGTCTTCACCTTGAACAAAAGTTTCCATGCCCTTCTTGAGATCTTTAACTTCTGTTTCTAGGAGGGTGATCACTTCAGCTTGCTGTTTGATGAGTTCAGCTTGCTGGATTCTCTTTTCAGCAGTTTTTGAGGATTCGGCTTGACTAGATTCCTTCATTTTGTATGATTCCAATGCTTTAGCTTTAGTTTTGACATCAGACCTTAGCTCTTTGATTTCTTCAGTCAAGGTCTTGTTTCTCTTTTCAAGTAACTTGACATTAGCCTCTAAATGTCTGTTCTTAGTATTTAGTTCCTTGATCTCTGTAGCTTTACTGAATGAAGTTGAATCCCATTCTTCCATTTTTGGCAACAGATCTTTTACCATTTTGGATAGATAGCCGTTCTTATCAATCAGCTTGCTGATTTCAGCCTTTAGTGCCAAATGTTCCTCAAAGGTTACACTTTTTGATTCCTGCATTGTTAGTGATTCCATAATAATATTTTCAGAAGATTTCCAGGAGTGAAAAGAGTTTACCTCACTAGAATCTGATTCTGAATCAGACACATCACTATTTACAAGAACTTCTTTCGTGTTTCCTATATCATCAATGCCAACAAATGCAGAGTTTATTATTTCTTCACTTGGTACTTCACCAGAAATAGATTTTCCATCATTCCAAGTCAATGGAGCCTTTGACTTCCTTTTATCTTTCAAATCAGCACGTTGTTTTGTTGTTGTAGCTTTATAATGCATTTTTAAGGTATCCCATATGTCTTTTGCAGTGCTACATGAGGAGACCATGTCATAATCTGACTCTGAAAGACCACATATTAATGTATACTTTGCTCTTCCATTATAGCCTGATTTTATCAATTCTGAATCTGAGAGATCATCAACGTCTTTTGGCTTGCCGTCTTTGTCCAAAAAAGTGAATGGACCCTTTTTTAACGACTCTCCATTCAATTGCATCATCTCTGTTGAGAAGCACCTTCATTCTCTGTTTCCAAGCATCATAATTTTCAATCCCATTGAGAAGTGGTGGCATGTCTAAATAATCTCCTTCTACATAAGCGGGTGCCATAGGATCTGTACTTTCCTGTTACAGAAATGTTAGTACACCAAAGCTCTGATACCGAATGAAAATGCACCCTAGAAGGGGGGTGAATAGGTGTAAATGGCTAACTATGTTTAACTAAAACCGATTTTAAAAAATTACCAGAAATAGCTTACTGATTTCGTTTTATGCAGAGACAAATGGTATGCTGAATGCACAGATAATCAGTACAGTAAAGTGCAGAAATAGTAAGCCAGATGCAAGCAGTAAGTAAAGAGCAGAAAATAAAGAACACAAGAAACTTTTAGCCAGGTTCGACCCCTAATCCCTATGGTCTACGTCCTGGTCCCTTACCAACTTGGTAAGAGAATATATTATTGATCAACGAAATAAACCAATTACAAGATACAATAATATATCTCCCTTTTAACCCAGCTGCTGACAAATGGCTTGCTGAACACCTGTTTCTGAACTTGCTCTCTAAGCTATACTTCCCAAGTATACTTCTCTAGCAACGTTCACCAAACCCTTGTTCCCTAGCCAATATGCCCAGCAACTCAACCTTACCAATCCTGCTGACAAATGGCTTGCTGTTTGCTGTGCTGAACCAACTCTCTAAGCAATACTTCCAAAGTATCCTTCTCTAGTCTAGTTCGACCCACCCAAAACCTTAAGCCAAACTTGTACAGCAAGTATTCAATACAAATTGAACAATACAATCCAAAATAAGATGTTCGAGTATTACAACTCAAGCTATAAACTCTCTTATATAATATAAGTGTATATAACAATAAAGCTCAGAGTTTATAAGAATGGTGTTTGAGAGAGAAGATAGAAACGTGTATAAGCAAGTCTCAAACTTGTAGTTGTGTTTTTCTTGGTTCTTACAAGAGAGGTTGTAAGTGAATATATATGAAAAACAAACAAACGGCTAGTTGAAGATTTGATATATCAAAAAGATTTGATTACATAAAACACTCTCCAACAGCTATATTAGTTAGAGGTTTTGAATATAAAACGTTTGAAATGATTTTAATCTCCAACAAACTCATTTTGATATATATATACGATAGTATATATATGATAAAATCAATTTCCAACAGCTATAAAAAGATATGAACGAATCTGGGCTGTTATGGAATGTTTAGATAAGTAAAAGATTGAGTAAAATCTGTTTTGAAAGGATAAGGAAAGATAAATCACAATCCCACTAAATAAAGAACAGATTTTCGAAAAAGATTTGAGCTCTATTAATTATATATACTATATATTATATAATAGAGTCCTTACATATTTAATCCTAGCCAATCTCTGATCTTTAAGCAATCTTCAAGAAATCTTCGAAATCAAACTTGACTAAGAACAGCTTCTGGAAAGTCCAAGTCAGCTTGTTGTTTTGATTCTGGCGAGTTCATGTCAGCTTGCTGTTTTGGTTCTGGCAAGTTCAAATCAGCTTGCTGCTTTGGTTCTGGCGAGCTGAACAGATAGATAGCTTTAAATCTTTGCCTTTCCATATCATCAACCAAGTTACCTGAGAGTATACTTATACATAGCAAACACATATATATGCATATGATACATCAAGTGATTCAATCATATAATGGTAAGCTAAATATAGTAAAACTAGTACAAGATAAACAATCAGCTTGCTGTATATAACATCAAAATCCACTAGGGTAACATGTTATATTTGCGGCAATAACAACCATTCAATCTATCTCCTGCAAGATGAATTTACCGGAGTTGCTAAAACAAGTAGGCGATAATCTGGATAGCAATTGACAAACAAGCAGATGAATATATAAGAAAGCACAAAATTAATGTAGTTCTAAGAAACTGACCTTCTAACTTTTTATATTATGCAGTTGATACTAGCCACCCTGCAAAAGTACTTTAGAGAATCAATAGTTGTGATTGAACCATCATAAAGCACTACAAGCCATGTGCCATGTTTATCATGTTCATAAAATAAAGACAGAGCATCAGATTTCCGGCCACAAAAATCTGAACTTAACCAATACACAAGATTCAACTAACATTTCACATATTAGGAATAGCAGAACATATACTGACTTAGATTCTAGCTTATAATGAGCTAATACAGCATTAACCGGAAGAAACATATACTGACTTAGATTACTTAGATTCTAGTAATCGATGCATATAAAGGCCAACATCATGAGCTCTGCTAAGTAGATATTTAAATTGACTGAGAAAGCAATTTTTAAGCGTAATAAAGTTAACAGTGTCAACCCTGGCGAGGAAAAGTAAGAGGCTTCTGTCCAAGAGCATGTGGATTCCCCACATTTGTAAAGATAATCCTTGTCTTCATCGACATTAAAGAAGCACTGACGTTCTTTGGCATCAAGGATCAGTAGTGTCTGCAGGCATTGGATAGCAGCAGACGTTCCAAAAGAAAATAAGTCCAATCATCATCTAAACTTCTTCTATAAGATGTGTTGGTCAACAGAGGTTCCAAAAGAAAATTAGCAGTTGCTGAAAAAACCTTGTTACTGACTGGTAAATAATACGACTCAAAAGGTCCAAATGGATTTTTCGTGAGAACTGTCTGCAGAGAACCATTTGCAGCTTGTCAATAAATTACTCCTGCCATATATTCTACAAAATCAAAAGAAGAGTATGTGATATATACTGATTAAAACTTACAGCATAGTAGCCTTGAGCAGAAAAGTATTTCGTTTAAGCATGCAACCACAAAGGAAGTATGCAATTTGGTAGTTTGTAATTATTTTTGTTTGACCGAGATCTCTAGGTAAATCTTCATGAAAATTTGATCATATGATATCACATGATTAGTTCATTAAAATATAATAATTCAGTATCGTGCAGAGTGCAGGAGCAAAGATATCAATATGTATGGACATACCTTTCTTTGATTCAATCATATTCAGTTGCTCTTTTGTAACTTTAACATCTGGTAATAGTATGTAAGACTTTCAAATAGAAGAGTAACCCACCTGAAGCACATATGCTTCTAATGAACAGCTTGATCCACCCTTACCGAAAGGACATTGAAGCACTTGCCAGTCCAAGAAGTAGCAAACTTTAATATTTGTGGCCTGAAGCCCCTTGAGTGCCTTTGAAATATTAATAGGTTGAATAGCAATATACCATCGACCAACTTTTGGTGCTTGTATAGCCAAAGACTTCAATGAAATGCTCTAAACGACTACAATAAATCTTTTATATGCACTACGCAATTTAAATATATATGCGAATACAATGATCGCTATTGATTATAATCTTTTCATAAGTAAAGGAGAGAATAACATTTTAGACTGCGTCCTCGTTACTCCAATCCCATTAAAGAATCCAACATACCATGTTCCTGCAGATATCTGTTCAGCAAATTTTTTGTCATCTATCTAATTAGCTAATTAGCCATCGATTTTACAAGGATAAATAAGTACAAGACAACTAAAGTATATCTTAAGTATTTTAAAGTTTTAAATCACCATAGGTGCATTACAGGTGAGGTTGTAGCTTTGAAAATTTCAGTAGAAAGGAGTATAAATTCAATCATATAAATAATTATCATAAAGGAGGCATGGAGAGGAGTTAAGCCTTTAGGGTTTAACTTATACTCTTTGCCTGTTGAAGAAGTGTTGTGCACATCAGGTAGAGGGGGGCTTCCTTGTCGGAAAAGAATCTGAACAACAAACATAGAACCAGCCAATACCCACTTTTACAATTGATAAAAGAATATGTTTTCTAGTTTGTACCTTTTTTTTGGTTTTATTTACTTGCTATTTTGATGGAAAGACAACCACCTTGCACTAGTTCTTGCGGAATACAGGAGAGCCTTTAAATTATGAAAAGGTCAACACAAAGGTATGGATCGATTCCAACAGCACAAAGTAAGATACTGACTAGTGAAAAAAGAATATATTTTAATGTCGACAACTGCTTGCGATCAGTGAGAGTCGATACTTACATTTAGAGCTCCGAAACGATCTAGAGCTTAAAAAAGAGAACAAATTTAACCTTTCGTGTCCTAAAATGTATTTAGGACCCAGTACCCACCACCAGGAATCATTCAAAGAACTTTGAAATGGTGAATGCGTTGATGGAAACCCCAAGACTATAGCATCATCCAGAATTATTGGGCATAAGGTATAATATTCACCTCACGAGTTTGCTTGTAAGCATTCAGTTCCTTTATGTTCATATGACAAACGACTCCTGGATCCGTGCCATAAAAACAATCAGTAATAATTCCATTAGAGTATCAAATAATAAAATTCCAGTTCCACAACATTTCATTTTGTTCCAAATTATTGATTATTTTGAGTACTCAGACTTTATCGTAAACCATAATACTTTAAAACAAAACAAACATTATCAGGCAGAACTTTATTAGTAGGCTGTAATATAAAATTTTGCATTAAATTGCCGTTAATATCATAAATGTCAAAAATATATAAATTAGTACACATTCTTAATAGAGAGAGAGAGAGAAAGAGAGAGAGATGACCTGTCGGAGAAGAACATTCCAGCACATAAGAAAACTCCTCTGTTTTTCCAAGACATCTTCCTTATTTTAAATTTCACACTTAAGAAAACAAGAACGTTATGAAAACACATCATAACATAAAATTAACTAGCAGAATAATCGACCAAAATTAAACACATAAAATAAATTTAAGAAGATGAAGTTTGGAAAAACCTTTAATTCATAACAACAGACCCTGGATTAAAGAGCGGATTTAAAATTGAAGTACAAACCTAAACCCACTGAATTCAAAGCCCTAAAATGAAAAACCCAAATTGAAGAAGCCCTGAAACCAAAGATTGAGATCGATTAGTTGACGTTTAAGTGAAAAAATAGAATCAATTAAACTCAATATTAAAACCCTAATTTGAAGAAGCCCTGTTTTGAAGACCAAAGTCTCGAGCGAAACCCTCAAACCAAAGTCTCAAAATCAATTACATACGAAACCAAGATATTGAAAGTTGGGGGAGAGAGTTGTACGAGTGAGAGAGAGAGAGAGAGATGTTAGAGTCAAAGAGTCAGAGAGGTGTATAAGAGATTAAGGTAAGAGGGAGAGGGAATTGGTGAAAATTTGGGTGAAAATTTGGGCGGAAAGGTTGCCGCTCTTCCAATTAGTACAGTGCTTGCAATTGCTACTGTGTTTTTTTTTCATTTTTCCATTCGATACATTTATTAATTATTTAAAAGAAAATATATTAATTATTTTTATGTATTTTATTAGTTTAGAAATTTATTTATCCAAATTTTAAGATTTATTATTTTAGAAATTTATATTTTTACATTTCATTATTTTGTATTTATTAAATTGGTTTATAAAATTTTAAAATTCATAATTATGTTAAATAAAATATCAATATTCGTATTAAAGTTGTGGGAGATTCATATTATCCGTATATTAATATTATTTTTTAATTCATATTTTAAATTTTTATTACTTTTAAAATTCCTATTTTAGAATTGTATGAATTCATTATTTATAAGATTTGTATACCATCCAATATCTTATTTATAAAATTCATATAATATCCTTAATTTTATAAATTTATTATTAAAACTTAAAAGTTTAATATATTTATCTTTTAATAATTTAAAGGTAAGCCCTTATTTTTATAAAAGTCAAATAATTTAAATGTAAACGTAATTTTTAAAAAAATATTTAATTTTTAGTAAAAAAATTAAAAATTTAATTTATTAATGATCTAAGGTAACATATCATGTATGTTGCTAATATCCAACACTTTAAATCTAAGGTAACATCACGTTTGTGGCTAAGGTAACATAAAAAACAAAATGTTATGTTAGGTCCAAAGTAATATGCTAAGGTATCATATTCTAGCAACATCCATGAAAAATATGTTTCGATAGCCCATCTATGCTGTAGTGTAACCGGGTCTTATAACCAAGTATATTTTGTACTGGATGATTCTTAATGGCTAATCGGGTTTTATCTATTGGATCATAAAATAAGTCAATTGTCTAGAATAACTTTACAAATAAGTGGCAAGGTTAAATGATAGTTACTCATTCCATCCCACTCATTTATTTACATTTTTTCAGCACTGCTTGGCACGCATTTTAAGGTGTATATAATCTATAATTCCATAACTTATTTTTAA
Source organism: Kitagawia praeruptora (assembly GCA_037693485.1). Classification (NCBI taxonomy): domain Eukaryota; kingdom Viridiplantae; phylum Streptophyta; class Magnoliopsida; order Apiales; family Apiaceae; genus Kitagawia; species Kitagawia praeruptora. The sequence goes on along the minus strand of CM075346.1, from coordinate 33,165,699 downwards.
AATTTTCTTTTTTTGAATAAAAATTTAAACATTAAATTTTTATTTAGAAGAAAAAACATTTAAAATAAATTACAGAACTATACTTTTTAGGAATCTTAAAATGCGTGTCACGCCCACATATCCCAATGTAAACAATTCAGGGGATAGAGAGAGTAAAAGATAAGGAATATAATATGTACTTTTTGGAGTTCTTCATGTTCAGGAATTAAGAATACTACCTTAAAACCCGTGCGATGTACGGATTTTTTTTATATTATATGAAAATTTTTCATTATTTGAATTAATTTTTTTAAAACGTGATTTTTGAAGGCTTAAATTTTTAAATGAGATTATTATTATTTGATGATAATTATATAAATGTTATTCGTGATAATTCAAAAAAATGAGGGGTTTTAGTTAGAAATTTAGAAAAGATGATGGATTTTAGTTGAAAAAGGTAATCGGTTAATTATTAGTAATTATAAAATTATTTTTTTATTTTATTAGATAAAATGCCCATGATATAATTCGAAAAATAGAGGATTTGGTTAGAGAAAATTAAAAAGGTATCATGTTTTAGGTGAAAAAGGTAATTGATTAGTTTATAGTAATTATAAGTTAATTATGTTATTTTACTATATATATTGCTTGTAATGTTTTTAGAAAAAGAGAAATTATTGTTGCTCGTAATATTTCTAGGAAAATAGAGATTTTAATTAGAAACTATAGAAAAAATTATATGTTTTAGTTGAAAAAGTTAATCGATTAATTATTAGTATTATCATATTATTATTTTATTTTATTAAATAGAACTGCCCTTAATATAATTGAAAAATGAGAGATTTTAGTTAGAGAAAATAGAAAAGATAACATGAAAATTAAAAAGGTGACATGCTTTAGGTGAAAAAGGTAATTGATTAATTTGTACTAATTATAATTTAATTATGTTCTTTTACTAATTAAATTGCTCCTAGTGTTTTGAAAATTGTGGTGCGATATTTTCTGCTATATATTAATGATCGAAAGATATGATATTATTGAAGATTTTAGGTATTTAGAAGAGGTAATATCTTCAACTAAAATTAAATATGAAAAAGACAATCGACTGATTACCATTAATTTTATTATATTAAAAGCCAATTGACTAATTACCATTAATTTTATTATGTTAATCGAATAATTATCATTAATTATATTATGTTATTATTTATTGAGAAAAATGGGCCTGAGGTTGTCCTGTGTTCGTTCACAGGGAAGGACTGATATCAATGCCAATCTCAAGTCTTTTATCTCTTGCAATTCAGAAGTGTGGAAGAATAGAATAATGGATTATATCTAACAACTAAATTAAACAAATAAACAAATAATATCTAAATAATAAGTATGAGAGAAACAATCCAAGCTTTGGGGTTCTTCAATTGACTACCAAGAATGTCTAATTTGTGTCTCTTGTTAGTTAAAAACAATCCTTCTAAAGTTTATAAATTCCTCTCCCAAGGTAATTCATAATGCCTACAATCATCCCCTAATCGCCACTCCCATGGTCAATCAAAGTATAATCATAAACTATTTAAGCCAAGGATTAACAGTTTCACAATTCTCATATTAATCTCCCGATTCAATAATTAAATTATGTCTATCATGTCATGTATTAGAACTACAACTCATCTCCCGATTCGTTATAATCCCTAGATATGCAATTAAAAGTTAGCTACTCTTCTAATTGTATTAAGCCCTCAATGACAGATTAACAAATTAAGAGAATCACAATTAATCACACAAACTCAATTCATCAATGAATACTACCCAACTCTTGGATAAAGGATTAACTTCTCATGATTAAATAAACAAAATATATATTAAAACCACAAATCATGAGTTAAAGAATTCAAGAACAAAGAATACAAATCTGAAGGCTTCTCGAAATCAAGACGAATCCCTTCGTTCCTTCCTTCGATCTTCCTCTTCAAATTGCTTCTCTCCCTTCTCTCTCAAAAGTCTAATAATTATTTACAATATTAATCTAATTTACAAGATGTCAATCCCTCTAGATACAATCGATCGAGATGTATCTCTAACCCTCATAATCAAAATAGTATATTTATTTCTTTTCTAAAAATAAGTTGGGTTGTGGTAAAAATTCGTAATCAGCTCTTCAGTCTGATTCTGGGCTGCTCTAGAAGGCTGGTGACTGCTGGGCCGGTCTAGACTTGTAGATTTTCTCGATACCTTCGCGTGGGCTGTAATTTCGCCCCATTCTGATTCCTGGAACTCGAGATATGGCCCAAATAAGAATTGCTGCGCAGGCCCACCGTTAAATCCGAATTTCCACCTGATTTTTATCCAATTAAGCTCATTTTCTCCCAACTTTAGGAATTATTTATTACCTGAAATAAAACAATAAAATATAATCAAACTTACCCAATTATTTGCAAAATCCTATAATTATGAGAATAAAATCCTCTAAAGTGTATATAAATATACACTTTATCAAATATCCCCACACTTAGTCTTTTGCACGTCCTCGGGCAAACTAAATAAAATACACTAAACTAACTAACTAGTACCACTTCCGTAGGTGATCACGGTTGCATTTAACATATGCAACAAGTCCTTTAAACCCCTAGGTAGCCCTAGTGGACGAGTAAGGTCTCGTGAGGGCCTACAGTGAATGTACCCACAAAATTCATCTAGCTCATGCAAAAGATTATATGCTAATACAACACCACACATGTAAATCCTCTCATGCCATATCCACTTAAGAATCAAAATGAGTATGCAATGTCTTGGTGTCGATAGTGCAAGTATTCACATGGTCTACTAAATGAACATGCATAAGCTCACAAAATTCCATGTCAAGTGCAAAAATAGTTGGTAAGCATGCTAAGTCTACAAGAAACACATCTTTGAGTCCAAACCTGGGATCTCCTATGCCAAAACAAGTAATACCTCACCTTTCACTCACAAATGAATATTCTCTCAAAACAAAGCAAAGTGTATCACTCAACTCCAACAAATCATAAACACGCTTGGCACTCGCAATTAATCTCAATCTAACACAACTTACACCACTGATGATAATCAAAAGGTCTTAATTCGGGTTGTAATGTGGGCTAGGGACAAGGTATGTCAAGTAAAGCCAAAACAGGTTAAGTGTCAAAAGCTAGTACCCAACAATATAATTCATTCAACTCCCTAAGTACCATCCCCACACTTAGATCTTTTTATTCCATTTTATTAAATAACTTGATAAGTCGAAAGAAGAAGGATCATAAACATAAGTATGCTCTCATATAAATAATATTCTTTTTCTTTTTTTTTTTTCTTTTTTTTTTTTTAAGAGAGCTAAATATAACAAGTACGATGATCCATGGTATTATTACAAGATTCGACTAACAAGTAAAAAACCAAACCCCAAATATTCCCCAAAAGTAATGATCATCAATAAATTCCCCCTTTTTGCACCTTATCACTCCCTCAAGCACTATACTAGCCTTTGACAATATGGGTTCAAGATTAAAGTAAGGCCAATACAATAAAAGGATATAGGCAAGTGATGTGGTGTGTCACCGAAAGAAAAGGATTAAGCTCAAAAAGGTAACTAATTGATCATGTTTAAATGGTGTGGTAATCTGGGAAACATGAGGTTATCCTAAGTGCCTTTATCATTTTATCATCAAATAGTGTCATGCATTTCAAGAAAGACCTCAAGTAAGTGCTAGCAATGCAAACAACATGTGGACACTCAAGCAAACGAATAATAATGCAAACGATATGCATATAGGCTCAAAACTCGCTTGGTGTGACAAAACATATTCAATCCCAAGTAACAAGACTCTCTAACGCACCTACTTGTGTTCAAAGCATGCAAACCAAGTCATCTTGCACATATTCATGTCATTCTGATTACTTAAGACATTCACTAAATCTACCAGTTTCAACTTGCTAGTGTAAGTGTGTGCACAAGAACAAAGCACGTCACTTCTCAAACAAAAGCATCAACGACACAAGATTCCTAAAGCATGCATGGGTGCACTAAGCAAAATACAACAACTAATCAATTTGCATGGCTAGAATCATTTTTGGTATTTTCAAAAATTTTCCAATTTTTTTTTAAATTTTTTTTTATATATATACATATTATTATCAAGAACACATCCCCACACTTAAATGTGTTAATGTCCACAATGACACACTAACTACTAATCCTAGAATTAAAAAGAAAAGAAAGAAGTACTCCCCTATGCATAAGCATGAAGTGCCGCGATCTGTGACTTGATTGGTGATTTTCTATTTGTTGCATGAGCATGCTAATCAACTGCACGAGCATGCCAATCTAGTGCGTGATCATGCTAATCGACTGCGTGGTCATGCCAAACCTTCAAACTATTGTCGTGAGAATTTTTTTTGTAATGCATGAACATGTCATATAGCTGCATGAGCATGCTAAACCTCTAAAATTCTGTCGTGAGGTTTCAATATATGGTGCATGAGCATGTCGTAGAGCTGCGTGACCATGCCATTTCTTTAAAAACAAGCCGTGAGTTTACTTTGTGTCTGCGTGATCATGCTGGTAAGTTGCGTGAGTATGCCAAATCTTTAAAAACAAGCCGAGGGATTGGGTTTGTGTCGCGTGACCATGCCAGAATGTTGCGTGATCATGCTATTAACTTCAAATGGGTCGTGGGAACATGTTTGTGCGGCATGGACATGCTGGACACCTGCGTGATCATGCCAAATCAATAAATTTTAGCCGTAAGCTTCAAATCTGTCACTTTCCCTGCGTGAACATGCTAGCTTGACTGCATGACTATGCCAACAGCTAGAAAAATAGTAGATGGTAAAGATTATATCCTCTTGAGTTGTACAATCATGCTAAAGAATGCACGAACGTGCTGAATATCATCAATATGGAGGAAACTTCATCATTCAACTTCACGAATAAGCCCCAACCTTATCAATCATTGTTAACACCTGAATCACCATGAACAAACACATCAAGGAAACATGTGGGAGTAAAAAAAAACTATTAAAAACTAATAATATAATCTTGGGTTGCCTCCCAAGCAGCGCTTGTTTATTGTCATTAGCTCGACTTATTCACACATAAAATCTTCAATGAGGAGAAAAAGCAAATAGATGCACATATCTACGAATTAGTAATAAAACTATCATGTGCATATATGCGTTAGATCCATAAAAGTATAAGAAACTTTTTATGATCCTCACTTTCTCAAGAGACTTGTAAAAATCAAAGTAGCCAGAAAAGTCGTCAGAATAATCCTCATAAGCACGACTTATAAACTCCTCCCAAATTGGATCCTTGTATTCCAAAGCAAGATTTACAATTTCATCAATCTTAAAATCCTCCTCAATTATAACTGGACACTCATCAATTTTTACCTTGTCTACCAATTTGTTAAGCTCAACAATATTTTCTAAATCTGGTAGAATTTCAGTTGCATCCAATTTATCATTAGTACGCATAGGACAATCATCAACAAAGCAAGCAGACTCATCAAACACAAAATTATCATCAATTGCTAAACAAGAATCATGGATCATTGGAAAATTAACACAAGGAGGAATTTCAAGACAACCGTTATGCATCACAAGTTGAACCTCCATAATAAAACTATTCCGTTTAGCATTCTCCTCGTACCAACTTATTGATTCTGGTTCACATGGACTATCATTCGTACTAGCAATCTCAAAAGTGGGGTCATCAAAGTGCTTAAAAAGTCCCAAAGAATGTAAAGAAGGATTAGAATGAATTAAGCTCTCATCAACATCATTGCACATGTATGGATAAGGATCATAATACTGATTTTCAAAGGCACATGAAAAATCTGTACTAGGTGGGTATGAAGCATAATAAGAGTTTTCAGAATAGAACGAATTCACCTGATATGCATTAAAATCCTCATAAGAATTTAATTGTTGGTGAGGATTGAAGTCTTGATATCGTTCCTGATTGCCATAGAAAATCCGAGCGTCATTCCAACCAAAGTTGTAATCCATGTTGTCTCTTTACCTCAAAAGCTTACTTTAGGTTCCTCAAAGAAACCTGTAGACACACCAAAAAAAAAAACAAAAGAAGGAAAAAAAATATGTACAAAGATAAAATCCAAACTACAAGAAATAATTAACTCAAAATCAATATTGTTGCCTTCCCCGGCAGCGGCGCCAATTTGTTAGTAGTACTTTTATGTGTTCGTTCACAGGGAAGGACTGATATCAATGCCAATCTCAAGTCTTTTATCTCTTGCAATTCAGAAGTGTGGAAGAATAGAATAATGGATTATATCTAACAACTAAATTAAACAAATAAACAAATAATATCTAAATAATAAGTATGAGAGAAACAATCCAAGCTTTGGGGTTCTTCAATTGACTACCAAGAATGTCTAATTTGTGTCTCTTGTTAGTTAAAAACAATCCTTCTAAAGTTTATAAATTCCTCTCCCAAGGTAATTCATAATGCCTACAATCATCCCCTAATCGCCACTCCCATGGTCAATCAAAGTATAATCATAAACTATTTAAGCCAAGGATTAACAGTTTCACAATTCTCATATTAATCTCCCGATTCAATAATTAAATTATGTCTATCATGTCATGTATTAGAACTACAACTCATCTCCCGATTCGTTATAATCCCTAGATATGCAATTAAAAGTTAGCTACTCTTCTAATTGTATTAAGCCCTCAATGACAGATTAACAAATTAAGAGAATCACAATTAATCACACAAACTCAATTCATCAATGAATACTACCCAACTCTTGGATAAAGGATTAACTTCTCATGATTAAATAAACAAAATATATATTAAAACCACAAATCATGAGTTAAAGAATTCAAGAACAAAGAATACAAATCTGAAGGCTTCTCGAAATCAAGACGAATCCCTTCGTTCCTTCCTTCGATCTTCCTCTTCAAATTGCTTCTCTCCCTTCTCTCTCAAAAGTCTAATAATTATTTACAATATTAATCTAATTTACAAGATGTCAATCCCTCTAGATACAATCGATCGAGATGTATCTCTAACCCTCATAATCAAAATAGTATATTTATTTCTTTTCTAAAAATAAGTTGGGTTGTGGTAAAAATTCGTAATCAGCTCTTCAGGTCTGATTCTGGGCCGCTCTAGAAGGCTGGTGACTGCTGGGCCGGTCTAGACTTGTAGATTTTCTCGATACCTTCGCGTGGGCTGTAATTTCGCCCCATTCTGATTCCTGGAACTCGAGATATGGCCCAAATAAGAATTGCTGCGCAGGCCCACCGTTAAATCCGAATTTCCACCTGATTTTTATCCAATTAAGCTCATTTTCTCCCAACTTTAGGAATTATTTATTACCTGAAATAAAACAATAAAATATAATCAAACTTACCCAATTATTTGCAAAATCCTATAATTATGAGAATAAAATCCTCTAAAGTGTATATAAATATACACTTTATCACAGGAATCTCCCCTGAGATTTGTACTATAAAATTAGGGGCCCCGCAGGGGCATTTTTGTAACTATCTATGTTTTTATTCAGTAATTTACATAAATACCCATCAATTTGTATGGGAATTGTTTTAACCTCAGGGTTTTACCTCAGGTCAACCTCAGGCACATGAAACCCATATTTATTTTAGGTGTTATATTTTTCTTGAAAATTATGGTGTGATATTTTCGGGTATATATTAATGATTGTAAGATTTGTTTTAAAAGGTAACGTGTTTTAGTTCGTAAGGAAATATTAATGATGGAAAGATATGATACGATTGATGTTTTTAGGTGTTTATAAAGGTAATATCTTGACTAATTACCATTAATTATATTATGTTATTAATTATTTTAGGTGTAATTATTTTTTTTATAATGAAGGGTAAATAAGTAAATTCACGAAATAGCAAAAAATAGGTACCAAAAAACAGTTACCAAAAATCGACACCAAAACTTTTAATGTTTCAGTTTTTATATAATAGTATAGATATAGAAATAATTATAGATTAATTACGAACCGACGAAAGGGACTCGAAATCACCTAAATGCTGCTCCCTCTGTCCCCTTGGGACGTAATTCGGGCACAGATTTTAAGGTGTATTTTGTGAATAGTTTCGTAACTTATTTTTAAAATTTTCTTTTTTTGTATAAAAATAGAATTGTTCTATTTTTATAAAAAAAATAATATTTTAAAAATAAGTTATGCAACTATGTTTTTTAGGAGTTTTAAAATGCGTGTCAAATAGTGAAAAAAATTGTAAAGAAATGAGAATGCCGGAGGGAGTAACAAATTTAATACTCCCTCTGTCCCATCCATTTCTTAACACAAAAAAGTGTGTATCTGACACGCATTTTAAGGTGTATTTTAAGGATAGTTCTATAATTTATTTTTTATATTTTCTTTTTTTGTGTAAAAATAAGTTTGTTCTATTTTTATACAAAAAAAAATATCAAAAATAAGTAATAGAACTATCCTTAAAATGCACCTTACCTTAAGATCCGTATCGAAAACTGGTTTGCAAACATTAATTATTCAATTGGACAAAGGGAGTAATTAACCATCATTTTGACACAACTAATAATTACTCCCTCCGTCCATTTCATTTCTTTACACTTTCTTTTTTGGGCCGTCCATTCCATTTCTTTACATTACCCAAAATAGTAACTTTTAACAATAAAATACATTATTACATCCACTACCTCACTCCACCTTTTCAATCCTTTACACTATTACACCCACTACTTCACTTATTTTAACAATAAAATTACTATTACACCCACTACTACATTTATTTTAACAATATTACATCCACCATCTTCTATTACACCCACTACTACATTTATTTTAACAATATTACATCCACCATCTTGGTCTCCGTGCAAAAAGCAAATGTAAACAAATGAAATAAACAGAGGGAGTACATATCATCAATATGCAATTAAATCCTAGAAATTTAATATGGACATATTTATATTATTCAAGTCAACTGGAGAAAATCATACTAAAATTTAGTATTCGGGTCGGGTAGTGAAGTTGTGAACCCGATTCCGGTTGTTAATCGGGAATCTTTATCAGGTTTATATTTAAAGGCACGAAACAGTCCGATCTTGTCGCCGGTAACAATGGCGTTTAGGATGCTAGCTGCGTTAACTTTGTTGATTTTGAGTTTCATCGCCATTCACATCCATCTTCCTTCACCCACCTCTCTCTCTACTTTACCACCGACGACTCCAATCTCACTTCCGACCACTCCGATCTCACTTCCGACGACTCCGATCTCACCCCCAATCTCTATCGTAACTCCGGTCTCAGTTTCTCCTCCGATCGAAACTGCACCTATCGAATACGACATAACCCTAAGTCCTGATTATGATGGAATATCGTCGCTAATTAGCCCGATCACTCCTTATGACCTCAGTCCGGCGCTTATACCAGGGGAATCTTCCGAGCAATCTCTTGATTTCTACGAAGATGAATTTTCCCGGATGATTGTGACGATTCTAAATCGAAACGATTTTACGATTTGGTGTACGTTCATAACCGAGATATTCGAAGCTTATACTCTCCCTAGAAACGCTACCTTTTTTGTTCCGGTTAATTCCGCTGTTTTGGATCTTAGAGGCAAGTATGAACTTGCTTCTTTTTACGTACGACACCATACTATTCCCCAGCGGCTATCGTTTGCCGACTTACTGAAATTGGAAACATCGTCGACTCTCCCCACTCTTATGCCGACCAAACAATTAGTTGTTACTAGCAACTCTAGCGATTCGCCTTTCAATTATACCATTAATGGCGTGCTCGTAACACAGCGTAACATTTATCTTTCTTCGGTGTTCGCGGTTCACGGCATTCGGCAAATATTTGAATTTTGATTTTATTAGTTTTGTCTAGTTAATTAGGGTTTTTGTATTTGCTCGGTTGTTGTTTCATTAGGATTAGGATGTAAATTTCGTATCGATTAAATGAAGACTTCTTGTTTTCAATGATACATGTCAATTGTGTTTTAGTATTTCATTATAATTCTTCTTTTAAGTTATGGATATGTGTGTCCAATTGTTGGGAATATTATGATTCATGGCACATGTTCGACGTTTATGTTGTTATGAGTTTAATTGTATTATCATTTGCCTTCATGGGGAAATAGTTGATAAACTCAAGTGATCTGCAACCTAAACAAGTGCAGGTACATGATGTATGCCCTCTGTAATGGCTGCTGAAAGTACTCCCTACATTGTCTGCTTCATTGTTTGTTTGCATAATCCTGTTTGATTAGATTAGTTATAAACATGAATTTTAGGGGTTTGAGAATTTTGGTGATTTGTTTCAACACATCCTGAAGCAAGGCAGCCGGAAATGGGATGGTATGCTGGGGAGTCTGGAGGCACAGAATGATACGGTGTGATAAAATAAATATTTAAAGTCTGATAGCAAAAGATGCAGAAGCGGAGCTTATTAGTCTATTGCGTTTGTTAAGTAATCTTGGAGCCAAGCAGCTAATCTGTTAGCTCGATTGTCTAACTGTAATCCAGGTTTTATGGTCACTGGGGAGGGGGCGGGGGGTGTCTTCCTTCCGGATTGCAGGCAAACATGGCTGCTGATTTGCTTTAAGTTAAATGATCATTTCTCTTTCGGAAAAAAAAAATCTCAACAAGCCAGACAAACTGACAAAGTAAAAAAAAATGAATTGTGGTGGCTCTGTCACATCTGGTTTAATATTTTTATTCTTTTACATCTGTTCTAAATTCTTAATACGTTGGATACGTGCTTTACCATAGTTCTTAGATCAGGTAGCAGGATGCATATGTTCTGTGACAGATGTTTAGTAGTATTTTTGGAATGTTGACATTGATTTCATCAGGTGCTTCTTGTGCCTTTTTTCTTGCTCATGTAAAATATATTGTTCAACTTATATAACATGTCAAAAAATAGAATCAACCATCAACTAAACTGTTTATGGTATTTTTATAACTGACGTTACTATGTTAGTGAGGAAGGTGGCTTTGGTCCTAATGTTCCAGTATTCTTATCTGTCTCTTGAGGATCCATTTGATCAGCGATGGCTGGGAGCACAATGGTAACATGACAGCTGAATGTAGAGAACAAGTGCAAGTTGTGGGAGATGAACGTTTGCCGTCTGGTGACAAGTGCAAGTTGTGTGAGATGAACGTTTGCCGTCTGGTGACAAATCTGAGGTTAGAAGTGTATCCCACTGCCCCTTGCACACTTTTCTCTGTCGTAACTCACTCAATTTAATATGGTTGATCATTACTTAGTTCTTTCATTCCCTATTGATTGTGGTCAAACTTTGATTGTGTCTGCAATCTACAATCTATACTTAATAAAACAAACACAAGTACTTACTGTGTCGAACGTTTTTAACCCATCAAACTTAAAAACTTTAATGCTATTCTTCCTAAGGTATTCATTGAACCCTATTCCAGAGCATCTTGATTTTTGTGTAAAACTCATATATTATGTATTCTAATCTGGCTTCACTTGTGTGGTGATAAACAACTATCACTAAAAGTACACGAGATTTGAAATTTTTGAAGTAAGCTGGTTGTGGAGTAATGGCCAGTGACCGCAGGTTTGATGATCACTTTAAATGCTAAATTATATGATTTATCTATGTAATACCATCATTTACTATCCTTTTTTGGGGGTTGCAGTGGATAGATTGAAGAAACTTTCATTGCTGATATAGCCATGGGTTTGTTGAGGGCAGTTACATATATAGAAATCTTTATCACAATGGACTAACAATGTGATCCATAGAATGTTTCTTTAAGACAGTTACAATCAGGTATTCAAGCATGATATTAAACTTGACCATTGTACCAATGCTTTAAAACTAAGCATTTTGGAATATCTGTAAATTTTACAAGAAGCAGTTAAAGAGCAAACTTGGATTCTTGCTGAGCCCTACCAGACTCAGAGGCGAAGAGAGAAAATAAGATTATTTGTTGTGCACTTGGTTTTGGTTTGATTTGTATCGAATAATATTCTGAATGTAATATGGATCAACTTAAGTTTCCGGAAGGTTGTTACTTAGATGACAGTAATCCAGGTTTTGGTTCTGTTTTCTGTTTTGAGGTATAATTTTGCACACATGGTGAAAATTATAATGCATGTTTTCCGTATTTTGTGACCAAATTGAAGATTTTGTAAGTTCAATGTTGTTATTATTGTGGCAGGGTTGAGCTAAATCCATCCTGATATTCTCTATGATCATATTTACCCGATCTAGTTACTGAAATCTCTATCTATGTATATACACATTTAAAGCAGGATCTCAGGTAGGTTACGTAGCTCTTCCTTAATATCATATTCTCTACTCTCTACCTACGTTTAACAATCAGTAGAGACTGGAAGCTCCTCATTAAATAATAATCTGTACAGAATGAAAGCTTATGCCACATTTTCCAATATTTATATATCCATGCATCTACTTCGCCCTATCATAAGTTATGGTATTGAAGGTGAAGGGGGTATATATAGAAGTACAGAACATACCACCTAATTACAGTTGATATCAAGCGATAACGGTCCATGTTTTTCAATCACCGTCGAATTCATCATCTATCATCTATATTGGATGTGCAGTTACGGTTATCTCTCGTTACATAGATACTTATGAATGCTTGCATACATGTGTGTGTATGTATCTGAGTTGGTTATACAACTCTGATTCTTATTGTAGGCAGCCTTAATATGGGGAATGCCGAGTGTGTCTAGGTCCTTGTGTTCTAAGGAATTAGACGGTATCTCATCCTGTGCTTTAAGTTCAAAATATGCTTCTCATATTTGTTTAGTTGTCATAAAAATTTAATCATTCTTGCTACCAGTTCATTTTTTCCTTTGCTCAATTACCTTGAATCTCTGGTGTTTCTAGGAACTTAACTTATTGTTTTGGTTTACACTTTGGTAACGGGCTCTAGGATTGTATCTATATAGAACACTGAGCTTTCCAATTTTCATACACAAAATAGCCAAATAAATATAAATAGATACGAAAAATGTTAGTCAAATCAATCTATACTATTATATAAAAGCCGAAACATTAAAAGTTTGGTTCAACGGAACCTATTGAATTTACCTAATTACCCTTACTCAATTACAGATATATTAACTAATCAATTTCCTTTTCCAGGTTACACATATTATCTTTTCTATTTTCATGAACTAAATAATTTCTTTTTCCAAGTAAAATACAATATCTTTTATATTTTATCTAACTAAAATTTCTCATCTATTAACCAATTTCCTTTTTCAGTTTAAACATATAACCTTTTTTATTTTTCAATAACTAAATAATTTCCTTTTTCATTTAAAATAGAATATCTTTTACATTTTATTTAACTAAAATTTCTCCTTTTTAAAAACACTACGAGCAATTTTGTTTAAAATAAATAAATTAATTATATATAATTGCTATTAACTCATTAATTACCTTTTTCAGTCAAAACACATTACCTTTTCTCTTTTCTCTAACTAAAATCTCTCTTTTTCCAATTATATTATGGATGGTTACCTTTTTCAGCAAAACATATTACCTTTTTTCTTACTAAAACCTCCATTTTTCTAATTATATTACAGGCGTTTCTATTTAATAAAAAAATATATTATTATAATACTAATAATTAACCAATTAACATTTCACCTAAAAAATAATATAATTATATATAATTATTATTAACTAATCAATTACCTTTTTCAGTCAAAACACGTTACCTTTTCTCTTTTCTCTAACTAAAATCTCTATTTTTCCAATTATATCATGGACGGTTACCCTTTTTCAGTAAAACACGTTACCTTTTTTCTTTCTTCTTACTAAAACCTCCATTTTTCTAATTATATTACAGGCGTTTCTATTTAATACAAATAAAATAATAATATTATAATACTAATAATTAACCGATTACCTTTTCAGTTAAAATATATCATCTTTTCTATTTTTTCTAATTACATTCCCTTTTTTTTTCTAGAAATATAAAGGGTAGCGTTAATTTCTCATTTTCTAAAAACTTTGAACAATTTTATTTCGTAAAATAACATAATTAAATTATAATTACTATAAACTAATCAATTAATTTTTCCACATAAATCATGCATGTTACCTTTCTATTTTCTCTAACTAATTTTTTTAATTATATCACGGACGGTTCTATTTAATGAAATAAAATAATAAAATTATAATATTTTTAATTAACCGATTAACTTTTTCAGCTAAAACATATCATCTTTTCTATATTTTCTAACTAAAATCCCTTTTATAATAGAAATACCACGGACAATATTATTTTCTCATTTTTTAAAAACATTAAGAGCAATTGTATTTAGTCAAATAACGTAATTCAATTATAATTACTATAAACTAGTCAAAATTACCTTTTACACCTAGAACATATAATCTTTTTAATTTTCACTAACTAAATTCTCTATTTTTCTAATCATACCACGGACATTCTATTTAATAAAATGAAGTAATAATTTTATAATTACTAACAATTACTTGATTATTCTTTTTAACTAAAATCTATCATCTTTTCTATATTTTCTAACTATAACCCTCCTTTTCTAGAAATATCACAAATAACATTTATATAATTATTATCAAATCATCTCATATAAAAAAGTAAGCCTCCAAAATTCATGTTTTAAAAAAATTAATTTTACTTAATGAAAGTTTTTATATAATATAAAAAAAATCCGTGCATCGCACGGGTTTTAGGCTAGTATATTAATAAAAACTAATAATGAAAATATTTTTAGGTGACATATACTACAAGTTTCTAAAAGTAATACGAGAGAAACAATTAAACACATTACAGCACCTCTTTCTTCGTTGGGCAAGTCTTGTTGATTTCTGAGCTCGACAAGAATGTCATGACAAGAATAAATGGTGCTATAATTTTCTCGTTGGGCAAGATTTTCAACATAATTTCATGACGATTCTATTTGTCTTCTTTTTCTGTTTGGCCCAGATATAAATACTTGTAAACTCGAAATCTTACATCAGCAAATTAAATCGAGCTGCGACTTCTATCGCGGAGCAGAAAGATGTTGGCCACGTAGCGCCCAACACAAAAATGTCATTGTGATTAAAAAAGAGTTGCTAGAATCCCATGTAGCACCCAATCAAAAAAAGAAAAAATCCTTATATGAAAAGTAACCACACTAATAATCCTATACTGCAGATCAGTGAACTCCCACGAAAAAATATTAAACTAATAGACTGTAAAAGAATGAAAATATGAATATCCCACCAAAAAAATGAAGTTTCCATAAGAAAACTGTGAAACCCATGGCGAGTTAGCATCGTACAGATTCACAAGTCATGTTTAGTTTCCCCTCGAAATTTTTTAGCACGAAGAAGCAAAAATACCTGTAAATGAGAATCTGTGTTCCTCATAAATCAACTGTGCATTCACTAAAGAAACAGAACAGTACTTGTTTTAACATGATACGGAGTACAATTTTAAGGATCCATAAATTTCAGCAATGCCTCGGTCTAGAATTTCTCCACACACAAGGCATATGCAATAATTTCTAAACATATATACTAGTGGTTTCATACTTATACATTGAAGGGTAACAAGATACGTCAACTCCTTGCTCTTTGCTATGTACATTTAAATTTTAAAAGACAGTGCTCTTTCCCATCTTTGAGGATGATAAGGTATAAACTTAACGATTCTTTTACCTTCAGGTAAGGGAAATTCAAGTTGAGTCGGAATCTTATCATGCCAGACAAAGTCATTCTCATGTTCATATTTCTCCAACAAGCCTCTCAACTTATCAGCCTCCTGATTAAGAACCAACCTCCAGGACTCATTTCCTGGAAGATTCATCTGCGCAGTAACAAGAGCCTTTCGAAGAACTCCAATCGCAACACCAATCTGACCATCAGTCTTTAAACTTTGTGCACGGTACACATCATTTTTCAATTCATGCATGACTTTGCAAAATGAAAGGAATTCCTGCAAAGCCAGAAAGATGATTAAGAGAAGATTGTTAGCGGATAAAAAATTAATCTTGACTTGACAAAAACAGGACTAGAATTATTTCAAACAATAAGAAAAGAAAATACGATCACTTTTGGAAATTTTGAAGAACTTCACAATATGTGAGGAAATATAAGCAGAAGTTAGATCCTTAGTTGCATTCACCCAACTACATCTAGTTTAATAGCTAGATAGATACATAGATTTCTTCAAAAGAGTGACTAGGATACTAAGCTTAGTTTTCTCAATATTTCCTTCTACAGTGGTAGGCAATCATCAACCATTAAAACTGACATGCAAACTAACAAGCCAGATTTTAGAGATATGGCCACAATAAAACAAACAACAAGATACGAAAATTAAACCCAATATAAGAATGGATATGCAGATTTCATATTTACCACGAAGCGCAAGGAAATATCTTTTCTATCTTCAACTACTGACTGTAATATAAGTATCGCTTCGTCCAGCATCTGCGCAGCACCATAGTGCAACTTTGCCAATAGACTTTGTGTGTTTCCTTTCTCCTCAGATTTTCTAATGATTACAGCCTGAAAGAAAAGTTGGGTTCATTACTATCTTCGCAGTATCAGAAAAGTTTAAGCTTTCAAGCTAATTAACATGAGAAAGCAGGCTTTAACCTGAGCCTCAGCCAAACAAATAAGGCTGAGAACAGAACAAACGGATGATGTAACTTCTGGTGCCCGTTCTGGAGGCAGCACAGGCTGTAAAGAGGGAAGGACCTCATTCGCCAAGTGGTGATAAACTCCAGAAGCTCTCCTGAATAGAGTGGCAGATTGCACCAAATCTACAGTGATGCATAAGAATTTAGCAAAATAATGTTTGCATATGCACAGGTAAGGAACTAATGATAAGAATTACCTTTGGACAATAGTTCAGAAGCCCATTCTCGTAGCAGTGCACCATAAAGAAAGATCATCATACTGACCTCAAACAGCAGACTATCAATTTGAAAGAACTTTTGACCCAAAAAACTGAAGAAAGATGATGACGTAAGAGCACTGCTCCAACTTATCCTAAGTTCTGAAGTCCATTGAAGAATCCGAGGTTTATCACTGACCATATTAACTTGGTGGATAAAGTTTTCCAATAACGGCAAGTACTTCTCTAATTTTTGAATGTCCTGATAAAAATCACACACACATTAACAAGAATCTAAACATAAATTTTTTTATACAATCTGCTCGTGTTGTCAGCTTGTATCACACATTTTTAAAATAATGTTAAATTTTCAAGGTTCTGCTTCATAACTTGTCTTGGCATTGGAACACAAACATGCCACATTTTACATGCTTATATACTACTTTAATTGCTACCTGTTCACATTGCAAAGTTGAGCCTCCAAACATTTCCCTTGCAACAGCTATTGTAATATAGCTTCTTTCATTAATAGACTCCTCAATCATTCTACGTTTTGAGCTCAACTCCTTTAGTTGTTCAAGTGTGCCAGAATCGCGAGCAATGAATGTATCTTCAAAAATAATCTGTTGGAGACAAATATCATATTACAAATTCCTCCATTAGTAGTAATCAAGCCCCTACTGTTTTTTCATCCACCATACAAATGACATTTTCTTGATTAAAAGAATTAACTACACATGAATAAGGGGCAAGGGCATGTTCATTTTACCTTTTATTACTTAAAATAAGTTAACAAAGTAACAAGAAATCCTGGAGGCCTAGACAATAATCTAATAACCTGAACAGCACACATTGCACCAAACAACTAAACAGACATCATATCATATGTCTTAACATACTTACTCTATTCGCCTTGTCACTGAAGCAAACATTAAAACTGAAACCAAAGTATCATGATCCTTAAAAAATCCCAGCAATTCTTTCATAAATAGACCCTAAACTAACAATCCCACAAATTATTAAATTTTCTTAAGTGAATATACCAAAAAGAATATATAAGCAACCATTAATACTTCTGTAAAGTACTACTCCCTCCGTTCCTAAAAACCTTTCCTGTTTACTTTGGACACGTTTGCCAATACACACTTTTGATCGTTAATATCTTTAATTTCGTATTAGTTTTTGATATAAAAACTTTACTGTATTAAAGTACTCATAAATACGAATCCAACAAGATCATTCATGACTATATTTGGTCTTATAAATTATGCGTAAATTAGTAATTTGTCTCATGTTATGAACAGTCCCGATATTCCGAATAGGAAAGGTTTTATGAAACAGAGGGAGTAGCATATACTAAAAGCAAGAACACAATCATATGGTAAAAGTCAAAGCTTTACTAACTTTCAAGAAACCTCATATGACACAAAATGAATACACTTGAATTGTACAACTTGAAAAAAATATAATTAAGAAAGAGGGCAGCAGAAAATATAAATTTGCAAGTACCTTCTTGGTTTTAAGCTTCACAAAATCTGAAAAATGTTGCTGCCACATCATTTCTTGTTTACAAAAAGTTACTACTTTTGCCCCTTCACCTTCAGTTTCATATCTCTCCCAATCTCTCTGAATCTCTCTTAATCTCTCTCTCTGTGTATATTTTTGTACATAATATATATATACACACCTGTCTGGATTGGATCATTGGAAGTTGAGTTCCTTCGGGAGTAAGGATACGATGAGTGGACTGGAAGGGGTAAACAGACAAGGTAGTTGTTTGTTGGGCCCAGTGGCCCAAGACTTTTAATTTATTTTCATGGTATTCAAATAGTACATTTTGCGTCAATATTTCCAAAAATAATTAATGTAAAAAAGATAATCGAAAATATGTACAATTTGAAACCATGAAAGGTTAAAATTACTCCCTCCGTCCCACTTATTTTTATACATATTTTTTAAAATGTCTAACACGCATTTTAAGATGTATAATTAGTATAGTTCCATAACTTATTTTTGAAATTTTCTTTTTTTTATAAAAGTAGGATTGTTCTATTTTTATAAAAAAAAAATTATAAAAATAAGTTATGTAACTATAGTAGTTAGGAGTCATAAAATGCGTGGCACGCCAATCCCCCAATGTATAGAAATCATTGGGACGGAGGGAGTAGCTTTTTAGTATCGACGAGCAGTGTGACCCGGTTTCTTACATATTTAGCACCAAACTGGACCGCGAAGGGATGATTGATCTTGTTCGAATGAGAAGCCTTTAAAACCTTACATTCTTTAAGGAGGTGCCAACCGGATCTTATATTATGCTTTAACATTTTTTCTCATTAGAAAGTCCATTTTTGGATGAAGAGTGGATCACGAACTTCCATCTTTTGGGCATAAATTTGTCTTTGATAAATTTTGAGAATATTGGGGTGGCAGGAGTCGAACCTGAGTCATCCACCAACTAGAGCTTTGATACTATGTTAAGTAATCAGTTACTCTAAAACCTTAAAATTAGTAAAACCCCAACCGAATCTTACCAACTAGAATTTTGATACTATGTTAAGTAACTAGTGTTAGGAATCTGCCCGATTCCCTGCGAATGCGGAAGCGATTTGGTAAATATGTGCGCTTAGATCCCACAAATATACGTGATAGTAATGAAGCAACAAACCAACAATACAGTAAAAGAGACAAGAGATTTAACGTGGTTCGGCCCAGCCTACATCCACAAGAGCAACAACTTCACACTAGATAAAAGAGATTACAATATCCGGGTACCCGGCCCTTTGAATTTCATACAAAAATTCAGCCCTACAATACCTATTATGTATATCCCCAACTCACTGAAGTGTTTATCTCAAAACCTCCCCCTATAACTGTTTCCCGACAACCTTTCCTTCTCTCCCTCTCCCAACCCGGACAGTGTCACACAACCTGATAGAAAGACCCCTGCAGCGGGACCACCTCCGATGGCTGCAGTCAAACCCAAGTACCCTAAGGAATAGTTTAGGCATGAGGACCTTCTATCCCGACACTTCCTGAAAGCGGGCTAAACCGGCTTTCCTACTAGACGGACTATCTAGCAGCTATAGAGAGAGAAGAGAGAATTATGGTGTAATTCTACTAATGAAGGGGAGGGGGTATTTATAGGAGGGGAGTTAGTAGGTGGGGGGGGGGGGTTGGTGGCATGAGTTTGACAAAGAAAAAAAAACAGCTGCCTAACAAAGACCTGCCTAACAATCTCCCCCTCTTTCCAAACTCACAGCTCTTCACTTGCACTCCATACATGCGCCCTGTTGGCACAACTCCAACTTTTCCTTGATCCGTATCATTCCCTACGACAATACTCCCCCCGAGTCCAAGACTCCAAACTATACCCTAGTTTGCACATTCATTCTCGAATGCCCACTTGCTATACGCACAAGTGTACCATTGACCTCTATTTGTCCAACTACATACATGTGAAGCAATCTGTTGTATACACACATACTCACTTGATTTACGTCGGCCAATCCCATATGTAGTCCATCACACACGCAAGTGTGACCATCACACACACAAGTGTGACCATCGATCTTTCATTTACTCCCCAACTGCATATCAAACAAATCAATCTGTTGCATGCACTAATAGAAAACAGGCCTTTTACGTCGGTTAAATCGACATTATACGTCGGTTAAATGGCGACGTATGGAGGGGCGACGTATAAAGTCACGGTCTTTTACATCGGTTAAAAAGGCGACGTAATAGGTAGAATATACGTCAGCTTAATAACCGACGTAAAAGACCAAAATAACCGACGTATAAAAGTCTGAGTAACCGACGTATAAAACAAAAAGGCGACGTATATTGTTATCCTTTTACGTCGGTTCTTCTAAACAACCGACGTATATTGTCCAAAAAAATTTAAAAAAAAAATTATTTTGTTTGTGTAATCTAATCATACCTATAAATCTGTGCAATAATAAAAAAAGCATTCATTAACAAAATTTTGTACAAACAAAAACTATAATAACCAAAATGTTTACAAATTTCCGATCTAATGGGTCAACCATGTCATGTTTACAAGCTCTACAATAACCACGTCATGTACAGTTCAGTAAGCTTGTCTGCTCATGTTTAGAGGAGCTACTCTCATTAACCTCTCATTAACCCAGGGAACAACTTTGACATTAACATCAGTCGCAACAACAGAATCTAATTTCAAGGGTGAAGTCTGGGGAGCAATAGTCTGTTCTGTAGTCTCCGATCTATCCATTTGCGAATTTTTGGATAGAACAGCACTTTCCGGGACCTTTAAGGTGCAACTCTCAACAATAGGAGCAACTATATTAGAGCTTAAAGCCATAACTGGATTTGGTGCATCATTGTTGGGAGCACTCTTTACAGGGATCTGTAACTCTTTCTAATCTACAATGATGCCGCTAACTGGTGGAGCTTTTTCCAATTTCTCTGTCAAAACACCCCCAGTCTGACTACGCATGCTCAACTCTTCCAATTTAGCAAAGAGCTTTTGCCTTCTGCTCCCTTATTCGTTCTTCCTCTTCCTTCTGAAGCTGTATTGTACGTTGCCTTGCTAATTCTCTGTACTTTGCACACTGATACATTATATGAAGAGTCATGTACATTAAAACAACATATTAGGAACTTGAAAAGAGTTTACAGTTTTATTATTGCTTCCACCCTGGGATAAAAAACATCCTTAACAGTGAAGCCATCACTACAAAAGCTTCAACCCACCAGTTACATCGTCAACTAATTCAGCAGGGCCTGCATATGGCATAACATCAAAATTAAAGTTGAAAAAACATGGGTGCAAAGAAGAACAAGTACACTATTCAACTCAGTTCTGAAACAGTAGTCCCATTATACTTGTACTAGTTCTGAATCTTGATGCCAGTATAGATTGATACTTTGCACCCAATATTACCATCAAAACTGAATATCATATTACAAGTTGATACTTTTTGCTCATTAACATGATCATAAATGAATATCAACCAGTTAGACAACAAAACTAAACACCACTATTTAAAAGGATTGAAAGAGTATTATCGAAGGATTTAAATTTTTTATAAGAAACTTCAAATTAGTAGATTAGATGTTCATTCCAAAAATTTTGCAACATAGTCAAGAGAGAACTTCTTACCGAGAATAGCCATCACCGTCCTTGAATCTGAAAAAAGAAGAGTGAAATAACATTATCAGGCAAATTAAATGTAGAAATCACAAGTATGGACTGTCAAACGTATAGAAAGAAGTAAAGTCCAAGCATGCTGACAATAGTGGGTAGAGCAAATGCAGCTACAGGTTGTACAACCCCACCATATATCATAAATGAGTATTGCTTTTTAGACTTGTAGTTGCTTTCATGCATTCATTATCTCTCTTCTCTATGTAATTTCTGATTACTACACCCTATTCTATACATAAATTATAACACTTGATCTAGAATATGTACATGTGGATAATGTATGTATTAACGAGGGTTTATGTCTTGTCACTTGTGAGTTGTGACCATGGGTGGTTAGCTCATGATTCATTTCTGCAGCAACTCTACTGATAGAGTCATGTATCCTTTTTCTACTTTTGTTCTGGCATTCTTAATTGCATTTACAAATTAACAAGTCACGAGCAATAAAATTTCACCACGGGTAAATTTAAGAAAAGCTGCTATATCTTTTTTGAATATTTTTGTACAATCAAAAGTATCAATATCCCTACAGATTTCTAAATGGAACCATCCTAAATCATTATCCTCTATGCATACAAAACTAGACCAATTAACTTTGTTTTTCTTGCAATATAATTTAACTATCAATGAAACAGTAAACCATAGCCTAGCTACAACTAATAGAGTTACATAAAATACAAACTGATAGGCAAAATATAGATCAAGAAAGTTTAAGAAAAAGTGAGTTAATAATAAAATTACCTCCATTAAGCCAAATGACAATAGGCTTGGAAAGAGGAAGATGAGGAGACTCAGTAAGCCAGTAAAAAAGGGCACGGCTAACAAAATGATTAATAGTGACATAACCGAGTAAAATAATAACAATGGAATTTCTTTTGTCTTAATTGCTAAAAATTCTTTCTTGAGGTAAGGCTATAAGTAAAAAAACACATATCAGGCTAACAAACAATCATTTGTAAATTTACCCATGATCTTCGACTTCTATTGTCTCTAACTTCTTGCTTCTAGTGAGAAAACCTGAAAAAAAACACAATATGTGAAGTAAACCTAACTACCAAAACAAACAAATACATAATACAAACCAAACTAACATAAAGAAATTACCGCGGATAAAAGAATGGTAATGAGGAAAAGAACATTGTACTGAATTCGAAGCCGATGGTACAACACCGTGGCGTGAATATAAAAACAAAGGCCTCAACAGAGAAGGCGATAAGAAACCCCCCGAGCTCCCACAAATCTATAATTAGGTTTTGGTGGTGGTGCTGAATTGTTATCAAAACAAGGAGGAGAGATGAATTTATAGAGAGATGAGATTGAAGGGGAATTACAATTATTACAATAATTATAATTATGATTTATAGAAGGCTCGTTAGGGCAAAGACGAGAGAGGAGAATTGATGTTCTCCGCATCAATGTAGATGCACTACTGATATGTACATGGTACATATACACGAGAGAGAGAGAGCGAGAGGGAGGGGGAGAGAGAGAGAGAGCGAGAGGAGGGCGGAGAGACAGAGAGAGAGGGAGGGGGCGAGCGAGAGAGAGAGATTGGGGTGGGAGAGAGTCGAGGGCGGAGAAAGATGAGGGAGACGGAGATAGATTTGAGAAGATAAGATAATCGAGTTAAAATGAACGGTCCAGATTAATTGCATCCAACTGCTCCAAGTAATGATCCATGTGTTCAAGTATTACCCAATAATAATGTGACACGTGGCCCATTTATGATTTCTTTAAAGATTTTATACGTCGGTTATATTAAGAGCGACGTATATAATATCATTATATACGTCGCCTTTTCCTCAACCGACGTATATAATAGTATTATATACGTCGCCCTTTCCTCAACCGACGTATATAGTAGCATTATATACGTCGCTTTTTCTTAACCGACGTATAAAGTAGCATTATATACATCGTCTTTTCTTAACCGACGTATAAAGTAGCATTATATACGTCGTCTTTTCTTAATCGACGTATAAAGTAACATTATATACGTCACCTTTTACTCAACCGACGTATAAAGTAGCATTATATACGTCGCCTTTTCCTTAACCGACGTATAATATTACCTTATACGTCGGCTTTTTCTTGAACCGACGTATTTAACTACTTTATACGTCGCCTTTAGGGGGAACCGACGTATATAACTGTTTTATACGTCGCCTTTGGCCGGAACCGACGTATAAGAGGCGACATAAAAGATCAATTTTGTACTAGTGATGGTTCACTGCTCACTTGATTCGTGTTGATCGATGCCCATATGCAGCTGCAACACACCAACTACTCGTTGATGTCGTGGAAGCCCTTCGACCAAGCATCCATCCCAGCAGTCTTTACACCATCGTCTGGACTGGAAGGCAATACAACCGCAGCAGTATCCTTCAAGTCACTCTTCCCTCGTGCACGAGATAACCAGATTTTCGAAGTTCAAGTACGTTCTGGCCACGTACTAATCAGACGATATATTCCCCCACGTAGCTCTCCCTTCATCCGAACCATACGGCCTCTTTTGATATTCATAGCTCCCCCTACTACAGAGCATTTATAGCCTTCTGAAGCTAACCGACCGATAGATATTAGATTCTTCCTCAGCTTAGGTACATATCTTACCCCGTTCAAGCTGCGAACTATTCCATCGAACATTTTGATTTTCACAATTCCAATCCCCTTGATCTCACAAGTAGATCCATCAGCCAAAGAAACTGTTTCATTCTTTGTATCTTGGAATTTGTCAAAATGCCCCCTCTCGGAACACACAAGGTAAGATGACCCTGAGTCTAATATCCATTCTCCTGGAGAACTAGTGCCTCGATTGAAGACGGTGCAAACATCTTCACAATCGAGAGTAACCACAGCCAATGATGCATCTGGATCCTTCTTATTAAGCGAACAATTCGACCTAATATGACCCCACTCCTTTCAACCAAAACACTGCATGCCCTTTTCACTATATCTGGATTTACCTCTGCTATTGGTAGATCCTCTCACAGCACCCCTTCCTCTATTATTTTGACTACGCAAAGCCAAAACTGTCATTCCGTCCTTGTCACCATCCTGGTTCTTCCTTCCAGCATTTTGACAAAAGTGCTGACTGAACCTCCTCCATTTTTAACGTGTCCTTTCCGTACAAAATGGTTGTGACCAAATGATCGAATGACTCCGGAAGCGAAGTAAGAAGAATAAGGGCCTTATCTTCTTCCTCCAATTTTACATCAACCTTTTCAAGTTGATCAACAATACCATTAAACACATTCATGTGCTCAATAACATTGCCTTGAGCTGCCATCTTCAGCTTGTATAACTCGCGCTTCAGATTTAACTTTGTAGTCAAGTTCTTCCCGAGATACAATGTCTCCAACTTTGACCATAATTCCTTCGGCGTGCTTTCGTCAACAACATTATTGATAATGTTATCAGCAATGCATAGTCTGATGGTACTCATGCATTGCGACTCAGCATCCTCCCAATCTTCATCGCTCATCTTTGTTGGTTTTCCCTCCTTCCCCTTTAAAGCCCTTGCTAGCTTCTGTTGGATTAGGATATCCTTTACCCTTCTCTGCCAAAGAGTAAAACTTCCTTTACCATCATATGGAGTCACCTTAAATCCTCCAATACTTGCCATGATCTCCGTTTGCACACAAAAACAATCCAAACAACTAAATCAATTGGCCAGGTAAGTGTAAGAAACAATGGGAGCACTTCCGTCAAAACAGCGCCAAATTAGACAACCACTTTTCTTAACGACTTTCCTTCGGCACCAATAATTTAGACACAACTAGCTCTGATGCCAACTGTTAGGAATCTGCCCGATTCCCTGCGAATGCGGAAGCGATTTGGTAAATATGTGCGCTTAGATCCCACAAATATACGTGATAGTAATGAAGCAACAAACCAACAATACAGTAAAAGAGACAAGAGATTTAACGTGGTTCGGCCTAGCCTACATCCACAAGAGCAACAACTTCACACTAGATAAAAGAGATTACAATATCCGGGTACCCGGCCCTTTGAATTTCATACAAAAATTCAGCCCTACAATACCTATTATGTATATCCCCAACTCACTGAAGTGTTTATCTCAAAACCTCCCCCTATCACTGTTTCCCGACAACCTTTCCTTCTCTCCCTCTCCCAACCCGGATAGTGCCACACAACCTGATAGAAAGACCCCTGCAGCGGGACCACCTCCGATGGCTGCAGTCAAACCCAAGTACCCTAAGGAATAGTTTAGGCACAGGACCTTCTATCCCGACACTTCCTGAAAGCGGGCTAAACCGACTTTCCTACTAGACGGACTATCTAGCAGCTATAGAGAGAGAAGAGAGAATTATGGTGTAATTCTACTAATGAAGGGGAGGGGGTATTTATAGGAGGGGAGTTAGTAGGTGGGGGGTTGGTGGCATGAGGGGTTGGTGGCATGAGTTTGACAAAGAAAAAAAACAGCTGCCTAACAAAGACCTGCCTAACAACTAGTTACTCTAAAACCTTAAAATTAGTAAAATCCCAACCGAATCTTATATTATGCTTTAACAGGGATGAACAAGAATGCCAGCCGCCACACCTTCTGAATTGATTGTTTTGTTTGGTGAAATTAGCTGTGATAACAGCACTCTTCGACGCAGTTTCACGTTTGTTGATTTGTAGTTCCTGCCCTAACAAGCAATCACGGACATCATCGAAAGTGAGTGGTATCTCATGATAACGGAGTACAGTAGAAATGTGTCATAATCTATTCCAGCACCATTTAGCACATGAAGAAGAAAATTTGTTTCTTTCATTGGTTCAGAGCATAAATTCAGCTCATCATAATTAGATTTCATGACTTAAATATATTCAGTCATGGTGCGAGAGTCTTTTTTGTGGATATAATACGTTCTTTCTGTTAACTAATATATTTTATAGCATAAGATCCTGTTGGGACCTTTCTCTAACTGGGACCTTTCTCTAACACCTTAAGCTGGTTATTTAACATGTTATCAGAGGAAGACCCCAACAAGATCTTATGCTACAACATATATTATTTTACACTTTCAAGGACATGATCCTGGAAACGGGACTGATTTGCGTAAACATCTTCTAACACAGACCAAGCTTTAGCTACAGTGGACACCAATTGAATAATGGTGACAACTTCTTCCGTACATGAAGAAACAATGGCATTCAGTTCATCTTGTCAATACCATGTACCGTATGCTGGATTTAGAGTTGAGGTTTCCTTGTCGGTGAGATGCTTAGGTGGCGCTACCTCTGTTCCATCAACATAAGCTTTGAGTTTATAAGTTGCAAGAATAGTGAGAAATTGCAAATGCCACCCTAAATAATTGTTAGATTTTACTAGTTTAATGTGCAAATGAGTAACATCATTAATAATGAAAACTGCAATATCAGGAGAAGAAAAGAGCCGATTTATCAGCAGATGAGAGAATACCACTTGTATTTGTTGCATAAGACATGATGCCGAAATAAAAAAATAAATAATAATAATAATAGTAAAGTGCACTTTTTGTACCTGTACTTTGGCCTTGACACCACTTGCAATACCCAACTTCAAAAGTGAGCATCTGAAATACTGAATTTGTTTTTTTGTTACATTTTGTGTACTTTCGTCAGTCTAGCGTTAACTCCGTTAGAAAGGGTAGGGGTATCATTGTCTTTTCATAGCCATATCTCTACGCGGGCTTTTAGTCGTGCCTTTTCACCGCCCATTGTATGTATCTGTATTAGTATACGACCCCCTTCATCTTAAACCTACTCTTAAACATAATATCTTCAGATATTTAGGCAAATTATAGATCAAATCTCCAAAGAAATGACTTGGTTGGTTCGTGCAAAGGAAGACAAGGACGTCTATTCTCCAAATGAGTGCCCAACATATACGGGTAAGTCTTCAATTCAATTAGGGTTTTATATGTGTTAAATTAGGGTTCTTCATGTGTAAAACGTTAGAAATTAGGTTTAATCAATTTATCATTAAGCGTATTAGTTTATAAAAAGCATCTTATTTTATTGTTTACAGTGTTAGGGTTTTGATTGTTTAAAAATTAGGGCTTTTACGTTTGACAGTGGTCCTATTTCTGTTTAAATAGTTGTTTATGTTTCCCATCACTGTCTTTCTTTATGTTTATGTCCATGATTCTTGTTCCCCACATGTTTTTGTTCTCTTATTCATTTCAGCTTTGGATTTATTTACAATTAAACTGTTTCATGGTGGGGTATTCGACACAAAATCAAAGGAATATGTTGGTGGGGTGGTACGATTATGTGGGTGGATGTAGTGTTGACATGATGAGTCACTACAAGTGAATAGTATGTTAAAAGAATGTGGGGTTTTGGGTTCTCAGACTCTGTCCTATAAATATCCTAATTCTGATTTGGTTAGGGGAGTGTGGAATTTTGAGTCAGACAGTGATGTTGTTGAAATGTGTGAGCTTGTGCCACCATCATGGTTGGTGTTTGTATTTGCTATAGCTTTCGAACCTTTAGCCACGATGACATTTGATGGTAATCTGACTCAAGAGTACAACCATTTGAAAGGCATATGATGTAGCCTATTTGTATTTCGAGGATACAACTCAACTTAAACAAGATTTTAATAGTAAATAGTATATAGACTGTCACAAGGAATCTCAGATTGTAATATCTGTCAGGAGAAAAAGATCAAGGTCAATCTATAGACTTGAGGAATTACTACATTGAAAGAAGCTCAGTCAACTGATCAAGCCTCACTGAAGTATTCGTTAAAGAAGTGGATTCATTTAAAGTGACAGAGATTTCAACAAAGACAGTACAGAAGAATTGAAGAGAGATGAGAAAAGAAAAGGAACCAGATTTTAAAGTAAATATATAGAGAATAGTCATTGCGGTTAGTCACTCATGAACCAGACAGTACATCGAGTGTCAACATTAAACAGTGGTTATTCGTCATTAACTTCAGTGGTTCAAGCTATCAAGACTGGTAAGTGGGAAAATCATTGTGCAAGCAACAAGAGTGCTAAATTCAGTAACCACAATGATTTTATTATCAAGTGAATTGGCTACGAGGAAAAAGAATTATCATAAAGAAATTCTAAGTGATATATTCTTAATGCTGAAACCCCGGTTAGAATTGTTGAATTTTTTGCTAAGAAAAAGGAGTCCGGTTCCAGACGCTCAGAAGACCGCAGCTTAGAGTTTAAGGATTTATTTATATTAATAAATATTTTATTTAATTAGAAAATTATATTTATAAATATCTAATGATATTAGATATTTATTTATATAATTTCTGAATTAAATGAATTATTTATTAATTAAAGATTATAAGCTGTGCGGGACAAAAAGCATTTCTACGGAGCCCGTCCCTAATAGTACAAAATAAGCCCCGGTTTTTGTAAATGAATTGGCAGGTCATCAGGTGAACTGGCCATGCACGTGTAATTGTTTGTCTTAATTATTCAAATGATTTTAAGTCATATTGGCTAAGTCATGGAGATGATTAAGTCATATTAATTAAGCCATGCAGACCAGTTAAGTCATACCGAAGCAAATATGAATTGTTAAGTCATACCGAGATCAAGTGATTAATTAAGTCATGGTGGGCTTCAACATGACCTATAGGTCATACCGAACTAAATATCTCCAAGATAGACAAAAGCTTGTTTTTGTCTATAAAGAAGAGGCGGCCAGTGAACAAAAAAAAGAGACACACGAGACATAACATAATATCCAAACACAGAAGCTCTCTTCTCTCTCCTGACGAACACACCCAGCAAGAGTTAGAAATATTTATAAAAAATCAAGCTTGCTACTTTTGTAATATTTTATCCGGTAGAACTTGTTTATTGATCACTCTTGTACTACTAGCGAATTAAGTTTCCTAGTTCTTATCTTGATTTTTATTAACTAAATTAGAAAAGTTCATGTTGAATTTTCTAATTAGTTATTAATTACTTGATAATCATCTGGACTGATTTTGTAACACCCATCAAGTTAATATATTGTTATATTCAACTTGAAATTTGTTTCAATTTATTCCGCACAAATTTGTTCAAGTCAAAATTTATTTAAAGGACAAATTTTGATAAATTGGTATAGATTGTATTCAACCCCCCCTTCTACAATCTTATCGGACCTAACAATTGGTATTAGAGCCTATTGATTGATACACAAATCAAGATCCTATTTTTATTCAATCAAAAATCTATCTTGAATTTTTAACTCAATTAAAAATTCATCATGTCTTCAAAAGCCATTGTTAAGATTCCCATATTTAATAAGGATAATTATGATATGTGGAAAAATAAAATGGAGTTGTTTCTTGATGTTACAAATCCCAAATATTTGGTTTTGTTGAAAAATGGACCTATAATTCCTATGGGTCATGAAGAACCAACAGTTACTGATGGAGTTGAAGTAACACCTGCTAGATGTTAACTCGAATAACTTGTAGAAGGGGGGGTTGAATACAAGTTATATAATCGTGTCTGATTTTTGCTTGATTATATGAACAAGAATAAACGAATGAATCAAACTCTTGTTTGTATTAATAAGATCAAATACAAACTCTACCAAAGGTGTACAATACCTTTAGCAGCTGCTGACAATACAAATCTCTCTCTCTGTTTGTTTCGAACTCTCGAATACAAACCTTATACAGAGCTACGCACACGAACTCACAACTTCGTCGCTCTTTACAATGATATTAAGAAAGTATTTATAATGCTACCTATCAACTAATAACAGAAAGATATAATCTATACATGACAATGTTCTGCCTTCTAGTCAATAGTTTCCATCAATAGAAAACTCTTTCCTTCATAATATCTTCTTGCTTGTTCTTCAAACAACGATCCTGTTTTATAGCACTTGCCAGTTTCAATAGCATCCATAATGACATCATCAGTAACGAAACTGATATCAGGATCTGCACACTGCATCAGTATCTGATCAACCATCAGTATTAGACAATCATCAGGATTTGCCCTCTGTTCCTGACATGTAGTCTCCGATACACTGTTCATTCCTGACTAAACTATACAGATAACTGTCTTACACATAAATTCTATATATAGTGCTAAATCCTTTATAAGATCAGGATTACAAGAAGTATAATGTGTAAATTCTATTCTTAACATCACAACTTATGAATTATTCCTAACAATCTCCCCCTATTTATGCTTTAAAATCTGAAGCATAAATCTAAGTTGTGGATGTCAAAACATATAACAATACAACCAGAATAGAATTTATGAATGTAGAATTATGAAGTTAAGTACCTCCTTCTCAGATGTAGACATTTATCTAGTACTTTGAAGAAAGAATTTTAACTATTAATGCTGCTCTTCTTTTACCACTTCCTAGCTGAGATTCACCACTGTCACTCCTAGTTCTTCTTTTTACTTCCCTTTGTCTGCTCTTTATCTCCCCCAGCTTTATCATCCTCAGTCTGGTGGTGTTGTTGTTGTCTTTGAATTGTCTTTATCTCCCCCTTTTTGACATCAGCAACATTTATTCCAAGGGATTCAGAAACAGAACAAATGAGATTCATAAGAACTGCTTGATTTTCCATAATTGTGACTTGGTTATCTTCAAGTGATTGAAGTCTTGTTTGAATAGCAATTTGAGAATTCTGAATATCTTTTAAAACATCAGAATGAACTTCAATGTTGGAAGTGCTTCTAGTATTTTCAGTATCAGAATCAGAAAGTACTGTATCTTCAAGTCTTGTAGAAGAAGTTGCTTGAGTTGTATGATATTCAAGTAATAAAACATGATTAGAAGTATCAACATCTTCATCTTTCTGATCTGGAACCGAAACATGATCATCATCTCCTTCACCAGTATTCTGTGTACTAACATCTTCAAATCCTGACTCCTCCTTAGAGTGATCAGAGACTGTTGATGTCTCAATTCTAGCTGATATTGGAAGTACATACAAAGGAACACTAGGATCATTAGGATCTTCATCTGGTACATATGTATCAAGAGATTGCTTTATCCTGACACCTCTTCTGTTAATAATTCCTGCAAGCCTCTCCTTTTGCTTCTGAGCTTTAACTTCTGGCTTTGCATTGTGATGTGCTAGGTCATTCTTCTGATACATTTTGATGAATGAATAAGTACCAACATCCATATCCAAATTTTCAGACCAAGATTCAGGAAAAACCTGATCCCAGAAATCAAATGATGGTTTCCTAATATTCTCTCCCTCACTATGGAGTTGATCATCCATACCCTCAATCTCACTTTGACTTACTAAAGTCAATACTCTTTCTACCTCACCTTTTGCCTGGTCAGGAGCCAGCCGCTCAAATTGTGGATCTAAGTCCATCTTTTCAAGTGTATCACTCAAATTTAGATAAGTGCTCTCATGACCTACAGAAAAATAGGGTTTAGAAGGAGTTTTTATACCCGAACTCACATGGAGAGAGGGTTCCTCATTTGGCATGTGGCTTGAGGTTTTCTCCAAGGAGTGAGCTGCTATAGTCTCTGAACCCTTACAATCATCTTCTTTCCTTTCAGAAACTACAGGCTCCAGTATACCACTTTCAGGTTCTTTACTAGACTCTGATGTCTTCAGTAATACTTCATTAGACACCATAGTTAGTATATCACCGTCTTTAAGTGTTGTTTGCTGAGACACACCCTCAAGGTGGATAGACTCTAACTGAACAAAATTTGTTTGATCTTCAGAAAAATCAACCAAAGTCATTCCTCCCATATCATAGGGTATCTCACTTGCATTCTCAGTCATCACAGAAGACCTTTCAACATCAGCTATCACAGCTCCTGAGTCATCCTTCCTCTGACTAGATGGTTCTTGTGTTGCAGTGACTGTGATCTGATCTTTCCTACTATTCACCACTGGTGCAATAATATCTTATGTTGACTGCTTTCCTCTATCTACTTCCTCAAGTTGTTCACCTTGAGCTAAAGCATCTTCAATAATAACATCCTTGTCAAATAAATATGCATGAAGTGATTGAAGTGCAACATGCTTTGAGAGTTCAAATTTCTTGACTAATTGTCTTCTGACAGATACATAGAAATACATCTTCATTAAGTCAAGTCTTTGATGTAGAAGTCCATATTCATCTGGAAATAAAAGTTTTGGTACTCTTTCAACCAGAAATCTAGAACAGGCCTTGACAACTTCACTTTGAGAGAAATTAGTCCCATAGCCAGTCTGTATGATAATGTAGTTTCCCATGAAGAATCAATATCCAGATCTCTCTTGTCAAATACTGACATAGATGTAGCTTGATTTGTAGAAACCTGCATGATATTAGTTGGACTAGACTCTGTGTGTGTAGGTGACAATTGAATCTTTCTCCTTGTTCTCCTGATATAGTGAGCAAAAGATTTATCCTGAGATGACTCAAGAGGTGTAGACACAGAAGTGATCTTGGGATGAGATCTTTGTTCAATAGACACAGTCTTTTGAGAGACAGTATCCAGTAACTGTTTTCCCTTTTTAAGAACTACAGCCTTTTGGGAGACTGCAGTCTGGCTGTGACTAGGTTTTTCATCTCTTTGTGCTAACAAAGAAAGTTGAATTGCAGCCTTCAATTCTGCTCTCTCAGCAAGAGTTAAATCATCATCATCTTCACTAGAATTACTACTACTACTTGACACAACAAATCTTCTCTTCCTTACAACTGATGTCTTTTGAGAAACACCAGAGGTTGGTTTCTTTGAAACAATAGGCTGTGGATCAAAATTTGGTTCTTGACTTGTTTCAGAGACTATAATGTTTCGGGCTACTTGGGTAGACACAGGTGGATTCTCCTCCAATTGAGATTCCTGAGCCATTTCACCACAAAAGAAAGAAGAATTGTAGAGAGTAGGAAGATGAGTTTTAAGAATTACCTGAAAATGATGTGGATAATGAATTGCAGGTATTTCATCTAGATTCTTTTCATTGTCCTTCTTTGTAATATCAGAGAAAATTCTCTTTTGCTGTTCATAAGAAGAAACACAATGTTCCCTACCAAATCTAGCTTCAACATCAGGAATAAAATGGTTAATAAACATTTGCATAAATCTATGATAATAAACCATTTTCCTGTTTTGATCTCTTGACCCAAGTTTAATACTCATCTGACTTAAGATAATATGTCCAATGTTAATTACTCTGTCATAAAGCAAGCTATAAGCAATATGTGATGTAACAGAAGTAATTTGCTGAAAAGAACTACATTTGCCAGTAAAACATTTAGCAATTTGATCAAAGTAAAAAGACCATTCCTTTCTAAGAAAAGACCTATTCAACTGGCTCATGTTATCTAGAGGTCCACTATAACCTAATTCAGACAACATAGTTCTTATATTATCATCAGATGGTACATTCTCATAACTATCAGTAACAGGTAAGTGAAGTACTGAATTAACAATAGATTCAGTAATGTCAAATGAATCTTGTCCTAAATGTAGAACAATCTTACCTGATTGACTCTGAGTAGAATCAATTACCTCAGCATTCTCCCAAGATTGTGAAACAGCTACTTGATTAATCTGTGGAGATGCTGTCAATGCATAACTTAATGGTCCATACGCCAGAAAGTCCATGATTGGATGAAAATCAGATGACATTCCTTCCTTGTTGGTGATAGCTGCAACATGATTGTTTGTCATAAAATCAAAGTCACCAAACTTGAAGGCTACTGATTTAGGTAATCTTCTCTGAGCTGCCATTTTTGATCTGAAAAGAACTTGAAAAATTCTTGAAATAAATTAGTGATTTTGAAAACTCAAGAGTGATTTTTGCTTTAGAGAATGTGAAATTAGAGAAAGCAATTACACGATTAGAGTTACAAAACAAATATATTTCACAAATCTTTCAGACCATTATCCCACGTTGACAGGTAGATTGACAGGTGTCAGTCCCTGAAAAATGCGGTTACCCACGATTTTTGGAAAATAAAATCCAAAATTGATTTTCATGAAATAAATCAGGGTATAAATAAGCAATACTGATCAGCTTCCTTTTCCTGTTGACCTCTCATAAAAATAATCACAAAACACAATGTGATAATAATTCTCAAATCCTGATGGTCACACATGAAATCCTGATCAATATCATCAGAGACTTAATATGGAGTTTCCACGTGGCATTCTTCTTTTATCTGAAAAAGAAATAAACAATTAATCTGAACAGAAAATCAATTGGTTAGATATATTCAATATTTCTTGAAAACAAGAAACACAGTCGCATGCAATAATTAGCATTTGACTTCATTAAAACTTCCAAATGACTGTTCAGCTTCTCACGTCTTTCTTTAAAAGAAACAGACGCCTTATGCCATTCTCCATAACCCTTTCAATTTCTTTTCTTCTAAACAATGCTTCTCAAACCAAAATTCCCTTCAAACCCATTTTTCAGATTTTTCTCGATCGATGAACATCCTGTTATTGATCATCTCTTTGAACAAATCATGAATGGATTGGTTTTCGAAAATATCCAGAGGTTTCTCCTAAAACATCCATCTGTTGGATACAATCTTCCCCTAACCTCCTCAAAACTTGAGGATGAAGAATTTGGCCGAGAGTCTGAGGTTGATCTTGATGGAGATGCTATTCATTTAAGTTAGCTGCTCTCATTCAAGTCGCCCAGACAAGGAATCCAAGAGCAAACGAGGCTGTTCATCCCCTGATGGATTTCTTGAGATGCTCCTTGTCCTGTACCTCAGAGTTCATATCAATAGACAAGTATAGAATTATCAGTAGAAATTTAGACAAAAAGATGTTGTATTTCATTTCCATGTAATGATTTCTATTAATGAAAATACAGTTTCTTGTTATCTGCTTGTCTTTTGATTATTGAATGATGTATAAATTATCAGTATGCAAATATTAAAACTTGCTGGCATAGACTTAACTCATCACAAAATCAGATTACTACACAAAGTAAACGTCAGGATCTGAAACAATTTTCATAATCCTGATACTGACACAAT
This sequence comes from Kitagawia praeruptora, assembly GCA_037693485.1. Lineage (NCBI taxonomy): Eukaryota > Viridiplantae > Streptophyta > Magnoliopsida > Apiales > Apiaceae > Kitagawia > Kitagawia praeruptora. The sequence continues at coordinate 33,129,707 of CM075346.1, read as the reverse complement.
ACTGATGACGTCAGCATCCTGATGACAAATCTAATCCTGATGAATATTAACAAGTCTATCATACTGAAATTTATCAAGGCAAAGTGTTATAGCTAAAGCATTTAACTATCAAATATAGATCCTGACAAGAATATCAAGTCTATAAGCTAAAACAACATACCTTGCTACTATTGCAGATGTTAAAGATCTAAAAATTTAACATTCCTAACTCACTTACTAATCTACTGAATGTAGTCTCATCAAGTGGTTTAGTTAGAATATCTGCAAGCTGTTTGTCAGTAGGAACAAAATGAAGTTCCACAGTACCATTCTCAATATGTTCTCTAATAAAATGATACCTGACATCAATGTGCTTAGTCCTTGAATGTTGAACTGGATTTTCTACAATTTTAATAGCACTAGTATTATCACAAAACATAGGAATATTACTAAGTGTCATACCATAATCCATCAACTGATTTCTTATCCAAAGGAGCTGTGCACAACAACTGCCTGCTGCTATGTACTCAGCTTCTGCAGTTGAGGTTGAAACAGATTGTTGCTTCTTGCTTGCCCAAAAAATCAATCTATTTCCCAAAAATTGACATGTACCTGTAGTGCTTTTCTTGTCTATCTTACACCCTGCATAATCAGAGTCTGAATAGCCAATTAGAAAGAACTCAGATTCTCTAGGATACCACAAACCAAGATTTGGAGTTCCTTTGAGATATCTAAAAATTCTCTTCACAGCAATTAGATGAGATTCCTTAGGATCACTTTGGAATCTAGCACATAAACAGGTAGAAAACATTATATCTGGCCTACTTGAAGTTAGATATAACAATGAGCCTATCATGCCTCTATAACTAGTATTATCCACACTCTTCCCCTTAGGATCAGAATCTAGTTTAGTGGCTGTTGACATGGGTGTTTTTGCAACTGCACAGTCTTGAAAGTCAAACCTTCTTAAAAGATCTTTGATATACTTTGACTGATTAATGAAAATATCAGTCTCAGTCTGTTTGACCTGCAAGCCTAAGAAATAATTTAACTCACCCATCATACTCATCTGATACTTAGACTGCATAAGCTTGCTAAACTTAGCACACAACTTTTCATTAGTAGAACCAAAAATAATATCATCAACATAAACTTGAACTAAAAGCAATTCACCTTTTATCTTTCTAAAGAATAGAGTTTTGTCAATTGTACCTCTTGTGAAGCCATTTTCAAGAAGAAATTTAGACAAAGTCTCATACCATGCTCTTGGTGCCTGCTTTAGTCCATAGAGTGCCTTGTCAAGTTTGTAGACATGATTTGGAAACTTTGGATCAACAAATCCAGGTGGCTGTTCCATATACACTTCCTCATCAAGTTTGCCATTTAGAAAAGCACTCTTTACATCCATCTGGTATACTTTGAATTTTGAATGAGCTGCAAATGCAAGAAACATTCTGATTGCTTCCAATCTTGCTACAGGTGCAAACGTCTCATCATAATCAATGCCTTCTTCCTGAGAATAACCCTTGGCCACCAGTCTTGCTTTGTTTCTTACTATCATACCAGATTCATCTAGCTTGTTTCTGAAAACCCATCTTGCACCAACAATAGATCTATCTTTAGGTCTTGGTACCAGTTTCCAGACTTTGTTTCTCTCAAACTCATTTAACTCCTCCTGCATTGCAATTACCCAATCAGGATCCTGTAAGGCTTCTTCAACCTTCTTAGGTTCATTCTTTGAGAGAAAGCAACTATACAAGCATTCATTTTGAATTGATCTTCTAGTTCGAACACCACTATTTGGATCACCAATTATCAAATCTCCAGTATGATCCTTTGTCCATTTTCTAACAGGTGGTAGATTAACTCTGCTAGTCTCTCCCCCTAAGTTAGTGGTATCTCTTGTAGAAGAATTCTCTCTACCTTCAAAAACTCTCCTTTGATCAATAGAATCAGTAGATTCCATATTGCTGCTAGTTACTGATCTTTCCTCAGTAGACTCTGAAAGGTCAGTTCCTGATGGAGTAGACTCTGAAACGTCAATTCCTGATGGAATAGACTCTGAAAGGCTAGTCTACTCCTGATGATCACTGTGTTCTCTTTGATTTATTTGCTCCCCCTCAACAGTAGCATTCCTTTGAGAAGCAATAGAAATTCCTTCAGGAGAACCTTCATCATCACTTGAGAGTATCTCAGAATTCTTCAAATTTTCAAATTCCAGTTTGTCATGGCTTTCATCAGTTTGCAAAATTCCAAATTTCTTATCATCAAATGCAACATGAATTGATTCCATAACAATGTGAGTTCTGAGATTATAAACTTTGAAGGCCTTAGATGCTGAATATCCTAGAAAAATTGCTTCATCCGATTTGGCTTCAAATTTTCCAAGATGTTCTGGATGAATTTTTAGGTCATAGCATTTGCATCCAAAGATGTGAAAGTATTTCACACTTGGTTTCTTTCTTTTGATCATCTCATAGGGAGTTTTTCCATGACTATTTACCAAGGTACAATTTTGAGTGAAACATGCAGTGTTAATAGCTTCTGCCCAAAAGTAGGTTGGAAGTTTTGCATCTGCAAGCATGGTTCTTGCTGCCTCTATGAGAGTCCTGTTCTTTCTTTCCACTACACCATTCTGTTGAGGTGTACCAGGTGCAGAAAACTGTTGAGTGATTCCATTGTCTGCACAAAACCCCTCCATTGTAGAATTCTTGAATTCTGTACCATTGTCACTTCTAAGTACCTTAACTTTGTACTCAGAGTTATTATGAATATTCTTGATAAGTTCAATGATTTGCTGAGGAGCTTCATCCTTCTTGTGTAGAAAGAACACCCATGTGAACCTTGTGAAATCATCCACCATAACTAGAGCATATCTTTTCTTGCTGATAGACATAATGTTTACTGGACCAAAAAGATCAAGATGTAGCATGTGAAATGGTTCAGTAATCGAATTTTCAGTATTGCTCTTGAAAGTGGTTCTTCTTTGCTTTCCAAGCTGACATGCATCACAAAGTCCATCTTGCACAAAATTTGCCTGTGGTAGGCCTCTCACCAAATTATGCTTAACAAGTTGATTAAGCTTCTTGAAATTAAGATGTGAGAGCTTCTTGTGCCAATTCCAGCTTTCATCACTTGTTGCTTTGCTGTAGAGACATCTAACAATTCCTTTAGATGTATCACTTAAGCTGGCTTCATATATGTTACCATGTCTTTGACCAGTTAGAACAATGTCTCCATTCTGCATATTCAAGATTTTGCATCCTTCTCTGTCAAAGATTGATTTGTAACCTTTATCACCCAGTTGACTTATGCTTAAAAGAGTATGTTTCAAGCCTTCAACCAGTGCTACATTTTCTATGATGACATTCCCCAAAACAATTGAGCCATATCCCAGAGTTTCTCCTTTGTTGCCATCTCCAAAAGATATTACTGGGCCAGCTTTCCTCTCAAACTTTGTAAGCAGGGACTTCTTTCCAGTCATATGTCCAGAGCATCCGCTGTCCAAGATAATTGAATGCTTCTTTCCTGTGCCCTGCAAACAAAAAGTAACTAGTTAGAATTTTTTAGGACCCAACTTTGATTGGATCCTTTCTTACTAGATTTAGAGACAACAGGCTTTGAAGATTTTGCTTTTATTTTACCTGTTGCCGAGTCAACTTTAGACTCTGATTTCACAAACTGTTTGTGACTAGGAGTTTCAAATTTCAAAGAATAATAGTCATAATACAGTTCATGATATTCTCTACACATGTAAATGGAATGAAGTAAACTACCACAATGATAACAAGCTTTTTGTGGTTGGTATTGAATTTTCTGAGTCTTGGGGAATCTGGACTCAGTTTTCCAAGAAGGTTTTTGATTGCAGTCTAGGGCCAAATGATTATGATTTCCACACTTATAGCATTTTTTCCTAGGTGCATCAGGTACATTCTTGTAATTATTCTCTTTGTTAATACCTTCTTTTCCATTCCTATTTCTTTTGATCTTGCTAGACTCTGAAAGACCATCTAATCTCTGTTTCAACTGAGTCTTAGACAGAAACCCTATGTTTACATTCTTAGGTTTCTCTAACACCTTCTCATCTGAATTACTATTGTTAATCCTTTTGTGTACAACAGGGGTACCTTTTGAATCAACAAATTTGACATGATTAGGTTCAGAAACAATTTTCTTACCTTCAGATTTAGATGTGTTAGCTTCTACCTTACTATCATCATTGACAATAGCTACTTTTTCTTCTTGTCTAGCCTTATCAAAACCTAAACCATTAACCTTACCACGAATTCCACTTTCAAAGATTTCTATAGTCTTCTTACTGGAATTGTTAATGGTCTTAATCACATCTCTCTCTTCTTCTAGTTCTTTTCTGACATAGTCATAAGCCTCAAGAATAACACTATAATCATGCTTAGCTTTATCAGAACTTAACTTGTATTCTTCCATTTGAATTAATTCAGATTCAAGAAAATTATTTCTATCAACTAATTTATCATTCTTAACCTTAAGTTCATCTCTTTCACAAGTAAGAATTCTAAAATTAGTCATAAGATTCTTAAACTCAGCATGGATAGATCTAATTTCATCAGAATTTAAGCTATCAAATGAATCAAGAGAGTGAAGTGATACCTTAACAGAGGATGGAGAAATTTTCTTTGGAGATCCAGGTTTATCTGAACCATTTGCCATCAATGCAATGTTGTCATAATCCAATTCATCTTCAGAATCACTGGAATCAGCCCAATCCTTCTATGTGACCATAAGTGCATTACCCTTTCCTGAATTCCTAGGCTTCTTACACTCACTAGCAAAGTGTCCAAGCTCGCTGCAGTTAAAGCACTTGATCTTGGCCTTATCAAGCTTGACAATTGTACTTTTGCTTTTGTCACTCTTCTTCTCCTCCTTCTTTTGAAAAGGTCCTTTGCTAAATCTTCTCCTGTTGAATCTTCCTTTCTTGAAAGCTTTAGCAAACATAGCAAAGAGTTCCTGCATCTCATATTCAGAATCATTGTTGTCAGAGTCCATATCAGTAGTCTCTGACTCAGAACTTTCTTTCCTTTTCTTCTTCCTTGAATTCTTTACAGCAATCTCTTCATGCTATTCTTCAGGAAGCTTCTTAACTTCAGATTGAGCAGTAAGTACAATAGTCTTCATCTTTCCTTCACTCCTGCTCTTCTTCTGCTGCTTGTCAAGTTCATAAGCTCTCAATTTTCCATATACTGCCTCTAATGAAATTTCATCCAAATCATTAGCTTCCTCAATCGCAGATATCTTCTCATTGTAGAAATCAGGCAAAGCTTTCATGAACTTTGTATTCATATCCTCCAAGTCATAATATTTACCATGCATGGCCATCTCATTGATGAGTTTTGTAAACCTATCAAAGGTATCAGTAAGTGACTCACCAGACTTGGATTCAAAGTACTCATACTGTTGTATAAGTAATGTCCTCATATTCTTCCTGACAGGCTTAGTTCCTTCACAGTGAACCTTAAGATTGTCCCATATATCCTTAGCAGTTTTACAAGAGAGAACATAGTTAGTGAGAACAGAATCAAGACTATTGAATAATATGTTTCTCACTTTAGCATCTTTAAGAACATTCTCCTTGTCCTTATCTGACCATTCAGACTTTGGCTTCTCTGCTGTATGTTCTGGAACAACCACACCATCAACAGTTGCTTGTCCAACGACCTTTGTTGGAACAAAAGGTCCATCTCTGATTCTGTCAAGATAATCAGGATCTGTTGCTTCCAGATGATGCAACATCTTTACTTCCCATAGAGTATATTCGTTTCTCTTGAGCATAGGAATCTTAGTATTCCCATCCTTGTAACCAGACATGATTGCAGATCTTTATGATTATTCGAAATCAACCTGCTCTGATACCAATTGTTAACTCGAATAACTTGTAGAAGGGGGGGGGGGTTGAATACAAGTTATATAATCGTGTCTGATTTTTGCTTGATTATATGAACAAGAATAAACGAATGAATCAAACTCTTGTTTGTATTAATAAGATCAAATACAAACTCTACCAAAGGTGTACAATACCTTTAGCAGCTGCTGACAATACAAATCTCTCTCTCTGTTTGTTTGGAACTCTCGAATACAAACCTTATACAGAGCTACGCACACGAACTCACAACTTCGTCGCTCTTTACAATGATATTAAGAAAGTATTTATAAGGCTACCTATCAACTAATAACAGAAAGATATAATCTATACATGACAATGTTCTGCCTTCTAGTCAATAGTTTCCATCAATAGAAAACTCTTTCCTTCATAATATCTTCTTGCTTGTTCTTCAAACAACGATCCTGTTTTATAGCACTTGCCAGTTTCTGTAGCATCCTTAATGACATCATCAGTAACGAAACTGATATCAGGATCTGCACACTGCATCAGTATCTGATCAACCATCAGTATTAGACAATCATCAGGATTTGCCCTCTGTTCCTGACATGTAGTCTCCGATACACTGTTCATTCCTGACTAAACTATACAGATAACTGTCTTACACATAAATTCTATATACAGTGCTAAATCCTTTATAAGATCAGGATTACAAGAAGTATAATGTGTAAATTCTATTCTTAACATCACAACTTATGAATTATTCCTAACAATTGTTAGATATTGATTCAAGTGATGATCAGGATCTGGGTATTACTGATCAGATACTGATGCTAACGTCATCAGGAATACAACGTCAGTATTGGATTATCAGGATTAGAAGCTGGTCAGTATTTCATGAAGATTCTCATCAGACCAGAGATCAAGGAAGATTGATATGTCGGTTCCTAATTTGTAGGAATGCAGCTATCATACAAGATATGCATTCAGAGATATATGTAATTGATTTAGAATATCTTGTAATTGATAGTGTAACTGTGTACTCTATATAAACACAGTTTAGGTTTTACATTAAGTAATCGCTTACACGAGTTATATTGTAACCTAGCAGCTCTTAAGAACATAAGTATTTCTTAAGAGAGTTTTGTAACAGTTTTATATCAGAATTAATAAAGCTGTTATTGATTCATACTTGTGTTATTTGTTTTAAGTCGAAAATCTTATACAATTGTATTCAACCCCCCTTCTACAATTGTTATTTACTGGGCAACAATTGGTATCAGAAACGATCTTAAGATGTCGACAAGCAAGTATGAAAGCATCAAAATTCCAATTCTCAAGAAGACTGAGTATCCAACCTGGAAAGTGAAAATGATGATGTATCTGGAAGCAACTGATCCTAACTATCTTGACAGGATCAATGATGGACCATTTCTTCCAACAAGACTAGTTGCAAGAACAGAGACTGTTGCTGAACACTATGTCATTAAGGCAAAGAGTGAGTGGATGACAGAGGAAAAGGCTCAAGTACTCAAAGATGTCTTGTCTAACAGGGTAATAGCATGCAAGACTGCAAAGGAAATTTGGGATACTTTGGAAACTCAATGTCAAGGTACTGAATCTATCAAAAGAAACAGAAGGGCTCTGTTGATTCAGGAGTATGAGCAATTCGATGCTAAATCTGATGAAAGCCTTACTGATATGTATGATAGATTCTTGACTTTACTGAACAATCTATCACTGGTTGGCAAAGAGTATGATCCAGAGGATTCAAATACCAAGTTTCTCAGAGCTTTAACTGAAGAGTGGGATACTCAAGCTTCAATCATAAGGCATCAATATGATTTGAAGATGCTGTCTCTTGATGAAGTCTATGGGATGCTAAGAACCCATGATCTTGAGGTTCAACAGAGGAAGAACAAGAAAAATGTCAAAGCAAAAGCTGTTGCTTTGAATGTTGAATCAAAATCAAAGGGAAAAGCTGAGGAGGTTTTTAACAGAAAGAGTAGAGTGGAAGAGTCAATTCCTGATGACTCATCATCAGATACTGATACTGAGTCTGATCCTGATACTGATGATGACTACTGATTCTGATATGATGGAAATGGTTGTTATGATAGTCAAGGGCTTCAAAAAGATGAAGTTCAGAAAGGCTAGGAAGCAAGGGAAATTGCAGAAGAAAACCTTCAATGCTGACAAAGACAGGTACAAGAAGAAAGAAGGCAAAAGCAGCAAATTTGATAAGTCAAAAATCAGATGCTATAACTGTGATGGAATGGGTCATTTTACAACTGAGTGCAAGAAGACCAAAACCAAAGCTCTCATTTCTTCAAGCAAGGATTGGATGGATTCATCATCTGACTCTGAAGAAGAAAAAGTGAATTATGCTTTGATGGCTAAAACTGATGAGACTTCTGCTGGTGAAAATAAGGTATCTGAAGTTTTGTTTGATTATGATACTAATAATATCTCTGAGCTAAGATCTTTCTTAAAATCTCTGCATATTAGTTTTAGGAGTCAATCTCTTGAAAATACTAGGATAAAATCTGAAATGGCAGAGGTTGTTAAGAGAAATGATCATTTAGAAGCTGAGTTAATTTTCTTGCATGAAGTTCAAGCAGAATGTGATAATGCTAAACACATGAAACTTGAAACAGAGTTTAAATGTAATGAACTTGAAATGCAACTTAAAGATGCTAATGAAAAACTCAGAACCTGGACACATTCTGGTACAAGAACTCATGAAATTATTACTGATAAAAACTGGAAAGAGTGTCTAGGGTATAAGCCAGAAAATGAGAAAAAGGACAAAGGAAAGGTTGTTTCATCTAACCCTGGAAGAGTTATAGTTGATGACTCAACAAATCCAAAAACCTACAGATATGTTACAGACAGTACTAAAACCAAATTAAAACCGGTTAATTATGTGTATCCAGAAATTCCCAAATCTACTTCAGAAAAGGGATCTACTTCTACACATCATTCTGAGTCTAGAACTGTCAAAAACAAAAATGTAGGTCTTTTGTCCAAGAAGCAATTAAGGGATAGAATCTGTGATGTAACAGATAGGAAGAGAGTTCCAACTGTCAAAAGGAACAGGAATGGTAAAGTTGGAATAAACAAGGAGAATAATTATAAGTATATTCCAAATGCACCGAGAAAAGTATGCTTTAACTGTGGTAATTCTAATCATCTTGCTATTGATTGCAGGAGGAGTAAAAAGAAGCCAACTGTAGTTCCTAAGTCTGACATTAGGAATAAATCAGTATTCTATAAACCACAGAATCCTTGTTTCCATTGTGGCAGTAAATGGCATTCTATTTATACATGTGAAGAATACCATAATTTGTACTATAATTATTATGAGCCTTTGCCTAAGTTCAATAAAAGTGCAAATTTTGGAAAAACAAAGAACTTGAATACTAATCATGCATCTGTTAAGACAAAGACTAATTCTGATGAAAGTGTCTTTACAAGAAAATCTTCTGCTGATAAAAATGTTAAATTGCATGAAAAGAGAACCCAACAAGTGTGGGTTCTTAAAAACTCTAACTGAGTTCTTTGTGATTCTGATTGCAGGGTAAAAAGAAAAATGTGTTAGTCATGGATAGTGGATGCTCTGTGCACATGACTGGAGACAAAACCTTGCTATCAGAATTTGAGGAGAAGGCTGGCCCAACTGTGTCTTATGGAGATGGCAACATTGGACAAACTTTGGGATATGGCATCATTGTATTTGGAAATGTCATCATTGAAAAAGTAGCTCTGGTGAAAGGACTAAAGCACAATCTGTTGAGTGTTAGTCAGATCACAGACAGAGGTTATCGTGTCAACTTTAATGATACTCATTTTGAAGTTATCAGCAAATCTTCAGGAAAGATTGCATTAACAGGTCAAAGACATGGTAACATTTATGAAGCCAACATTCACACTAATACTGAAAATCCAACTACATGCCTCATCAGTAAAGCGTCTGTAGATGAAAGTTGGAATTGGCATAAGAAGCTTTCTCATCTCAACTTCAACAATATAAATGAGTTGGTTAAGAAAGACTTAGTGAGAGGATTACCAAAGGCTCTATATACTCCTGATGGACTCTGTGATGCTTGTCAGAAGGCTAAACAGAGAAGGACATCATTCAAGAGTAAATCTGAATCCTCAATTGATGAACCATATCACATGCTACACCTTGACTTTTTTGGACCAGTGAATATTATGTCCATCAGTAAGAAAAGGTATACTCTAGTCATTGTTGATGAATATACTAGATTTACCTGGGTTTATTTTCTTCACAGAAAAGATGAAACTGCTGAAATATTGCTGGACCATGTTAGACTTATTAAAACTGGCACTGAATACAAAGTCAAGATTCTGAGAAGTGATAATGGGACTGAATTCAAGAATTCAGCAATGGAAGAGTTCTGCAAATACAAAGGAATAGTTCAACAATTCTCTACTCCTGGCACACCTCAGCAAAATGGAGTAGTTGAAAGAAAGAACAGAACTCTTATTGAAGCTGGCAGAACTATGTTGGAGGAAGCTAAACTACCTATATATTTCTGGGCAAAAGCAGTCAACACAGCATGCTACACTCAAAATATTACACTAATCAACAGACATGGTGTAACTCCTTATCAGATGATTAAGGAAAAGAAACCAAGTTTGAAGCATTTACATGTGTTTGGCTGCAAGTGCTTTGTTTTAAGACCTCATCCAGAACAGCTAGGAAAATTTGAGACAAAAGCTGATGAGGCCATCTTTATTGGCTATGCAACAACAAGAGCCTTTAAAGTCTACAATCTAAGAACAAAGACAGTCATGAAGTCTATTAATGTATCTTTTAAAGAAGACTCTCATGACAGTTTGACTTTTGCAAATGAAGCTACCAACAATTCTGATGAAGTCACGTCAGATACTGATATACTGTCAGATCCTGACGATCGATCAATTCCTGATCAAACACCTGTTACTGATGATGACTCAAATAATGCAAATGTTGAGGGGGAGCAAGAGCGAGACATCACCAGTACTGATACAACTCAAACATCAAGTAGAGATTCATCAGAAATAGACTCAAGTGACAATCAAGACAGTATATCAGAAGGAGATAGCACTATCTCAGAGGGAGCTTCTAGCAACTCTAGTTCTTTTGGAGAAAACACCAATCCAGGGGGAGCATCCAGTTCAAGAAATGACTTACCATCAGCAAGGAAATGGACCAAAAGTCATACTCCTGATTTAATCATTGGGAATCCTGAAGCAGGTGTTAAGACAAGAAGTGCAACTCAAAATGAATGTTTATATAATAACTTTCTGTCAAAGGAGGAGCCTAAGAAAGTTGAAGATGCACTTAAGGATGCTGATTGGGTGACAGCTATGCAAGAAGAACTGAATGAGTTTGAAAGAAATGAAGTCTGGAAACTTGTACCAAGACCCAAAGGAAGGTCTATTGTGGGTACAAAGTGGGTATTCAGAAATAAGACTGATTCAGATGGCACAATTGTGAGAAATAAAGCAAGACTAGTAGCAAAGGGGTATTCTCAACAGGAAGGAATAGATTATGATGAGACTTTTGCTCCTGTTGCAAGACTGGAGGCCATCAGAATTTTTCTGGCATATGCAGCCCACAAGAAATTCAAAGTATTCCAGATGGACGTAAAAAGTGCATTTCTCAATGGAGAACTGGAAGAGGAGGTATATGTTGAGCAACCTCCTGGCTTCATTGATCCCAAACATCCAGATCATGTCTATTGACTGGATAAAGCACTTTATGGACTAAAGCAAGCTCCAAGAGCCTGGTATAAAAGCCTAGCTCAATTCTTACTGGAAAGTGGATTCAATAGAGGAACAATTGATAAAACCTTGTTTTATTTGAATCATGGTAAGGATTTGCTGTTAGTTCAAATATATGTTGATGATATCATTTTTGGGTCAACTAATACTAAGCTGTGTGAGAAGTTTTCAAAGCTAATGCAGTCTAGATATCAAATGAGCATGATGGGAGAAATGAGCTATTTCTTAGGTCTTCAAGTTAAACAGACTGATGAAGGAATTTTTATCAATCAGTCAAAGTACACAAAGAATTTATTAAAAAGGTTTAACATGCAAGACAGCTCTACAGCTTCAACTCCTATAGCTACAGTTACAAAGCTTGATCCTGATCAAGGAACTGAAGTAGATGTAACCAACTACAGAGGAATGATTGGCTCACTCTTATATCTAACTGCTAGCAGACCAGATATCATGTATGCAACCTGTCTATGTGCAAGATTTCAAGCAAATCCTAAGGAACCACATCTCATTGCAGTGAAAAGAATTTTCAGATATCTAAAGGGCACTTCTTCTCTTGGCCTTTGGTATGCTAGAGAATCAGACTTTAGTTTATGTGGTTATTCAGATGCTGATTTTGCAGGATGCAAAATAGACAGGAAAAGTACTTCAGGCAGTTGTCAGTTTCTTGGAGGAAGACTAGTTTCTTGGTTTAGTAAAAAGCAAAAGTCTATCTCCACATCAACTGCAGAAGCTGAGTACATTGTTGCTGGTAGCTGTTGTGCTCAGATCATGTGGATGAGAAATCAGCTAATGGACTATGGTTTGTCATTTTCAAAAATACCTATTTATTGTGATAACCAAAGTGCTATTGCTATGACAGGAAATCCAGTTCAACATTCTCTTACAAAGCACATCAGCATCAGGTATCACTTCATAAGAGAACAAGTACTGGAAGGAACAATTGAACTTCATTTTGTTCCTACTGATCAACAGTTAGCTGATATATTCACCAAGCCACTACCTGAGGCTACTTTTACAAAGTTGGTGAATGAACTTGGAATGGTAAACTATGGCAGTACTTGAGAGAAAGAAGTCATCAGATACTGACAACTTGCAAATACTGATGGAAAGTCAATCCTAACAGTGGTCAACGTCGAATCCTGATGCAGCGATTCGATCATCAGTATTTTGTTCAGAATCTAACTGTCCTCATTTTATCTCAATTTCCTGATTCTATGATTAATGTTATTGAATTCCTGATAATGTGATCACTTTAATTAGTCCTCATATTTATTTTCAGTTAACATGTTAAATCAGGAAAAACATTGAATAGAAAAGAAAAACTAGATTTTTCATTGTTAATAAGAAAGAGATTACATTCAAAGATTACATCTTTTGTGTTTTTCTATCTACTAATATATTCAACAGGAAATAAAAGACCAATCCACTCCATTGTTAATAGCCATCCCAGATCCCATCTTTGCCACTTTGTTTGGGTGGAAGTTGACAGGGATAAGGTTATTTTTGCTGACATATTCATTAACAATGGTTGATGGAGTTGGATGAGGATGCCTTAGATGAAAGCCATACGAATGCTGTGTGGAGGGCAGCATCAATGTCGATCACTTTTGCAGGTTTTTCCTTCTCGATTTCTTCGAGACCTGCATCCATCTGCAACCAGAGAGTCTCCAGTTGTCTTTCCCAGTCGAAAGCATCAAACTCTTCACGAGTATAACTGAATATATCTCTTTTCTCTAAGAGATGGAGGTTTTTCTCAATGATGGTAAGGTTCGACATTGTTAAAATTTTTGATGAGAAGGGTTTTTCTTATTTTTCTTTCAGGAGAGAATGAAGCGTTATAGAAGTAAGTGGACAAGTCTCTAAGATTAAATAGAGAAGGGTGGAACAAGAATATGAAACGATTCATATTACTGGTGCAAGTACCAGGTATTATTCGATTGTGATGTTTTAAATTTCTTTATTTAAAACAAAATTACCATGTTTTATTTTGGTCACAATTTTATTTCACGAATAATACGTAGCGCGTGTGTTCAATCGTTGCTTACATACAGTTACAGATGTAAGTCATGACGCGTGTAATCCTCACCACTCTCTCACGTAATTTGGTCCTTTACTTCAGCATAAACGAATGATTTACTGACACCTGTTTCTGAGAAGTTACAAGTATTGTCACATATCAATTTAGTTTACTAATTGAGTTGTTATTCTCAAACTATCAGTAAAGCATCGTCTCTCTCTGTCTTTGCACTCTAAAACCCTAATTTCAAAATTAACACATCTTTTGTGTTTGAAATTCCAATGGAGAATTTATTCATGAACAGCAAGGTGGTAATCAATGGAGTTACTTTTAATACTAATAACTTCACTGCAGTTCTAGATCATCAGGACTTGCCCAATGATTTCCACATTATTCAGGACTTTTTGGCCTCAAGCCCAATCAATTATGCTCTAACCCAACCTGCCAAGATATCTTTTAAGTCTGTTATGCAGGTTTGGAACACAAGTGTTTTCGGGAAAGGTCTTCCATCAGAAAATCCTCAGATGAGCTTTGAATATGACAATGTTACATACTATGTGACTCCTGAGATTGTCACTGAAGCCCTACACTTACCATCAATCATTGGTAAGCCTGTATTCAAAGTTCCTGATGCAAAGCTTCTTGAGTATGTTGTAAGCTTGGGTTACAATGGAACGCCAAAGAAGTTTGGAGAGCTCTACAGGACAAAGCTCAAGAAGGAATGGAATTTCTTCTTTGACACTATCAGCAGATGTTTCTTGAATAAAGTGTCAAACTTTGATGCCTTACCCACAGGTTCAGCCAAAATTGGGTACTCTCTAATTCATGATCTCTCATTTGATTATGGTTCTTTTATACTAAAGGCATTAAGTGAAAGAAAAGCAGATAAATGTGGTTATGTTTGCTTTCTTAGATTTTTTCAGTTAATATTTTCTCACTTATGTCCTCATGCTGTTTTTGAGAATGATACAATTTTGCCTATATGTAAAATCTCAGAAAACAATATAAAAGTCTAATCAATTCTGATAAGGCAAATAAGTTTGTGGGAACTCCATACATTCCTGATGAAGTATGGTCTCTTTTAAGAGAGAGAATGCCTATTCAATATGGCCCAGCAACTGGTGCTATGGAACAGGACCTTACCCATCCTATTCCTGACACAAGCACACAACCTAAACACTTATCTAAACAGTCAACCACCTCTAGTGTCTCACAAAAGGCATCAGTTGTAAAATCAAAGAAATCAGCTAGATCTGATGTGTCTAAGAGACAATCAGGGTCAAAGGATTTCTCCACTCCAACTCACTCTCAAATGAAGTCACAAGGGGGTGAACAAAGGGTTCTTGAAACATCTGGTCTGAATAAAGGAACAGGAGTGAAGAGGAAAGTTGATCAAGGAGCTATTTCTGATTCTGATTCTGATGATGATACAATGCCTATATCAGTCTTGCTGAAAAAGAAGGAGATTGATGTTGTTGATACAAGAGAAGCGGCTGTCTCTAAAAAGCCAAAGAAAAGAAGAAGATTAATCAACAAAGGCAAATTTGTTGATCACACAGAATTTCTGAATCTTACTGATGCTATGGAAGACAATCCTGATGTTGTTAATCAGGATGGATCATCAGTTCCTGACGTTACTGCTAATCCTGACATCTCTACTCTTGATAATTCACCTATGAAGACTATTGAGATTTCTGATTCTCCAGCATCTGCATCTCCAAAGAGAAGAATTATTGAGATGTCTGTCGATCAAGTAAATGCTATTGCTGCTCAGCTGGGTGTTAAACCTTCACCACTTGAAGTAAAAGCTGCTGAAGCAAACATCTTTCATAGACAGAAGAAACAGAGGACTACTGTGTCACCTTTGAGAGGATCTAGCCCACAAGAACCTGAACTTCAAAGGAGTTCAGAAGCTATTGCAGATCCAGTCACACAAGAACCACCTACTCAAAGTGTAGGTGCAGACATTACTGAAGGAATAGTCACACAAGAACCATCTTCTCAACGGGAAGGTGAAGACAAGAATATTCCTGCCCCACAAGAACCATCTTCTCAAAGTGAAGATGCCGGCAAAATCACATCAGCAGGGGAGTTTCCTGACAATGCTCAAGGGGCTTCTGAAATTGAAATTGAACTTGCTAGAAGTCTGGCAGAAAAAGCTGTTCATGATTTGCACATTGCTGAATGTGATAAAGTGATTGCTGACACTGCATTTGAGGGAAGCACACAAGAACCTTTGACTCAAAGTGTTGAAGAAGCTTCAAAACCTCAGACTACACAAGAACCATCAGTAGCGAATACTGATGCAAGTCATGCTATAGTTGCAGTGGTCAATCCTGATGAAAGTACTACTCATCCAGATATTCCATTACTTATTGAGCCAATTTCAGCAAGGCCAATGGATTCTTTAACTACTTCATCAGGTAACATCTCTTTCTCTACTTCCTTTACTACTGATAGTATGATTACAGATAGACCTGATAAAAGGGATACCTCTATTTGTATGACTTCAGACCACTCTTCTCAGCCACCTCTTATTTCTTCACATTTAATGAGCCAGAACCTTTCTTGTGAGATTGAGAGTGAACATTTAGAGAAAAAGAAGAGTGATGAGAGGCAGTCTCCTGAACTGGCAAAAGGAGAGGTAGAAAAGAGTGAGAAGTTATTAACTTCTAGTGAGGTAGAAGTTGCTATTGAAAGTAACTTAGGTAACATTGTGAGAAGTGATGAGATCACTTTAAAAGAAAAGAGAGATTTAGGAAATGTTACTAATTTGCTTGCAGGGCATCAGGATTCACCAGCTGTATCTACTGGTGTTTTGAAAATGAAAGGTGTTATGCTTTCTGATGACAATGTTGAAAATAAACTTCCTGAGGCTGGTGGTGGCTCAGATGATGATGATGATGATGATCATGCTGATCTTGAAACAAAGCAAATGTAGGCAGCTATAAAAGCAAGTCTCCAATCTACTTATGGGTCTTCAAGTAGATACATGCAGTCAATGACTCAAGAAGAATTCAGAGGGGAGTATAGTTCAATTCTTCCTCCTGATACTCGAGCTGCAAGGGGATATGAATGGGATACAGAATGGAATGTACCGACTGCTGAGATGAATTTTCAAAATGCTCTTTTTCATTCTTGTCATATTGCTACGAGGATGCAAACTCCTGAACTCAAGGCGCTTCTCAAAACAAATGCTCTTCTAGCTAAGGGATTGAAGAGTAAAATTGACTCTATGAAGGCTGTAAATGATAAATTTCAAGCGGGTATTCAAACATCTGTTTCTATATCTGCTACTGCTTCTCAAGCTTATTTTGTCTTTCTTCATTTCGGAAGATACTGATGTCAAAAAGGGGGAGAAGGTAGTCAAAACAAAATGCTCACCTAATCCAGTTGTACAAAAGGATGATGATAATTCTGGAAATGATGGTGGTGCTAAGTCACATCATAAAGTTGAAACCTCTGATGCTGCTTTAATAACAAAGAGAACGAATACTCAAACTAAGCAGTCAACTCACGTTTCTAGATCTGGAAAGAAGACAGTGACAACAATGATGCAATCTCTGAATCCAAAAGAAGAACAGTTTCTGACACCTGGTCAAACTCTGTCAACCATTCCTGAGGATGATGTGTATGTGGAACAGGATGAAGATGTTGCTAATCTGTTTCATGAACTTGACACTGGGGATGGTCGTGTTCTTAAATTATTTCATAAAGACAAAAGAGTTCAACAGTATCATGCTGAGAAAGCACTTGTCTTATCTACTGAAGAAAATCCAAACATGAATACTGATGAGTTCTTAGAAGAACAGAACAGGATCTTTGAAGAGTTTGCAAAACAGAATGAAGCTCCTGCTGCAAGTAGAGGAAGAGGCAGAGGAGGAAGATACAGAAGTAGAGGAAGATTATCTACTCAAACAAGTACAAGGCAAACAAGATCTAGTGGAATCAAATTGAAAGATGTTTCTGAAAATGAAAAGAAGAAAATTCCACTATCTCTTGCATTAACTCCAGACAACAGATTCAATGCTCCTGAAGAAATTGAAGAGGAGATATTGCCCTTGAAAAGAAAGAGTAAGGTAGCTGTTCAATCTACTGCATCTAATGAGAAGTCAGTCGTTGGTTCAATTCCTGATGTTGTTTCTGATTCTGAAGAGGCTGAAATTTTAAAAGAACTTAAGATTATGATTCTTAAGGTTGTGGTTGAATTTCACAATATGGAAGTTTTTGAAGATACACTGGAGTATGAACAAGAAAAATTCAGTAGATTTGAGAAAGAAAGTGAAATCAGAACTAAAGCCAGAGAAGCAGAAAGAATAACAACCAGAGATTACTTAAGAAATGTTCATAGATCAAACAGGAAGCCATGGTATGATAAAGATAGATCTGTTCCTGAACATCAGCAGGATTATCCAACAAATGAGAAGAAGAAGAGTAAGAAAAAGGAGGAGTATAAGGTTGATTATAGGAAACCAGTTGTGTTCAAATCAGCTGGACTGATAAAAGAGTCTTCTTTTATCAGTGAATTACTGATTGTTAAATCAGAGTCTACTACGTTTATTGCTGAAAGTCCACCAAAATGGGTGAGTATGCAATCTGGTTTAAGAGGATGGGAACCTGGCATAAGAGGAGGAATTGGATATAATCATGCACTGGTTATTTTCATTGCACAAACTGATCAACATGCTCTAGTTGACAAGATTGGGGATGAGTTAACTGTAGATCATCTCTGGAAACTTGAAGCTGTTGCTATCATTGCTGATTGTCATGCTGATGCAAAGAAAATAGAAAAACTGGTGTACTTCATGAAAGATGGAAGTGTGAAGAAGATTCCTATTCATGAATTGTTGTGTAAATCTGCAAAAGAGCTGAAATATGTTCTGTATCTTCTCAGAAGTAAAAGAATAAATGTTAGTGAAAGAGAAGTTTACCACAATTGGTGTGTCATGATTTACAGGAAGATTAGACAGAGATTCATGGATGGAGGAACGAGGCATGATGGCAATTATATTCCCATGTACTTAAATTTAAGAGATATAGAGATTGAAATGAAGAAAGGTACAGCTGTTAAAGAAGTGTATCTAGGCATGGAACAACTGTCTCTAAATCCAGATGGGAAGGAAATTGCTTATGTGTTGCTAGGTGACTTAGATCTTCCAAGAAGCTCAATTCAGAATCTCAGGGCAGCTATCTATCAGATTAATGAGGAAGATGAAGAACTCAAAAAGCTGAAGAAGAAACTGATTCAAATTCTTGAAAGCAAGGAAGAAGAATTGTTATCTGAATTCTTGAGACTGAATCTGTTTTATCAAAGAATTTCTGAAACTGTTCCTGATGATTTTTAGAAGGTATTTTGTTTTGAGTTTTTGACATCTTGAATCAAGGAATTTGTGCTTTGTTTTATAAAGAACAAATTAGGGGAGATTGTTAGATATTGATTCAAGTGATGATCAGGATCTGGGTATTACTGATCAGATACTGATGCTAACGTCATCAGGAATACAACGTCAGTATTGGATTATCAGGATTAGAAGCTGGTCAGTATTTCATGAAGATTCTCATCAGACCAGAGATTAAGGAAGATTGATATGTCGGTTCCTAATTTATAGGAATGCAGCTATCATACAAGATATGCATTCAGAGATATATGTATTTGATTTAGAATATCTTGTAATTGATAGTGTAACTGTGTACTCTATATAAACACAGTTTAGGTTTTACATTAAGTAATCGCTTACACGAGTTATATTGTAACCTAGCAGCTCTTAAGAACATAAGTATTTCTTAAGAGAGTTTTGTAACAGTTTTATATCAGAATTAATAAAGCTGTCATTGATTCATACTTGTGTTATTTGTTTTAAGTCGAAAATTTATACAATTGTATTCAACCCCCCTTCTACAATTGTTATTTACTGGGTAACAAGATCTTTTCCAATGGATCATGCTTCTTATACTTCTGGTGAAAAGGAGGATGCTGGACTAGACAAGAATTTGAGACTCATTTTGATAGATTCCCTAGATGCTATGATGTACAGTCATGTGATGAATTGTAAAACTGCTAAACACATCTGGGAAACTATTGAGACCATAAATGAAGGAACATATGAAGTCTGGGAAAACAGACTTCAAATTTTAACCTCTGAATATGAACACTTTAGAGCTGGCCCTAATGAAGGCATTCAGGAAGTGTTTGAAAGGTATAACAAAATAATCAACAACTTGCAAATCCATGGCAAGCACTATACACAAAAGGAGATTAACATGAAGTTTCTGTTGACTATGCCTACTCACCTAGAACATAGGATAACTGCCATCAGAGAATCTAGAGATTTGAATAAGATTGCTCTTGAAAGATTGTTTGGTGTTCTGAAGACCTATGAGTTGGAACAAGAATAGCAGAAAGAGATTTCTGGTAAAGGCATAGTGGTAAGTTCTTCTACAGCTCTAGTAGTTGATGTTCCTAAGGAAGTGGAAGCTAAGGTTGTTCGACCTTACAGCTCAGACAAGGAACAGACTGAAGTGGAACATGGTCAGACACCAGCTACTCAGAATGGTGGAGAATTTTACTCACTAGAAGAGCTAGATCAATTGGAAGATGAATCCATGGCAATGATGGTGAGGTAATTCAGTAACTTCAGATTCAGAAGAAATCCCAAATTTAGGTTTAAGTCTAATCGCAGATTCCAGAGAGGAGGTTCTTCATCCTCTAGTAACAGGGGAGGATACAAAACTGGAACTGTTGACAGAAGCAAGATTCGTTCCTTTAACTGTAATGAATTGGGACACTTTGCCACTGAGTGTCAGAAACCCAAACAAGTCCAGAAAAGAGATTATGTTCTAGAAAAGAAGAAGGCTGGAAAAGCTTATGTTGCTGCTGGTAAAAGTTGGGATGACACAGATAGCGAAGACGAAGAATATGGAAATTTCGTGCTTGTGGCAAGTGCTGAGACATCCGACTATTACAGAACTCCGGTAATACTCACTGATGCTGAACTTATTCGTAGTTTACGTAATTCCTTGGGTAATGCACAAACTGAAAATGCTAGAATAAATATGTTGAACACTAATCTTAAAAATGAAGTGTTAGAACTAAAAAAAAGTGCATGTTAATCAAGATCAGCAAATAAAAGAAATAGCTCGACTTAACTACAGAGAAAAGTCGATATCAGAATACATGCAAAAACAAATTGCTAAAGTTGCTGAACTTGAAACTAAGATAAAGGAACAGAATGTCAAATTATCTGCTTGCTTTAATTCTGTTAAAATTTCTAAAGAGTTATTCAATAAACAAGCTGTAGAACGAACCGTAGGAATAGGGTTTGGCTACAACGAAGCTGTTGGAATGTTAGGCATAAACTCCCCTAATCCTGTTAGTGCTAAAGAAAGGGGAATACCGTATGTGCTTAAGAATGTTAAAGATCCACTCTTTAAGAAGTCTGTTGCAGAGCCTCTAGATATGACTTCTCTTGTTATTCAAGATGTTAACTCGAATAACTTTTAGAAGGGGGGGTTGAATACAAGTTATATAATCGTGTCTGATTTTTGCTTGATTATATGAACAAGAATAAAAGAATGAATCAAACTCTGTTTGTATTAATAAGATCAAATACAAACTCTACCAAAGGTGTACAATACCTTTAGCAGCTGCTGACAATACAAATCTCTCTCTGTTTGTTTCGAACTCTCGAATACAAACCTTATACAGAGCTACGCACACTTACAACACACGCTCTTTACAATGATATTGAGAGAGTATTTATAATGCTACCTATCAACTAATAACAGAAAGATATAATCTATACATGACAATGTTCTGTCTTCTAGTCGATAGTTTCCATCAATAGAAAACTCTTTCCTTCATAATATCTTCTTGCTTGTTCTTCAAACAAAGATCCTGTTTTATAGTACTTGCCAGTTTCTGTAGCATCCATAATGACATCATCAGTAACGAAACTGATATCAGGATCTGTACACTGCATCAGTATCTGATCAACCATCAGTATTAGACCATCATCAGGATTTGTCCTTTGTTCCTGATATGTAGTCACTGACACACTGTTCATTCCTGACTAAACTATACAGATAACTGTCTTATACATTAATCCTTTATACAGTGCTAAATCCTTTATAAGATCAGGATTACAAGAAGTATAAAATGTAAATTCTATTCTTAACATCACAACTTATGAATTATTCCTAACAATCTCCCCTATTTATGCTTTAAAATCTGAAGCATAAATCTAAGTTGTGGATGTCAAAACATATAACAATACAACCAGAATAGAATTTATGAATGTAGAATTATGAAGTTAAGTACCTTCTTCTCAGATGTAGACATTTATCTAGTACTTAGAAGAAAGAATTTTAACTATTAATGCTGCTCTTCCTTTACCACTTCCTAGCTGAGATTCACCACTATCACTCCTGGTTCTTCTTTTTACTTCTCTTTGTCTGCTCTTTATCTCCCCCAGCTTTATCTCCCTCAGTCTGGTGGTGTTGTTGTTGTCGTCTTTGAATTGTCTTTATCTCCCCCTTTTTGACATCAGCAACATTAATTCCAAGAGATTCAGAAACAGAACAAATGAGATTCATCAGAACTGCTTGATTTTCCATAATTGTGACTTGGTTATCTTCAAGTGATTGAAGTCTTGTTTGCATAGCAATTTGAGAATTCTGAATATCTTTCAAAACATCATAATGAACTTCAATGTTGGAAGTGCTTCTAGTATCTTCAGTATCAGAATCAGAAAGAACTGTATCTTCAAGTCTTGTAGAAGAAGTTGCTTGAGTTGTATGATATTCAAGTAATAAAACCTGATTAGAAGTATCAACATCTTCATCTTTCTGATCTGGAACTGAAACATGATCATCATCTCCTTCACCAGTATTCTGTGTACTAACATCTTCAAATCCTGACTCCTCCTTAGAGTGATCAGAGACTGTAGATGTCTCAATTCTAGCTGATATTGGAAGTACATACAAAGGAACACTAGGATCATTAGGACCTTCATCTGGTACATATGTATCAAGAGATTTCTTTATCCTGACACCTCTTCTGTTAATGATTCCTACAAGCCTCTCCTTTTGCTTCTGAGCTTTAACTTCTGGCTTTGCATTGTGAAGTGCTAGGTCATTCTTTTGATACATTTTGATGAATGAATAAGTACCAGCATCCATATCCAAATTTTCAGACCAAGATTCAGGAAAAACCTGATCCCAGAAATCAAATGATGGTTTCCTAATTTTCTCTCCCTCACTATGGAGTTGATCATCCATACCCTCATTCTCACTTTGACTTACTAAAGTCAACACTCTTTCTACCTCACCTTTTGCCTGGTCAGGAGCCAGCCGCTCAAATTGTGGATCTAAGTCCATCTTTTCAAGTGTATCACTCAAATTTAGATAAGTGCTCTCATGACCTACAGAAAAATAGGGTTTAGAAGAAATGTTTATACCTGAACTCACATGGAGAGAGGGTTCCTCATTTGGCATGTGGCTTGAGGTTTTCTCCAAGGAGTGAGCTGCTATAGTCTCTGATCCCTCACAATCATCTTCTTTCCTTTCAGAAACTACAGGCTCCAGTATACCACTTTTAGGTTCTTTACTAGACTCTAATGTCTTCAGTAATACTTCATTAGACACCATAGTTAGTACTGTTGGGACAATCAGATCGTGGCCCTGCGATTTTTGATACAATAAATTAACGAATACGAATACAAAAGTCACCTTGTTAACGGTTGATTCCACGCTCTTCTATTGTATTCCCAAATTCCCTTGAGCGAAGTGTGGCCTTCGTCTTCTCAAGTTAACCTCTCTTCTTGCTCCTAGGTGGCTACAAAATTTTTCTAGACCAACCCTAGCAAGAAGAGAATAAGAATATATATAGGGCTACAATAGGGATCATGGATAATTAGGTTAGGCCTTCTAATTACATCTTGGGCCTAGCCCAATGTAATTAAATATTAATTCAATCCACTAAAGAATTAATATTTGCACTACCTTTCCTAATACCGCAACTTAATTATTTAATTGGGTTCCAATATTATTTGCTTATTAAATTCCCCATGTTTAAAATAGCGCATGCCCATTAATTAAATAAATTACTGATAATTTATTTAATTAATATCTTTTATCCTTGATTATCCACTCAACCTTTATTTAATTATGCCGGAATAAATTCCACCTGCAGGGTTTCACATAATTAAATCTTTTTGAGCTTTCAAGAGGACATCATTAACCCGAATATTATCAGGACATGGATTCCTTCAATAAATAATATCCACCATATATATTATTCCATCACCCAAAATATAATGATTTAATTCCAAAGAATTATTTCATATATATAAATCAAAGCATGTAAATAATATACACGTGTCAATTACTATATCCGGATTAAGAACCTAAGCATTAATAATAACATAGAATCTTAGTTCTCCTTCTTAATCAGTATAAGGGAACAATTCTAAATTTGATCCTGTTCAATATACACAAAGTATACCAGTATTATTTATTAGTCAATATAAACTAATCTAAATAATACTACAGCCATTCCAGTGGATTGTCCAACACCACCTGTGCTGTGAACCTTGTTATATTATATAAACCGTATTTAACAATCTAATATTCTGTATCCCATTTGATACTAGATTGTCCACAATATATAATATTAGACAGCATGTAAACATTTAAATGATTCTCAATAAAATCGGGCCAGAAATAAATGTATATACTTAAAATAAATATTTTCAGTATACACTAACAATCTACCACTTATACTCAAAATATTCTATGAGTATATCAGTGTTTATTTAATCCACTATTACATTGAAAACTATGTGCCCATCCATCTGACTCTTATCGCTTCCACATGCCTGTCAAAAACCTTGGCTGGCAAGCTCTTTGTGAAAGGATCTGCCCGGTTGTCTTCTGATGATATGTGAGCCAAAACTATATCTCCTCGCTTTACGATTCCTCGTATGAGATGATACTTACGTTCAATATGTTTAGCTGCTTTGTGGTCTCGTGGTTCTTTTGAATTTGCCACAACACCAGTGTTGTCACAATACACTGTCAGACTCCTAGGCAAATTAGGTACCACATCTAAGTCCAAAAGGAAGTTCCTGAACCATACAGCCTCCTTTGCAGCCTCAGAGGCCGCCACGTACTCAGCTTCCATAGTAGAGTCTGCAATGCATTTCTGCTTTACACTCCTCCATATAACGGCTCCACCTCCCAAAGTAAAAACATATCCCGAGGTTGATTTCCTCTTATCCCTATCTGATTGAAAATCTGAATCAGTATATCCCAAAGGAAATAGATCTGAGGCCTTGTAAATTAACATATACTCCTTAGTCCTTCTCAGGTACTTGAGTATAGTTTTTACTGCACTCCAATGTTCCTGACCTGGGTTCGACTGATATCTACTAACCATGCCTACAGCAAAGCAGATGTCAGGCCTCGTACATAACATAGCATACATTAAGCTTCCACATGCCGAGGCATAAGGAACTGCTTTCATGCTCTCTATATCCTTAGGTGTCGAAGGACACTGCTCCTTGGATAGAGCAACTCCATGTTTAAAAGGTAGAAAACCTTTCTTAGAGTTCTGCATGTTAAAACGAGCTAATACTTCATCAATGTAAGGCTCTTGAGATAAAGCCAACATCCTTTTCTTGCGATCCCTTATTACTTTGATCCCAAGGATGTATGCCGCTTCACCTAAGTCCTTCATTTCAAATTGTTTGAACAACCATGCCTTTACTGATGATAACATCTTAACATTGTTTCCAATGAGTAAAATGTCATCTACATATAGTACTAGAAAAACCACTGCATTACCCTCACTTCTCTTATACACGCATGACTCGCTTGGACTTTGATCAAATCCATATGACTGGACTGCCTGATCAAAACGAATATTCCAGTCCCTAGAAGCTTGTTTAAGTCCATAGATAGACCTCTTAAGCTTACAAACCAGATGCTCTTGGCCTTCTTTAATGAATCCTTTTGGTTGTTGCATATAGATGGTTTCCTCAAGACTTCCATTAAGGAAAGCTGTCTTGACATCCATTTGCCAAATCTCGTAATCGAGATGAGCCGCTATAGATAAAAGAATCCGGATCGACTTAAGCATAACAACTGGCAAAAAGGTTTCCTCATAATCGATTCCTTCTTTCTGAGTATACCCTTTCGCAACAAGTCGTGCTTTCCAGGCTTTCACCTTTTTGTCAGATCCTCTTTTCTTCTTGTAGATCCACATACTTCCAATGGGTTTTATACCTTTGGGTGGTTCCACGAGCTCCCAAACTTGATTGGAATACATAGATTCCATCTCAGATTCCATTGCCTTTTGCCAAAGATTTGCATCTTTATCTAGAATTGCTTGTTCGTATGTCCTGGGATCCTCATCATGTTCACCAGAGACCAAGTCTGAGGACTCTCCCAAAAACATTAATCTTTCTGGTTGTCGAACAACCCTCCCACTACGACGAGGCACTGGTGCGGTACTAGTGTCAAGTTGTGCATTTTCTTGTGGTTGTTCTACTTGTACTATTGGCACTTGGGGATTATCTGTCCCTCCCACTAATTCCTCTAAAACAACACTACTCATGGGTTTGTGGTTCATTATATAGTCTTCCTCTAAGAATCTGGCATTGGTGCTAACAATGACATCTCGATCCCTAGGACTATAAAATGAATAACCTTTCGTCCCTATGGGATAGCCTACAAACAACCTTACTTCTGTGCGAGATTCTAGCTTAGTCGCGTTCTTGTTAAGCACATGTGCTGGACAACCCCAAATCCGAATATGTCTTAGACTTGGTTTGCTACCAGTCCATAATTCTATTGGAGTCTTGGGAACCGACTTAGAAGGTACCAAGTTCAGAAGGTAAGCCGCTGTTTCTATAGCATATCCCCAGAACGACTTAGGTAAATTTGAATAACTCATCATTGATCTAACACTCTCCAAAAGAGTCCGATTCCTTCTCTCTGCTACACCATTCTGCTGAGGTGTGCCAGGTGCAGACAACTGGGATGTAATCCCATTTTCTGATAAATAGTCCCTAAATTCTCCAAGCAAGTATTCGCCACCACGATCTGATCGTAGTGACTTGATACATTTTCCAAGATGTCCTTTCTCCGCACTTGCTTTGTACTCTTTGAATTTTTCAAAGCACTCAGACTTGCGGCGCAACAAATAAATGTATCCATATCTAGAATAATCGTCAATGAAAGTGACAAAATACTCATAACCTCCTCTTGCTTGGATACTCATAGGACCACATAAATCAGTATGAACCAATTCTAATACTTCTTTGGCTCTATTCCCCTTTGCTTTAAAAGGCCTATTAGTCATCTTACCTTCCAAGCAAGATTCACAAACTGGAAATGGCTCCACTGCCAACAAGCCTAATGGCCCATCTACTACCAGTCTTTGAATCCTCCTCAAGTTAATATGACCTAATCTTAAGTGCCAAAGATATGTTTGGTTCAATTCGGAAGGTTTCTTTCTTTTGTTTGAGCTAGAAAGAATGTTATTAGTTTCCTTTTGTTGCAGCATTGGTTGGATAGGATTAATAATATATAAATTGTCTTGCAATGTACCAGAACATATAACTCGTTTATTCATCATAATAGAAACATTACGATCCAAACAAACATTATAACCATCCATGGCAAGTTTAGAAACCGAAATCAAATTCCTTCTAAATGAAGGTACATAAAGACAATTGTTCAAAACCAAAATCCTATCATCGCCAAAAGACAATGTAATTATTCCAACTGCAACTACTGCTACTTTCGTAGCATCTCCCATGAACACATATATCTCGCCATCTCTAAGCATTCTGGTTTGCTGGAACCCCTGCATAGAGTTACAAACATGGTCAGTGGCTCCTGTATCTACACACCAAGTGCTCGTAGATATAGCCGCTAT
Source organism: Kitagawia praeruptora (assembly GCA_037693485.1). Taxonomy (NCBI): domain Eukaryota; kingdom Viridiplantae; phylum Streptophyta; class Magnoliopsida; order Apiales; family Apiaceae; genus Kitagawia; species Kitagawia praeruptora. The sequence goes on along the minus strand of CM075346.1, from coordinate 33,102,122 downwards.
ATATGTTTCTGTAACTAGAGAAAGAGACATACCAGTATTGTTTGTCTTCTTAGGAAGAGGACAATCCTATTTCCAGTGACCTGACTGCTTGCACCTGAAGCACTTGCCCTTAGGCTTTTTCACACCACCTTGAACTCCCACTGCATTAGCAATCTTTCCAGCTTTCTGTGTCTGAGTCTTTTTCTTCTTCTTACCTTTCGGCTTAGATGAAGAAGCTTTCTCAGCCACATTCACTTGAACATTCTGTTTAAAGAGACCTTCAGCTGCCTGAAGTTCTGTCAGAAGTTCCGCGAGACTATACATCCTCTTGTTCATGGTGTAATTCAAGCGGAACTGCTCAAAATTTTTGGGCAAGCTCATAAGGATGATATCGATCTGGGTTTCCCCATCAATATCAGCACCAAGGATCTCCATCTCATTCAGATGAGACATCATCCTGAGAACATGATCCCTCACAGGTGTTCCTTCAGCCATCTGAGTGTTCATTAAAGCCTTCATTGCTACTTGCCTAGCAGCCCTATTCTGTTCTCCAAAAAGTTCCTTGAGATTAAAGAGCATATCTGAAGCCGTGGCCATAGCCTGATGCTGATGCTGCAAAACACCCGACATTGCTGCCAGAATGTAACATCGCGACATCTCATCGGCCTTAACCCACCACTTATAATACTCCTTATCACTTTCAGGAGCATCTTCAGCAGGCTGATCTGGCTTGGGTTCATAAGTGCAAAATTTGTACTCCTCAGCAGTCAACACTATGTCCAAATTACGTTTCCATTCAATATAGTTTGGTCCCGTAAGTTTGTTATCCTTAAGTATGGTGAATAGTGGATTAAAGCCCATAATGATCTAATCCTGAGAATCATACATGTAACACATAATCAGAGAGTTGCACAAATCTTAAAACCTATTGGTTTCCTCTAACAATTAATTAAAATTAATGCACTAATATTTAAACACCATAAGTATCTGGTACGCCACGATGGGTGACATATATACCACTTAAATTCATTTAAATATTACTTCGGTCCTATTACTAAATAATACGCCACGTTAGGGTGGACTATATATTATTTTTCATAGCTAAGTGTATACCACTATCAAATCTTAAATTAATAATAATAAGACCGGATGCCACCATTAAATATTTCAAATCAATAATCGATAATAGGATAATTCCCAGATCGGGGGGAGCATTGTCAAGAGGCGTCACTTAAGACCCCTTTCTAGACAGAATCATCCTTTCTCTTAATATTGAAAATCTATATTTAATCATTGGTACCCTTCTAATTAATCGAATTCTATGAAACTTGGTACGCCACGTTGGGTGGCATGTATACCTTTCAATATTCGTAATTAATTTAGGAAGTTTGTCCTAGTAATATCCATAACACTACCTGACACCATAAATCATATGCCACGTTAGGGTGGACTATATATAATTTATATTCGTCTTAGTGTTAAATTACATACAAACAATAATGGAGACCGTGGGATTTAATTTCTAATTAATTCCCTCACCCACTTAGAATTTTTATTAAAATTGAGGAATTTTAAAAATTAAATGGGGCCTATGTCGTTACAATTATGTCTAACATGCATTCCAAATACACACATAATTTAACAACATAAAACATTTAATTAAAGCAATAAATAAAATATCTATGTCCATGTCGTCCTAATTATGTTAACATGCAATTAAAAATTACACACATAAATTAGCAACACACATAATAATTATTTAAATCATTAATTAAAAAATTAAATAGCGGAATTAAAAATTAAAATAAAAAATAAATCCACTATTATGGCCCCAAAATTAATTTCCCGTAGCCGTGTTCGTCCAAAATTGTTGCGGCAACTTCGAATAACGTTGCTGTGAATTTCATGTACTGCAGCGTGGGTCCATTGCCCTTGTGCACCTTAATCATACGCAGAAGAAATAGAGAGCAACAAAACAATCAAAATCAAATCTTTGTTATACGCCTGTTAATGAGTTGATGAGCCACGCGTGTGTTCCACGCTCCTGTGGCCCACGCGCCTTGGTGTTGTCTATCACTTTTCTGCCAACAACGTCAACCACCAATTGTTTGGTCTCTTCTTGTCAGCAGCGCCATCAAAATTTCGCAGCGGAACAAAAAACAACTCCGGATTTGATTTTCAGCGGCACACAATTGTTACAATATACCCGGATTTTACAAAATTCATCAAACAATTATTTAAAAAATAGATCTAATACAAAACTAATTTTGTAAAATCTATTCTAACACGATCAACCCTCGTGTAAATTACAACCACGATAAACCACGTGGAAACCAAACAAAAATTAACCACGATTAAACCACGTGGGATCCAAACACATAATTAAATATACATGGCCATAATAGTGGATAACAACCTGCAAAACACAATATACAAGCCTACCACTATATACATGCATATATAATTACGACATGGACATCATATCAAAATCGCAGAACCATAGAACCAGGCTCTCGATGCCAATTGTTTGGGACAATCAGATCGTGGCCCTGCGATTTTTGATACAATAAATTAACGAATACGAATACAAAAGTCACCTTGTTAACGGTTGATTCCACGCTCTTCTATTGTATTCCCAAATTCCCTTGAGCGAAGTGTGGCCTTCGTCTTCTCAAGTTAACCTCTCTTCTTGCTCCTAGGTGGCTACAAAATTTTTCTAGACCAACCCTAGCAAGAAGAGAATAAGAATATATATAGGGCTACAATAGGGATCATGGATAATTAGGTTAGGCCTTCTAATTACATCTTGGGTACCAGTATTGTTTGTCTTCTTAGAAAGAGGACAATCCTGTTTCCAGTGACCTGACTGCTTGCACTTGAAGCACTTGCCCTTAGGATTTTTCACAGCACCTTGAACTCCCACTGCATTAGCAAGCTTTCCAGCTTTATGTGTCTGAACCTTTTTCTTCTTCTTGCCTTTCGGCTTAGAGGAAGAAGCTTTCTCAGCCACATTCACTTGAACATTCTGCTTAAAGAGTCCTTCAGCTGCCTGAAGTTCTGTTAGAAGTTCCGCGAGACTATACTCCCTTTTGTTCATGGTGTAATTCAAGCGGAACTGCTCAAAACTTTTGGGCAGACTCATAAGGATGATATCAATCTGGGTTTCCCCATCAATATCAGCACCAAGGATCTCCATCTCATTCAGATGAGACATCATCCTGAGAACATGATCCCTTACAGGTGTTCCTTCAGCCATCTGAGTGTTCATTAAAGCCTTCATGCTCCGGATTTGATTTTCAGCGGCACACAATTGTTACAATATACCCGGATTTTACAAAATTCATCAAACAATTATTTAAAAAATAGATCTAATACAAAACTAATTTTGTAAAATCTATTCTAACACGATCAACCCTCGTGTAAATTACAACCACGATAAACCACGTGGAAACCAAACAAAAATTAACCACGATTAAACCACGTGGGATCCAAACACATAATTAAATATACATGGCCATAATAGTGGAAAACAACCTGCAAAACACAATATACAAGCCTACCACTATATACATGCATATATAATTACGACATGGACATCATATCAAAATCGCAGAACCATAGAACCAGGCTCTCGATGCCAATTGTTTGGGACAATCAGATCGTGGCCCTGCGATTTTTGATACAATAAATTAACGAATACGAATACAAAAGTCACCTTGTTAACGGTTGATTCCACGCTCTTCAATTGTATTCCCAAATTCCCTTGAGCGAAGTGTGGCCTTCGTCTTCTCAAGTTAACCTCTCTTCTTGCTCCTAGGTGGCTACAAAATTTTTCTAGACCAACCCTAGCAAGAAGAGAATAAGAATATATATAGGGCTACAATAGGGATCATGGATAATTAGGTTAGGCCTTCTAATTACATCTTGGGCCTAGCCCAATGTAATTAAATATTAATTCAATCCACTAAAGAATTAATATTTGCACTACCTTTCCTAATACCGCAACTTAATTATTTAATTGGGTTCCAATATTATTTGCTTATTAAATTCCCCATGTTTAAAATATCGCATGCCCATTAATTAAATAAATTACTGATAATTTATTTAATTAATATCTTTTATCCTTGATTATCCACTCAACCTTTATTTAATTATGCCGGAATAAATTCCACCTGCAGGGTTTCACATAATTAAATCTTTTTGAGCTTTCAAGAGGACATCATTAACCCGAATATTATCAGGACATGGATTCCTTCAATAAATAATATCCACCATATATATTATTCCATCACCCAAAATATAATGATTTAATTCCAAAGAATTATTTCATATATATAAATCAAAGCATGTAAATAATATACACGTGTCAATTACTATATCCGGATTAAGAACCTAAGCATTAATAATAACATAGAATCTTAGTTCTCCTTCTTAATCAGTATAAGGGAACAATTCTAAATTTGATCCTGTTCAATATACACAAAGTATACCAGTATTATTTATTAGTCAATATAAACTAATCTAAATAATACTACAGCCATTCCAGTGGATTGTCCAACACCACCTGTGCTGTGAACCTTGTTATATTATACAAACCGTATTTAACAATCTAATATTCTGTATCCCATTTGATACTAGATTGTCCACAATATATAATATTAGACAGCATGTAAACATTTAAATGATTCTCAATAAAATCGGGCCAGAAATAAATGTATATACTTAAAATAAATATTTTCAGTATACACTAACAAGTACATCACCGTCTTTAAGTGTTGTTTGCTGAGACTCACCCTTAAGGTGGATAGACTCTGACTGAACAATATTTGTTTGATCTTCAGAAAAATCAGTCATAGTTATTCCTCCCATATCATAGGGTATCTCACTTGCAATTTCAGTCATCACAGAAGACCTTTCAGCATCAGCTATCACAGCTCCTGAGTCATCCAACCTCTGACTAGATGGTTCTTGTGTTGCAGTGATTGTGATCTGATCTTTCTTACTATTCACCACTGGTGCAATAGTATTATCTGTTGACTGCTTCTCTCTATCTACTTCCTCCAGTTGTTCACCTTGAGCTGAGGCATCTTCAATAATGACATCTTTGTCAAATAAATATGCATGAAGTGATTGAAGTGCAACATGCTTCGAGAGTCCAAATTTCTTGACTAATTGTCTTCTGACAGATACATAGAAATACATCTTCATTAAGTCAAGTCTTTGATGTAGAAGTCCATATTCATCTGGAAATAAAAGTTTTGGTACTCTTTCAACCAGAAAATCTAGAACAGGCCTTGACAACTTCACTTTGAGAGAAATTAGTCCCATAGCCAGTCTGTATGATAATGTAGTTTCCCATGAAGAATCAATATCCAGATCTCTATGGTCATTTGCTGACTTGATTGTAGCTTCATTTGTAGAAACCTGCATGATATTAGTTGGACTAGACTCTGTGTGTGTAGGTGACAATTGAATCTTTCTCCTTGTTCTCCTGATATAGTGAGCAAAAGATTTATCCTGAGAAGACTCAAGAGGTGTAGACACAGAAGTGATCTTGGGATGAGATCTTTGTTCAATAGACACAGTCTTTTGAGAGACAGTATCTAATAACTGTTTTCCCTTTTTAAGAACTACAGCCTTTTGAGAGACTGCAGCCTGGCTGTGACTAGGTTTTTCATCTCTTTGTGCTAACAGAGAAAGTTGAATTGCAGCCTTTAATTCTGCTCTCTCAGCAAGAGTTAAATCATCATCATCTTCACTAGAATTACTACTACTACTTGACACAACAAATCTTCTCTTCCTTACAACTGATGTCTTTTGAGAAACACCAGAGGTTGGTTTCTTTGAAACAATAGGCTGTGGATCAAAATTTGGTTCTTGAATTGTTTCAGAGACTATAATGTTTTGGGCTACTTGGGTAGACACAGGTGGGTTCTCCTCCAATTGAGATTCCTGGGCCATTTCACCACAAAAGAAAGAAGAATTGTAGAGAGTAGGAAGATGAGTTTTAAGAATTACCTGAAAATGATGTGGATAATGAATTGCAGGTATTTCATCTAGATTCTTTTCATTGTCCTTCTTTGTAATGTCAGAGAAAATTCTCTTTTGCTGTTCATAAGAAGAAACACAATGTTCTCTACCAAATCTAGTTTCAACATCAGGAATGAAATGGTTAACAAACATTTGCATAAATCTATGATAATAAAACATTTTCCTGTTTTGATCTCTTAACCCAAGTTTAATACTCATCTGACTTAAGATAATATGACCAATGTTAATTACTCTGTCATAAAGCAAACTATAAGCAATATGTGATGTAACAGAAGTAATTTGCTGAAAAGAACTACATTTGCCAGTAAAACATTTAGCAATTTGATCAAAGTAAAAAGACCATTCCTTTCTAAGAAAAGACCTATTCAACTGGCTCATGTTATCTAGAGGTCCACTATAACCTAATTCAGACAACATAGTTCTTATATTATCATCAGATGGTTCACTTGCATAACTATCAGTAACAGGTAAGCAAAGTACTGAATTAACAACAGATTCAGTAATGTCAAATGAATCTTGCCCTAAATGTAGAACAATCTTACCTGATTGACTCTGAGTAGAATCAATTACCTCAGCATTCTCCCAAGCTTGTGAAACATCTGCTTGATTAATTTGTGGAGATGTTGTCAATGCATAACTTAATGGTCCATACGCCAAAAAGTCCATGATTGGATGAAAATCAGATGACACTCCTTCCTTGTTGGTGATAACTGCTACATGATTGTTTGTCATAAAATCAAAGTCACCAAACTTGAAGGCTACTGACTTAGGTAATCTTCTCTGAGCTGCCATTTTTGATCTGAAAAGAACTTTAAAAATTCTTGAAATGAATTAATGATTCTGAAAACTCAAGAGTGGTTTTTGCTTTAGAGAATGTAAAATTAGAGAAAGCAATTACACGATTAGAGTTTCAAAACAAATATATTTCACAAATCTTTCAGACCACTATCCCACGTTGACACGTAGATTGACAGGTGTCAGTCCCTGAAAAATGCGGTTACCCACGATTTTTGGAAAATAAAATCCAAAATTGATTTTCATGAAATAAATCAGGGTATAAATAATCAATACTGATCAGCTTCCTTTTCCTGTTGACCTCTCATCAAAATAATCACAAAATACAATGTGATAATAATTCTCAAATCCTGATGATCACACATGAAATCCTGATCAATATCATCCTGATTCCAGAGACTTAATATGGAGTTTCCACGTGGCATTTTTCTTTTATCTGAAAAAGAAATAAACAATTAATCTGAACAAAAATCAATTGGTTAGATATATTCAATATTTCTTGAAAACAAGAAATACAGTCACACGCAATAATTAGCATCTGACTTCATTAAAACTTCCAAGTGACTGTTCAGCTTCTCACGTCTTTCTTTAAAAGAAACAGACGCCTTATGCCATTCTCCATAAACCTTTCAATTTCTTTTCTTCTCAACAATGCTCCTCAAACCAAAATTTCATTCAAACCCATTCTTTAGATCTTTCTCGGTCGATGAACATCCTGTTCTTGATCATCTCTTTGAATAGACAACTCTTCTCATCGAACTAATCATGGATGGATTGGTTTTTGAAAATATCCAGAGGTTTCTTCTAGAACATCCATCTATTGGATACAATCTTCCCCTAACCTCCTCAAAACTTGAGGATGAAGAATTTGGCCGAGAGTCTGAGGTTGATCTTGATGGAGATGCTATTCATTTAAGTTAGCTGCTCTCATTCAAGTTGCCCAGACAAGGAATCCAAGAGTAAACGAGGCTATTCAAATCCCTTGATGGATTTCTTGAGATGCTCCCTGTCCTGTACCTCAGAATTCATATCAATAGACAAGTATGGAATTATCAGTAGAAATTAGACAAAAAGATGTTGTATTTCATTTCCATATATGTAATGATTTCAATTAATGAAAATACAATTTCTTGTTATCTACTTGTCTTTTGATTATTGAATGATGTATAAATTATCAGTATGCCAATATTAAAACTTGCTGCTATAGACTTAACACATCACAGAATTAGATTACTACACAAAGTAAACGTCAGGATCTGAAACAATTTTCATAATCCTGATACTGACACAATACTGATGACGTCAGCATCCTGATAACAAATCTAATCCTGATGATTATTAACAAGTCTATCATACTGAAATTTATCAAGGCAAAGTGTTATAGCTAAAGCATTTAACAATCAAATATAGATCCTGACGGGAATATCAAGTCTATAAGCTAAGAACAACATACCTTGCTACTTTTGCAGATGTTAAAGATCTAAAAATTTAACATTCCTAACTCACTTACTAGTCTACTGAACGTAGTCTCATCAAGTGGTTTAGTTAGAATATCTGCAAGCTGTTTGTCAGTAGGAACAAAATGAAGTTCCACAGTACCATTCTCAATATGTTCTCTAATAAAATGATACCTGACATCAATGTGCTTAGTCCTTGAATGTTGAACTGGATTTTCTGCAATTTTAATAGCACTAGTATTATCACAAAACATAGGAATATTACTAAGTGTCATACCATAATCCATCAACTGATTTCTTATCCAAAGGAGCTGTGCACAACAACTGCCTGCTGCTATGTACTCAGCTTCTGCAGTTGAGGTTGAAACAGATTGTTGCTTCTTGCTTGCCCAAGAAATCAATCTATTTCCCAAGAATTGACATGTACCTGTAGTGCTTTTCCTGTCTATCTTACACCCTGCATAATCAGAGTCTGAATAGCCAATTAGAAAGAAATCAGATTCTCTAGGATACCACAAACCAAGATTTGGAGTTCCTTTGAGATATCTAAAAATTCTCTTCACAGCAATTAAATGAGATTCCTTAGGATCACTTTGGAATCTAGCACATAAACAGGTAGAAAACATTATATCTGGCCTACTTGCAGTTAGATATAATAATGAGCCTATCATGCCTCTATAACTAGTATTATCCACACTCTTCCCTTTAGGATCAGAGTCTAGTTTAGTGGCTGTTGCCATGGGTATTTTTGCAACTGCACAGTCTTGAAAGTCAAACCTTCTTAAAAGATCTTTGATATACTTTGACTGATTAATGAAAATACCAGTCTCAGTCTGTTTGACCTGCAAGCCTAAAAAATAATTTAATTCACCCATCATGCTCATCTGATACTTAGACTGCATAAGCTTGCTAAACTTAGCACACAACTTTTTATTAGTAGAACCAAAAATAATATCATCAACATAAACTTGAACTAAAAGCAATTCACCTTTTATCTTTCTAAAGAATAGAGTTTTGTCAATTGTACCTCTTGTGAAGCCATTTTCAAGAAGAAATTTAGACAAAGTCTCATACCATGCTCTTGGTGCCTGCTTTAGTCCATAGAGTGCCTTGTCAAGTTTGTAGACATGATTTGGAAACTTTGGATCAACAAATCCAGGTGGCTGTTCCACATACACTTCCTCATCAAGTTTGCCATTTAGAAATGCACTCTTTACATCCATCTGGTATACTTTGAATTTTGAATGAGCTGCAAATGCAAGAAACATTCTGATTGCTTCCAATCTTGCTACAGGTGCAAAGGTCTCATCATAATCAATGCCTTCTTCCTACGAATAACCCTTGGCCACCAGTCTTGCTTTGTTTCTTACAATCATACCAGATTCATCTAGCTTGTTTCTGAAAACCCATCTTGCACCAACAATAGATCTATCTTTAGGTCTTGGTACCAGTTTTCAGACTTTGTTTCTCTCAAACTCATTTAACTCCTCCTGCATTGCAATTACCCAATCAGGATCCTGTAAGGCTTCTTCAACCTTCTTAGGTTCATTCTTTGAGAGAAAGCAACTATACAAGCATTCATTTTGAATTGATCTTCTAGTTCGAACACCACTATTTGGATCACCAATAATCAAATCTTCAGTATGATCCTTTGTCCATTTTCTAACAGGTGGTAGATTACCTCTGCTAGACTCTCCCCCTAAGTTAGTGGTATCTTTTGTAGGAGAATTCTCTCTACCTTCAAAAACTCTCCTTTGATCAATAGAATCAGTAGATTCCATATTGCTGCTAGTTACTGATCTTTCCTCAGTAGACTCTGAAACGTCAATTCCTGATGGAGTAGACTCTGAAAGGCTAGTCTGCTCCTGATGATCACTGTGTTCTCTTTGATTTATTTGCTCCCCCTCAACAGTAGCATTCCTTTGAGAAGCAATAGAAATTCCTTCTGGAGAACCTTCATCATCACTGGAGAGTATCTCAGAATTCTTCAGATTTTCAAATTCCAATTTGTCATGGCTTTCATCAGTTTGCAGAATTCCAAATTTCTTATCATCAAATGCAACATGAATTGATTCCATAACAATGTGAGTTCTGAGATTAAAAATTTTGAAGGCCTTAGATGCTGAATATCCTAGAAAAATTGCTTCATCCGATTTGGCTTCAAATTTTCCAAGTTGTTCTGGATGAACTTTTAGGACATAGCATTTGCATCCAAAGATGTGAAAGTATTTCACACTTGGTTTCTTTCCTTTGATCATCTCATAGGGAGTTTTTCCATGACTATTTACCAAGGTACAATTTTGAGTGAAACATGCAGTGTTAATAGCTTCTGCCCAAAAGTAGGTTGGAAGTTTTGCATCTGCAAGCATGGTTCTTGCTGCCTCTATGAGAGTCCTGTTCTTTCTTTCCACTACACCATTCTGCTGAGGTGTACCAGGTGCAGAAAACTGTTGAGTGATTCCATTATCTGCACAAAACCCCTCCATTGTAGAATTCTTGAATTCTGTACCATTGTCACTTCTAAGTACCTTGACTTTGTACTTAGAGTTATTATGAATATTCTTGATGAGTTCAATGATTTGCTGAGGAGCTTCATCCTTCTTGTGTAGAAAGAACACCCATATGAACCTTGTGAAATCATCCACCATAACTAGAGCATATCTTTTCTTACTGATAGACATAATGTTTACTGGACCAAACAGATCAAGATGTAGCATGTGAAATGGTTCAGTAATTGAATTTTTAGTCTTGCTCTTGAAAGTGGTTCTTCTTTGCTTTCCAAGCTGACATGCATCACAAACTCCATCTTGCACAAAATTTGCCTGTGGTAGGCCTCTCACCAGATTGTGCTTAGCAAGTTGATTAAGCTTCTTGAAATTAAGATGTGAGAGCTTCTTGTGCCAATTCCAGCTTTCATCACTTGTTGCTTTGCTGTAGAGACATCTAACAATTCCTTTAGATGTATCACTTAAGCTGGCTTCATATATGTTACCATGTCTTTGACCAGTTAGAACAATGTCTCCATTCTGCATATTCAAGATTTTGCATCCTTCTCTGTCAAAGATTGATTTGTAACCTTTATCACCCAGTTGACTTATGTTTAAAAGAGTATGTTTCAAGCCTTCAACCAGTGCTACATTTTCTATGATGACATTCCCCAAAACAATTGAGCCATATCCCAGAGTTTCTCCTTTGTTGCCATCTCCAAAAGATATTACTGGGCCAGCTTTCCTCTCAAACTTTGTAAGCAGGGACTTCTTTCCAGTCATATGTCCAGAGCATCCACTATCCAAGATAATTTAATGCTTCTTTCCTGTGCCCTGCAAACAAAAAGTAACTAGTTAGAATTTTTTAGGACCCAACTTTGATTGGATCCTTTCTTACTAGATTTAGAGACAACAGGCTTTGAAGATTTTACTTTTATTTTACCTGTTGCAGAGTCAACTTTAGACTCTGATTTCACAAACTGTTTGTGACTAGGAGTTTCAGATTTCAAAGAATAATAGTCATAATACAGTTCATGATATTCTCTACACATGTAAATGGAATGAAGTAAACTACCACAATGATAACAAGCTTTTTGTGGTTGGTATTGAATTTTCTGAGTCTTGGGGAATCTGGACTCAGTTTTCCAAGAAGGTTTTTGATTGCAGTCTAGGGCCAAATGATTATGATTTCCACACTTATAGCATTTTTTCCTAGGTGCATCAGGTACATTCTTGTAATTATTCTCTTTGTTAATACCTTCTTTTCCATTCCTATTTCTTTTGATCTTGCTAGACTCTGAAAGACCATCTAATCTCTGTTTTAACTGAGACTTAGACAGAAACCCTATGTTTACATTCTTAGGTTTCTCTAACACCTTCTCATCTGAATTACTATTGTTAATCCTTTCACTACTAAAAATCTGTTAATAGACATCACCATTTTTAACATCGATTACAATAAAACCGATGTTAAAAATCAATTTAACATCGCCCGTTTTAAAACCGATGTCTTTTAAACATTCAGACATCACTTGACATATCAATCGATGTCTAAATGTTTTCTTAAAAAATTTTAGACATCGCTTCATTTATGAACCGATGTCTAAATGTCTACTTCAAAAATAAACGCGCGTTCCCTCTGAATTATTCCCCCCTTAATTTTATTTCCCCCGTTTAAGTTTCATTTGCCGGCTATATTCCCCCCTTAACCAAATTTTGGTTTCCCCCTTACTTATCAAACATACTCCCTCCTTCAAGCAAATTAAATAAAATTGAAAACGTAAAAACTAAAATCAAAATATTCTCATACTCCCTCGACTAACAGCCTCACACTCCCCCCTGCCCCTCAAGAACCCTAAATCTCGCCTTTCTCTCTCTCTCTCTCTCTCTCTCTCTCTCTCTCTCTCCTCTCTATACTCTCACCCTCTTCTCTCTCCGTACTATCATCTTTCTCTTTCTCGAAACTTAATTCGACCGGAGATTGTTAGATTCGAAGCTACAAAATTGTAAACTTAATTCGATTTGTTTAAAGCTCAAACTGGTAAGTTGCCAAGCTTATGTTTGATTTCAATTAGTTCGATTTAGTTTTCAATTGGGGATTTTTTAGATCAAAACCCTAATTTTTTTATTTTGTTTTTAGGTTGAATGTTTAGTTGTTTGTATAACTTAAACAGGTAGGAGAGGGTGAAAAGCTTGTTCGGATGAGACAATTAGTTGTTTGCTCACCTCTGTCCATGGTTTTTTCTAGCTACTACTTGTTCCTTCCATGTCACTTTGATCCTAATTGTCTGTCTTGATGAGTCCGTCCATGCTGCTACCGAATTATGACTATATGTTTTACCCCTGGTTCTGTTCATTTGTGTTTAGCCAAAAATGAAAACCGGCATGTTGTAAGAATTACACAGTTGCATTTGCATTTAATAATATATTCCATCTGTGTTACTTTGATCTAATTGTCCTTTTGTTGCTACTGATTGTGACCGTATCTTTACCCTGGTTCTGTTTATGTGTTTTAGCCAAAGTTGTAAAATAGTGTGGCTTAAGAGTTAAACAAGTTTCTTCTTCTTCTTCTTCTTTTTATTTTTTTTGTCTTAAACAGATTGATGGTATTATTTCAACAAGGACATCCAGTGAGAATGAAGCAAGCAGAAGACTTAAGTCAGAGTTTTTAGTTCAATTTGATGGGGTGACCTCAAATTCTGATGATCTAGTAATTGTTATTGGTAAGATTCATATTCGCTTAGTTATGCCTTATCCTGATGTTTGTATAATGATATTCAGTATCTCAATTTATTCTTTTCCAGATGTATATCAATAGATGTCGTGTCAGATGGTTCTAAGCTCAGCTCCTTTGGGGTCTCCTTTTATTTTTCTTTCTTTAGCTCCTAAAAGCATACTCTAAATAACTGGTTTCTGCTATTTATATCATTCCTTCTACCTGCTTATTTTGTTTATTATTCTTTCGAATTGTTTTGATTACAAGTATCAACGAGAAATAAGGAAATAACTTTACAGAAGGAACTGAGTGGCCTTTTATCAAGGCATATGAATGCAGCTGCATTCCATGTATTTGAGATTTCAGCATTTAACAAAGAAAACTCAATATATGTATCACTACTTTACTTTGCTATTGTAACGCTTCCTGACATGTGTGCGTGTAACTAATAAACCTCATGAATTGGATGATGCAGTGCTGAGGAGATTGGTATGTATGTCGATGTTTGTGTAGCATCCGAGGGACATAAGAACAATTTATTGTCTAGTACTTCTATAATTAGTAAAATGATTGGGATCTTGCTACTAAGTATATTTTATGCCCATTTTGTGGTTAAGGTCCTTTTTTTGTACAATTGAGTTGAAATGACTTTTTTTTAGCAATCAGTTGGTGACTGAAAGTATTAATTCTTTAACAGGTGAAAAGAATTTACATTCCTTTGCCCGATGCAAATGTTCGTAGAATGCTTTTTAAACACAAGCTGAAAGGCCAAGCATTTTCATTGCCCGGTAAGTTGTGCTTCATTTCTACAATTTATAACATATATCGTGTGTTATTCTCTATGCATGAAGTTTTTGTTTGCACTAGAGAAAGACATGCAACCCTGTTAGTCCATTTTTATCTTCCTACACCGTCTGTTGTGCTGCCTAATATTAACAAATACAAGTGTGATATTTTAATATAAAGAGCTTATGAAGTTCAAGTAGGCACGCTTAATAATTCATAATTATTGTAGTACATATCTTTTTCTCTATTTGTCATAATTATTTTTTTGCTTCTATTGAGGTTTGCCTCTAGAGGACATCTTATTAGAAGTTTGCCTTTGAATCCTCTGCCAGTCTGTACTAGAATTTTTTTTGAATGTTACTCTTGTTTATTGCATCGGGTGGAGACCTAGAGAGAGTTGTGAGAGAGACAGAAGGTAAGATGATTTTGAAATCTGAACTATGTAGTTTGTTGCAACTGTGAAATAAAGGACATGAGATGTTGATTATTCAATTATCATGTCTTATAATTACATGCACCATATTGATTGCATGACGATGCACACTAGTAGTAAATTATTAAATATTGTCTAGCTAAATGAATATCACGTGCCTTATATCCATCTTTATGGCTACTGTTGTAGGGTATACCGGAAGTGATTTACAAGCATTATGTCAGGAAGCTGCGATGATGCCAATCAGAGAGCTCAACTATTTTTGAAGTATGCGCAGTATCAGATCATATCTTTTCATTGTTGATGCACTGGTGGCTTCTTAGGTTGTGTGAGTCCAAATATCTTTGTGGATGACATACAATTTATTTAGGTTTCATGGGGCCAAGAGAGAGCTGTGCTGATAACATTTTCACAAATTCTGAGTGGTATCACTGCTGCGATGGGAGTCTGGTTACAGACATTTGATCAAAATCAGGAGAGAATGGCTAGAAAATATTTTACGCAAAAGAGTCATGTTGGCGGTAAGTAACTTCAATCTGTAAGTCCATCGACATCACAGAAAAAAAAAAAGAATTACATAGAATTTGTTCCTTGCCTACTAGTACTACACAAGAAGGAATGAAAGTATTGTATCAATGCTTTTCAATATATGAACTGAACCTCTCCGAGAAATATTTACCCAAATTCATTGAAACTGTTTTTTTTAATCCTGTAGTAAATTCAGAGAAATGACTTATTTATGTGATTATTATGGTTTTAATACTTTTATCCGATAGTGTATCCTTTCAGATTACTTTTTGGAAGAGGAACTAGATTATTGGGTATTCAGAATTTTTTGGTCCAATATATGAAGCCAGAAAATATATAGTTCTAATATGTTATAATGACCTAATGATAGAGTTGCATCCCTTTGGAACATTGTCAACACCAGTTAGAGAAATGATTGTCAATTATTTTAGTAGATCAAGTTATATCTTCTACATGTAAATTATATTAAATTTAATAGCTTATGGATTTCAATTTCCGTACCACTAAATTACAATCAACCATACAGCTGGCATGGAGGCTCCTCGGAACAGCTTAGAGTTTCCAGTGGAAATTTGCCAGAGCTACAGTGATGCTAGAGTGGACAATCTAATGGTAATGGCCTCACAATTACCCTGTTGGAGACTTGTAGCTTGTTCTTTGGTATTCTTACCCTTGTTTAATCATCATAATGGCCAAACATGGTGCAGCAAAACATGGAGTCTTCAGTGAACTACTTTCTTAAATCCAATGATCTGAGTTTAATCCTGGCCTCTTTCAGAAAATGCTGGCCAAACATGGTACAGCAAAAATCAGTGCCTACGTGACACATGGTTTATTAACAAATAGGTCATGGGGGCGCTTCGAACATGATACAAAAGGTATGCCTTTTTGAATTGTATAAATTTATTTTTTATGCTACAATAACTACCCTGCAACAACTTCAAATATGTTCATGTGTGACTGCCTTTGTTTATTAGCCTTCTAAACTGTATGGACTGATTCTAATTCATGAAAGTTAGCAGTAAATTCCGGGCTCTTCATGGCTACTTGTGTAGTTGTATTTACTTTCCCTGCAATCGTAAACACAAAAATATAGACACTACATGACAACACAAACTGACCAACAGAATAAAAATCACTGCACTTTACATGGACTGCAGAACATGAGGCTCAAATTTATATGTGTATTGGAATGTTTTATAGCGTATGCAGATAAAGAAGGGGAATTATGCCCAGTAAAGTTGCACAAGTAACTATGGTCAATAGCAAAAAAATAGTCTGTTAGTTCACAAGTAAATATTCTTGTAGATATGATACTATTACTTCTGTTCTCTTTCTGTAGGTTCATTGATAAATTGAAACAAGAAATTCATGGAAAGGGAGTTAGACGGTAACTTGGAGTTCTGTATAATATCTATGCACTTTCTCTTTTTCACAAGCATCATGGAGAAATTCTGGCTACTAGCAGCATCACAGCCAAGCAGGCTTCACCTGCAGATGCTCAACTTAGAAATTTTTATTCACAGGCTGCTATATTTTATTTTTAGTTGTACTCGTTTAATCACTTGATCAATTTTACGAGGTCAGAGCTACATGTAAATCTTTTAATGTATGCATGTTTTGGATTATGGTCGGGAGAAATATTTGGATTATGGCCATTAGGATTGGTTGGATTATGTAATGAAAGTTTGGATTAATATATGGTTGGGTTATTTTGATGCCTTATTTGAGTTTTGGCTTATATTGTTTTTTTTTTGGTATATAGCTGAATGAATACAACAGGGTTATATATATATATATATATATATATATATATATATATATATATATATATATATATATATATATATATAACCAATTTAATAGATATCATCGTCTAAAATCGATGTCTATGTGAGCTCAGACATCGGTTTTAAAAATAGGTAACCAATGCAATAGATATCTTCAACATCGTCTAAAACCGATGTCTATGGTCACATTATACATCGCTTTTCTTAATATTTACCGATGTTAATAAAGGCTTAGACATCAATATTTGGAAAAAAAAAAGATGTCTATGTCGAATTATTCTATGTTTGCTATATGTTAAATAGCATCTAAGAATTATAATATAACAATTTAAAAGTTAACCTCATGCAGTTAACCCAAGAAGATAGTTCATAAACATCAGAAATATTTTTAAAACTGATGTATTATACGCTATAAGACATCGGCCAAAAACCGATGTCTAAACGTTCAGACTTTAGACATCATCGACAAAGACATCGGTCAGAATTTTTCAAAGACATCGGCCAGAAAGCGATGTCTATTAGCGTTTTTTTAGTAGTGTTTTGTGTACAACAGGGATACCTTTTGAATCAACAAATTTAACATGATTAGGTTCAGAAACAATTTTCTTACCTTCAGATTTAGATGTGTTAGCTTCTACCTTACTATCATCATTGACAATAGCTACTTTTTCTTCTTGTCTAGCCTTATCAAAACCTAAACCATTAACCTTACCACGAATTCCACTTTCAAAGATTTCTATAGTCTTCTTACTGGAATTGTTAATGGTCTTAATCACATCTCTCTCTTCTTCTAGTTCTTTTCTGACATAGTCATAAGCCTCAAGAATAACACTATAATCATGCTTAGCTTTATCAGAACTTAACTTGTATTCTTCCATTTGAATTAATTCAGATTCAAGAAAATTATTTCTATCAACTAATTTATCATTTTTAACCTTAAGTTCATCTCTTTCACAAGTAAGAATTCTAAAATTAGTCATAAGATTCTTAAACTCAGCATGGATAGATCTAATTTCATTAGAATTTAAGCTATCAAATGAATCAAGAGAGTGAAGTGATACCTTAATAGAGGATGGAGAAGTTTTCTTTGGAGATCCAGGTTTGTCTGAACCATTTGCCATCAATGCAATGTTGTCATAATCCAATTCATCTTCAGAATCACTGGAATCAGCCCAATCCTTCTGTGTGACCATAAGTGCATTACCATTTCCTGAATTTCTAGGATTCTTACACTCACTAGCAAAGTGTCCAAGCTCGCTGCAGTTAAAGCACTTGATCTTGGCCTTATCAAGCTTGACAATTGTACTTTTGCTTTTGTCACTCCTCTTCTCCTCCTTCTTTTGAAAAGGTCCTTTGCTAAATCTTCTCCTGTTGAATCTTCCTTTCTTGAAAGCTTTAGCAAACATAGCAAAGAGTTCCTGCATCTCAGATTCAGAATCATTGTTGTTAGAGTCCATATCAGTAGTCTCTGAATCAGAACTTTCTTTGCTTTTCTTCTTCCTTGAATTCTTTACAGCAATCTCTTCATGCTGTTCTTCAGGAAGCTTCTTTACTTCAGATTGAGCAGTAAGTGCAATAGTCTTCATCTTTCCTTCACTCCTGCTCTTCTTCTGTTGCTTGTCAAGTTCATAAGCTCTCAATTTTCCATATACTGCCTCTAATGAAATCTCATCCAGATCATTAGCTTCCTCAATAGCAGATATCTTCTCATTGTAGAAATCAGGCAAAGCTTTCATGAACTTTGTATTCATATCTTCCAAGTCATAATATTTACCATGCATGGCCATCTCATTGATGAGTTTTGTAAACCTATCAAAGGTATCAGTAATTGACTCACCAGACTTGGATTCAAAGTACTCATACTGTTGTATAAGTAATGTCCTCATATTCTTCCTGACAGGCTTAGTTCCTTCACAGTGAACCTTAAGATTGTCCCATATATCCTTAGCAGTTTTACAAGAGAGAACATAGTTAGTGAGAACAGAATCAAGACTGTTGAATAATATGTTTCTCACTTTAGCATCTTTAAGAACATTCTCCTTGTCCTTATCTGACCATTCAGATTTTGGCTTCTCTGCTGTATGTTCTGGAACAACCACACCATCAACAGTTGCTTGTCCAATGACCTTTGTTGGAACAAAAGGTCCATCTCTGATTCTATCAAGATAATCAGGATCTGTTGCTTCCAGATGATGCAACATCTTTACTTCCCATAGAGTGTATTCGTTTCTCTTGAGCATAGGAATCTAAGTATTCCCATCCTTGTAACCAGACATGATTGCAGATCTTTATGATTATTCGAAATCAACCCGCTCTGATACCAATTGTAAACTCGAATAACTTGTAGAAGGGGGGGTTGAATACAAGTTATATAATCGTGTCTGATTTTTGCTTGATTATATGAACAAGAATAAACGAATGAATCAAACTCTGTTTGTATTAATAAGATCAAATACAAACTCTACCAAAGGTGTACAATACCTTTAGCAGCTGCTGACAATACAAATCTCTCTCTGTTTGTTTCGAACTCTCGAATACAAACCTTATACAGAGCTACGCACACTTACAACACACGCTCTTTACAATGATATTGAGAGAGTATTTATAATGCTACCTATCAACTAATAACAGAAAGATATAATCTATACATGACAATGTTCTGTCTTCTAGTCGATAGTTTCCATCAATAGAAAACTCTTTCCTTCATAATATCTTCTTGCTTGTTCTTCAAACAAAGATCCTGTTTTATAGTACTTGCCAGTTTTTGTAGCATCCATAATGACATCATCAGTAACGAAACTGATATCAGGATCTGTACACTGCATCAGTATCTGATCAACCATCAGTATTAGACCATCATCAGGATTTGTCCTTTGTTCCTGATATGTAGTCTCCGACACACTGTTCATTCCTGACTAAACTATACAGATAACTGTCTTATACATTAATCCTTTATACAGTGCAAAATCCTTTATAAGATCAGGATTACAAGAAGTATAAAATGTAAATTCTATTCTTAACATCACAACTTATGAATTATTCCTAACACAAGAGGAGATGCGTACTGAGGACATTGCTAGTGGAAGTGTCCAACTTAATGAAAAATCTGTTAAGGCACGTACAACCAAAAATGTTAAATCTAATAAGGTTGTTTCTATGAAACCAGTTAAGTTTGTTGAGTCAACTAGTTCATCTAAAATTGGGTTAGGTGATAACAAATTGAAAAAGGACAATAACATGTCTAACATGAATACCATGCCTATCATTGATTCTAATCACAAAGCATGTGGTGTTGTCAATTGTATGTCTTGTGCTTTTAATGTCATGTCTGCTTACTTTAATGGTAATCATGCATGTGCTGATAGGACTGCCCCTTGACAACATATGAACAGAAACACAAATGTTAGATCAAAGACTGCTAGTCCTCTTAATGTTAGGAAAGAGGCATTTGTACCTAAGCCTAAACAAAGCTTTACTAAGGCTGTTTACAAGGTCAAATGTCCAGTCAATGAAACAAGTGTTATTGCTGCTAAACAAACATGGATACCCAAAATGAAACAAAAGATTGTCAAATCTGTTTATAGGGTAAAATGCTTATTGACTAATGGTAAAATTGGTGTCAAGGTTAAAAATGTTGTTTTGCCTGACAAAGGCCAATTCTTTAAGTATTCTGGACCCAATCAAATTTGGGTTCCGAAGAAGGTTTAATCCGTTTGTCATTGAAGGGTGTTGAGCAAGTTGAACGAGTAACCTGGATCTTGGACAGTGGATGTTCAAGGCATATGACTGGTGATAGAACCCTGCTGACAAATGTGGTGGAGAAGGTGGGCCCAGTAGTTACCTTTGGAGATAACAACAAACGTAGAACTGATGGATATGGCAGACTTGAAGCTGGAAATGTTATCATTGAGGAAGTGTCCTTTGTAAAGGACTTGAGCATAATTTACTCAGTATCAGTCAATTCTATGATAAGGGATTTGATGTCCACTTTAACAAGAAGAGTTGTCTGATTTCACACAAGAGAAGTGATCAACCATCTCTTACAGGAGTCAGAAAAGGAAACTTGTACGTAGCCAATATGAACACTGGAAGCACTGAAGAAATCAACTTCTTCTACTCTAAAGCATCCAAAGATGAAATCTGGCTATGGCACAAGAAACTTTCTCATCTAAATTTCAAAACAATGAACTCTCTAGTTAGAAGAGAGTTGGTGAGAGGTTTACCTTCTATGGAGTTCACACAGGAAGGACTATATGATGCATGTCAAAAAGGCAAGCTTAAAAGGGTAACTCACAAGAGCACTGACATATCTTCAATAACTGAACCTTTACAACTACTTCACATGGATTTGTTTGGTCCAGTTAATGTGATGTCAATGTCAAAGAAAAGATATGCTCTTGTGATTGTTGATGATTTTTCAAAATACACATGGGTCATATTTCTGAATTCTAAAGATGAAACTCCACAGCTAGTGATTGTTCACATCAAGTTGATTGAGCTGGATTCTAAGTATCCAGTGAGAGCTATAAGATCAGATAATGGAACTGAATTCAAGAATGCAGTTCTTAATGATTTCTGCACTGAGAAGGGTATAACCAGACAGTACTCAGCTCAAGGAACTCCTCACCAAAATGGGGTAGTGGAAAGAAAGAATAGAACCTTGATTGAAGCTGCACGTACTATTTTAAGTGAATCAAGGCTTCCATTGTACTTTTGGGATGAAGCGGTCAACACTGCATGCTATACCCAGAATCGAACTCTTATCAACAAAGACTTGATGAAGACGCCCTATGAAGCTATGACTGAAAAGAAACCAACACTCAAATACTTTCATGTATTTGGAGCAAAATGCTTTGTACTTAAAGAAGGAGATGATCAAGGTGGAAAATTTGAGGCCAAAGCACATGAAGCAATTTTTATTGGTTATACAAGAAGAGCTTACAGGGTATACGTGATTGATCAACAGAAAATGAGTGAAAGTGTCAATGTAACATTTGATGACACTAAACTCCCTAGTATCCAAACTGAGGATTCATCTGAAAAGCTATCTTTTGATGATATGACAGATCCAGATTCAGATGATTACACCCACCTGATGTTTTTGCTGATGCTAATGACAACAACGAAAATGGTGATGATGATGATCAGGGTAATGGTGGTGGAAACAATGGTAATAATGTAGATACACCTGACACTCCTGAACATTCATCCAGTCAACCTGGAAACAACTCAGGGGGAGATAATGAAGGATCAACTAGTCATACTCAACATCACAATGAAGAACAAGGCGAATCATCAAGATTAAATCTTCAAAGACAAACAGTTTGGAATAAAGCTCATCCTTTTGAGCTGATTATTGGTGATCCAGATGTTGGAGTTAAAACTAGAAGTGCTACTCAAAATCAATGTAACCATTCAGGGTTTCTATCTGAAATGAAACCTAAGAAAACTGAGGAAGCTCTTTTTGATCCTAATTGGGTGATTGCTATGCAAGATGGACTCAATCAATTCAAACAACAAGAAGTATGGAAGCTGGTACCCAGACCCAAAGACAGGAAAGTGGTTGACACAAGGTGGGTATTTAGAAACAAGCTAGATGAAGATGGGACAGTGACAAGAAATAAAGCAAGACTGGTAGGAAAGGGTTATTCACAAGCTGAAGGCATTGATTATGATGAAACCTACGCTCCAGTGGCAAGACTTGAGGCTATCAGGATATTCTTGGCATTCGCAGCATTCTCAAACTTTAAGGTTTATCAAATGGATGTCAAGAGTGCTTTTCTGAATGGTAAGCTAGATGAAGAGGTATATGTAGAACAGCCCCCCTGGCTTTGAAGATCCAGAATTCATGGATTATGTCTACTTTCTCTTCAAGGCAATTTATGGTCTCAAGCAAGCACCAAGGAAATGGTATGACACTCTATCTGAATTCTTACTTGAAAATGGATTTGTTAGAGGTGTCATAGACAAAACTCTCTTCACAAAGAAACATAAGAATGATACAATATTAGTTCAAATCTATGTGGACGATATAATATTTGGGTCTACTAATGATTTTCTTTGCAAGAAATTTGCTAAGTTAATGCAGGGTAAGTTTGAAATGAGCATGATGGGTGAGCTGAAGCTCTTTCTTGGATTGCAAGTAAGTCAAAGGATAGATGGAATATTTATCTGTCAATCCAAGTATGTTAGAGAGCTCCTCAAGAAATATCAAATGGAGGACTCATCTTCAGCAAGAACACCATCATCTACAGCTGTCAAATTTGGAGTATGTGAAAATTCTGCCAAGGTAGATATCACAAGCTACGGAGGTATGATAGGCTCATTACTTTACCTTACTGCAAGTAGACCAGATATTATGTATGCTACGTGCTTGTGTGCAAGGTTCCAATCGGATCCTAGAGATGTTCATCTCATTGCTATTAAAAGAATCTTGAGATATCATAATGGTACGCCTAACTTAGGCATCTGGTACCCTAAAGATTCTGGTTTTAATCTTGTTGGATATACAGATTCAGATTATGCAGGAAGTGTTGTAGATAGAAAAAGCACCTCTGGGAGTTGTCAATTCCTAGGTGGCAGGTTGGTCTCCTGGTACAGCAAGAAGCAACAAACAGTTTCCAACTCAACAGCTGAAGCTGAATATATAGCTTCTGGAAGCTGTTGTGCTCAAATCTTGTGGATTAGGAATCTTAAACAAGATTGTAATAGTAAATAGTTTATAGACTCAACTTAAAGGCACACAACTCAACTTAAACAAGATTGTAATAGTAAATAGTAATATATTCAACTTAAGATTGTAATGTTATGGAAGCTTAAAGGCAGATGATGTAGCCTTTTTGTATTTCGAGGATACAACTCAACTTAAACAAGATTGTAATAGTAAATAGTATATAGACTGTCACAAGGAATCTCAGATTGTAATATCTGTCAGGAGAAAAAGATCAAGGTCAATCTACAGACTTGAGGAATTACTACATTGAAAGAAGCTCAGTCAACTGATCAAGCCTCAGTGAAGTATTCGTTAAAGAAGTGGATTCATTTAAAGTGACAGAGATTTCAACAGTGATAGAGACAGTACAGAAGAATTGAAGAGGGATGAGAAAAGAAAAGGAACCAGATTTTAAAGTAAATATATGGAGAATAGTCATTGCGGTTTGTCACTCATGAACCAGACAGTACATCGAGTGTCAACATTAAACAGTGGTTATTCGTCATTAACTTCAGTGGTTCAAGCTATCAAGACTGGTATGTGGGAAAATCATTGTGCAAGCAACAAGAGTGCTAAATTCAGTAACCACAATGATTTTATTATCAAGTGAATTGGCTACGAGGAAAAAGAATTATCATAAAGAAATTCAAAGTGATATAATCTTAATGCCGAAACCCCGGTTAGAATTGTTGTATTTTTTGCTAAGCAAAAGGAGTCCGGTTCCAGACGCTCAGGAGACCGCAGCTTAGAGCTTAAGGATTTATTTATATTAATAAATATTTTATTTAATTAGAAAATTATATTTATAAATATCTAATGATATTAGATATTTATTTATATAATTTCTGAATTAAATGAATTATTTATTAATTAAAGATTATAAGCTGTGCGGGACAAAAAGCATTTCTACGGAGCCCGTCCCTAATAGTACAAAATAAGCCCCGGTTTTTGTAAATGAATTGGCAGGTCATCAGGTGAACTGGTCATGCGCGTGTAATTGTTTGTCTTAATTATTTAAATGATTTTAAGTCATATTGGCTAAGTCATGGAGATGATTAAGTCATATTGATTAAGCCATGCAGACCAGTTAAGTCATACCGAAGCAAATATGAATTGTTAAGTCATACCGAGATCTAGTGATTAATTAAGTCATGGTGGGCTTCAACATTACCTATAGTCATACCGAACTAAATATCTCCAAGATAGACAGAAGCTTGTTTTTGTCTATAAAGAAGAGGCGGCCAGTGAACAAAAAAAAGAGACACACGAGACATAACATAATATCCAAACACAGAAGCTCTCTTCTCTCTCCTGACGAACACACCCAGCAAGAGTTAGAAATATTTATAGAAAATCAAGCTTGCCATTTTTGTAATATTTTATCTGGTAGAACTTGTTTATTGATCACTCTTGTACTACTAGCGAATTAAGTTTCCTAGTTCTTATCTTGATTTTTATTAACTAAATTAGAAAAGTTCATGTCGAATTTTTTAATTAGTTATTAATTACTTGATAATCATCTGGACTGATTTTGTAACACCCATCAAGTTAATATATTGTTATATTCAACTTGAAATTTGTTTCAATTTATTCCGCACAAATTTGTTCAAGTCAAAATTTATTTAAAGGACAAATTTTGATAAATTTGTATAGATTGTATTCAACACCCCCTTCTACAATCTTATCGGACCTAACAATTGGTATCAGAGCCTATTGATTGATACACAAATCAAGATCCTATTTTTATTCAATCAAAAATCTATCTTGAATTTTTAACTCACTTAAAAATTCATCATGTCTTCAAAAGCCATTGTTAAGATTCCCATATTTAATAAGGATAATTATGATATGTGGAAAAATAAAATGGAGTTGTTTCTTGATGTTACAAATCCCAAATATTTGGTTGTGTTGAAAAATGGACCTATAATTCCTATGGATCATGAAGAACCAACAGTTACTGATGGAGTTGAAGTAACACCTGCTAGATCTTTTCCAAAGGATCCTGCTTCTTATACTTCTGGTGAAAAGGTGGATGCTGGACTAGACAAGAATTTGAGACTCATTTTGATAGATTCCCTAGATGCTATGATGTAGAGTCATGTGATGAATTGTAAAACTGCTAAACACATCCGGGAAACCATTGAGACCATAAATGAAGGAACAGATGAAGTCTGGGAAAACAGACTTCAAATTTTAACCTCTGAATATGAACACTTTAGAGCTGGCCCTAATGAAGGCATTCAGGAAGTGTTTGAAAGGTATAACAAAATAATCAACAACTTGCAAATCCATGGCAAGCACTATACACAAAAGGAGATTAACATGAAGTTTCTGTTGACTATGCCTACTCACCTAGAACATAGGATAATTGCCATCAGAGAATCTAGAGATTTGATTAAGATTGCTCTTGAAAGACTGTTTGGTGTTCTGAAGACCTATGAGTTGGAACAAGAATAGCAGAAAGAGATTTCTGGTAAAGGCATAGTGGTAAGTTCTTCTACAGCTCTAGTAGTTGAGGTTCCTAAGGAAGTGGAAGCTAAGGTTGTTCGACCTTACAGCTCAGACAAGGAACAGACTGAAGTGGAACATGGTCAGACACCAGCTACTCAGGATGGTGGAGAATTTTACTCACTAGAAGGGCTAGATCAATTGGAAGATGAATCCATGGCAATGATGGTGAGGTAATTCAGTAACTTCAGATTCAGAAGAAATCCCAAATTTAGGTTTAAGTCTAATAGCAGATTCCAGAGAGGAGGTTCTTCATCCTCTAGTAACAGGGGAGGATACAAAACTGGAACTGTTGACAGAAGCGAGATTCGATGCTTTAACTGTAATGAATTGGGACACTTTGCCACTGGGTGTCAGAAACCCAAACAAGTCCAGAAAAGAGATTATGTTCCAGAAAAGAAGAAGGCTGGAAAAGCTTATGTTGCTGCTGGTAAAAGTTGGGATGACACAGATAGCGAAGACGAAGAATATGGAAATTTCGCGCTTGTGGCAAATGCTGAGACATCCGACTATTACAGAACTCCGGTAATACTCACTGATGCTGAACTTATTCATAGTTTACGTAATTCCTTGGGTAATGCACAAACTGAAAATGCTAGAATAAATCCGTTGAACAATAATCTTGAAAATGAAGTGTTAGAACTAAAAAAAAGTGCATGTTAATCAAGATCAGCAAATAAAAGAAATAGCTCGACTTAACTACAGAGAAAAGTCGATATCAGAATACATGCAAAAACAAATTGCTAAAGTTGCTGAACTTGAAACTAAGATAAAGGAACAGAATGTCAAATTATCTGCTTGATTTAATTCTGTTAAAATTTCTAAAGAGTTATTCAATAAACAAGCTGTAGAACGAACCGTAGGAATAGGGTTTGGCTACAACGAAGCTGTTGGAATGTTAGGCATAAACTCCCCTAATCCTGTTAGTGCTAAAGAAAGGGGAATACCATATGTGCTTAAGAATGTTAAAGATCCACTCTTTAAGAAGTCTGTTGCAGAGCCTCTAGATATGACTTCTCTTGTTATTCAAGAGGAGATGCGTACTGAGGACATTGCTAGTGGAAGTGTCCAACTTAATGAAAAATCTGTTAAGGCACCTACAACCAAAAATGTTAAATCTAATAAGGTTGTTTCTATGAAACCAGTTAAGTTTGTTGAGTCAACTAGTTCATCTAAAATTGGGTTAGGTGATAACAAGTTGAAAAAGGACAATAATATGTCTAACATGAATACCATGCCTATCATTGATTCTAATCACAAAGCATGTGGTGTTGTCAATTGTATGTCTTGTGCTTTTAATGTCATGTCTGCTTACTTTAATGGTAATCATGCATGTACTGATAGGACTATCCCTCGACAACATATGAACAGAAACACAAATGTTAGATCAAAGACTGATAGTCCTCTTAATGTTAGGAAAGAGACATTTGTACCTAAGCCTAAACAAAGTTTTACTAAGGCTGTTTACAAGGTCAAATGTCCAGTCAAAAAAACAAGTGTAATTGCTGCTAAACAAACATGGATACCCAAAATAAAACAAAAGATTGTCAAATATGTTTATAGGGTAAAATGCTTGTTGACTAATGGTAAAATTGGTGTCAAGGTTAAAAATGTTGTTTTGCCTGACAAAGGCCAATTCTTTAAGTATTCTGGACCCAATCAAATTTGGGTTCCGAAGAAGGTTTAATCCGTTTGTCATTGCAGGGTGTTGAGCAGGTTGAACGAGTAACCTGGATCTTGGACAGTGGATGTTCAAGGCATATGACTGGTGATAGAACCCTGCTGACAAATGTGGTGGAGAAGGCCGGCCCAGTAGTTACCTTTGGAGATAACAGCAAAGGTAGAACTGATGGATATGGGAGACTTGAAGCTGGAAATGTTATCATTGAGGAAGTGTCCTTTGTAAAAGGACTTGAGCATAATTTGCTCAGTATCATTCAATTCTATGATAAGGGATTTGAAGTCCACTTTAACAAGAAGAGTTATCTGATTTCACACAAGAGAAGTGATCAACCATCTCTTACAGGAGTCAGAAAAGGAAACTTGTACGTAGCCAATATGAACACTGGAAGCACTGAAGAAATCAACTTCTTCTACTCTAAAGCATCCAAAGATGAAATCTGGCTATGGCACAAGAAACTTTCTCATCTAAATTTCAAAACAATGAACTCTCTGGTTAGAAGAGAGTTGGTGAGAGGTTTACCTTCTATGGAGTTCACACAGGAAGGACTATGTGATGCATGTCAAAAAGGCAAGCTTAAAAGTGTAACTCACAGGAGCACTGATATATCTTCAATAACTGAACCTTTACAACTACTTCACATGGATTTGTTTGGTCCAGTTAATGTGATGTCAATGTCAAAGAAAAGATATGCTCTTGTGATTGTTGATGATTTTTCAAAATACACATGGGTCCTATTTCTGAATTCTAAAGATGAAACTCCACAACTAGTGATTGTTCACATCAAGTTGATTGAGCTGGATTCTAAATATCCAGTGAGAGCTATAAGATCAGATAATGGAACTGAATTCAAGAATGCAGTTCTTAATGATTTCTGCACTGAGAAGGGTATAACCAGACAGTACTCAGCTAAAGGAACTCCTCAGCAAAATGGGGTATTGGAAAGAAAGAATAGAACCTTGATTGAAGCTGCACGCACTACGTTAAATGAATCAAGGCTTCCATTGTACTTTTGGGCTGAAGCGGTCAACACTGCATGCTATACCCAGAATCGAACTCTTATCAACAAAGACTTGATGAAGACGCCCTATGAAGCTATGACTGAAAAGAAACCAACACACAAAAACTTTCACGTATTTGGAGCAAAATACTTTGTACTTAAAGAAGGAGATGATCAAGGTGGAAAATTTGAGGCCAAAGCCCATGAAGCAATTTTTATTGGTTATACAAGAAGAGCTTACAGGGTATACGTGATTGATCAACAGAAAATGAGTGAAAGTGTCAATGTAACATTTGATGACACTAAACTCCCTAGTATCCAAACTGAGGATTCATCTGAAAAGCTATCTTTTGATGATATGACAGATCCAGATTCAGATGATGACACCCACCTGATGTTTTTGCTGATGCTAATGACAACAACGAAAATGGTGATGATGATGATCAGGGTAATGGTGGTGGAAACAATGGTAATAATGTAGATACACCTGAAACTCCTGAACATTCATCCAGTCAACCTGGAAACAACTCAGGGGGAGATAATGAAGGATCAACTAGTCATACTCAACATCACAATGAAGAACAAGGCGAATCATCAAGATTAAATCTTCCAAGACAAACAGTTTGGAATAAAGCTCATCCTTTTGAGCTGATTATTGGTGATCCAGATGTTGGAGTTAAAACTAGAAGTGCTACTCAAAATCAATGTAACTATTCAGGGTTTCTATCTGAAATGAAACCTAAGAAAACTGAGGAAGCTCTTTTTGATCCTGATTGGGTGATTGCTATGCAAGATGAACTCAATCAATTCAAACAACAAGAAGTATGGAAGCTGGTACCCAGACCCAAAGACAGGAAAGTGGTTGACACAAGGTGGGTATTTAGAAACAAGCTAGATGAAGATGGGACAGTGACAAGAAATAAAGCAAGACTGGTAGCAAAGGGTTATTCACAAGCTGAAGGCATTGATTATGATGAAACCTACGCTCCAGTGGCAAGACTTGAGGCTATCAGGATATTCTTGGCATTCGCAACATTCTCAAACTTTAAGGTTTATCAAATGGATGTCAATAGTGCTTTTCTGAATGGTAAGCTAGATGAAGAGGTATATGTAGAACAGCCCCCTGGCTTTGAAGATCCAGAATTCATGGATTATGTCTACTTTCTCTTCAAGGCAATTTATGGTCTCAAGCAAGCACCAAGAAAATGGTATGACACTCTATCTGAATTCTTACTTGAAAATGGATTTGTTAGAGGTGTCATAGACAAAACTCTCTTCACAAAGAAACATAAGAATGATACAATATTAGTTCAAATCTATGTGGACGATATAATATTTGGGTCTACTAATGATCTTCTTTGCAAGAAATTTGCTAAGTTAATGCAGGGTAAATTTGAAATGAGCATGATGGGTGAGCTGAAGTTCTTTCTTGGATTGCAAGTAAGTCAAAGGACAGATGGAATATTTATCTGTCAATCCAAGTATGTTAGAGAGCTCCTCAAGAAATATCAAATGGAGGACTCATCTTCAGCAAGAACACCATCATCTACAGCTGTCAAATTTGGAGTATGTGAAAATTCTGCCAAGGTAGATATCACAAGCTACGGAGGTATGATAGGCTCATTACTTTACCTTACTGCAAGTAGACCAGATATTATGTATGCTACGTGCTTGTGTGCAAGGTTCCAATCGGATCCTAGAGATGTTCATCTCATTGCTGTTAAAAGAATCTTGAGATATCTTAAGGGTACGCCTAACTTAGGCATCTAGTACCCTAAAGATTCTGGTTTTAATCTTGTTGGATATACAGATTCAGATTATGCAGGAAGTGTTGTAGATAGAAAAAGCACCTCTGGGAGTTGTCAATTCCTAGGTGGCAGGTTGGTCTCTTGGTACAGCAAGAAGCAACAAACAGTTTCCAACTCAACAGCTGAAGCTGAATATATAGATTCTGGAAGCTGTTGTGCTCAGATCTTGTGGATTAGGAATCTTAAACAAGATTGTAATAGTAAATAGTATATAGACTCAACTTAAAGGCACACAACTCAACTTAAACAAGATTGTAATAGTAAATAGTAATATATTCAACTTAAGATTGTAATGTTCTGGAAGCTTAAAGGCAGATGATGTAGCCTATTTGTATTTCGAGGATACAACTCAACTTAAACAAGATTGTAATAGTAAATAGTATATAGACTGTCACAAGGAATCTCAGATTGTAATATCTGTCAGGAGAAAAAGATCAAGGTCAATCTACAGACTTGAGGAATTACTACATTGAAATAAGCTCAGTCAACTGATCAAGCCTCAGTGAAGTATTCGTTAAAGAAGTGGATTCATTTAAAGTGACAGAGATTTCAACAGTGAAAGAGATAGTACAAAAGAATTGAAGAGAGATGAGAAAAGAAAAGGAACCAGATTTTAAAGTAAATATATGGAGAATAGTCATTGCGGTTAGTCACTCATGAACCAGACAGTACATCGAGTGTCAACATTAAACAGTGGTTATTCGTCATTAACTTCAGTGGTTCAAGCTATCAAGACTGGTATGTGGGAATGTTAGGTCGAATACACAATATATAATCAAGTACTATATGAGTAATTAACAAGAACACACGTTTTTAACACTTAAAACTGTTTAGAATTAACAATTCCTCTCTCAGTGATGTAAAATATCACAGAGAGCTGCTTAGGTTACAATCAATGATAATCCCTCTGTTCGATACCCTTCTAGGGTTAACCGAACTGTATTTATAAAACATACAGCTTCGTACAATCAGTAATTGATTCTCCTATAATTAAGCTATACAATTGATATCAATCACGATTGCTACACGTCTTCTAAGTCAACTCAATCTCTTTGATAGCTATCCAATCTTCAAAGATATTGCTTCCATATTTATCTTGAATCAATCTTCAAACACTGTTGACTCTCAGACGCTCCCGCTACAGAGTTTAACAACCTCTATTGCGCTTCCAATCAGTGTTTAACTAAACTCTGATGGCTTCCAGCTAAACTCTGTTTTGTTACTTTAGCTTCCAAACACTGTTCTCATCAATCATTTCTAACAATCTCCCCCAACTTGTTCATTAGCAAGAATGCACAAGTTTACAGTAAATGATGATGTCAAAACAAATACAAAGTCTACAGTGTTTTAACATACAAACAGAGTTTAAGCTATTACTTAACAAATTCTACAGAAAATAAGAAAATTCTTACAGACTTCAATTTCTAATCTCTTGAAGATCTGGCATTGTTCTGAG
Source organism: Kitagawia praeruptora (assembly GCA_037693485.1). Lineage (NCBI taxonomy): Eukaryota > Viridiplantae > Streptophyta > Magnoliopsida > Apiales > Apiaceae > Kitagawia > Kitagawia praeruptora. Next base: position 33,069,936 of record CM075346.1, on the reverse strand, counting down.
ATAGTCTATAAGCAATCTTCTTTCAGCATTTTCAAGCTCTATCTGCATGGCTTCCTTGATTTCTCTTAACTGAGGATCATTCTCATCAGTCTGATAGATAGCAGCTCTGAGATTGTAGATTTTGTTTCTTCTCATTTCATTTCCCAACCTGATATATTTCACTTCCCCAGACTTCACATTAAAATCCAGAACAGTAATTCCAAGATCTGTCTTCAGCTTTGTAGTCCCCTTCTCCATTTCTATCAGATTGCCATTCCAATCTCTGTACTTAGGAACATACTTACTGTTGTATTTCATTCTTCTTCTTGCAAGATTTTGAATCATCTTTTGTCTGAGCACATTTGCAACTAACTGAGTTCTTTGATTTCTTACTCTGAAAAGATACAGAACATATTCTAGTTCTTCCCAGTATTTTAACTCAATATCCTTCTCAGCAACCTTAAACACTGTTCCATCAGCCATGAAATATAGCAGAAAATCCTTCTCTAAACTCTTCTGATATACAAGTTGTACTGACTCCAGTCTGTCTAAACTCTCTTGAATGACACCACGACCTGGAACAACCAATGAAGAAGGATCTCTGGGACCAACATATTGTCTTTTGTCTCTGTGTGAGCCTATACCTTCTTTGTTGTTTCAAATTTTACCAGATAAGGCTCTACCATCAGTGAAATCCATTGGAGCTGTAGATGCTAGATTTGGATCTTCAAGAACTCCTTTTCCAAACTTTAATTTCAACTGAGAAGACAATAGTGGTGTAATCACAACTTGTGTAGCAACAGAGGTTGTGTCTTCATTCTTCTGTACAACATGTGTATCAACAGAGGTTGTAACAACATTCTTCAGCTTTTGCTTAGCTTCTGCATCTGTTGGTTTTCTGGACACTTGCATCCTTTGATTAGTACCAACTTGTTCTTTGATTTGAATGCCTTTAAGAACATGCTTTGCAGCTTTAACAACTTTCACACTCTTCTTCAACTTATCAGACTTTAAAGCTTTTAGATGCTTTTCTTGCAGACTCTTTTCTTCAGCTTTAACATCTTCTAGAGTAACTCCTTCTGCATTTTCTTCCATGAAAAGCTTAACAGCTAACTCCTCATCAATCTTTGGATCAGATATTAATTCCAAACTCTTGGTTTTTGAAGTACCTTGAGTTTCAGTGTTCATTCCAACAGACTGTGACTTAAGAGATTTGCCAGATCTCAGAATTAGTATTGACTCAGAGTTTAAAGCCTTACTCTTGTCACTTGCTCCTCCATCTCCAGCATCATCCTGTTTGAGCAGAGTTTGAGAAATTTTGCATTTTGACTTAGCAACTCTCTCCCCCTTTTGACATCATCAGGAATGAGTATAGATGTAATGAGCTCCAAGGAGGTAGCAATGGAATCAACCTTATCAAACAAGGCAGTCTGATTCTCTTCAACCTTCACTAACCTGGCAAAGAGAGTATCTTGAGCTTTAGAAAACTGTGCAGCTTTGATTTAGACTCTCTTTCCATAGTCAGTTCTCTAGTCTGTATCTCAGTCTTCAAAGAAGCAATTTCTTTTTGTGTGTCAGCAAAACTTCCATCCAGAGTTTTGACTTGTACCACAGTTGCCTTTAAGCATGATAAAATCTCTGGATTGGAAATTTGTCTAGCAGTTTGCTGAATGAAAGTAGTTGCTCTCCCTTTTGGAAAAATACAGTCTTCTCTATACCAGTTAGCAGCAAATTTAGCAAGGTGCTCTTGTTCAATTGCATGAGATGGGCAAGGCTGAGCAAAAGATGTGTGTTTGTTATCAGTCTGTACTGGTGCACTCAGAGAAGAATCAGAGTTTGCACTGTTTTCAGCTTCATGTTCAACACTTGCATCATCAGCTTGAGCAGCTTCTAAAGAACCACTGTGCTGAGCATTGTCAGCCACATTTTCTGCAACAACTTCTGCAATCCTTTCAATATTCTCCTCATGTTGCTCAGGCTCTGCAACAGAGTTTGCATGTGTAGCTTCAACTCGCATAGACTTAGAATTATCCTTAGTTGCTTGATCAGCCTCATCACCTTTGTCAGGAATTTGATAAGCATCAGAGATTAGCTCTGTGTGTGAGGCTACATTTTCAGTTAGGATAACTGCAGGCTGATCAGCTGCACCAGTTGCTTCAGAATGAACAACAGGTGAGATAGGATCAGAGAATGGTTGAAATGAGTCAAGAATATCATTCATTGGTGAAAAACCATCTCTGTGATCCTCTTTTGCAGGCATGTTATCCTCTGCAGGCATAGCATTCACATGCACAACATCCTCTGCAGGTATTTCAACTTCTGCAGGTATAGTATTCTCTGCAACCTCAACAGTAGGTGTTTGCTGTGAAACCACCTCTGGAGCTTCAAAAACTTGCTCATCATCAGATTCTGAAAGAATTAATCTCCTTCTCTTGGCTTGAGGCACTACAATCACCTCTTCTTCTTCACTAGAGCTCTCCTTAGTTGGTGAAAGTGAAGGTCTGTTTGCCCTTTGAATCTTTCTTCTGGTATAAACAGCTCTAGGTAATGTCTGTTTAGCCTTTGAGTGTTTGGTGTTCTGTGCAGTGTGTATTTTTCTTTTTGGTTTGGATTGGGGTTGATCAGGAGGTACTGGCTTAGAGTTTATTGGTTCAGAGTTTATTTGTTCAGAGTTTATGTGTTCAGAGTTTATGGGTTCATTGATTTGTTCAGATTGTGGTTGATGAGATGTAGTAGGTACAGTAGTTGTGGGTGTTGACTCAGGTGCTGGTATAGGATGAGAGTGTATGGTTTGTAATGGTTCAGGCATTTGTTGTGGTTCTGATTGTTGTGGTGATGGTGCAGATCGTGAATCTTGAGGTTGGTTGACATAGTTTTGTAAGGCTAGTGGCATAAACATAGTAGGTATTTGCTATTTAGTGACATCTTTATTTGACAAATCAGAGAACATCCTTTTAGCAACTTTAAAAGGCTGAATGACATCAGCTTCAGCAATTGTAAGATTAGACACACAAGCACTGAATAACATTTGACAGAATCGAGAAAAATAAACAGATGTAGACTCTGACAAACGTTCTCCCAAATTCATTAGAACTAGTCTACCAAAATCAAAATTACTTCCATACAGTAGAGCATGACCAATTTGGAGACTATCAAGAGGAATTGCATCCCAATTTGTTGTCTTCTTTCCAAAAGCCCTTGTAATGCAATCGAAAAAGAAGCTCCACTCCTTTCTCAAAAGTGGCCTTTTCAGAGATCCCAGCTTATTCAAATCTCCTGAATAACCAATTTGCTGCAACATTGTCCGCAAGCGGTCGTCACCAACGACACTGTAAGAAGTGTGAGTCTCAAAATCCAGAGCATCCCTAACCGTAGTTGGAGTAATGATATACTCTGATTCATCATAAGTAAAAGTAAGTGTTGGAGTGCCAGACTTTCCTCCATCATCATACACAGAGTTTGTCCAAAAAGTAGCAATTTGCGAAGCAGAGAGTTTTGGTGGTGCAGTTAAAGCCTTCCCAATTTCTGAATCTTTCAAGAAATTTTGAAACAAATGAAATGCCTCTGGAGCGTTTGCATTTTCCAACGGGGCTGCATAATTGTTAGGAAGAAAAACTAACCCTGTAGCATCAAAAGCTTTGGTTGCCATTAGTGAGATATGATATGAAAATAGTCAGAGAAAAGATGTGTATGGTAAGTGTTTATCAAAATGTGAAAGAGAGTGAACCAGAGTTTTGAAAGTAATTGTGTATGCAAAATAACTGTGAGTGGGTGAATATGAATCGATGTGTAGTGAGAGAACAAAAACGATTAGAGTAGTAATAAAAAAAACTCAATCGTTTATGTATTGTAAGCACGCAACTGATTCTAGAGTAATGTGAGAGTGGGACACAATAATGGGACACGTGTCAAACAACCAGTGGATCACTTAATTATTACCGCTGTCATTCCTATAACCACGACACTTTGACATATTTACACTAATTAACAGTTGTCAAATACCCCAATTACTCCAAAATTGTCAAATTATCTCAATGAAACTTTACCTTAGAGTACTTAACACAACTCGACAGCGTTTGTCAATTTTCCAACTTTATCACCGAAACCCTTTCAAAAATTGCACAGTTGTGAATATAATTGTGTGTGAAGCAGAGTTTACCAAAATCAATTTTTAGAGCATCTAATATTTCATAAAATCCATAACAAAAATTAATAAACACTGATGCACAAACTCTGATGATAAACACTGATTGGTTGATGAATGCTAAACTCTGTAGTTACTGTAATACAGAGATCTGAATACTTCTATTCCCTTTAATGTCCTATGATTATCCAAGTAAGCACACAGTCTTTGGAGACAAAAAGATAAAGAGATAGAAATCAAAGCATCATTCAGTGAGTAACATGTCATGAATTCGATAAACTCACAAACTCTCAAAGCACACAAGTGTTTAGGTGAAGTGTTTACACTCACATTCAATCAGTAAAAGCAGATACTACCATATGCTTGAATGTCCACCAAATCTACACTACTTTGAGTACATATATGCACAAATCAAAAGGACTTTATTCAAGGGTGTATTTTTTATGAAATCAAACAGGTGGAAGAAAAAAAATGATTAGAATGAATTGCTAACTGAACAATCTACTTGAGCAAGATGTTCAGTTGCACTTATAGTACATAAGTGTACAATATGATCAGCATATATACATTTTTTTTATTATTATTATGTATATATATCAACTAGGAAAACTTTTCTTTGTACAGAAATTCCCACCTGCTTGCTCTTGAGAAAAAACATAACTGCTCTGTATACATTAGAGTTTAAAAGGAGCAGTTATTGAGGCTCAAAGTGGTTTACTAAGGGTAGAGTTTATAATCAGTATTTGAGAAATATGGTTAATCCTAGTGCCTTTATCATTTTTATGCACACACATATCATGCAGTTCCAAAATGGTTTAAAACAAGTTCTAGAGCAACATACTCACTGATGAACATCACACAACAATAAAAACTGATTGATAGAAAATGTATCAATCACTGACTTGGCTAAAAATCTCATAGGGTGCAGACATGAATTTGAACTCACCAAACTAAACAATGACACATCTCAAGTTTTATAGTTTTTACAAGTACAAATAAGGAATCATCAAGAACCATGAATTACTTTGGGAACAGAATGAGACTTATCAGAGTTTAGAGTTCATCAATCTCAGAAATTATTTATGAGAGGCAATGCACACAATATTCATAGACTCAGAGTTTAGGACTGAATAAACTAAGAGATGCTATAAATATGAAATAGTATCATGCTGTGTTGATATACTGCACAAAATCTGATTAGATCACAGTGACTCAGAAAGAATCATGATTTAATTACTGAGAATCATGCTTCATACATTTTTCTTCATTGGTGTTTTCATTCAGACAATAATCAATCCTGAATTCACAGAGTGTATCCATCATGTTAACAGTGTTTAGCAGACAGACATGCTGACAGAGTTTAACAATGTTTAAACATAAGCATGCATAACATAGTGTAACACTAAGGTTCATATAGCACTCAACAATTCACAGAAACATGAGCAATATATTATAAAAGTAAGATTTTGAGTCTAACCAACATCTCTAGTCAGAACTAGAGACCATTCCTAGTTCATTGACCAGTCTTGTAAATGTAGCTTCACTCAATGGCTTGGTGAAGACATCTGCAAGTTGTTGTTCTGTAGACACAAAGTGAAGCTCAATGTTGCCTTCCTCTACATGCTCTGTAATAAAGTGATACTTTATGCTGATGTGCTTTGTCATTGAGTGTTGTACTGGATTACCTGTCATTGCAATAGCACTTTGATTATCACAGAAAATAGGTATCTTGGTATACCTCAATCCATAATCCAGCAGTTGATTCTTCATCCATAGAATCTGTGCACAGCAGCTACCAGCAGCAATATACTCTGCTTCAGCTGTGGATGTAGATATTGATTTCTGTTTCTTGCTGTACCAGGAAACAAGTCTATCACCCAGAAATTGACAACTTCCACTGGTGCTTTTTCTGTCAATCTTACAGCCTGCAAAGTCTGCATCAGAGTAGCCAAGTAGTTTGAATTCTGATTCTCTTGGATACCATAGCCCTAAAGTTATAGTGCCCTTGAGATACTTAAAAATCCTCTTTACTGCTGTTAAATGTGGTTCTCTTGGATCTGCCTGAAACCTTGCACACAGACAAGTGGCATACATGATATCAGGTCTACTAGCTGTTAAATAGAGTAGAGAACCAATCATTCCTCTGTAATTTGTCATATCTACTGATGACCCTACATCTTTGTCCAATTTTGTTGTAGTTGCCATGGGAGTTGTTGCAGATGAACAGTCAAGCATGCCAAATTTCTTGAGAAGATTTCTGGTATATTTTGCTTGATTGATAAAAATTCCATCATCTGTTTGCTTCACCTGTAAGCCTAGAAAATAGCTTAGCTCTCCCATCATACTCATTTGATATCTTGACTGCATGAGCTTGGAAAACTTCTTACAGAGTTTATCATTAGTAGATCCAAAAATGATGTCATCAACATATATCTGAACTAAGAGCAAGTCACTACCAGATTGAAAGTAAAACAGAGTTTTGTCAATAGTACCTCTGTGAAACCCACTTTCTAGTAGAAATTTAGCAAGAGTTTCATACCATGCCCTTGGTGCCTGCTTAAGTCCATAGAGTGCCTTGTCTAACCTGTAGACATGGTCTGGATGTTTTGGATCTTCAAAACCTGGTGGTTGTTCCACAAACACTTCTTCTTCAAGTTTTCCATTTAAAAATGCACTTTTCACATCCATCTGAAACACTTTAAATTTCTTATGAGAGGCATATGCTAGAAAGATTCTAATCGCCTCCAATCTTGCAACTGGAGAAAATGTTTCATCATAGTCTATTCCTTCCTGCTGTGAATAGCCTTTTGCTACCAGTCTTGCTTTGTTCGTTGTGATAACACCCTCACTATCAGTTTTATTTCTGAAGACCCATTTAGTACCAACAATGGATCTGTTCTTAGGCCTTGGTACAAGGGTCCACACTTCATTTCTCTCAAATTCATTTAGCTCTTCTTGCATTGCTGTTATCCAGTCAGCATCTTTAAGAGCTTCTTCTACTTTCTTTGGCTCAGTTTGTGACAAGAATGCATGAAACAGACATTCATTTGTTGTTGCACTTCTTGTCCTTACTCTTGCATCTGGATCACCAATAATCAAATCAGGTGTGTGTGACTTAGTCCATTTTCTTGCAGAAGGCAGATTGCTTCTGTCATCATGTGATCCTCCCCCTTGATCCATGCTCTCCTGATTAACTTGGTGCCTTTCTTCATTCTCTGATGCTCCCCCTGAATGTGACTGCTCAGAATTTGAACTATCAGATTTTGAACTACCAGAGTTTGAGTCATCAGAGTTTGATTCAAAATTATCAACTGAGTCACTATCAGAATTTGAGTTATCACTTTGATGTGATTCTCCATGCTCCCCCTCAACTGGTTCTTCTCTTATTTCTGATTGAAGAGTCTCTTCAGTATTTACCAGTAGAGGTTCAGAGTTTAGCTCAACAGAGTTTGTCAGATCAGTCTCATCAGAGTTTACTTTTTCAGAGAATAAATCTTCATTTTCAAAGTACAGTTGATCATGTTTATTAACATCTTCAAGTCCAGTTATTTTCTTGTCATCAAATGACACATGAATTGATTCCATGATCACTTTGGTTCTCAGATTATAAACTCTGAATGCCTTAGTTGACAGTGGATAGCCAACAAAAATTCCTTCATCTGCCTTTAGATCAAATTTGGTCAACTGTTCAGGATGAGTCTTCAACACAAAGCACTTGCATCCAAAAATATGAAAATATTTTAGATTTGGCTTCTTCTTTTTCACCATTTCATATGGTGTTTTTCCATGCTTGTTGATCAGTGTTGCATTTTGAGTAAAACAAGCAGTTTGAACTGCTTCTGCCCAGAAATATGTTGGCAACTTTGCTTCATCTAGCATGGTTCTTGCAGCTTCTATCAAGGTTCTGTTCTTCCTCTCCACTACACCATTTTGTTATGGAGTGCCAGGTGCAGAAACTCTTGTTTGATTCCTTTACTCTTGCAAAATTCTTCCATTGTTGAATTCCTGAATTCAGTTCCATTGTCACTTCTGATAATCTTCACTTGATTCTCTGACCCTTTGTCCAGTTGTATTATATGTTCTGTCAGTGTTAATGCAGTTTCATCCTTCTTTGCAAGAAAATATACCCATGTGTATCTGGTATATTCATCAACAATGACTAGAGCATATTTCTTCTTTCCAAGAGACATAACATTCACTGGTCCAAAAAGATCAACATGTAGGAGATGATAAGGATCAACAATTGAAGACTCAGATTTACTTTTGAAAGAGGCTTTTCTCTGTTTGGCCTTTTGACAAGAATCACACAGGCCTTCTGCATTCAACAAGGACTTTGGTAGTCCTCTTACAAGATCATTCTTTATTAGCTCATTGATGTTGTTCAGGTTCAAATGAGAGAGTTTCTTGTGCCACTTCCAACTCTCTTCACTGGACATTCTTGTTGACAGACACACTGCTTTGCCATCAGAGTTTGTTGACAATTTTATTTCATAGATGTTATTGTGTCTGTTTCCAACTAGAGCAACTTTCCCTGTAGATTTATTGATGACTTGACAATATTCAGGCTGAAAATCTACATGATATCCTCTGTCACATATTTGACTCACAGATAGCAGATCATGCTTGAGTCCTGGAACCAGAGCTACATTTGTGATGATGACACTCCCAAGATTAATATTGCCATATCCCAGAGTATGTCCTATGTTGCCATCTCCATAGGAAACTTTTGGGCCAGCCTTCTCCACATACTCTGATAGCAGGGCTTTATTTCCAGTCATGTGTCCTGAACATCCACTGTCCATGACTAGGGTACTTTCCCTGATGCCCTGCAATCACAAACAATCACTGATTATTAGTTTTAAGAATCGAGACTTGCTTGGATCCTTTGGCTTTCTTAATTCTGTTAGCTTTTGCAGCGGAATTCACATATCAGAGTTTAAGCTAACTTTTTCAGAGTTTACATTTGCAGAGTTTACTTTAACCCATTTCAAATTTGGCTTGGGTTCATAGTAATTATAGTAAATAGCATGATAATCTCTGCAAGTATAAATAGAATGCCAAGTACTTCCACAATGTTTACATAAAGTCTGTGGTCTAGTTCTCACATAATCATTCTTTACTGCAGTTTTAGAGGGAAAAGTGTTAATGTTCTTATTCTTACTGCAGAAACTAGCAAGATGATTAGTGCTACCACAATTAAAGCATGTTTTTCTTGGAGGTAATGTAGCAAGCATTGGCTTAATTCCTGATGTTATGCCTACCTTTCCATTTCTGTTTTTCCTAGGCATTCGCTGTTTGTTGACATATTTTATCTCTTTAAGCTTATTCTTAAGTTGTTTATCTGTCATTAAACCAATGTTAACCTCTTTAACAAAAGTCTTAGCATATGATTCTTTAACAGCCTTTTTCTCAGCTTCAGTCTTAGGTCCACCTGTTCCCATAACATTACCTTCAGATGGACGATGTGGTCTAACTTTTACCAAATTTTCAAATCTAAGTTCATCTCCCTCAGAGTAACCTAGACCTACTGTATCTGACTGAAACACTTCTTGAGTGTCTTTACCAGAGTGTGTCCAAGTTTTAATAATGTGCTAACTATCCTCCATTTCAGATTCTAGTTGCTTATACTTACCTAGCAAGTCCTGTTCAATAAACACAGCATCATCTCTCTCTTTCTGAATTTTATTCATGTTTTCAAGCTGTTCCTCAACAAATTTGTTTCTTTCTTTGAGTTGAGAGCACTCATTCTTGATCCTCTCATTTTCTAAAGTCTGATCCCTATAACTGATATGTAATGCTTTAAGATAAATTCTCAATTCAGTTATATTATCAGTATTATAAGCATAGGTAGTTGGGGGTACCTTTAGATCATCATCTTCATTCTGAGTAGTAGCCATGAGAGCATAGTTGACTTCCTCATCAGAATCTGAACCCAATCTCTGCCTTTTGTGTAGAGTGCCTTTTCAGTTTTACCCTTCTTGCACTCAGGAGCATAGTGACCCATCTCCTTACACTTGTAGCATTGAATCTCAGACTTGTCTTTCTTTCCTGATTTGTATCCCTTCTATCAAAATTTCTGAAACTCTTCCTGTCAGAGTTTGAATCTATCTTAGAAAATCTGTTTCCCTTCTTAAAGTTCCTGAAACCCATCTTCTTAAAAGTATTTACCATCAAGATAGCCATTTGCTTCAACTCTTCTTCATCATCCTCAGAATCAGTTAATGCATCAGTGTTTGAGTCATCATCAGAGTTTGATGACTCACTATCAGACTTTATGACTAAAGCTTTTCCCTTAGCTTTCTTCCTTGATGCTTCCTTCTTTAATGGTTTCTCCTCAACCTTAAGAGCAACAGACTTTGACTTCCTACTTGATCTTTTATTTCTCTGCTCCAATTCCAATTCATAGGTTTTGAGCAGTCCATATATTTCATCAATCTCTGTTTCAGCAAGTTCATAGTTATCTCTTATAGTGGTTGTTTTCACATCCCACTTTTCAGGTAGAGAGAGAAGAAACTTGAGATTTGAGTCTTCTAAATCATACTCTTTGTTAACCAATGACAAATCATTGAGCAGTTTACAGAATCTGTCAAATGTTTCTGTCATGGTTTCTTCAGACTTTGCCTCAAAATGCTCATACTCCTAAGTGAGTATGTTTCTTCTATTTTTCTTGATTGCAGGAGTTCCTTGACACCTAACCTCAAGTGCATCCCATATTTCCTTTACAGTTGTGCAATTAATCACTTTATTAGACATAACATTGTCTAAAGCACTGTGAAGTAAATGCCTTACTTTTGCATCCTTTGCAATAGATGAAAGATCCTCAGCAGTTAGATCTTTCTTTTCTTTTGGAATCACCTTTGATTCCTCACCAGCAGCAGCAGCAGATAACTTTGTAGGTTTGTGAGGACCTTCATAAATTCTATCAAGATATTCTGGATCTGTAGCCTCCAGAAACATGGTCATCTTCACCTTCCAGATTGCATACTCTGATGGCCTAAGTATAGGAACCCTAATCGTTTCATACCTACTAACAGTAGTAGGGACTTTCTCAGAACTTGATGGAGGAGGTATCTCTGCCATTGATTACTATTGTGTTTGGATCTTAAACTGTAATAAAGTAACAGATTGGCTCTGATACCACTTGTTAGGTCGAATACACAATATATAATCAAGTACTATATGAGTAATTAACAAGAACACACGTTTTTAACACTTAAAACTGTTTAGAATTAACAATTCCTCTCTCAGTGATGTAAAATATCACAGAGAGCTGCTTAGGTTACAATCAATGATAATCCCTCTGTTCGATACCCTTCTAGGGTTAACCTAACTGTATTTATAAAACATACAGCTTCGTACAATCAGTAATTGATTCTCCTATAATTAAGCTATACAATTGATATCAATCACGATTGCTACACGTCTTCTAAGTCAACTCAATCTCTTTGATAGCTATCCAATCCTCAAAGATATTGCTTCCATATTTATCTTGAATCAATCTTCAAACACTGTTGACTCTCAGACGCTCCCGCTACAGAGTTTAACAACCTCTGTTGCGCTTCCAGTCAGTGTTTAACTAAACTCTGACGGCTTCCAGCTAAACTCTGTTTTGTTACTTTAGCTTCCAAACACTGTTCTCATCAATCATTTCTAACAGGGAAAATCATTGTGCAAGCAACAAGAATGCTAAATTCAGTAACCACAATGATTTTATTATCAAGTGAATTGGCTACGAGGAAAAAGAATTATCATGATATAATCTTAATGCTGAAACCCCGGTTAGAATTGTTGTATTTTTTTCTAAGCAAAAGGAGTCCGGTTCCAGACGCTCAGGAGACCGCAACTTAGAGCTTAAGGATTTATTTATATTAATAAATATTTTATTTAATTAGAAAATTATATTTATAAATATCTAATGATATTAGATATTTATTTATATAATTTCTGAATTAAATGAATTATTTATTAATTAAAGATTATAAGCTATGCGGGACAAAAAGCATTTCTACGGAGCCCATCCCTAATAGTACAAAATAAGGCCCGGTTTTTGTAAATGAATTGGCAGGTCATCAGGTGAACTGGTCATGCGCGTGTAATTGTTTGTCTTAATTATTTAAATGATTTTAAGTCATATTGGCTAAGTCATGGAGATGATTAAGTCATATTGATTAAGCCATGCAGACCAGTTAAGTCATACCGAAGCAAATATGAATTGTTAAGTCATACCGAGATCAAGTGATTAATTAAGTCATGGTGGGCTTCAACATGACCTATAGGTCATACCGAACTAAATATCTCCAAGATAGACAGAAGCTTGTTTTTGTCTATAAAGAAGAGGCGGCCAGTGAACAAAAAAAAGAGACACACGAGACATAACATAATATCCAAACACAGAAGCTCTCTTCTCTCTCCTGACAAACACACCCAGCAAGAGTTAGAAATATTTATAGAAAATCAAGCTTGCTACTTTTGTAATATTTTATCTGGTAGAACTTGTTTATTGATCACTCTTGTACTACTAGCGAATTAAGTTTTCTAGTTCTTATCTTGATTTTTATTAACTAAATTAGAAAAGTTCATGTCGAATTTTCTAATTAGTTATTAATTACTTGATAATCATCTGGACTGATTTTGTAACACCCATCAAGTTAATATATTGTTATATTCAACTTGAAATTTGTTTCAATTTATTCCGCACAAATTTGTTCAAGTCAAAATTTATTTAAAGGACAAATTTCGATAAATTGGTATAGATTGTATTCAACCCCCCCTTCTACAATCTTATCGGACCTAACACCCTTCACAAGATCCCAACTTGGAGTTTGTGGAGACTGAGGATGATAGGGCCTTTTATTGGGAAATGTTTGATGAATATGATTAGGAACCATATCAAGCATCACTACGCCATAGATGGCCTATCGCAACCTTTTGGCATGGGTGTTACCACTATGGGTGTTACCATAACTATGAAATATTTTACCTATCGCAACCTTTTGATTGTGGTGTTACCATAGGCACAAAAGTATGTTACTTTAGTTATAAAAGGTGTTAACAGTGGGTAACACCATGAGGTGTGTTACCATAGAGTATTCATTAAAAAAAATTTTATTTAATTTAAAATTAATGATTTAATAATTATTTGACTTTAAAAATAATTAATTTTAACAAAATCATTGAAATAATCATTTTAAAACGTAATATTCCATCAAATAATTAAATTATTGATTTTTCATAAATATTAAATTTTGTTTATAAATTTCACATAAAAAGGTTTTAAAATAAAGTAATATATATCCAAAAAATTCATATCAAGAAAGTAATGAAGATATTAAATTTTAACTAAATGTATTAAATTTTGAAAATATGAATTCTAAAAATTATATTAATATAAATAATATGAATATCTCCTAATTTTAATACAAATATTGATATGCAATTTTAAAAAATTAAGTTATTTATCAAAAAAGGAACTTATCAAATGAATTATTGAATTTTTTAAAAAATATAATTTTATCAAAAAAATATCTCATTAATTTAAATATTAATATTTATTTATCATTTACAATGTACAATTTAAAAAATATAAAAATAAAATATAAATAAATATCATTATTCTTTTTATCAAAGTAGAGAATAGCACGCCTACCGGTGAAATGTTGGAACGATAGATAATCCCGCCCAACACTTTCACTCTTTCCCTCTCCCTTTTACAAATTATTTCAACACCTCTCTCTCTTTTATTTTCACATCTCTCTCTCTCTCTCTCAAAATTCTTCTCCCCACTCTCCCAATTCTCACTCCTTCAGCTTCAAAAATTCGATAACCCTAATTTCTCATCTGCTCAAGTTAGTTGGGGGTTCCTCTGAGTTTCGGGTCTCCCCTCTCCTCTCTCTTTCTTATCTATACATACATACATACATATATAGGCACTTATATAATTCATCTACTTAGATCTATTGCCTCTGTTGCTTTTCTTAAATGTAATTGTTCCTCTTAATTGATTTTACAATTGTACAATATTAAATAGGAATTGTTGAATTATTTATAATTTATTGTTCTGATTGAAACTTAGTGCTTAAAAATTAAAACTTTGGTGTACTAGTGTTTGTTTTTTATTTGAAGGATAATTAGTGAATGTGTGGTTGTGGTAGGTGATTGTGTTTGAAAATGTCTCGAGTTTATGTCGGAAATTTGGACCCGCGAGTTACTGAGCGGGAGCTTGAGGATGAGTTTCGCAAGTATGGAGTTATTCGAAGGTAATAAGACATATGTTGGAGGCAAATTGAGATGTGTTTTGTTTTCAACTGGGTTGTGTGTGTGTAATGTATCATGTACTATGTTCTTATTGTAATGTGCTTAAATTGATTTCAAGTTCTATGACTGTTGGTTATTATAATCTTTTTTGTAGTGTTTGGGTTGCAAAAAGGCCTCCAAGTTATGCTTTCATTGACTTTGATGATAGAAGAGATGCTGAAGATGCTATTCGTGAAATAGATGGTATGGCAAATTGTAGCATTTTTTATCATGTCCATTCCAATTAGTAGTAGTATTCTTGAACGCACTAGAGAGAACCTCACTGAAGCTGCAACTTTGAAGGAAAGGTTTGTGCTTGGCACAAATCTTAGTCGAAGAGTGGTTGCTACAGCTGCTTCCACTGTAATTGCTTTATGTTTTCTTTTGCATATTTAAATATTTAGTAATCTGGCTATCAAATATTTTATATAAAGATTCTGTTCTAGTGCACCACACTAATTTTGCTGAATAATGACATGAAATGTAATTTGTAGGCAGAAGCTACAACTGCTGGAGAAAGCAGTTTCCTATCACACACTCACTGATGCATTGGCAAGGGCAACATACATCGTAATTACGATATACCTGTACAAACATTTATACCAGACAACTTTACATTGTCAAATTGCCTCGGAGAAGTTTTGTCTATTTTAGAGTCTGGTGTCTAGCTATAAGAAGAGAAGACTGGAAGCAACAAATTTTTCTTACTCCTCTCTCTCACTTTTGTAGATGAGACTTGCAGGTGTTGAAGTAGATGAAGAGAAGACTGTTACAGAATCTGATTTGTTGTCTGAGGTAATAACTTCTGTTTCGGACTACCTTTGATTACTTGTTTATTGTTCAATCTGTAACTCGTTAGTTTCATGAAACACTGTTACAGTAATCATTTTGCAGAATTGCCAGACTATGGTATATAAATTATACATTGGTGTTCTGGCGGTATCTTATAAAGATGTGGTATTTTGAGGATTGAACAAAGGTGTTTTATGAAACCTAATTGGTCAATTTATTCAAAGATCTTGAGCAGGAGAGTTCATTAAAAGATTAATTCCTATAAATTATTGTCACAAATACTTTTTTTTCCCACTTTATATTCTTTGGCTTTTTATGTATTTAAATCACCCTCCTGGTCTACTTGGAGACTTGGAGTCTTTAGGATGGTGCTGTGTATAGAGTTGGACTTCAGTAAGGTTGTTTAAATAAGAAAAGCTTGCAGTTTGGCTATTCTTTCTTGTTAATATGCTTCGTGTATATAATGCCTTGTAAATGTACTCCTTATATGGTCATGCATATGCTTAGTAGATAAGTCTTTATCGACCTCTTTATAAACTTTTTGCATTCTTGATTGCTTTTGCGCCCCTCCCTACACTTGCTGATTACGGTCTTGTCAGATTGTATTTAAGGTCTTGTCAGTTTTTATTTAAGCTTGTACTTTGCAGAACCTTGAGCTTATATAGATCTCATCATCATCATCATCATCAGTTCATTTCAAGTTCTGAATCACTTTCTCACTAGCCGGTACTCTTTTTCTGGGTTTCATTATCTGATTTTGTTGCAACTTTTTTTTTTTTTGGTTTTGCTGAAGAAGCTTTTCTTCTTTCATTTCAAAAGGTTCCTGTGATAATTTTCCTTGTCCGACTTAGGATCTCTAGTCATATACCAAGATTATTAAGAAAAAGAATATTCAGATCTCTTAGGGAAAAATAATTTAATTATTATTGTGCACATTCTGTTTTTTCGAAGACTACTTTTTGAACTATATAGACCTGTTAGGTTATTAGCCGGTCTTTACAACTCTGATGAATCTATCATGTAACTGTGTACAGAGAATTAAATGATTGGTAGTGAGACTATTGTCTATCAACATGCTGTAATTTTTCAGCGAACTTGCTAACATCTAGTTTAAATGTAACATTGAACCAATTTACAGATTATGGAAATAAGAGAGGCTGTCGAAGAAGCTGCAGACCCTCAGGAATTAAATGAGATCAAGGATCAGGTATGATTAAATGCTCCACTGATGGACATTTTGCGACCATGTATTCTTGATTGCTGCATATTTTTTATCGTCCCCAAGTGAAAGTACAATACAAAAATTTTAGGTGTAAGATGTACCTTTTTGTTGTGATTGCCTATGTATTATCTGATACAAGTATCAAGTAATAATTAACTTTGCAGTCATTTTTTTATTAACAGATGCAAGAGAAATTGAGGGTTTGGGGTCAGGCCTTTGCAAATGCATTCCAAAATAAAAATTATAAAGAAGCCGAAAAGTCCATCCAGAGGATGACATACTACAAGCTGGTGAATGAAGAGATTGTTAAGAAGCTCTAGCTGCAGGTAATGGCTAATTCTCCTTGTTTATTAAACATCTAACACCAAGAGGACTAATATGATTATAATCTCCCAATTTCACCATGCATATTTTATCAGAGGGTTGTAATTGAACTAGTAAGAAACACGATAACTTAAGTGTTCATTTTGGGACCTTTAAATGTTGCTGATGAGGGGAATTACTAGACAAGAGGATTGGGGCAACGGCTTCTTGGTAGGGTGTCACAGCTCAACTTTAAATAGCTATGGGGGTTACTATCCAGGCACTGTCCAGTGATCATGGAGAAGTATTGGCCCGGATGAGGGGGTAATTTTAGAAAAAGCCAACTATATGCCATAGCTGGTTTAAAAATTATGATGTCTGGTAGATTAGTTTTAAAGGTTATAAGAAAAATTAAGGCACCTAGAGTTGTTTTTCTGTCAGGGGCACCTAGAGTTGTTTGTATTACACAATATACATTTAGTAGAAACACTTTTAACAGATGTAAGTGCCTCTAATTGTAATAGCATCTTGGGTGACCCATTTTATTTATTTATTTTTCGGAAAAACTTGACAAATGTTATTTTCATGTTTCTTCTCCAGATGGCAGATGGACGTAGTTAACTTTCATACCAACACTTCATTCAGATCTACTTTACATTTACATATTGTCTCCTGCATGTAATTAGTTTATCTACGCCCTTTTTATGACGGGAAACTCGTGTCTTGGTGTTTCGTTCAGTTTTTGTCCCATAACGATATCTAACGGAGTTCACAGGAGATATTATTAGTGGTCCAAACCCTTATGCAGGAAGCCTGTTTGCTGAGAAGCTCATTGAAGAGTTTGAATTACTTGTCAATTAATCTTACATGGTCCTCTTCACTCTTCTCACTCTTCTGTTGAAGAGTCTGACCCTGCATCAACAAGGAGATGCAAAAATGCAAGCCAACTCAAGGAGATGCTAGTACTATTACTCACGATTTGAAGGCAATACAAAAATTGCATAGTACCATTTGAGCTAGTATGCATGTTATTAGCTCTAGTACTTGTACGTTTTAAGTTTTGTTCATTAGCTAGTGTTGGTAGATATTTTTGGATGATTGGTTTTGTACAAGATGATGTTATTGAAATGATGTTGGATGATGTTATTGAAATGTAATTAATTTGGTTCTTGATTTCTTTTACTTGAAAATGTAATATTTAAATGTCAATTTTTTTTGTTAAAAAATTATTTATAAATGATTTTAATTATGTAACACACAATGTGTTACAATTGGTAAAAGAGGGTGTTACAATAGATTGTTGACCCCACCTAGATGTGGGCCCCACATTTGTCCATGTGCAAAATTGTATTATCTGTTGTAACACACAAACTATGTTACTATAGAGTGTTTAAGATGTTGCTATAGAGGTTTTTGGTAACCACATTTGCTATGTTACTTTAGGCTGTGTTTTGATGTTACCTTAGATACCTGTAGTTACTGCTGAGAACCTAACACAGCTGAAGTGTTACCATAGCCCTATTTTGGCCTATGATAACTTCAAAATGGGGTCTATAGTAACACAGTTTGGGGGTTGCTATAGGCCATCTATGGCGTAGTGCATATGAAGAAGAAAATGAAGAGGAAAATGCAGATTTTGGTAATGCGGAATTTGGTGAGGACACTGATTCAGATTATGAAGATTATGTGGTGGGCCATGATGAACTCAGTGAGGATTCATTTCACAGTGACTCTTCAAATGTGGACTCAACTAATGAAGATGTGTGTTACTATAAGACTAAGAGGGTCAAAAAGAAAGCTGCAAAAGATGAGAGGAAAGAGAAAAGACATAACAAAGGGAAGACAAGTGAAAAAGGCAAAAAAAATGTAATTCAGAAAGAAAAACAGAAGGAGAGTATAACAACTGGTAAACAACTGAATATTGCAAGTGGTGTCAAGGCCAAAGTGCAGGTACAAAGTGCACTTTATTCAAAAGGTACACAAAACGTACACAGGTACACAAAATAAATAAATAAACTTGAATACTTAATTACTGGTGTGAGTTATAGGTCTGATACCATGTGACGTTTTTGAAATGGTGTGAAGTGACAACTACAACTGTCACGAGTTCTATTTATAATCAATTTATAGATAGTTTGATATGCACAAGTCACAGAGATAAGTCTTATCTTTCTGTTACTAAGAACATCTCCAAGAGACTCTTAAATAAGCTCTTAAGTCCAAAAATAAAGAGGATGGAGAAAAATGTGTTTTAAGAGACTTTTAGTGGCTCTTAAAAAGATTAAGAGTCTCTTCTCTCTCCTCAATTTTAAGAGCTAAGAGCATCTCCAAGAGACTTTCTATTGTAGCTCTTAACTCAAAAAATGAGGAGAGAGAATAAAATCAAGTTCCAAGAGACTCTTAGAGGCTCTTTAAAAAGTTAAGAATTTCTTCTCTCTCCTCTATTTTATGAGCAACTAGTAGCTCTTAACTTAATATTTTATTAGTAAAATGGTGTTTCTTCTCTCTCATCTATTGATTGTTTGTCCAAGTGAAATTGAAATATGAATAAAATATAAAATAAAGAGCCATAATAGAGAGCATTGTTGGAGTTGACACACAAATCAATGTAATAACTTGCTAAGAGCTTAATTGTTTATAATATATTTAGGAGTGAGCTAAGATACTCTTGGAGATGCTCTAATACATGGCTCTTAACTATTTTCTATCAATAAAATATTCACTTGCACATGGTTGGATTTAATTGCATGTCATAGTTAAGTTTGAAATATTAATAAAATATAAGTTAGGAGTCAAGATAAGGAGCATTGTTAGAGTTGACACGAAAATCTATGTATTAACTTACTAAGAATCATATAATTTAGATTATATTTAAGAGCCAACTAAGAGATTGTTGGAGATACTCTAACATTCCTATAAGTCTTGTTAATATTGTTGTAGAAGATAATTATCCCTTATCATTGTCTTCAGACAACAATTATACTACTACTCCTCCAATGTTCTAAAGTCTATCTTAGCAGGATGGGAGTTCAAATTCCGTAAAAACATAGTTTTGCACCCAACTTAATTAGTAATTATGTGTGATATGCTTAAAAAAATTCTATTACCATCATAGATGATGGTGAGAAAGCATTTTGCCTCCAGAACAATGTGGTGCCCCCGGAAGAATGTAGTGAGAAAGCATTTTGCCTCCAGAACAATGTGGTGCCCCCGGAAGAATGTAGTGAGAATGTCCAGGTTATTACTTCTTCTGTCTCATCCATTTCTTTACAATTTCCTTTTTGGGACGTCCCACCAATTCTTTACATTACCAAAAATAGTAACTTTTAACAATAAAATATATTATTACATCCACTACTTTACTTCACTTTTTCAATACTTTATACTATTACACCCACTACTTCACTTATTTTAACAATAAAATCACTATTACATCCATTACTTCATTTATTTTAACAATATTACACCCACTATCCTAGGTCTCCGTGCCCGATCCCCATGTTAAGAACCTATCGAGACGAAGGGAATATTATTTTGGGATGACTTTATTATTTCGACAAACACAGAAAAAAAAAAAAGAAAAGAAAACTGAACAGTGAACATCAGTAATTATTTTTTATTCAAAAAAAAAAAATCAGTAATTATTTTCTTCTGAACTTCTTATATATGTTGCTACCTTTTTACACGGCAAAGTCGAGCCTTCTCCTTGCGATCATTATGATTATGATAAGAGTTATTAGCCAAAAAAACCTAACAAATTTTGAAGCTTTTTGCGATTTAACCTATCAATTATTTTTTTCACACGATAACCCAATAAACTTTTATAAACTAGTTGATAGGTTTTTTTTTGTGCCACAGTCATTCTTTTATTTTAGTTTAATAACTCTTTTATAAACATTCTTTCTTTCTTTTTTGCTAAATGTTAAATGTGAGAGCAAGTAAAACTAAAAATTGATTTTTCTTCTTCTTCTTCTTTTTCTTTTTCGAGCTTTCTTTTCCTTTTTTTTAGCTACAGCCATTTCTATAATACGATACCAAAAACAAATTTTTTGTATTAAAACAAAATTTTAACTCCAATGCTAATTATATTTTGTAACCAAATAATTTTAAATTTAACTAACTTTTTGTCTCTCTCTTAACTTTCATTTATCTTTCAAAAAAAAAACTTTCATTTAACTTTTATGATTAATTGATGATATTGTTAGATACATATATACACATCCTTGATTTTAAATTTAAAACCAAGTATTCATTTATGCTTTTTTGCAAAAAATGCACAACCCATTTGAATTTGAGTTTTTTTTTTTTTTTTTAACGTTGGGCTTTAAATTATAGAAAAAGAATCAACTTACCATTGCACTAAACCTGCTCGGATAAAGCTTCTTTTATATGGCACAGTTTTGGCACCAAATGGGAAACTAATTTAAGATTAGGTCTGAGTTGAGAAAGGCATTGTGCGCTCATCTACTTCCTAAAGAGTTCAATATTCATATAACGAAAACAAATGCAGGTGTAATTCAATACAATAATTTCCAAATTTCGGCTGCACAGGTTCATAGTAGAATACAAGGAGAATTTTTTAGTTTAGAAACAAACCTAAGATGATAAAGTTAATTATGAGTCTTTATTGCCAAATAGGCAAGATTCATAAGGCCAAACTGCAGGAATAACACAGTTTTGTCATCAACGAAGCGTTCTTTTGAATGAGTAGATCCCCTGTTCTGCTTCATCAAAGTACTCCCAATTAAGCCTTTCCGTTAGTAGTGAAAAAGTCTCCTCTTCCATACTACCAGCATAAAAAGGGAAATCCATATCCTCAACCGAAAGGTTTATTGTCTTTCTGACAACCCTTCCATGTTGATCAAAGGCAATCATACAAGTAGTTCCACCACTACAGTCATATCCAGCCAAACTATGAAAACCAAAAATACCAGGAAATAATTCACTTGCACATGAGTAACCAAACGGATGCAATAACCAAGGCACGTCAGTGACAAGCCTGTTGTACAGACTCTCATTATCGTGGCAGACAATATGAATCACTTCAAATTCATCATCTGAACCCTTCGCATGTATATACCTATCTTCTAAAAGTTTTTGGGACCCGCCTGTAACTAAGCCGGCTCCATACTTATCAAAAAGAAGTATGACTCTCTTTCCAGCTAGTTGACACAGCTGAACCTATATAGTTGATAGTTGATATGTTACATGGACAGAAGGTGAAAAAATTATGCAACAAATAATGTGAATACAGTGTTAGCGTTTATTAAATATAAAAAATGTAATTTGCAGCTTAGATCTCTAACTTCTCCTATTAAGATAAATTTTATACTATAGACATGATTGAACATATTTAATCAAGAAATTAATTTCCTTATTTGCACCATATAACATTGCGTTCAATACGCTTTAGTACCCAAACAGTTTGAACCCTAAAACTTTCAATACGGCCTTTGGTATGCACCCATTAGACAATCTTATGTCAAACATATCAGTTAAGGGTCACGGTCCACAGCAAACATTTGCTGTGGACTGTTACACAGCAAATGACTTTACAGCCGTTGGATCGTTGATCCAACGGCTGGGATTTAAAAAAAATCGACACCGTACCGCAGAAACTTTCCGCGGTACGGTGAAATTACAAAAATGCCCCCGCCCACGTACCGCAGAAACTTTCCGCGGTACGGGACCCTTTTGTTTTATTCGCCTTTTTGCAGTAGCAGTTCACAGAAAACATAGAAGGGGAAGAAATTAGGGATTGACAAGTGAAATTGAGGAGCAACTTCGATCCAACGTCTGTTCTTCATCGTTTTAGGTATGTGTTGCCTTCTTACTCTCTTTTTGTACTGTAATGTGTGTATACACAGCATATGTATGTATTAATTATAGTTTGGAGGTGAATTTGTGGATTTTTTGGATTTTGTGGAAGTTTTGGATTGGAATGTATGTGTAAAATTGTTGGTTATCCTTTGGAATTTGTGGATTCGAATTTGTGGAATTTGTGGATTGTTGGTTACCCTTTGAAGGGATTTTTTGTTGAAGTATAGTTCATTTAAAATGTTAAAATTATTTCATTAGTGGTAAAAATCGAATTTAGGGTGTATTATTTCACTGATTAGAGGCATTGTTTGTTGCAATTGAATTTAGGGTTTAAGAATTATGATTTAGGTTTTAAGAGTATGAGCAAAATTCGAATTATTTGGTTATTAATTCAAATTGAGTATTATTTTTGGTTATTAATTTAGTTTAAATTTTAACATATAGGGGCCATATTTTTCTAACATGTTTTTTAATGTAATTGGCAGAAATGGATCATTTTAACGACGACTTGCTTGACACTTTGCCCGGTCCTAGTAGAGCGAACATCATTTGGGATAACCGCTATCATGTTAGCGAGGATGTGTGGGATGGTAGTGGGAGAGAGGAGTTGGATTGTATATGTGGTAATAGGGCGATGCGGGATTGGAAGTTACGAAGACCGCAGAGGGAGCTTCTACATATGATGGGGTTTGGGATTTTTACCAACCCCCATGTTGTGTTGGGTAACGATGCGAGGCTCATTTCGGCTATGATTGAGCGGTGGAGGCCTGAGACGAACACCTTCTTCATGAGGCAAGGGGAAATGACGGTAACGTTAGAGGATGTAGGCTACATCTTAGGATTGCCGGTTGTTGGTGAGGCTGTGACATGTGGTCTCATAGCGAATCGGAAAGAGTTCTTCGTTCGTAATTGGTTTGAGCCTTTGACAGATGAGGAGGTGGATGATGCGTTGTTTAGAAATCATATCAAGTTGACATGGCTCTTTGAGAGATATGGTAGGCAGAAGCCGGAGAAACATAATGCCGAGGCAACTATTGTACATACACAGGCATACTTGGTATTTTTGTGTGGGGCCGTACTTTTCCCTACGAAGGACAGAGCTTATGCCCATGTGAGATACATTGTGCCCTTGTCCAACATCCGGGAGATTCATAATTATGCTTGGGGTGCAGCGGTGTTAGCTCATACCTATAGAGGGTTAGAGATTGCTGCCAGGAGGGGTAGTAAGAGTGTTGCTGCTTGTGTGTGGTTACTGCATATTTGGTCGTACGAGAGATTTCCTCGCATTGGCGTGCCTCAGCGGGACCCTGATCAGGATGATTATCCGGTTGCAGAGAGTTGGGCTTATTCCTCTCTTCAGGGTATTAATAAGAAGCGGCGTCAGTCCGGTCCTCACCACAGCTTACCATTTTATAGGGGTGAGTTTGATGGAGTTGCTGGTGATGATGTGGTGTGGAGGCCATATGCCAGATTTGACGACGTAGTTGATTGGGAGATGCTACAGGCACAGTTAGCTGGAAATGCTCGAGTGTCGTTGGTATGCTTTGATGTGGTTGAGTGGCAGCATCCGGAGAGGGTGGTCAGGCAGTTTGGTAACTTGCCAGTGATTCCTCAAGCTCCCGTTAACATGGTCTTGTATAGGCAACCTAAGGAAGCCACCTTTGCCGGTGAGGATTGGTTGGTTCGATGGTTTGTTGAAATTGGGAGGTGGGCCAGATTTTGTTCAGATTTGGAGGGGTTGGTTGACTGCACTACCAAAATTGCATCCCAGGCTGAGTATATGGCTTGGTATTCAGAGATTACCCGTCTACGTGTAGGGAAGCCAGAACCTGTCCCCCATTCAAGGTACCAAACGAGGGAGCTCTATGATGGAGTCGAGGGATATCGAGTTGTAAGTATCCTAAATTTCGTACATTTATATTACACTATACACACGACATTTTTTTTTTATTTTTATTTATTATGAACATTGTTTTATCGTGTAGATGGTAGCTGCACTTGATATGCTTAAGCAGTTGGATTCTAGGGCTCCCGTTGAGTTTTTGGAGGAACTTGGGACGATTTCAGATACCTTTCTCACTCCTTTCACAAGGTTGATGAAGAAGATCAAAGGACCGGCTTATAAACCTCCAACATTTGAGAACATAAAACCACTTTCACTGTATGAAGAAGCAAGTGCTACAACGAATACTTCGCAAGATGTCATTGAGATGACACAGCCATCCCAACATGTGTCTCAACCTCCCATTCCCAGTGGTAGTGCATCGTCTACTAGGCCTTCAAAACTACCAACCCGTAGAATGAAGGGGGAAAAGTGGAGTATCACCAAGGATTTAGATGTGCATAAGCGGAATGAAATCTATGCTGATTGGGGGTGGGGCATTGGGCAGAAGCCGAACTTGAAGGGAGGAATTGAAGTGTGTGGGTACCATATATCAGAGACTGCGATGCAGAGCTTAGCTCCAGCTTCATGGATTGATGATAGGATCATTTTCTGCTATATGGTATGCTGTCATGGTTATCCTTGTATTACATGTGAAATGCCATCTACCTATATGTCCTTGTCTAAGTTACCATATTTATGTGTTTATGTTTTGTTTTAAGGCATTGCTACGTGAGCGAGAGGAAACTATTCATCGGTCCAATATATGGGAGAGGAAGCCAATATACTACTTCATGGATCCTTACTTCATTGTCATGGGTTGGGATCACATGAAAAAAATCAAAAGAGCGATTAGAAAGGGTGAGAGTCAGTTGAACAAGGCATGGCATGATGCACTCCGCAGTTTAAATGGTTTTGCCACTTCGAGCATTGGCCCATCCGTTGTCGAGGCGGATTACATTTTCCTTCCATGTTGTGTTAGTGGTGTTCATTGGATATTGTTTATGGTTTGTACGAAGACGTTCGATGTTATCCTTCTCGATTCAATGAACGATGAGGTTGAATATGCAAAGGAAACAGAAGTGGTGGTATGACTCTTTTTTTTTTATGTAGCTTGTCATTATTTTTTCGTTTAGTAGTTATCAACGTTGACTTTGTTTTAATTTTTGTAGTCATGGTTACTCCCAAGATTCTTGCTTAAGCTAAAACCTCAGATGGAGCGTGATCCTGACTCCTCCCATGTTGTCCCTTTACTGCAAAGACCGAAGCAACGAAATTCAAATGATTGCGGTGTATTTGTGATGAAATACATGGATTTTATGTTGCAAGGTTATGATATTACCTCCATCGCATCTTGGTCGGAACACTTAGTTAATATGTTCCGCTATAGGATAGCAAAGGAGCTGCAAGCGGGAAAGGCTCGAGGGATATCTAGCGTTCGTATGCGACAACGTCATCAACTAGTTGATTAGTTTATCGTTGATTTTAGTTGTAATTAAGTTGGATTTTAAGTGGTAATGTAGTTCGATTTGTAGTAGTTAATTAGAAGGAATTTACTAGTCATTTAGTTGGATTTTAAGTGGTAATGTAGTTCGATCTTTGTTCGATTTGACTAGTAAATTTGGTGGATTTTATTGGTATTTTACTTTGCTTTTGTTGGTCTTTTAGTTGGTCTTTTATCGGTATCTTTTAGTTGGAATTTACTTCGATCTTTTTTGTAATGTACTTGGATCTTCCTTGGCATCATATGGTATGCCTTGGTTTTGTGTATGACTGCAATACAGACTGCAGTGTATTGCAGATTTGGTGGTTTGGTGTCTGCAGGGATGGTCTGTTTACAAATTGCAGAGCCCTGTTTTTGCAGCACGTACCGCAGAAAGTTTCCGCGGTACGGCTACAGAGCAAAACAGAGCAAAGTCACTGCATAAAACGAAAATTTTTTGGAAGTTATTGCAGAAAAAAAATTAAAAAATTGCAGCACACTTTCAAAAATCTTAAAATGTTATAATAAGTGAGTTTTGTGAAAAAAATTAATTAATTGGTTGAAATTTAAAAAAATTCAAAATTCCTTAAATTAGTAATTCAAATATGTATTTTATGGATTTTTTAATTTTAACCAAGTAATGATTTTTTCCCAAAAAATACAGTTAGTATAATATTTTATGATTTTAGAAAGCATGTTCTATTTTTTTTAAAAAAATTTTGCACTAACTTCCAAAAATTAATGATTTTATGCAGTGGCTTTGACTATAATATTTTATGATTTTAGAAAGCATGTTCTATTAATGATTTTAATGATTTGTACGGGCTTCTCCAGTACAAATTGTCTTGCCAATGCCTTTTGAGCATTTTCAATGAATTCTTTCAATCCCGTGGCGGAACTCACATAATTATCAAACAAAGAATTCATCCCCTCACTCCTTGAAGTAGTATTTTGACCCGCTGAGAAAGTATTCCTAGTATATGCAATGATCCATTTTTCCTTCAACTCATATAACCCCTGTAACCATTTATTTTCTTCTAACTCGTATTTCTCCATCAAGGATTTCCATCTAGCCTCAAATTCACATTCGGTCAACGAGTTATAAATACAGTGGTTAAAGTCCACTTTGAAGTCCGGAAAGCTAGAATAATAATGTGCTAATTTCTCCGGAAATTTGTTACTAATGTGCCACGAGCACAACAAATGGGTAGTATTCGGGAGTACACTTGCAATAGCATTTGCCATGGCTTGATCTTGATCGGTAATTATAGTCATTGGATGCTTATTCCCCACAGCTTCAAGCCAAGTACTCAGAACCCACTCAAAAGTTGTTGTGTGTTCATCTCGCATTAGTGCAAAACCAAATATCACTGAGTGATAATGGTGGTTAACGCCAGTAAAAGGGACAAATGGCATGGCATATCTATTTGTCCGATATGTCGTGTCAAATGCCACAACATCACCAAAATTTTGGTAGGCCATTAAACATCTAGGATCAACCCACAGGAGACATTTCAAACGGTGTTTTTCATCAACTTGTGTTCTAATGAAAAAATTAGAACCACTTTCCTCATTCAATCTATATAACAAGTCTAATGCGGCTTGCACATCACATTTTTCAAACCTTTTTTTCCGCTCATCACGTAGCACATTCCTAACATGTTGACTACCGAACCCTACTTTGTCATTACCTCCATGCATATTACCGATAATATTCATTACTTGGTAATCACGAACTCCCGAGCCACGAAGAGTTTTAATTAAACTACGAGTAGCGGTATTCACATTCTTTTCTCGTTGTATCAACTTCATTTTGCTAGGAGTGACAAGTACGTGATTGTGATTTAACTCGAGACTAGTTGTCTCCCAAAGACTTAAATTTTTTGAATAATTCACATACATCCGTACTTTGCATTCGCTCCTAGGAAGAATTTCTCTACGCCGTTTAGAACTACTACTTTCACCACTCTTCCCGGCATGTTTACAAACATACAAACGACTATATATTTCACTACTTTTAGAACGCCTTTGGGTTGATTGAATTTTAATACCGAATCCATTTTTTAGGGCATATGCCCTAAAACAATTTTCTGCTTCTTCCAAAGTATGAAACACTTGATGCATATATGGAATGTCATTTCCATCCACATTTTCAAACACATTTTCACACTCTACATTATCCTCATTTTCATTTCTATTTTCACCATCTAAATCATCTTCTTCTTCAACACTAAATTCATCAACATTAATGAACTCATCATTATAAACGAATTTGGGGGTGCTAGGCTCATCACTACTTGCATCTAAAGCATCATTCATACTTAAATCATCAAGATGTAATGAATCTTCAATTTTTTTTTTATTTTTTTCATTATCTTCTTTTTTTTTCGAACCAAACATACGAGCAAATAATTTATCCGCCATAATAAACAACAAAAATTGTAGAGAGAAATATTACCTCAAATTGAAGAGACAAGCAACTACAGATTTGGAGATTAGAGGGGAGAGAGAGAGCAGTCGGCTATTGGATTTTTCTGTGGTGTATAAGTGAGGAGGAAGGGCTGAGAACGGATCTGGTTAAAACAAAAGGGTCCCGTACCGCGGAAAGTTTCTGCGGTACGTGGGCGGGGGCATTTTTGTAATTTCACCGTACCGCGGAAAGTTTCTGCGGTACGGTGTCGATTTTTTTTAAATCCCAGCCGTTGGATCAACGATCCAACGGCTGTAAAGTCATTTGCTGTGTAACAGTCCACAGCACCGTGACCCGTTAGAGTTAATAATGTAAAAGAGGGATAATTTTAGACATTTAAGTTAAAAACAATATTTTATGAGATTCAACATTTCTTCCTGCCCTTTCTCTTCTCTTCACTAAAGTATCACAAAATCCTCATCTCTCTAACTTGTAGCAACAATATAACTCCACCTCATATCCTCCTATCAGCCATCAACCCCCCCTCTTCAATTAACTCTCCCACCAACCACCACTCTTCATGAATCCCAACTTTCTCACCTTGAAAACAATCATCATCCACAATTAACAACTCTCGTATCACGCACCCTAATACTTCATGGCATCCGACATATCCTGCGTCCACACCGACATCGACACATTTGTCTTTGGGTGAATTTCCCACGAATATTGTTACTAGAGTTAGTCAATAATCAAATACATGTATAATATGTAGGAATTGGTTTTTGGCAGCGTCTATAGTGGCAGAAAAGGGGTGGTTGAAGATTCATAAAGTTAAATCATTGGATCCAATTCATTAAATAAGTAAGGATAGAGAAGCGGATGAATTTATTCACTCATTACCATGGTATCCAACCATCAACAATCACCAATAAGGAATCACCAACAATGGGTGCACCAAATTGTTATAAGAACTCACCTGGCGTCCATCTTTACTTGTGCAGACAGTAC
This sequence comes from Kitagawia praeruptora, assembly GCA_037693485.1. Lineage (NCBI taxonomy): Eukaryota > Viridiplantae > Streptophyta > Magnoliopsida > Apiales > Apiaceae > Kitagawia > Kitagawia praeruptora. Next base: position 33,040,597 of record CM075346.1, on the reverse strand, counting down.
GTGGATCCAAGAGCATCTCCATCTTGAGTTCCTTAATCTTTTCAACCTCTAACTTGGCAAGTTTATCACGGTTGAACGGGTATGCTTGAATGTCAGCGTACAAGATTATGTCAACACCGTAAGGATTAATAAATTCCCCATGTGCCCCAAATATTACAAGCGTGGGAGCTGCATAAACATCATTATAATCTCGAAAAAGTTCATATCCAAACAAACGTTTCAACTTCTTATGATTCGGGTCTTTAAAAGGAAGCGCCAACCAAGGCATAGTCTTAAATTTTTCCCAGAAAGACTCTATATTTGTCCAGTCAGTGTGGTATGTGTCAGAAAGGTAAATGAACACAACTTCAAAGTTTTTGTTCTTTTCTGCCAACTTGTAATAAGCCCTCTCCAGTCGTTTCGTGATCCTATCATCAGTTAAACCATCTTCATAAAAGTACAATGCTACCACCTTATCTTCAAGACTGTTAATAGGTACCTGTCAATTGCAGTAACAAGGGAATATAAAGTCTGTGATAATTCGAATTAGGCATTATGCACAAAAAAAGCGTACTATTGGTAAGTAGATACAATTAAAGTGATGAAGTTTTTGGACAACCAATTTAAAGTGACAATTTAGTTGAAATGTTTCTGTTAACTATGCTGTTAAGTGTAAGATTCATACCTTGTCCCCTGTGTTTGAGATAACATAATCACGAATAGATGAGCCCAAGAGTGTTTTCAAGGAAGGTTGCTTCACAGCTGCATCATCTTCAGAACACAATAATTCTATCTTTTCTTTGCTGAAAGGATAACCTTGAGTTCCGTATATTCCAAAAACATTAAAAGTGCCATGGAACAAAACCAGGCCTTCTGAATCAACAACAAATGACTCAGGAACGTATAAATTTTCAGAGATGCCAAACGTTCTTTGCAGACGTTTCCGGGTAGCTACATCTGAGAATGGAATAGCTGTCCATGGCATGCGAGAAAATAAATGTTCAAAATATTCATGAGGTTCAGGTATATCTCTCTTGAATCTAGGATCATAATCATTAACACCGACAAAGACGATCTCGTAATTATTTTCAGGCTTTAAATCATTGTACAAGTCTTTATGGATTCTTATATAGTCCCCCCACACCCCTCCGGTGTTGCCATTACACAATGACACAAAAAATAAAACAACAATTTTCCCTGCCAACTGTTCAGCCATAACCTGCAAATTTAAGGATATATAGGTAACAAGTCAAGGCATCTCACCTTGGTTCTGTAAGAACCCAATATGTATGTTACTTTAGTTTTTATTTTTTCAAGAATATTTACCTACTGTAATATATTTATATATTTCTTCACATCAGTACATTAGAATTCTGTAATTTTATATACAAATAAGTATTCTTTCAGGAGTGATACATTTATTTGTAAGAAGAAAGCACAGTACTATTTTGCAATTAAATCTTCAAAAAAAAAAAGCATTTGATAGATTAGCCCATAAAATGGTATGGGATATGTATAAATACATCACGAAAGATTAACTTGAACATAGAGTGTCCATACGATAAGCATCAGCAGAACATATGTCATCACAGGACTATTTAGCAGCATGACTACTCAGACTTTATTAATATAATAAGAAGAATTAAAGTGTTCTGGGGTTAAAAGGGTTACAGCCAAAAAAAAAAAAACCTGAGTTAATCCTTCCCATATTTTCACAAAGGTAAAACTCCTGCCAACTCTACTCCGCTATCCTCTTTCACTTCATTGATATTATTAATTCGAATTTAAAAAATCAGGGATTTTGTGAGGTATGTTAATTTCCAGCAATAGTTATACATGTACGTAGATTAGAAATATGTTTTAGGTGATTATGAGATTGCAAGACTCTAGGAAGTCATCCAAACCTAATTTTGACACTAGTGATGACAGCCATATGTCTTAAAACAGATTAAAAAGACAACATAACGAGTTCAAATATCTCTTAGCAAGGTATAGGAAGTGGTCAAAACTTTTAGTCCATACACTATTATCACTGGTTAGTTTATATCTTAATAGGGATGGGACCGGTAAAGTTGAAACTATCAAGGATAACAATAAGAAGGACTTTGTCTACCATGAGTTTAAATGACACTATGTTTGTCAGGGTAGCCGAAGAATAGTTTCCTATTCTAGTATTTTTGGGGTCTGATAATAGAAATGGCCAAATCAATTCCACTCTTCTGTGTGTATCCTTACTCTTTACTCTAAAAGTTTGATATGTGTAAAAATAGATAACCAGATAGTTTCTGAAGACAGGTCATAGTGATTTTATGGGCTGAATTTTGTTACTTAAGAACTCTTGATATAATTGTGGTCATATTTAGTATTTAGAATACATGATCACTTCGTAGACACACAAAGTATACGATAAGGTATCCCTAAGAGAAATATCGTATTTAATCATTTGAAAGAATCCTTTACATTTAACGACTAATCAAATTTATCAAAATTAGTTTCTTGAAGGTAGCAGGTTTACAGAAAACGAAAGCGGTGCAGTCGTGGAGTGCTTAGTTCATGTTTAAAAGAGTAAGTAACTTGGTGCTTTTGCATAATGGTAGAAGCTGTTCTCTGTTTTTTAAATTTACATAAACAGACTGATATTTTGCTTGTAATAAGTACAACTTTGTAAATATACAGCAGTATTATTATAAGTGTTTGAGTATTGTAACGACTTAAGTCGGTGTTTTTAAGTTACTGGAATTGGGGTTGTTACAGGTTCTACAGAACTAATTTTCACCGTGGCCGTGTAAAATTAATTTACAATCTAAATTTGAAGTCTTCAAACTAATAGTTTGCATCTAGAGTATTTCAAGACTCACAACTAACATGAAGAAGTTAAATCAGGAGCCTTGACTCTCGTGAATATATTTAGAGACGTTAACTTTTTTAGAACTACTTAATCATTTCGTGTAGTACTGGACTAAATGATTGGCATTAAAAGTGATGTAGATACTATTAGGTACCGCTGGCTAATAAGATATATTGTAATTTCGTGCTTGTATTTGGAAAGAGAAGACGTTGAGTAAGATAGTGTAATATTACTAATGCAGACACTAATTCTGTGACTTGAAAGGTTACAAAAATGATTTTGTGTGCAGCATATCAGCAAAATCAAGTTGTTGACATGAGGGGGAAAGAAACTACGCGTACATGCATCATAGCTGCTAGAATTTTCCAACAGAACAAATCATATATAGGTGAAAAACAGGTTCTTAGGGCCAAACGTAAAAGACAGATATAGCTTAGAATGTGCTGTTGAGCATGACCATGCTGTGTAATGAAATATATATCAGCAAGTATTTTACTATGATGATGTCACGTGTATGAAATTTACGAACAAGACAATTGATATTCCACAATTAGATTTAGATGTAGAAATATACATACCCGTTGGTTATCGATGTATCTGACAAGATAATCCCTGTTTTTGGTGAAGAGAAGATCAGGTAAATTGATGACATCCCCACTCTCGATCTGCTTCTCATGTTCCTCCATCTCCTTCCCCTTTTTATCACAAGCTGGCATTAAGGTTACCAGATCAGAATCAAATCCTCCTCTAGCTTTCTCCACTCCATAATATTTACTCTACAGTTTTTTATCAACTTATATGCCAATGTTAGCATGTCCCAATCTTATAATATTCAAACAATCTATTTTAAGAGGGAAGGCCTTTCTTATGCAAGAACAGAAAATAAGAAAATAACCAGGTAACATGATGTGAATTTTGATAATTATTATGTTATGTATGGATAAGTCGAGAAGTCTAAAAGAAAAAAATAAACCTTCAGCAGTTGACTCTTATTTTAATTTGTACTGGTCAGCATGCCAATCTAGGATAACCTGATCACATGACATTAGGAAGTAAATTGGACATCATGATACCCATTGTTTCTATATATTGTATACTTCTGGTTGTATATAACCCACATTCTAATACGGGAGTGGAAGAGGGAATTACCTAACTTTTTCTCCTTTCTATACCATTTTTGTACACGTGATATGCTGCAATACGTTTTTTCGATTCAAAGTTTAGTACTATTCATTGAGACCAATAAAGAGGGAGGGGTGGGAGGAGGAATCAGACAGCGAGTGTCGGAAACTTTTTCAGCTATAATTCTAGGAAACGTCTTCTTTCCCTAACAGCCAACCGGAAACATTAGGAGCAATTACTGACTAGACCTTAAAATCATGGAAGCATTAACTAGCTGAAACTTTAAAAACTAAAACTAGATGGGAGAGCAAAATACTGCGATATGATCTAAACTCTAAACAAATCAAAACAAACAAATCATCTTAACACAAAAATCTCACCGTCTATTTCATGCAAGGGATTTGCAAGTGGTGCGCTCATAGCTGAGCAAACATCAGAAATTCCAACGGGATTTGTAGGGATTTGAAAACACATATTTCTTTGCCCTAGTAAAAAAGAATCAAGTTAAATGAATTAACAAAATATGCATAAATACAAGTATGCAATTAGGGGATGTTTAAATGACAATATGTGTTAAATTACTATTACTACAACAAAGAAGAAAGGCATAAGTCATCAACAACCAACACAAAATTGATGTATCATATTATTATAATATAAAGATTCAATCTTTGAAGCAAAAATCAAAACTTTACTTTTTGCAAATCATATTATTATAATATAAAGATTCAATCTTTGAAGCAAAAATCAAAACTTTACTTTTTGCAAACAAAATGAAAGATAATTGAAGAACATGGGGTAAGATAAAAATTATGAGATAACCTCCTGCAGATGGGTAAGTGGTTGGAGAAGCATTGAAGTTATATGATGATACATTATAAGCATTTGGTCCCAAGATTTTGCACAAAGAAGAAGAAGCAGCTTGCAAGACTGGTCTTTTCAATATCCTATTCATCCCTCCAACAATATTAAAAGTAACTTACTACTACTAAACCCAATAATTTTCAAACCCAAAACTTAAGAGATTCAATTACTTAAGACCCCGAGAAAGCAGAATTTAGAAAACCCCTAAATCCCTAACATAACTTGTACATACGCGTTGTGATTAAGGATTTGATCAAATCTTATGTCCGAATCTTATCATTGGAGCTTAAATTGTGCAAAAAAGTAGTGCCGCCGTGCCGGTAACGTTTCTTCCATTTTTAGAACATCTTCGATGGCCTAAAACTGAGGTCACATATCACAAAGAAATTTTATACTACCTCTGTCGTCCCGTCCATTTGTTATCATTTTAAGATAGGGTGTTGACACGCATTTTAAGATGAATTTTAAGGATAGTTTCGTAACTTATTTTTGAAAGTTTCTTTTTTTGTATAAAAATAGAACAATCCTATTTTTATACAAAAAAAGAAAATTTTAAAAATAAGTTATGGAATTATCCTTAAAATCCACATTAAAATGTGTGCCAGAAAGTGACAAAAAAGTGTAAACAAATGGATGGGATAGAGGGAGTAATGATTAGCTTAAAAATTACTAATATATACTTCCTCCGTCCCTCATGGTTGTTTACACAAGGGATTGACACGGAGACCAAGAAAATGTGTAAAAAATGAGTAAAAAAAATGAGATGAAAAGTGGGTAAAGTGGTGGGACCTATTAATATTTAATTATAGATTTGAGATAGATTTGAGATAGTGGAGGAAAGTAGTGGGTGTAATAGTGTTTTTTATTGTTAAATATATGAGATAGTGGGTGTAATAATAGGAGAAACTTACTATTTTTGGAATGTAAAGAAATGAGAGGGACACCCCAAAATAGTAACTGTAAAGAAATGAGAGGGACAGAGGGAGTATAAGATTTTATAGGTTTGATTTATTATTGGCAAAGTTGTAAAAATCGGAACTCTGTTCGACTCGGTTTTGTTATGGAAAAACGAGTACTCGGAAACTCGGAGAGTAGTCGGAATGATTATTCGGGGAACAAATCAGATAATTTTTTAATTTTTTTCTCATATATTAAATTCATTCATTCATATTTTAATGTACATGTGTTAAAATTTAGAATTTAATGGTAACATATATTATATATATATATATATATATATATATATATATATATATATATATATATATATATATATATATATATATATATATATACTAATAATAATTATTTAATAATATTAAAACCAATAGATTAACATTAAAAATATGAGTAAGTGTAATTCAATTTAACTCCGAAACTCGGAACTTGGATCGGACGAGGGGTTAAAAACGAGTACTCGGAATGAGTACTCGGTTGACTCGGCGATTTTTATAACCCTAATTATTGGTTATTATATCAAAGTGCCTATCATTCTCATCAAAAACTATCAAGTGATTATTCGATCTTCACGGGGACTCATTTAAACCACTATAATCACTATGAGGCCGTTTGAGATTATTTAAAATAAGTTACTTTTGACTTAATGGATGTGTTTTTAACTTAAAGTAGAAAGTAAAGTTGTTTACTTTAAGTTGAATAAAAGTGTTTGGGTAGTTTTACTTAAAGTTAAATGGGGGTTTAATAATTTTGATTTAAAGTGAAATTTGACTTAAAAAAAAATTAAAATTCATAATATTTGAACTTTACAAGAATTGTGAAAAAAAAAACTCGATAAGTCATAAGTCATAAGTACCTAAATGGAACTTCTGACTTAAAACAATTTTTTAACTTAAAGTCGACTTAAAGCCGAGGTTGCCAAACACCCCAAAAACAACTTAAAGCTAGTTTTTGCTTTAAGTTGATGTTGTCAAACAGGCTGTATATATATCACTCTGTTAAATCTTGAAAAATATTAATGGAAAAGTTAACAAACAGATGATGTGTTTACTACATTCTTTTTATATTTCTTTTTAATCTTCGGCTCTATTTCTTTTTTGTAATCCATGTGGCTTGCATATCATCTCCTGATTAAGATTCCATTAACATTTTTATTCAATAAATATTATTAAGTTGAATATTCATTATTTCAAATATTCATTCGATAATCATTTCTTCAATAAATATTATTAAGTTGAATATTCATTATTTATTCAATGAATATTATCTCAAATATCCATTTGATGATTGTTTCATCAATAAATATTATAATTCACTCGAATATTCATTATTCGTTCAATGAATATTATTATGAATATTTATTCAAAGATCATTTCGAGTAATGCTCTTCCAATAATTATGACTTAAATAAATATTCTTGGAATATTTATTTAATTCTTCTAACTCGATTCAAAAACGATTTACTCCATTTAAATAGTATCTTCGACCTTCAAATATTATGTAAATTAATTCAGAGGCTTATTATTATTATTCTATTATCAAGGAAGGTTTTAGTAACTCCATTCTTCCTTCGATTCTATTATAAGGGAACCTTACTTGAGAAATGTTATTTACCTTGTGACTACCCGATCATAAATTTTCGAAACTATTCTTTTCACTTACAACTTGGTTGCTATTATTCATTGAATCTTGTGTACACACTCATTATTCGAGGGGTAAGAATGTTGGAACAAGTTGGCATCCATTAACAAGCAGCAGCTTGGGAAAAATTGGTGAATTTTCCTTTACAACTAGATACGACTACTTTGTGGAGTCTTATCAACAAGTATTATACTTGGGGAAAGGGGGACGAGCTCTACGTTTCAGAATCATGGATTTACTCGAACTAGGAGTATTTGTGTAAGAGGTTGTGGGACAGTCCATCATTGAAAATCGGAGTAAGAGGCTGTGGGACAGTCCATCCTTGAAATAGGGTCCGAGTGGCGCCGGTCCCGTCTATGCCCAACCGTTGGCTAGGGAGATTCGGCGTATGGTGGTGTCCATATGTTCTTCCTTCTACATGTAGAGAAACAAATCTTGAGATGCACAACCTACGACTGATCATCGTAAGGCGGTGTCATCTGGCGCAACATACTCCAGTATTGGTTCACTATCCATAATCTATTTATTTTCTACAACATCATCATTGTTGGTAGAGTTGAAAAGTGTGTGAAACTGGAATTGCAATATCTTTCTTGAAAGTTCCTCTTTTATGAAAATGATGCTATATTGCTTATCTTGAAATAGTAGATACTTCCACGAAAAATATATGTTTTGAGTTACCTTGTAACTTCATCCTTTATATTGATCAGGCACTCTTTTCGTTAATGCATGGCATATGGTTTCAAAATATACACTAGTACAAAATTGGCTTTTTACGTTGGTTAAATAGGTCTTATACGTCGGTTAAATGGCGACGTATAGAGGGGCGACGTATAAAGTCACGAATCTTTTACGTCGGTTAAAAAGGCGACGTATAAAGTCTAAATATACATCGCTAAAAAGCCGACGTATAGTGTTGAAAAAGCCGACGTATAATGTTGAAGAAATGCGACGTATAATGTCCAAAAAGGCGACATATAAAGTCTAAATATACGTCGCTAAAAATCCGACGTATAATGTTTAAAAAGCTGACGAATAATGTCGAAGAAAGGCGACGTATAATATCCAAAAAGCCGACGTATATTGTCCACAAAAATTTAAAAAAATATATATTTTCTTTTATTTTTCTGTACAAAAATTTTTTATCAATAAAAAAATTCTCATTATTTCTGTACACCAAAAAACGGTTAAACAATCAAAAACCAAAATTTGTACAACCAAAATCTTGTAATAATAGAAATTTCTTAACTTTCAAATTCAATCACAATACAATGTTTATACATTTTTAATATAGTGAGTGTGACTGTACAAGTATTATAAGTATTATAACTGAGGATAAGTAGTGGCTGTGGGGCAAACAATGAGCAAATTCTTTGCACGACTTGGCTGTTCAGGAAGCCAGTGAGCAAAGATGCATCCCACCTTGGGCTCCATGGATACTCCGTTAAAGAAGATGACTAAAACATATATAATATATAACATACATGATTATCAATCAAAGATGAAACTGGTATGGTAGCTCGACCCTGGAAAGTTTCCTTTGAATCCTGTACTTGGAGTAAAAGGGCTGGCTTTCTGGAAAGCTGAAATCACACACAGATTATAATTAACAATAATGTCAAGGCACTATTAGTGATGTGTGCATTTTTGTTAGAGATCTATAATCATGAAACATGTCGGGCACACTCCGCTCCCATTTGCATATATTTTGCACCTCGTAGGGAGTTGGTGCTCTTGAGCTTTCTCCTTGGTATTATTCTTAGCTTCCTCACTGATAGAGTCAAGAAACAAAATGAGCCATTTAAAATTACATATCTGATTGCAATAATCAACAACTCCATGGTAGTAGCCTCGTTGGGTTTAATATCTATGTACATACTACATACATATAAGGGTGGGGGTAACTTCGGAGATGGAAAAAGGTGTGTGATAACTTGTAAAAATTTACAATTACTTTTTTTCAGGTTGTCTAAGAGATGACAGGAAGAAATGAAAAGCAGAGGATATAATGCAAGGCAAAGAAAGTTTGCGCATTTCAGAGGATTCTGGAAAAGTGCTATATAAAAACTAATCAAATCAAGAAACTATTTTTAAGTACGACAAGAACCATTCATTTTGAAAGTACTGACAAGAACAACAAACAATGAAGTACATACAAACATACCAGAAGCTCCTGGCTTCCTACAATGGCCAGAAAGAAGAAAGCAGATGCATCCAAGCTGTTGTCATTCGATGAATCCACAGGTTCAGCCTGACCTATTATTAGAATTTGGATGTTCTCCTGCAAGATTGCAAGCAAATGCAGATAAGCAAGTCTAATAAGTACACTGGAACTGCAACTGCATCAGATTCTGTCAAGGCATTAGTAGGACGACTTCTCTTATCAATAATTCTAGCTTCAGAGTTTGATGTGCCAAAAAGAGCTGCATTGTGCTTTTCAGTTGAGTGATTAGAAAGATTCTGGCACTCTACAACTGCATGACAGTTTCCATCAATTTCACTTTTCTTTCTTTTTTTCCCATTTCATCATCAACTGTCACTCATTGTTTACGTAATTGCAAGCTACTCAATTAAAAAGCTTCTTGAGAATCCTATACATAAATCTCAGTTCGGAGAATCGAAACAAAGAAACCTAGGTGCGAGGTTCGTTTCAATTTGTGATTATTACTTTCATATATCAGTTCAGAGAGAATAGGAGATAAAGTATAAGATCATGGATCAATGGCAATTATACTCGCAGCAAAAACCAATCAATATATATATATCTAAAAAGAAGGCTAAAAAAATTTCGACAATCAAACTGTGTGTGCCTGTGTGCTACCAGAAACTTCACATTTGGAAGAACTAAACGAACCTTTGTTTCGTAACTTGTCTACTCATATTTAAGCAAAAAACTGTACACAATTGATTCATAATACTTATTTAAGCAAAAAACTGTACACATTAAAATTTATATTATGTTAAATGGCCGCAAAGGTTTTGATGAATACATTATTATGTAATATATACATATCCTAAAACTGCAAAATTAACAAATAAATCAAGCAAGATATATAATAAACACGGGAATCAATTATTATAATTGTGTAATACCTTGGTCGATTGAATCTAATTTATTCGGTTTCAAAATAAAAGCCGAGAGAAAAGTTTACTCCACGGACACGGGAAAGACTGAAAGTGCTTCGGGAAGAGGAAGTCTGAATCTGAGAAGCTATAAACAGAACAGAAGCAATACATTTTTAACATCTATACACATAATATAGGATATTAAAATTACAAACTGATATAGGATTCAACAATTACATACTGATAATACAACACCAATACAAGCACATATATACACGCACACATATACGAACAAAGAGAGGCACACACAAATACGAACAGAGAGGGAGAGAGAGAGGGATGGAGGGAGGGGCGACGAAGAATACCTGGTATTAAGGTGAAGAACAATTTGAAGAACGAAGACGGAGACGATTTGACTAACTTCTGTTGACTCAGTTTTGGTATTAATTAGAAAAAAGCAACTTAATTTGGTATGAAGAATGAAGACGGAGATGTAGTGAGGGCTAATGAAGGTAAAATTGGGGGTGGAAATCGGGGATCTCTGTTTTTGTTTGAGTGAGTAATAATAATTTGGGCAGTGTCGTGATTTCTTTTATTTTCTTATTTTTTAAACATCTTATACGTCGTATTAAACAAAATCGACCTAAAATTTGGTATATCTTTAAAGATTTTATACGTTGGTTATATTAAGAGCGACGTATATAATAGCATTATATACGTCGCCTTTTCCTCAACCGATGTATAATGTCATTATATACATCGCATTTTACTTAACCGACGTATATAGTATCATTATATACGTCGCTTTTTCCTCAACCGACGTATATAGTAGCATTATATACGTCGCCTTTTCCTCAACCGACGTATATAGTAGCATTATATACGTCGCCTTTTCCTCAACCGACGTATAATATAACTTTATACGTCGGCGTTTTCTTGAAACGACGTAAAAAATGTTTAAAAATATACATATACGTCGCCTTTAGGCGGAACCGACGTATATAAGTACTTTATACGTCGCCTTTGACCGGAACCGACGTATATGAGGCGACGTAAAAGATCAGTTTTGTACTAGTGATACTTTTGAACTGTCATATATATCACTATGCAGTTATAATATTGTTGGTGGGCTATTGCTCACCCTTGCTTTATTTATTTATATCACAACAACAGCTAGATCAGATGGCCTGCGCAAGGCGCATTCAGCACAAGCAAGTGACAACCGTCAGAGTAATAGCAGTTAAGATCATAGCTACCATTACTGAAGAGGCAGTCATTGGTATGCTAGATGTTAGCATTTGAGTATCAAATGTATTTATTATATGTCATATACAAATGGATGGGAAAGAGTATGTAATAGTTAAATTGTAAATCTTTTGGGTTGTAAGAACTCAATCTTGTGATTAATAAAATTTGGTAGTTACTCTGACTTATGTTGTTGTTTTGGGTCACAAGGTTGTAATTTGATTTTTATGTTGGTTTTGTGGATGGAGTGAGACCGTAATGACCAGATCCCTGACCCGGATCTGGCGGTGTCACAACGAAGATATTCAACAATTGGTCGACTTTCTTTAGAAACTTTGCTTAACTGATCATGTAGACTAAAAATACGCGTTTGAGACTTATTGGCAAATGAGGTGTGTAGGAATTTCCAGGCGGTGTGAGCATTAGGAGCAGTAGCAATAGGTGATGCAAAGGTGGCGTCAACCGATGCCAGAAGTGCGTTAAGGATGAGTTTATTTTGACATAACCATAATCGGTATTCTGGATTTGGAGAAGATTTTTCTCCTTTAGTAATGGTGACAGGTGGAGCAGGTGGAGCAGGTAGGGATCCGTCGAGATGGCCATGAAGGAGGAGCTCAAACTGATCCTTCCAGGTTGTAAAGTTATGGCTTCCAAGGAATTTAATTGGTAGCTGTAATGTGGGATTAAACTGAATAAGTTGTGTGGTGGTTGATATATTAGAGGTGTTTGGATTAGAGGCTTCCATAGTTATGTGGATATGTGAACCAGGAAGAAAAGAAATTAAAAATAATTATTTTTGGCGATTAGTCCTTTAGAGGCTCTGGTACCATAGGGTTCTTGTTCATTAAACATTCAATGTGTACATCTTTTATATACAACAGGCATGGAGTATCAACTATACAGAACATGGGATGAGCCTTATCTAAGTTTATGATATAATTTGAATACATGCTTATTCTAATAGACCTAGCAATATGGAAACTAATTATCCTTCGTCTGCAGTTCCAGTCCTTCCGCATATTCAATTATACGTGCCTTATTAATATAGAATCTTATTAATATAGAATCTAGACTAAGATATAGCATTGTATTGATATACCTCATCCAAATTAATGATTTAGTACGAGAAAATGTTTTGTCAAATTGACTTGTTATTGTTAATGTCACATCGAATTATTCTACGGGAGGAATTACAAAATTAGCTAGTAACTTCCTATACCTAATTTAATTTTCATTTTCGTATTTTAACAAATCACCAAAACTTATAAGGAAAAAGATTAATTACCAGTCAACTTTGAATAACGAATTCAATTACATACATATTTTGGATTAAATTCTTTGATAAATAGATATTTGAGTTAATTATTTATACTTCAATTAGATACATAAAAATCTTCTAATTAAAAAATTTCTTCAACTAATTTTTTAGAAGGGAAAAGGTAATTTTATTTTGTATTCTTTACATATATTATCTTATTTGTAGGTAGGTTTGCATTCCATTAACGTTTGCCGAGAAAAAAAATAAATTCACAAATATATATTTTTGATATTTTTTTTTACTTTTTTAGAGAACTAATTTAGAAAACTTAGGATATATATCTCAACAAATTCGGAAAGCCTGAGTTTAAATTTTCTAGATATGAGTAGAGTAGTAAATAAATCAAAATGTTCGTAAATATGTTGGAGCTGAAATGTGTGTGTTTGTTAACAGCTTAAACTCGAACACGAACAGCTTAAACTCGAACACACACAGAAATGTGTACGGTAAGATAACAAAGTTGAGCTTAACTATCATTCACTTAACTTCATAATAAATGTTCTACTTTTTTGAAATTTATTTCATGGATTTTCACGCGTATAAAAAATGTAGTTATACTTAAAATATTTTGAGTTTTATGTTTTGTATAAAAATTTGATCATCCTTTTTTAATATAAAATAGAAAAATGAGATTTTTTTTACGAATACATTTTTTATGCATGAAAATACATGAAACAAACTTGAAAAAAAACTAGGATGCTTATCATGGGACGGAGGAAGTAGTATGTATGGTTCAAGATCGATTCGAGATTATTTGACTTGGCCTTTATTCGTTAAAATTCAAAAATTAGTTACTTTAATTTTTTATAATAATACAAGTACTTTAAATTTAAAATAACAATTCAGATATAACAAATTTGAAATTCTTCAGTGATAATTGATTAAAGTTTGACACTAGCTTCAGCCAAAATTGATGTTTATTTGGATAAGGGTGAAAACCCTCAATAACCAAAATTTAAAAAGGCATACCCAAAATAACGAATGGCGGAAACATTGCCCAATCTTTGCTTCTATCCTTGTCCACCATTATTCATCCTCGATTTCATACACATATCCATCCCCAATTTCATCAATCCCTTTATTTTTTCCACTCAAACCATCAGAATTTGAATCATCAAAATCGAATTTTTGATGAACTTGGCCTGCGATCCCTTTTAAACAAATCAAAAAACAGAAAATTGATTTAGAGATGGAAGAGTTTGAGAGAAAGAGGAGAGACTCATAAAACTTGAATATCTAAATCAGACTCATATGCACTTAAACTGATTAAGACACAAAAATCCAAGTCACAGCTCCGTGATTACTAAGAGCGTATGTATTTGACTGTAGAATGAAACTTGAGCGAGGAGAAAATCACCGGTAGAGAGCCTTCAGTAAAGGGGTTGAATGTGTGTTTTGTTTTGTCAAAGGAGAATGGATCGGGTTATAAGTTAGATATACGCATATTCCATATGCGGGTATCCGTGGGTAAATAGGACACTCCCAGCGCCATTCGATATTTTGGGCAATTGGGTACCAAAATAATGTTATTTTGGTCATTTACTTTTTGGAGGGTGAAAGCCCTCAATAACCAAAATTTAAAAAGGCATGCCCAAAATAACGAATGGCGAAAACAGTGCCCAAAATGACCAGAGGCCTACGCATTTGAATAAGGTGTACACCGGTTACACATTTTTATCATGTGAGTCTCATGCCAAATTTTACTTTTTAATTTTTTTTGTTAGTATACGCATTAAGGTGATGCGTGGGCTGCTCCAAACAGGGGTTATACGCATTCCAGTGATGCGTTGTTCAAACCACGCATATGGTTCATGCGTGGATCCTGCTTCCCCAATCTTTGCTTCTATCCTTGTCCACCATTATTCATCCTCAATTTCATACACATATCCATCCCCAATTTCATCAACCCCTTTCTTTTGTCCACTCATACCATCAGAATTTGAATCATCAAAATCGAATTTTTGATGATGGCCTACGGCCCCTTTTAAACAAATCAAAAAACAAAAAATTGATATAGAGATGGAAGAGATTGAGAGAAAGAGGAGAGACTCATAAAACTTGAATATCTAAATCAGACTCATATGCACTTAAACTGATTGAGACACAAAAATCCAAGTCACAGCTCTGTGATTACTAAGAGCGTATGTATTTGATTGTAGGATGAAACTTGAGCGAGGAAAAAATCATCGGTAGAGAGCCTTCAGTAAAAGGGTTGAATGTGTGTTTTGTTTTGTCAAAGGAGAATGGGTCGGGTTATAAGTTAGATATACGCATATTTCATATGCGGGTATCCGTGGGTAAATAGGACACTCCCAGTGCCATTCGATATTTTGGGTAATTGGATACCAAAATAATGTTATTTTGGTCATTTACTCTTTGGATAAGGGTAGGGGTGAGCACGGTTTTCCGAAAACCGGTTAAACCGACCAAATCGAAAGTTTAGGTTTTTTTTCGATTTGGGTTGGTTATGGTTTTAAATTTTTAAAACCCGAAAATTTTGGGTTGGGTTTGGTTTTACTAATTTTTCCACCCGATTTAACCAATCCAACCATTAAGATCAAATAATATATAAATATTATATATATATATTATATAGTTTTAATATTAATTTTATTACATTCGATATCCAATGCTTTAGACTTCTTTTTTTTAACTAAGACTTTTGTGAACTTAATGTATGATCCTTTGGAAATATTTGAAAATTTTGTAATTTATTTTATAACTGCTTTGATGAAACTTTATGCTACTATTGGTTTTTGCTTTGATGAAACTTTATACTACTATACTATTGGTTCACACATGTTTTTGCCTCTTTTTTATTATTTAATAATGGTTTTAAACCGAAACCGACCAAATCAAACCGTTATCATTAGGTTGGTTTTTTTTAAATGTTATGGTTTTTGTTTTGGTTATGGTTTGAAAAATTAAAAACCCGAAATTTATAGTTTGGTTGGTTTGGCGGTCCTAAACCGTCCAAACCACCCGACCCTAGATAAGGGGGTTTGGACCTTTTTTCATGTTACACTTTAGTGTCCATGAACTGTTTGATAAGAGTTTAATTGTGACTCGATTCGATTATCTATATGTATATATTATAACTTGGTGGATTATCGTTTTGATAAATAATACTCCCTGATTCAAGATCTTACTCTAGTATGCAACCTAACTTTTATCAAAATTAAATCTACATCAATCCAACAAGCATACGCTTCTTTTATAAGTGTAAATTAAGTTTTGTAGTTTGTAAAAAAATTGGGTGGTAAAATTTTGAGTTGCAAGTAAAGTCGATATATATAGTCTTTTATTATTTTAATATCTTTTAAAGTACGCGAAAAATGCATATGCATATGCAGGTTTATAGCTAGACACATTTCATTTCAGTGACTGAATATATTTCATATACATACAAATATATTGACATACAGACACAATCCATCATAGTACTATATTTTCAATATTTTTAACCAGTTGTAACTGAGATGGCTCAACAAATACAGTTGAACTGAATATTGTGTCTCCCATATATGCATGCTTCTGTATAATTTAATATCAATGTTAATGCAAGTTGCCCGTCCAATTGTAGTAGGCGGTCCGGCCCGGCTTCAATACTCTGATCAGTACTTACGCAGATAGCATATATAGGTAAACAAATAAGTTTTCTTTTGAAGAAGCAGGTTACCAATCCAGGGTAAATAGTTATTTAAAACCTAGATGGCCACTACACCAGTTATTAATATTCTCATTTTTACAGTTTTCAACTCATAATCTTGCAATAACTTTCGTCTTCACAAAAGAAAGAAGGCATATGAGAAATTAATGGTCTTGTCTCTTGATATCTCTCAACGCCAGTTGTTTCTTTCTTGTTTTCTACTCGATCTGTTTTTGTCTCCTTGAGCTAGAGTAGCTGCTGCTTGCTTGTAGTTGGAATGCTAATCGGATTTGTAATAACATTTTCCGTGATGCTCAGCTCGATTTGTAATAAAATTAAGTATTAATAGTTTTCTAAATGCCTCCATGCAGGGCTGCATGCGGCTATATATTTAAATGCAATTCATTTATATCTTTTTTCACTTAATGATGAATATCTATACTTACAAATGTACGTATACACACAAATATGGTACAACTAAATGTGCATGTAACTATTGTAGCATCTAATTGTGTCTTCCATGCTTTTGTAAAAATAAATGCTGGATGTTAAAGCAAACTGCCTGCAAAACTGCCTGCATGTTCGATCAATTGTAGTAGGCGGCCCCGGCAGATCTTACAGACTAATAAAAATAGCATCTTTTGAAGGAGTTGCTTGCTTACCAATCTAGGGGGGACAAATTAGATGATCAAGATTAATTTTGCAATAAATTTAATCTTCAGAGTTCAGAGAGTAGAAAAGATATATGAGAAATTGATGATCTTGATATCCCTCGATCTTGATATATATATATATATATATATATACTATTATATAAATTCCGAAACATTAAAAGTTTTGGTACCTGCTTTTTGGTACCAATTTTTTGGTACCTGTTTTTTGGTACTTCGTGAATTTACTTATGTACCCTTCATTATAAAGAAAAATATATATTAAAACACCTAAAATAAATTTTAACATAATATAATTAATGGTAATTAGTCGATTGCCTTTTTCATATTTACTTTTAGTTGAAGATGTTACCTTTTATCATATCTTCCAATCATTAATATTACCTTTCGAATTAAAATACGTTTCCTTTTTTATTTAAAACTAATCTTACAATCATTAATATACACCCGAAAATATCATACAATATTTTTCAATTATAAATAAAATATATTAAAAATATACTTTGTTTATAATAAGGAAACATTAGTATAATCCGTAAACATGTGTATATTAAATTATAATAATTAAAATTAAAAATTATGTAAAAAATAATGATTATATAAATTGGTACCAGTTTCTTTGTACCTATTTTTTGGTACTTCGTGAATTTACTTATTTACCCTTCATTATAAAGAAAAATATATATTAAAACACCTAAAATAAATATTAACATAATATAATTAATGGTAAGTAGTCGATTGCCTTTTTCATATTTACTTTTAGTTGAAGATGTTACCTTTTATCATATCTTCCAATCATTAATATTTCCTTTCGAATTAAAATACGTTTCCTTTTTGATTTAAAACTAATCTTACAATCATTAATATATATATATATATCCGAAAATATCGTACCATATTTTTCAATTATTAATAAAATATATACTATTATATAAAAACCGAAACATTAAAAGTTTTGGTACCTGTTTTTTGGTACCTATTTTTTGGTACTTCGTGAATTTACTTACTTACCCTTCATTATAAAAAAAAATAAATACACCTAAAATAAGTAATAACATAATATAATTAATGGTAATTAGTCAAGATACTACCTTTTATAAACAACTAAAAAAATCAATCGTATCACATCTTTCCATCATTAATATTTCCCAAAGCTTTGGCTGAGTGGACACCCCCTTTCCCTGGTTCAGCCAAGGTCAGGGGTTCGAACCTACCTCGGAGCGAAAGCTTCGGATTTACGTGGGAGTACTGGGTGGTAGGGCTCAGCGATATATCTCCCCGGGTTTGAAATCCCACATACAAGTGTGTGGGGTAGTTCCCGGTTAAAAAAAAAAAAAACACGTTACCTTTTTAATTTAAAACAAATCTTACAATCAAAAATAAGTAATAACATAATATAATTAATGATAATTAGTCAAAATATTACCTTTTATAAACACCTAAAAACATACTCCTCTATAACTTATTTTTGATATTTTATTTTTTTGTATAAAAATAGGACCTTTTTAATTTAAAACAAATCTTACAATCTAAAATAAGTAATAACATAATATAATTAATCGTAATTAGTCAAGATATTACCTTTTATAAACACCTAAAAACATACTCCTCTATAACTTATTTTTGATATTTTATTTTTTTGTATAAAACCTTAAAATCCGTGCCAGAAACTGGTCCGCAAACGTAAAGAATTCAAAGGGACGGAGGGAGTAAATCGTATTATTTTTTTCCATCATTAATATTTCCTTTCGAAATAAAACACATTACCTTTTAATTTAAAACAAATCTATACTATTATATAAAAGTTGAAACACTAAAATTTTGGTACTTTTTTTTTTGTACCTATTTTTTGGTACTTATTTTTGGTACTTCGTGAATTTAATTATTTACCCTTCATTATAAAAAAAAATACACCTAAAATAAGTAATAACATAATATAATTAATGATAATTAGTCAAGATACTACCTTTTATAAACAACTTAAAACATCAATTGTATCATATATTTCCATCATTAATATTTCCTTTCGAACTAAAAGTCTAAAAGACGTTACCTTTTTAATTTAAAACAAATCTTACAATCTAAAATAAGTAATAACATAATATAATTAATGGTAAGTAGTCAAGATATTATCTTTTATAAACACCTAAAAACACCAATCGTATCATATCTTTCCATCATTAATATGTCCTTTCGAACTAAAACACGTTATCTTTTTAATTTAAAACAAATCTTGCAATCATTATATAAATTCCGAAACATTAAAAGTTTTGGTACCTGTTTTTTGGTACCAATTTTTTGGTACCTGTTTTTTGGTACTTCGTGAATTTACTTATGTACCCTTCATTATAAAGAAAAATATATATTAAAACACCTAAAATAAATTTTAACATAATATAATTAATGGTAATTAGTCGATTGCCTTTTTCATATTTACTTTTAGTTGAAGATGTTACCTTTTATCATATCTTCCAATCATTAATATTACCTTTCGAATTAAAATACGTTTCCTTTTTTATTTAAAACTAATCTTACAATCATTAATATACACCCGAAAATATCATACAATATTTTTCAATTATTAATAAAATATATTAAAAATATACTTTGTTTATAATAAGGAAACATTAGTATAATCCGTAAACATGTGTATATTAAATTATAATAATTAAAATTAAAAATTATGTAAAAAATAATGATTATATAAATTGGTACCAGTTTCTTTGTACCTATTTTTTGGTACTTCGTGAATTTACTTATTTACCCTTCATTATAAAGAAAAATATATATTAAAACACCTAAAATAAATATTAACATAATATAATTAATGGTAAGTAGTCGATTGCCTTTTTCATATTT
This sequence comes from Kitagawia praeruptora, assembly GCA_037693485.1. Taxonomy (NCBI): domain Eukaryota; kingdom Viridiplantae; phylum Streptophyta; class Magnoliopsida; order Apiales; family Apiaceae; genus Kitagawia; species Kitagawia praeruptora. The sequence continues at coordinate 33,020,378 of CM075346.1, read as the reverse complement.
ACTTTTAGTTGAAGATGTTACCTTTTATCATATCTTCCAATCATTAATATTTCCTTTCGAATTAAAATACGTTTCCTTTTTGATTTAAAACTAATCTTACAATCATTAATATATATATATATATCCGAAAATATCGTATCATATTTTTCAATTATTAATAAAATCTATACTATTATATAAAAACCGAAACATTAAAAGTTTTGGTACCTGTTTTTTGGTACCTATTTTTTGGTACTTCGTGAATTTACTTACTTACCCTTCATTATAAAAAAAATAAATACACCTAAAATAAGTAATAACATAATATAATTAATGGTAATTAGTCAAGATACTACCTTTTATAAACAACTAAAAAAATCAATCGTATCACATCTTTCCATCATTAATATTTCCTTTCGAACTAAAAGTCTAAAACACGTTACCTTTTTAATTTAAAACAAATCTTACAATCTAAAATAAGTAATAACATAATATAATTAATGATAATTAGTCAAAATATTACCTTTTATAAACACCTAAAAACATACTCCTCTATAACTTATTTTTGATATTTTATTTTTTTGTATAAAAATAGGACCTTTTTAATTTAAAACAAATCTTACAATCTAAAATAAGTAATAACATAATATAATTAATCGTAATTAGTCAAGATATTACATTTTATAAACACCTAAAAACATACTCCTCTATAACTTATTTTTGATATTTTAATTTTTTGTATAAAACCTTAAAATCCGTGCCAGAAACTGGTCCGCAAATGTAAAGAATTCAAAGGGACGGAGGGAGTAAATCGTATTATTTTTTTCCATCTTTAATATTTCCTTTCGAAATAAAACACATTACCTTTTAATTTAAAACAAATCTATACTATTATATAAAAGTTGAAACACTAAAATTTTGGTACTTTTTTTTGTACCTATTTTTTGGTACTTATTTTTGGTACTTCGTGAATTTAATTATTTACCCTTCATTATAAAAAAAATACACCTAAAATAAGTAATAACATAATATAATTAATGATAATTAGTCAAGATACTACCTTTTATAAACAACTTAAAACATCAATTGTATCATATATTTCCATCATTAATATTTCCTTTCGAACTAAAAGTCTAAAAGACGTTACCTTTTTAATTTAAAACAAATCTTACAATCTAAAATAAGTAATAACATAATATAATTAATGGTAAGTAGTCAAGATATTATCTTTTATAAACACCTAAAAACACCAATCGTATCATATCTTTCCATCATTAATATGTCCTTTCGAACTAAAACACGTTATCTTTTTAATTTAAAACAAATCTTGCGATCATTCATATATAACCGAAAATATCAAATTAATATAATAAAATTAACGGTAATTAGTCGATTGTCTTTTTCATATTTACTTTTAGTTGAAGATATTACATTTTATAAACACGTAAAAACATGAATCATATCATATCTTTCGATCATTAATATTTCCTTTCGAACTAAAACACATTACCTTTTTAATTTAAAATAAATCTTTCAATCATTAATATATAACCGAAAATATCACACCATAATTTTCAAGTAAAATGTAACACCTAAAATAAATAACAATATAATATAATAAATGGTAATTAGTCGATTGCATTTTTCATATTTACTTTCAGTTGAAGATATTACCTTTTATAAACACCTAAAAAGATCAATTGTATCATATTTTTCAATCATTAATATTTCTAATTAAAACACGTTACCTTTTTAATTTACAACAAATCTTACAATTATTAATATACACTCAAAAATATCACACCAAAATTTTCATTTATTAATAAAATATATTAAAAATCATATACGTTGTTTATAATAAGGAAACATTATTATAATATGTAAACATGAGTATATTAAATTATAACAAATTAAAATTAAAAATTTTATTAAAATAATGATTATATAAAAACATAATTTTAATATTAAATAAAATTTATAACATAATACAAGAAATCCGTGCACTGCAATACTAATAATTAATCGATTATCTTTTCAACTAAAACATATCATCTTTCTATTTTTTTCTAATTAATTTCCTTTTTTTCTTGAAATATAAAGGACAGCGTTAATTTCTCATTTTCTAAAAAACACTAGGAGCAATTTTAATTAGTAATTGAACATAATTAAATTATAATTAGTATAAACTAATCAATTACTTTTTTCACTTAAAACATGTCACCTTTTTAATTTTCCCGTTTTCTTTTCTATTTTCTCTAACTAAAATATCTCATTTTTCAAGTATATTGAGGGCATTTCTATTATATGAAATAAAATAGTAATATGATAATACTAATAATTAATCGATTAACTTTTTCAGTTAAAACATATCATTTTTTCTATATTTTATAATTAAAATCCCTCTTTTCCTATAAATATCACGGGCAACAATAATTTCTCTTTTTCTAAAAACATTACAAGCAATTTATTTGGTAAAATAACATAATTAACTTATAATTACTATAAACTAATCAATTATCTTTTTCACCTAAAACATGTTACCTTTTTAATTTTCTCTAACCAAATCCTCTATTTTTCCAATTATATCATGGGCATTCTATCTAATAAATTTTTTTTTTATAATTACTTATAATTAACCGATTATCTTTTTCAACTAAAATCCATCATCTTTTCTAAATTTTTAACTAAATTCCCCATTTTCTAGAATTATCACGAATAACATTTATATAATTATCATCATATAATCTCATTTAAAAATTTAAGTCTCCAAAAATTATGTTTTAAACAAATTAATTCAAATAATTAAAAAATTTAATATAATTTAAAAAAAATCCGTGCATCGTACGGGTTTTAAGCTAGTATATATATATATATCAGTTGTTTGTTTCTTGTTTTGTAGCACTATTTTCATCTCCTTCAGAGTGCTGTTTATTTTAATTTGGAAGAATGTCAGTCGTATTTATCACTACATAATAGTACAAAATATAACTAATCCTTTTAAATTTCCAAGAATTACAAAGGACGATATTTTGTTGTATTTTTCCTTTCCTAAATGCTGTGACATTTAAATGACTATATTATGCCTCTATAGCACTAAATATGTGAATAGATCAAACTAGTAATTAGCATATATATGGATTTAAAGTCTCATAACATATGCTTGAATTTCAAATATTTTAGTGAATTAGGGAGATCCAAATCACTCTGTTAATGAATTTAAATGAGGTGTATATTCATTGCTCTTAAATTTTATAAATCCATATGAGTTGTTTTTTAACAAGGTTTATATAAAATAAAAATGAATTAATATTCTACTTATATAGGTTTTGTAGATTTGATTCAAAATTATTACTTGTAATTTTATGAATATTTCAGAATAAGTGATCTATTTTTTAGAACTTCATATGCTTAGAAATAAAGAAATGAAATATACACAAAACCACAGTGCATGCAACTGGCTCTATATGCCTATAAATACAAGCAAAACATTTGTTATCAAACGCATCCAACTATACACAAAACAAACACTTGTGAAAACAAAAACTAACAAAATGCAAGGAACAAGAGTCATGCTCATGGCAAGAAAGATCTGGCCGGTTGCAGCCCAACCTCCGGTGGCTCACAGTAACTGCTGTTTCACTTATCTCTTCCATTGTGTTGTTTTATTTACATTGTTTATATATTCAATCATTACAACCTGTTCTGTAACTGTTATACAGGTAGGAGGCTTGAGATCATGTTAGCCTTCCGTCCCTCTCCCGAAATCCCAGGCTTCAACCTTCACTACCTTGCTGCAGCTCGCCAGTGGATGGACAAGAGGACCCAACAGCTGGACATCGGACATATACGAAAAACTTGTTTGACCCATGAAGAGATTCAAGAAGCCAAGAAGGTGATCATTCTCTTACTTTTGTTTTAGTTCTTAACTTCTAGATATTCATGGCCAGATAATATACATACATATAGTTTGGGATAATGGTTTTGTATGATCTGTGCTAATGCAGAGGCTGGATGAGTTGCCAGAAAGTTTGAAAGAAGATATGGAAGCTGTTGTGGAATAAAAACTAGGTTTAAATTATTGCGGCTAGGGTTTGTGTATTTAAGGCTAGGGTTCGTGAGCTTCGTGCTTTTATGGCTGCTTCTGCGTTCGAGACTTAACCGGTCCTCACAGAATGCCTACGTATCTCTGTATTAAGAGAATCAAGCCAATAAACGTCGTTCTGAGATGAGGGGTCAGACCCTTTATATAGGCTGAGAAGCCCTAAAATCGTAGTAGGGTTTGGTGACTTGGTGGGCAAGTCACCGACTAGAAGAAGGTTCTAGTCTCCTTCCATGTATGAATCAGTTTCCATGTTAGAATATGTATCTTGGAGGCTAAGTCAGGCAAGAATCATATTCTTGTTTGACTCTTATTTGCTGGGCTGTTTATTACCCCTAATATTAATTACGAAATTAATATTATAATTAGGGTTTGGGCCCATCTGGTGGGCCCCACGTTTGGACCATTCTAGGTCTAATTAATGCCACATTAAATGTGTCTTAGGGCTTACTTTTAGCCCATATCATTTGCCCCCCAACTTCTAGGAAAACTGATCAGGTTTTCCTTGAAGTTATAACGGCCTTATTCGAGACTTGGGTCAGGGTTTATTGCTCTTACGCGAGTATTTTCAACAATATCATATTGATGTAAAGCGTGGAGCGACCGACGCATTTACGATGACGTTGAACGACACTAATCAGTGTTAAACGGCACTACACAGCGCTAATCAGCCTTAAACAATGTTTAAACAGTGTTAAACAATGTTAGGTGGCATCAAATGGCACTAACGGCACTAATCGGCGCTAAACAGTGCTAACCGGCACTAATCAGTGCTTAAACAGCACTAAACGGTGCTAATCGGCACTAAACTGTGCTAATCTCAATCTCTTTTCATTATTAACAATCATCCAAGATTTGCTGAAAAAGTCGAGATTTAGGTTTAAAAGTTCACTGAAAAAGTAGGGATCCAGGACCAAGAACTGAACCTGGACCGGGGGGGATCCAGGTTCAGAAGCTGGTCGGCTGGACCCCCTGAAAATGGGCTGGTCGGCCAAAAGCTGGTCGGCTGAGACCTGGTCGGCCAGAAGCTAGTCGGCTGGCCCTCCTCCGGGGGAGCTGGTCGGCCAAAAGCTGGTCTTCCGGGACTTGGTTGGCTGAAATTCCTCTTCTAGGGCTAACTAGTCAGTAATTGGCCTAAAAAACTTGAACTTAGACTCCTTCTTGATTTCAATAGAGAGTGTGGATCTAGGATCAGAAACCATCCATGGTTCTAAGGATCCATAGTCTTGACCTTGATTACGAATCGTCAGTATAGTCGCTAGTGACTTCATGGCTAACTTTGGCCTTCATGACTCATCTTGGCCTTCATGGCTAACCTTGGCCTCTCTTTAACATTGATAATCATCTGATATTCGCTGAAAAAGTCGAGAACCATGTCCAAAATCATTTGCTGAAAAAGTAGGGATCCAGGACCAAGAACTGAACCTGGACCGGGGGGGATCCAGGTTCAGAAGCTGGTCGGCTGAACCCCTCCAAAGTAGGTTGGTCGGCCGGGACCTGGTCTTCCGGGACCTGGTCGGCTGACCCTCCTTAAAATAGGTTGGTCGGCCGGGACCTGGTCTTCCGGGACCTGGTCGGCTGACCCTCCTTAAAATAGGTTGGTCGGCCGGGACCTGGTCTTCCGGGACCTGGTCGGCTGAGGCCCCTTGTGCGTCGCGGTCGATTGCTTCTTGGCTAGCTAGTTAACCCAGACGTGAAAATCATTAATGATCTTGAGGATCAAAGACTTTGATCTGAATCTCAAACCATCATTTTGGCCATTCATGACTTTGTTATCTTCAGGATCAAGGAACTTGACCTTGATCTAGGATCGTCAGTTTGGTCATTCGTGACTTCCGACGATATTATTCAAACATCAGCTATTTCTTCTTTGGCATATTTGAATTTTAACGATCCTTTCTGTATAAAACGAGCAATTTCTGTCCTTTTTTCATCTTTAAACGATAGATGACCTGTAAACGCGAACCAGACTGAACTTCAACCTTTTACAGCAGGTCATACTTCTTTTATAAAAGAAGTGTGGTAGCTTTCATTTCATTCACTTCTTCATTTCTGGGTTTTCAAATTCTTAAGCTCTCTAGCCTTCAAGTTTCAAGATCAAGTTCCAGCTTTGTAATCAAGATGTCAGAAGGTAACCGGCCAGTGGCTCCTCCTGTATCCATGATGGAAGCCATGGCAAAGAGGAGTAAGATGAGGACAGCTAAAGGTAAGGAAGAAATCAAACCTTCTTCATTCGTTGATCGTAAATTTGAATCCTTACTAGATCTTCTTAATATTATGAGGGACACATTCCCGAACTGTGCTAGTTTAGATGCTTTTAGCAGTCCCAGTAAGTTAAACGAAAAAGATGTTCAGAAAATAAAGAACTCATATCACTTTCCGAGTGCTATCAAAGTTCGTCTCGCAAAACCATCAGACAGGACCTGTAACTGGCACCCCGAGAGGCTTTGCGTCCACTGGGGTGCTCTGGATGCTGGGTTCAGATTCCCCGTTGATAACTTCATCATAAGATTGCTGGCAGAGTATCAGATTCATCCCTGTCAGTTGTATCCCAACTCTTGGAGATATATCTCTATGTTTTTAATAAGATGTCGTCAATTGGAGATTCACCCGACTACTACACTATTTCGAAGTATCTTCATAGCCAGTAACTCTTCCGACCAAAAGAAAGGATGGGTCAGTCTCAAGCACAGGGCCAAAATTCCACACATGGTGAACCCTTATTCTTTACCAGATTCCCAACATTTCTGGGAGAGAGAGTTTGTAATTCTTGAATGGAAAGGCGGTGATTGGGGTAACTTTTTCGTCAAGAGATTCGGAGTTGTGCAAGATAGTAAACACTTCATTTGCGACCTTGATGATTCGGAGTTACAGGATCGAGATTGGCTTCTGGCCGATGATGGCAGTACCCATTATAAAATGTTTCTGAATGAAAAGAACCTTATCGAAGCTGGCCTTAGCTTTCTTTCCGTTGAGGGTAATTTCCTTACTTAAGCTTCTTATGAACTCTGTTTGTTCTTATATCTGTGTTTTCTCTTTGTGTTTCAGCTGCGGAGGAGATTGACAGCCGTCCTCAGAATCAGCCGTCTATGACTCAAAGAATGAAGAAAAAAGCTGAGGAGCTTTTGAATCCCGCTAAGCCTCGGATCCCCAACTTCTTGGAAGGTTGCTCTCAAGGCGGGAAGAGATCCCGTGGAAGTATCAGAACCCCCTTTATGCCATCCTGGGGTATATGCGAACAAGACTCGGTTTCTGGGAGTCCTGAGCTATCCCTAGACTGGTCGAAGCTTTCTGTTACTCCTCCTGATAGACTGTCCTTACTTGCTGGGGACAAAATGAATGAGAATCAACTTCTGGGCTCCCAAGCCTTGTATCAGGTGAGATACTTTTCCTACCAATTCTGGTATGATTTACCTCTTTCACACTCCTTATGCTTTGTGAACTTTGATTGTAGGCTAATGCCTTCTTCCAAGCTGTCTGTACCCAAGGCCTGGCTTTCAGGGATGAGAATATATCCTTGAAGACTGACTCAGCTAGGTTCCAGGAAGAGATTGATGACCTGCATTCTCAAGTTACCCATGCCGAAGCGGATGCCTTATCCTCCCGAAAGCAACTTGCCTCCTTGGCTCAAAAGAAGATGAATGATGCAAATAAATTGATTAAGGCATATCATAAATCTGAAGAGTTTCTAAAGTTCTTTGATGATCATGATGATGAGGTACGTCCTTACAACATGTCTGTTGGTTGGGACAAGGCAATCAGTGCTGTAAGTAGCAAACATCCCTCAGTGGTTATCCCCTCTGATTTTCCTTGCCCTTTCTGGACTGCGGGTGACGAGGACCGTGCAAACCTTGCCTCTGGATCGGGAACCAGGATTGTTCCCCAAGCATCAGGTTCAGGCTCTAAAGGTAGCCGTAGATCTTCGGGATCCAGGAGGCGTCCTCCAGCTGCTAGTCAAGACTCAAGTTCCTCGGGATCCCGTGGAAAGAAGCCCCCGCCTGCCAGGAAAGTTGGAGTTGTTCGACAACCGATCCCAGGCAAGAGGGTGATCCGTAACGAAGACAGTTCGACTTCATCCTCCGGGGAGGAGGAAACCGAAGATGTGGAGACTACTACTCAACCTATGGTGGTCGTTGATCAAGCCGAGGAAGAAACTTCAGGTGAAGAGTCCGGCGAAGAAGAGGATTCAGGTGAGGAGGAGTCGGGCGAGGAGAGCAGCGAGGAAGAATCCCCAACTAAGTAGGATGGGTTCCCCTATGGCCTTGCACGGCCTTTATCTAGCCGTTTGTGGCTTTATTTTATCATCTTTCAGTCAATGTCCTTCGGGACCTAACTTTTATTCGTGTGTTGTAACTTAACTTAAACCATGGCCCTTCAGGGCGTTTTATTTATGTATCTGTTTCCTTTATTCATATGCTTATTTACTTTCAGTACTTGATCTTTCCAGACTTGCACTCAACAGGTGCTTGGTACATAAACAAAACATAGAATCATAGAATGGAAAACAAATTTGCATTGATATCTCGAAAGAGGGTTCAACCCTTACATAGATACTATGGTCCTACTCGGGGTACTAGTCCCTGGAATGGTTTCATCGAACCTTATTTCTACTTTTATTAATAAATAGCAAAAAGCCAAGTCCTTACTAGGAAGGCTTATACATAATAAATCTTCAAGTTCAGAGCATGCCAAGTTCGGGGCACTTCATTCCCATCTAAGGTCTCCAACTTGTATGATCCTCGTCCTAGAGTCCTTCTGACTCGATATGGTCCTTCCCAGTTGGGGGCTAATTTACCTTTCTGGCCAACTCCAGAAGCTTCAATCTTCCTGAGAACCAAGTCGCCTTGCTGAAAGAACCTCTCCTTAACCCTGTGGTTGTAATAGAAAGATGCTTTCTTTTGATGCTCCGCATTTCTGGCGTTTGCCTCATCTCTAACTTCATCAATCAGATCTAGAGCGAGCCTCATGCCTTCTTCATTAGCCTCAGGTTCATATGCCTCAACTCGAGGTGATGCCTGCATGATTTCCAGCGGCACAACAGCCTCAGCTCCATAAGCTAGCAAAAACGGGGTTGCTCCGGTAGTTACTTTACAAGTAGTGCGATAAGCCCAGAGTATAGGTAGCAGCTCATCCACCCAAGTGTTTCTTGAGCGCTCGACCCTTTTCTTTAGTCCATCCAGGATAATTCGATTGGCCACCTCGGCCTGCCCATTCGCTTGCGGATGTGCCACAGAGGTAAAACGAAGCTCAATAGCATTTTCCTCACAATACTTCTTGAATTCCTCATTGTTAAATTGTGTCCCATTATCTGTCACAAGAATTCGCGGGATTCCATATCTACAAATTATGTTCTCCCAAAAGAACTGGGAAACTTGTTTGGTGGTTATCTTGGCTAAAGGTTTAGCCTCAATCCACTTGGTGAAGTAGTCAATGGCGACTATCAGAAACTTCCTCTGTGCCGAAGCCATAGGGAAAGGACCTAATATGTCCATTCCCCACATTGCAAACGGGATGGGAGAATTGATCGAAGTTAACATCTCAGGCGGCTGCCTTACAATTGGAGCGTGCTTTTGACATCTGTCACACTTCTTGACATAGTCCTGGGCATCCGCCAACATCTCTGGCCAATAGAATCCCAGGCGGGTAATCTTGTGAGCTAGGGCTCTGCCCCCCAAGTGCTGCCCACAGATCCCTCCATGAACTTCCTCCAACGCTTCTCTTGCCTCTTGGGGCCTTAGGCACTTCAAGTACGGGATGACAAACGATCTCTTGTATAAGATGCCTTCAATCAAGGCATATCTCAATGCTCTTACTGACAATTTTCGTGCCTCCAAGGCATTGTCTGGAAGCCATCCAGTTTCTAGATGAGCTTTAATAGGATCTATCCAACAGCTTCCCACATCGATAGGTGCTACCAACTTAGAGTTGATGGTCGGGGCCTTCAAGACCTGGAAGTAAACACTACCTGCATAGTTCTCAATTTCAGAAGAAGCAAATTTAGATAAGGCATCGGCCTTAGCGTTCTCCTCTCTCGGAATGTGTTCCACATAGCATTCTTCAAACTGAGTCATAACAGCCTTCACGACTCTCAGGTATTTTGCCATAGTCTCATCCTTGGCTTCAAACTCGCCATTCACTTGTGAGACCACCAGTCTCGAATCTCCACATACTTTGAGATTCTTGACCCTCATGATTCTGGCCAAGCCTAATCCGGCTATCAGGGCTTCATACTCAGCTTCATTGTTGGTTGTTGGAAAGTCCAACTTCAAAGCGTACTCAACTGTGAACCCATCGGGGCTTTGCAGAACTAAACCTGCACCACTAGATTTTGTTTTTGATGCTCCATCAAAATAGAGCACCCAATATTCCTTCTGACCAGTTATAAGTTCTTCACCTTTATCCTCGTTCTCAGGGGTGGTTATCATCTCCTGCCCCCCGACTTCTTGGTTGTCAATAGTGCATTCAACCACGAAGTCAGCCAATGCCTGAGCCTTGATGGCTGTCCGAGGCTTATACTTGATATCAAACTCTCCAAGTTCTATAGCCCATTTGATCAATCTTCCACTTGCTTTCGGACTGTGCAATATGCTCCTCAACTGTTGGTCTGTCAAGACTTCGATTTTGTGAGCCTGAAAGTACGGTCTCAATTTCCTTGAAGCAGTGATTAATGCCAATGCAAACTTCTCAATGGGAGAGTAATTCAATTCCGCCCCATGCAACATCTTACTCACATAGTAGATGGGTTTCTGAACTTTCTTTTCCTCTTTGACTAGAACAGCACTCAATGCTTGTTCGGATACCGCCAGGTATAGGTAGAGAATCTCTCCAGGATTAGGTTTGGCCAACAACGGGGCTTCAGCCATGTATTTCTTCAACTGTTCAAAGGCCTCCTGGCTCTCTGTGGTCCACTCAAAATTTTTCACCTTTTTTAATGCCTGAAAGAAAGGCAAGCATTTGTCACCAGACTTGGAGATGAACCTTCCTAAGGCCGCAACCCGGCCAGTTAATTTCTGTACATCTCGTATTGAGCGGGGTGACTCCATGTCCAGAATAGCCTTAATCTTGTCCGGGTTGGCCTCTATGCCTCTCTTGGAAACCATCAGCCCCAAAAATTTTCCCGATCCAACACCAAAAGCACACTTTGCTGGATTTAGCATCATCTTATGGTGCCTTAGCACTTCAAATGCCTCTCTGAGGTGCCTTATATGATCTGCCTTGAGTAGGCTCTTGACTAACATGTCATCAACATAGACCTCCATGGTTTTTCCAATCAGATGGGCGAATATCTTATTCACCAATCGTTGGTAGGTAGCTCCTGCATTCTTTAGACCAAAAGCCATAACAAGATAGCAGAAAACACCAAAGTCGGTTATGAAAGATACCTTAGGAATGTCGTCCTTGTGCATCTTAATCTGATTGTATCCGCTGAAACCATCCATGAAACTTAACATCTCGTGTCCAGCTGTAGCATCTATTAGGGTGTCAATCCTTGGTAGAGGGAAACAATCCTTTGGGCATGCATCGTTCAAATCTGTGAAGTCGATGCACATTCTCCATTTTCCATTCGCTTTCTTGACCATGACGGGATTAGCCAACCATTCAGGGAACTGAATCTCCTCAATGAACCCAGCTTCCAAAAGCTTATCAACTTCTTGCTTAATGGCCTCTTGCCTTTCAGGAGCAAAATTCCTCTTTTTCTGCTTTATTTTCTTCCGTTCAGGATCGACGTTCAACCTATGAGTTATAAGTTGGGGGTCAATCCCTGGCATGTCTGCTGCTGTCCAAGCAAATACATCGCTATTCTCTTGCAAGAATGCTATCAATTCGCCCTTCAGGGGTTCCCTCAGAGATGCTCCTATGTATGTAACCTTCTCCGGGTCGCTCAGCTCTAGAGGGACGGGTATTAAATCCTCTGCTGGCTTTCCTCGCTGTTCATCATCACTACGGACATCCATGTCTTCAATTGGGAGTACCTGCCCCCCGACTCCATCAGCTCTTAGGGCGGACACATAACAACTTCTTGCCATCTTCTGGTCGCCTTTCTGTTCTCCAACCCCGTTTCGGGTTGGAAACTTAATCTTCATGTGATATGTTGAGGCAACAGCCTTGAACGCATGAAGTCCAGTCCTTCCCAGGATTGCGTTATAAGTCGAGGCTGCCTTAATTACCAGAAAGTTTAGCATTTGAGTAGCTTCCTTAGGTTCCTGCCCGATTGTCACGGGTAACTGGATAGTACCCTCGACCTTGGACTCAACCCCGTTGAACCCATAAATAGGCATGTTAGTCGGAGTTAGCTGAGAATCGGTATATCCCATCTTCACAAACGCATCATGAAACAGAATGTCAACAGAAGCCCCATTGTCTATCAAGACTCGTTTTACCTCCGAGTTCCCAATCACAGGGGTTATAACTAATGGGTCATCATGGGGGAATTTCACCCCTTCCAGATCAGAGTCATCAAAACCAATCACGGTTTCTGTTCTAGCACGCTTCGGGGCCTCTCCCACAATATGCATCACTTCTCTTGCGTATGCCTTTCGAGAATTGCGGGTTGTACCGGCCGCTGTTGGGCCTCCCCAGATCATGTTGATAACTGGCCCTCGGGGCTGCGTGTTGCGGTCACGATCGTTATCCCTCCTGTCATTGTTTCTCCTGTTGTAATCCCCTCTTTGGGTTCCATGATCTCCACCCTTTGTGAAATTGTTCAGCTTTCCTTTACGGATCAAGAATTCAATCTCGTCTTTCAACTGTCTACAATCATCCGTGTCATGTCCTACATCTCGGTGGAACCTACAGTACTGATCCTTATTCCTCTTTGCGGGGTCTCCCCTGAGTGGCTTCGGCCATCGGAAGTCTTTATCCTTCTCAATTTCCAACAAGATTTGACTTCTAGGGGCATTCAACCTTGCATAGTCAGAGAACCTTGGCCCCAAGTTCTTTTTTGGTGGCGAATCAGAGTCCTTGCTGGTTCGGGGATACTTGTCCCTAGCATCGTACTCCTGCCCTTGCTTACGCTTTTTTGTATCATTGTTTCCCTGACCATTGCCTAATGTGACCTCCTTCTTCGTGCTATCCTCGGCCTTGATGTACTTGTCAGCCCTTCGTTGGAGATCAGCCATATTCTCCGGGGGATGTTTTGCCAACGATCTCTTAAAGTATAAGTCAGTGGTACCATGCTCCAAGGCTACCATTGCAACCTTATTGTCCAGATCAGTGATGTTCAGAGTCTCCTTGGTGAACCTCTTAAGGTAGTCTCTCAGACTTTCGCTCTTCCCTTGTACCACATACATAAGAGATGCAGAGCTTTTCTCATGCGTTCTTCCGCTAATAAACTGACTAATGAAGGCAGCACTCAACTCCTTAAAGGAACCAATCGAGTTTGCAGGAAGCCGACTATACCATCTTTGAGCCATGCCTGACAAAGTTTGAGGGAAAGCCCTACACTTCAAAGCGTCGCTTGCAGGCTGCAACAGCAGTGCGTTTGAGAACGTCCTAACGTGGTTGGCAGGATCACCCATTCCATCATAAGCTTTGATTGTTGGCATCTTAAACTTCTTTGAGATATGAGCATTCATCACGTCTTCAGTAAACGGAGGTGTGGGATCATCAGGGTCCCCAAGTGGCATCAGATCCTTAGGGTTGCTTTTAGGGGTTTCCACCCTTGTAGTTCTTTCAGGTGGGATGGTAGTCCTTCTTTGCCTCCTTAGAGGTCTCTCCAGATCTATGAAGGGAATCGGTCCTGACGTGGGAGGTGGCAAAGTCAGATTTGATCTGGCTTGCTCCCTGGCCATATCTTCCTTTAACTTTAAGATCTCGGCTTCATAAGCCTTGATCCTCTCAGCAACTGTTGAAGTGAGTCCATCATGGATAGTTCGAGTTCTCCCCATAGGCTCTTTACTTGCACGTCGCCTCCTTGGGGCTTCATCACGCTCGTAATCATCGTCAGAAGATGATTCATCTGAATAAGGACCAGAAAAATCGCGATAATCTCGATCACGAATATACAGGGCATGCCCACTCGGTCCAGCTCCGTAATTGGACATCCCATATGTTGGATTGGTGCTTATGGGGAGATCCGTAGTATGGATCTGAACCCCTCGTGTAAGGTTGTTGGGACCTACAATCAGAGAAGAAATCCTCGTCTGAGGGGGGTTAGTCCCTGGAACTGTGTGGATGATCGGAGGTAGCGTACTCTCAACATGGGTAGTCGTCCCTAAGGGTTGAGAAACTTGGTACGAAACGATAGTTCCGGATGCCGGAGGTACTTGCTCAGATGTCGGAAGTACTTGTTCAGTAAGGGGCGGAGCAGAGCTAAGAGGTAGGGCCTCGGTAGCGATTGGCTCTGTAGCGCCTGGAGCAGTTCTTCGTGTTTGAACCATGGTTGATGTCTTCTTCCCACAGACGGCGCCAAATGTTGTGGAATAAAAACTAGGTTTAAATTATTGCGGCTAGGGTTTGTGTATTTAAGGCTAGGGTTCGTGAGCTTCGTGCTTTTATGGCTGCTTCTGCGTTCGAGACTTAACCGGTCCTCACAGAATGCCTACGTATCTCTGTATTAAGAGAATCAAGCCAATAAACGTCGTTCTGAGATGAGGGGTCAGACCCTTTATATAGGCTGAGAAGCCCTAAAATCGTAGTAGGGTTTGGTGACTTGGTGGGCAAGTCACCGACTAGAAGAAGGTTCTAGTCTCCTTCCATGTATGAATCAGTTTCCATGTTAGAATATGTATCTTGGAGGCTAAGTCAGGCAAGAATCATATTCTTGTTTGACTCTTATTTGCTGGGCTGTTTATTACCCCTAATATTAATTACGAAATTAATATTATAATTAGGGTTTGGGCCCATCTGGTGGGCCCCACGTTTGGACCATTCTAGGTCTAATTAATGCCACATTAAATGTGTCTTAGGGCTTACTTTTAGCCCATATCAGAAGCTTTGTGGAAGGACACCAGCAAGGAGGAAAAGGAAGGTGGCTTGTGGGTGCGTGAAGAGCTCAAACGGTCAAACTTTGGAGGCTCTATCGTCATTGATGATTACTGGGCCAAGGCCATCAAGCTCTCCAAAAAGTATTTGGTTGATGGTCCGGCTAACTTGATGAAGATAATGGAAGAAGGTGGTTTTCTCCAACCTAACAAAGACCATGACATGGAAGAGTTTTCATCGTACATGGAGAACCGCCTCGGTAACAGAATCTATAGCACTTATCAGTACAACAAGGAGCTCAAGTCTAATACTTTGCAGGGAGTTTATCTCTTGTTTGATGTGAAAACTAGTGAGGTGCTTGACCACCCCAACGAGATTCCTCGGGGTAAGTTCCGAGTTGGCGGCCATGGTTCTGGCAGTGGTGGTGCAAGCGCCGGTGGTGGTAGCAGCTTTGAAAGTGGTGGTGTGAAAGGCGGCGGCAGCGACCAAGGTTGCAGCGCTAGTGGTGGTTGGAACTAGTGAATACCGGCCCTTAGAAGCTTGTTCTCAGTTTGCAAGTTATCTAGTATAGTTGTTTTTAAGTTGGGTTGTTTAAAGTTAATAATATTACAAGTTCGTTCCTAGCTATAGAGTCTGTCAAGTTATCTAGAAAGTGGGTTCTCTCAGTTGTGTTCTGCAGAAGTTGGTTCCTTTTCGGTTTAGTTGATTGTTGAAACCGTGTTGGTTGGGTTGGATGTTTATGAATGATATAAGTTTTTATTAATGATATGCACCCTTTCTATTTCTACATGTTGGCAACTCTTTAAATTTGATGGTTTTTTATTCTGGTTTTGTTTATGGTTTTTTATTCTGGTTTTGTTTTGGATATGTAGATGGATATGTAGTGATGATATTCTATCAGCTTTATTTTAAAAAATTATACCAATTTAAGTTTGTTACAAATTTCTGTAACAGAGTGAATAGATTGTCCACTCTGTCCCCTACTTGGCAACGCTGTTGGATCATCAAATGAAGCACTCCTACCAGCATCTGTACATCACTGTTATGCAACTTTGCTAATAGCCTTTGTGTGTTTCCTTTCAGTTCATTATTGTACTAGAAACATTAACATTATCAAATATGTTTTACGCTTTCTTAATTAATCAACATTTGAAAACAATCAAATAAGGCATGTATAGCTTCCGGTGGCTTATTTGGAAGCCATGTAGGCTGCAGTAAAGACGACAATGGTAAAGTAACTTCCGATGGCCAATTTGCATTGTGTCATTTAATATAATTTAAAGGAAAAGCATTGTTCTAACAGAAGTTAGACCAGTGTCTGCAATTCTCTGGAACGAAGCATGATCTCTCTTCTCATTGGAACTCTAGCTGTCGAAGCCTCAGTTTTATCATCATGTCCTTTAAGGGCTTAAAAATCATATGGTAATTGGCAATTCCCAACATGTACAATAACAAGGGTAGCAAGAGCTGGAAATCTAAAATGTTACCGACGGCAGAACTACCAAATACATTTGCAGCTTGCCCAGAATTCAGCAGACACAAATTTGAAGCTGCTGTTTAATCGATGAAGGGCATCTTCTGTACCATTTTACCACAACTGCAAACCAACTAGAAACCATTTTACCAGCCTTTTGCATTTCATTTCATTCCATAAACCGATAAACACGAAGCTTATGCACCTCCAAAGCTGTTAACTAGGCCTTGCAGGAAAGGAAAATTTTAAACTAAGATCGAAATAAATGAGCTCTAAAATTGGGAATATGAGCTCCAAACACAGAGTGAATTCGAAAACTTCAAAAGCTTGCCAAGTGCGAATCCAAAAAACTCGTCAAGAACGAATCCTATAGTTGACGAACATGGGCCCTTGAACGAATCCTATAGTTGTCATTTAAGCTCCTACTGCTCGAATAAATTTTGGCATTATAATGCATTGACAAGGGCTTAGTGTTGCTCACTGCCTCCAGATATGAGGAGACTTGTAGCCCTCCACTGTACGAATTCTACCACACCACTGATAAAGCTTACGAGTTCAAATTTCCAGATTTTCAATTGGCAACTATATCGACTGAAAAGGGCAGTTCTCACGTGCTGCTCAAACAATCAATGGGACTCCACTAGTGCAGTTAGCACGTATCACCAACTATATGGTGGAGCTATTGCTTCTGAAAAGTGCATTGGCTATTTTCTGGCCATGTACTTTATCATGTAGCTCTACAAGCAACTGATTTCATCCTCGCTAATGAGCTTTCTTGACCCTAATCTAGCCCGGAATTACTAGTTAGAATCGTCCAAAATAGCCTTTTAGACAACCAATAGGAGGTCCCTAAGTCCAGGAACAAATTATGGTCTCAACATGTAGAAACTATACAAGCTCATGTTACCTCTTCTGAGCAAACATGAAAAGGATCATTTGCTGTCAATGCAATTCTGGGAGGATGTAGTCTCAACGTGAAAACCTATATTGGCTATATTTCAATTGCCGCTACATCAGAAGTCTGACCATGTTTGATCACAAGCTTCGCCAACAAAGAGGATCGCATATCCTGTTTATCTAAGAAACTCGCTCTTGATCAGCAAAGAACCAGACTCTCTGAATTTATTCATCAAGCCAGACCAATTAATGGCGTCAATGACTTGGCTTCCGTGGTTAACACACCAATCACCTTTTTATTCTAAGTGTTGTTTCCTTCTTCTGAGTTACATATCGAGGAGCTGAAAAACATTTCATTATTTTTGCAAGACTTTTATGTAGTTGGAAGTGAACACACATCGTGCTAACTACGTATTTACATGCTGACAAGGATTCTTGAGGCTTATAGGAGGGGTTTGAGTTCTTTGAAACTCCATTGCAGATATACCAGAGACTAGCTAAGAGGAAGAAGATTCGAGATTGTTTCAATTTACAATTTGGCCCTAAAATTTGCAACTTATCAAAGTTCAAGTCTCTCAATCATATAATCATCTGAATGAATGAAAGACCGCATTAGGCGTTAGGCCGGCTCACAGAGAGCAACCAATTAAGCTAATGAAGACACATGCTATTTTCCAGCTCAGCTC
Source organism: Kitagawia praeruptora (assembly GCA_037693485.1). Lineage (NCBI taxonomy): Eukaryota > Viridiplantae > Streptophyta > Magnoliopsida > Apiales > Apiaceae > Kitagawia > Kitagawia praeruptora. The sequence goes on along the minus strand of CM075346.1, from coordinate 33,002,320 downwards.
AAGGATATTCTCTAGTTGTTATGTTATTTTGTCATTATTAAGAAAAGTTGTTTAGAATCATTTTGTCAGCTAGCATTACAATGACATGTTTTTCGTTCTATTTAAGATTGGCTCAATCATTGTATAAGTGACAGACTTGATTATTATGAAATACATCTTTTGTCTTCTCCTAAAATGAAGATACTTTGTTCTTCTGCAAATACATGATTTCTGTGTTAACCATTGTCATTATGGTATCAGAGCCAAATCTTCCTGCCTATATATCTTGTTCTTGAATCTTTCTTGATCTTTTCTCATTCTTCATCTCTTCTCATAACCCTCTATCCCAGATCTACTTTTCTCTATCCTTTGCTCTAACTAAAAATTCAATCTTTTATACCTATCTTTACACATCTTACGATCTATTAATCTGATGGGGACTCCTGCTCGGATAACCTATCAAGACATGCTTAATCCTCTTTTTCTACACCCCTCTGACACTGCTACTTCCATTCAAATTGATAAACTGCAGGGCTCCAATGACTATAGAGCATGGAGTCGCTCTATGGAGATAAATCTAGCTTCAAAACGAAAGTTGGGGTTCATCAATGGCACAGTCGTAAAACCTGTTGATGATGATACCAAGGCGGAGATGTGGGAGACGTGTAACAACATGGTCATCGCCTGGATCACAGGTAACATTTCTCCAACTTTTCGACAATCTATCATGTATATGACTGATGCTTATGACATGTGGAAAAACCTTAAAGAGAGGTTTACTTTGACTAGTGGGTCACGAAAATATAAACTTAGTAAGGATCTTTATGAGATTCGTCAACATACAGCCACCATCAATGAGTATTATACTCTTTTGAAAACTTTGTGGGAAGAGTTGGATGCAATGAATATATTACCTGCTATACTAAACCCATCTGATGAGGTTAAGATCCTTCTTAGCTAGATTGAGCTGTAAAGAGATGAGGCAAGACTCTTTCAGTTCATAAATGGGGTTAATGATGTTTATGGCCCTCAACGTAGTCAATTGCTGATGATTATGCCTCTGCCTACCGTTGAACAAGCAGTTGCTGCCCTGCAACAAGAAGAGGCTCAACGAAACCTCTTACATTCGATTACTCCCAACCTAGAGCTGTCTGCAATGTACAGTGGAACCTCTTCACCTCTCTCTAATGATAAAGTGTTGCTCTGCACTGTTTGCAATGGAAAAGGACACACACGTGATAAGTGTTGGTCGGTGATTGGTTATCCCAAGTGGCATCCAAAACATAAGGGTAATCAGACCTCACCAAGAAGAGGTCCCAATTCTCAATCAAGGTGGCCTCCAAAAGGGAACAATGTTAAAATGGTAGCTAATGCAGCAACTATTTCAGATTCTTCAAGCTCTGCACCTGGCTTACTCTTTACTCCTCAACAACTTCAGCAGTTGGCACAGTTGGTGCCAAAACTTCAGCTCAACTCACCAAAGACTTCTGAATCTGAACAACAGGGAGAGGAATTCGACTATCATTTTTCTGGAATGATTTCTTGCAATGCTGTTGTTGGAGCAGCCACTGAATGGATAATAGACTCTGGAGCATCGAACCACATGACTCCTTTTTTGCAGTGCCTTGAAGACATAACTCCAAACCCCAACTCACCTCAAATAAACTTTCCAAATGGGAATACTGCAGACATAACACATACAGGTACTCTAAACTCTCAACTGGTTTGACTCTTATTGGAGTGTTATGTGTTCCCAAATTTAAACATAATCTTCTATCTGTACAAAAACTAGCAAAGGAAAATAGCTTTCAAGTACAATTTTTTCCTAGTTATTGTTACTTCATTAATACTCCTTCGAATAAGGTGATAGGTGTGGGCTGTGCCAAAAATGGTCTATATTATCTTGATTCTAAGAAAAGTCATTCTGTTCCTGTGCACACTTTTTCAGCTTCAACAAATTCACACACTGATATGTCACTTTCTCTAGAAACTATACCTGTTGCTAGCCTAGATATTTGGCATGCTCCCATTGCTAAAATAAAGCAAATACCTAACCTGCCTCTATCTACTAAACATCAAACTACACCAACTGTTTGTCTCACCTGCCCTCTAGCTCGTTTCACGAAACAACCCTTTCCAATCAGTACTTCTCATGCTTTAGCTGCATTTGACTTAATGCACCTAGATCTATGGGTCCCTATAAAGACAACACTAAGGGAACCTGTAAATACTTCTTTACTCTAGTAGATGATCATACACGTTACACATGGGTCTATTTGCTTTCAAACAAATCTGATACTTTGGTCACTTTAAAGTTGTTCCATCATTATGTCAAAAATCACTTTAAAGCTTCTATTAAGTCCATTCGATCAGACAATGGACTGGAGTTTGATAATCTGCTTTGCAAGCAATTTTGTGCCAGCAATGGAATTGTGCATCAAACGACTTGCACATACAGGCCACAACAGAACGCAAGGGTGGAACGCAGGCATCGCTTCATATTGGAAACTGCTCGTGCTCTGAAATTTCAAGCACATTTTCCAGCTCATCTCTGGGGTGATTGTATCTTGACAGCTGTGCATCTGATCAATCGCTTTCCAACCCCTCTGCTTCACAATAAAACTCCCTATGCAGCTCTGTACAAGGAGGAACCTGATTATGAACACCTTCGAGTGTTTGGGTGCTTGGCAGTTGGTTATAATACAACTATTTCTCACGATAAATTTGCAGAGAGAGGAGTGCCTTGTGCCTTCTTGGGTTATCCCCCTTAATAAGAAAGGTTATCGTCTCTTTAACTTGCAGACAAAGACAGAGTTCGTGTCACGGGATGTTAAGTTTTATGAAGAAATCTTTCCTTTCGCTCCTGATGCAAAGTCTCAATATATGACACCATTGCCAGTCAACATTTCTTCTGAAACTCCTGCTCAACATTCTGGCATATCTGATGAGATTTATGTCTCCGAAAATTTGAGTCCTGTGCTAACAGAGGATAATGAGGTGAATCTCGATGACACAACAAATGACATTCCAGTACGACGATCAACTCGAATTCACAAACCTCCAGCTTGGCAACAGGACTACATTGCTAATTGTTCCTCACTACCAGTGGCAAGTGTAGCAGCAACTTATGTTCATCCTACCTTCAACTGCTTCTTGGCCTCAATTGCCTCGACTCATGATCTAGTGAAATACAAGGAGGTTGTTCAACACCCACATTGGGTTGATGCTATGAACACTGAATTAGAGGCATTGGAAAATAACAAAACCTGGTCCATCACTGAATTGCCAGCTGGAAAAGTAGTAATTGGCTGCAAATGGGTGTTTAAGACCAAGTTTCATCCAGATGGGAGTATTGAAATAGATGACTGTTCGCACCCTGCTTGTTGTAGTTGCAATAGAGAATTGGTATACTCTGCAAATGGACGTCTCAAACGCATTCTTACATGGAGAACTCTTGGAGGATGTTTACATGAAGCTTCCATGTGGCTATACTCATTTTAGAAGCAGAATAGAGGTTAATGACTTGTCTAAAGGTACTCCTCAGTCCAAATCTTTTGTTTGTAAACTACTTACAGCCCTTTATGGACTGAAACAGGCTCCACGTCTGTGGTTTTTAAAGTTGTATTTAACATTGTTAAGTCTGGGTTTTAAGCAGTCAAAGTCAGACTATAGTTTATTTCTGAAACAAACCTCTACTGTGTCAATTGCTATTCTGGTATATATAGACGACCTTTTGATTTGTGGTTCGAATATGGATGAAATTAGTCAGTTAAAGCACATGCTTTCAGCCAAGTTTCTTATGAAGGATCTTGGTCCTATTAACTACTTTTTGGGACTGGAGGTGGACAGGTCCTCATCAGGTTTTTTCATTTCTCAAAAGAAATACACGTTAGATCTTCTTTCAGAACGTGGCCTTCTTGATTGCAAGCCATTATCTCTCCCCATGGATACCCACATTAAACTGACTCCAACAATTGGTGATCCTCTTCCCAATCCAACTGCTTATCAACGCCTACTTGGCCAACTTATATACCTTACAATTACCCGTCCTGATATCTCCCTTACAGTACACACCCTTAGTCAATACATGACTGCACCCACAACTGTCCATCTTCAAGCTGCTAAGCGACTCCTACAATATCTAGCAGGTTCTCCCTCTCAAGGAGTTCTACTGGCATCTTCTAGTGTTGCTCGTTTAACAGCTTATTGCGATAGCGACTGGACAAGCTGCCTTGCTACGAGAAAATCAACAATAGGGTATTGTATTTTATTGGGTGCTTCTCTTATCTCCTGGAAGTCCAAGAAACAGAGTGTGGTGGCTCGCTCTTCAGCCGAGGCAGAATACCGTGCCATGGCTATGGCATCGTGTGAAGTTACCTGGTTGATATCTCTGTTGAAAGACTTGGGTTTCAAAAACTTACCTCCAACTCAGCTCAATTGCGACAACAAAGCTGCTCTCGCCATTGCTGCCAATCCCGTTCAACACGAGCAAACAAAACACGTGGAAATCGACTGCCATTTCATGCGTGATCAAATAAATGCTGGTTTACTTCAGACTTCTTATGTGCCTTCTTCTGAACAAGTGGCTGATCTCTTTACCAAAGTTGTTCCAGTGTCAAAACATCAACACTTGCTTCACAAGCTTGGAGCCTCCTCCATGTCGCCTCCAGCTTGAGGGGGCGTAATGAAGACACATGCTATTTTCCAGCTCAGCTCAAGGATATTCTCTAGTTGTTATGTTATTTTATCATTATTAAGAAAAGTTGTTTAGAATCATTTTGTCAGCTAGCATTACAATGACATGTTTTTCGTTCTATTTAAGATTGGCTCAATCATTGTATAAGTGACAGACTTGATTATTATGAAATACATCTTCTATCTTCTCCTAAAATGAAGATACTTTGTTCTTCTGCAAATACATAATTTCTGTGTTAACCATTGTCATTATAAGCAAAATCCATCACTTTCATCAGCATGGAAGTCAGAAGTTAATTCAATATAACATCATGGCCCTGCTCTCAAAAGAGACCCACATGTAGAATAGCCGGCCTAACATGATACAAAAGGTTTGAAATCTTCTGTATAAGAGAAGGGAGACTGGTGAAAAAGGAGGAGGATGGAAGAAATTTTCCATTTGTATGTATAAACACAGTAAAATCATGAATAAGAACCTCAATTCTAACATACCTCATTGCCAAGTAGTGATCATCTCCTGCAGCTTTCCTATACATTGTTTCATATCCCTCCAAACCTACAGTCATGCATATGAATTGGGTTAAATCTCAAAGTGGTCACTGAAGTGAAGGTCATATCGCAAAAAACTCACTCAAGTTATTGGGGACTCATTTGCACCATTTTAGTTGAGAGTAATAACAGCTCCGTTAGTCAACCTCGTTGACTTGACGGGAAACGTTACAATTTTAACGGAAGTTACAGCTGTTACAGACGTGGCATGTTACGTGGATTCCAACTAAGCCCAACCAATGTATAATACAAAAAAACATGAATTATTTTCTAGGGTTCTTCATCTACATTTGGGGATTTTTGATTCGGAGTTTGTTCAGTGATTTTGATCGTTTATATAGCTTCTAGGGGTCCTAAACAACTTGTATATATGTTCAATTTCGTTGTTTAATTCCGATTATGTGATATACGAGTTTTGGGTTTGAACCGATTATAAAATTAGTTTGTTCATTGCTTGTGTTGATTGTTCGTGTTTAAGGTGTTAGGGGTTTGATTGTACAAGTCATAAGCTTCGTTTTGTGATATAGAACGCGAGGTTTGGTTGAGTATTTTGAAAAATCGAACTTCGCCGAAGTTCTTGTTCGAGCTCGCCGGAAAAGCTTCGATTTTGCTTGTTTTGATTGGTTTCTTTCGTGTTTTTGCTATATGGTTGATGTTCGGTTGATGGTCAAGTGTTGTACATCTTTGTTGTGCCCAAAATCAACTCATCAGAGTGAATTTGGTTACCAGAAAAGCTTTCCGTTGCCGGAATCTGGGAATGAATTTGAATATTCTTGAGTGTTCTTGATTTTCCCATTTTATTTTATTTATTTTCAGCTTGTTTGATTACTTTTAACCTTTTACCATTTTACTTTACGTTTTTAACCTTTTACCATTTTACTTTACTAAATTACTTTTAATTTAAAAAAGTTATTTAGTTCTAAAATGCAATATAACTATAAAAATTATTTTAAAATACTTAAATCCACAAAATAATTCTTCCAATAATTTTAAAAGCTAAATAAATACATAAAGATCATATTACAAAAGATTTTTGGAATTTATTCAACTTTTTTGAAGTTTGTATAAATTTGAAAAAAAACTAAAATTTTATAATAAAACAAAAATTAACAAAAACTAAAAAAAATAAAAAATCAGAGCCATGTGTCATCCAAATCAGCAGCCAAGTCAGAGCCACGTGTGTGTAGGTTGGTTTCCCGTAAAGTCAACGAGGTTGACTAACGGGGCTGTCATTACTCTCAACTAGAATGGTGCAAATGAGTCCCCGATAACTTGAGTGAGTTTTTTGCGATATGACCTTCAATTCAGTTAACACTTTGAGATTTAACCCCATATGAATTGAGTACGATTTATGCAAACGCATAGGGAAGGAACTAATGAATAACGATTAAGGTCTACCTTCCACTAGAAGTTCAGAAGCCCGTTCTTGTAGCAGTGCACCATAACTAAAGAACATACCTTAAAAAGGAAATTATTAATTTGAAAGAACTTTTGACCAAGGAAACTGAAAAAAAAGATGAAGAAGTAAGAGTATCTAAGTTCTCCCAAGTTCTGAAATCCATCAAACAATGATAAGCATGTAACTAACCATATTAAATTGGTAGATTCGTTGTATATTTTTTTAATAGTAAAAAGTACATTTTTAATTTCGGAATGCCTTGAGTATTTAATTACTGGATATCTAAATCATTTCCACACGCACAATGATAGAAAAAGAAAACTGCACATCAAGATGGTTTTAAAAAATTCTTAAATTTTCAAGGCTCTTAACAGAAACTTATCATGGCATAAAAAGAAGCCATCTTGACATGGCTACATGTTACTTATTATATGTTGCTACCTTTTTACATTGCAAAGTTGTGCCTCCTGAAAATTCCTTGCAATAGCCATGGTGAATTGTGATTAAGCTTTCTTCATTGTGTTGGGTATAATTAACTAAACAACACAACAATGAGTCAGTGATATATATTAAACAAGAACAGACAATTAACCAATTAACAAAACAAATCACGAAGGTAAAACAATATAATCAGAGACTGACATATAATAAGAAAAGAAGAGAACTTATCTCTCACAATAGCTTTATCAAAGGCAATAAGAGAGAAACAAATCAGCTGAGTCACCAAGCCCTTCGAGAAGACTTGGCTGTTCTTGAAGAGAATATTGCCCCACTTACGTTGTGATTGGGTTACAGAAATATCACTTCCAGGATAAAACATCACCGATCAATGGGTTCACAAATACTCCAGTGATCAACAGCGACCAGCACCTCAGTTCGCCTGAGAATTATGTGTTGTATCTGTGTGTGTTGAGAGATAGCAGAGAGAAGGCTGCTAGGGTTTTCGTATCCTTAGAAGTATATATCAACGTTCTATTCTGTATGTATATATAACACAAAAAATAAAACATAACTGATATTCCATAAAATGAAAGTAAATATTCTAATTTAATTTCATTAATTGCATCAGGATTTATTTCAGTAACAGAAGCATCAGTATTGACCTTCGAGAGGATTGGTCAATATCAGGATTTGATCATCAGTAGCATCAGGATTTGGTGACCATCAGGATCAGGATTCAGTGCTCGTCAGTAACTGATGTCCATCAGGATTTAGCCCATCAGTATCTGATGTCTGACTAATTCCATCAGGAATTGTTCCAATACTGATCCATTCATTTCCAGTACTGCTATAACAAATAAATCTGAAAATTGTTAAAATAAATAAATATTCCAGGTAATAAAATTCCTCGCTCATGTCGCCTCGCGTACGCGAGACGCCGAGACATTCGCCCAAATCGCCCTTCGACCCGACCCGAGTCGTGTCGTGTCGTGGCGAGGCGGGCGGCGGCGGCGCGTATGTGTGTGTGCGCGAGGCCCACTCTACATCCATGCACACCCACATGCCTTAGTAGTTGTGCACTACACTTGCACATGGAGCTATATAAAGCCACCAACCTTTCATTACCAATTCTATGTGGGACTCAAGTTATTTCAACTAAATAACCCACATAACCCATTTCAAGCAATCAACTTCAACTCAATTTATTTATGGATTTCATTAAGAAAATGTCTTAGATCCAAACATGAAAGTTTAAGTCCTCATTACAAGGAACAACTTTCACTTGTTAGTTTCCGGAAATTACATCAAGAACATATTATAATTATGTCTCAAACTTTCCATTTTCTAACAATCCCCCACGAATCCATACAAAAATGCATATCAATTCTCATCGTGACTTGTTTTTCAGAGTAGGTACCCTTCCGGGTTTGAACCCTCCTAAGTCCTCTACTTCGATGGCTACCAGATTCAGATGGAATATTTCACCTTGAATCTTTATCCGTTTGGTGTAACCACACTCCATAGACGACGACAAGTCTAAGGCTATGGTGCCAATCTATGGCTTTGAGACGTTAATGGTCATGTCTCGATCCTGTTCGTCGAATGTTTCAAGGAATAACCCTTTCCTCTAATTGCAACCACACAATTACATTCGCTTAGCTGGGCATCTCCAGAGATGTACTACTAGCATCTCGTCATACGACTTGACCCCATTCAGAGTTCAAATAACTCTTGCTATTCTGGCAGTTATAGTACCTTATAGGTTTACAGGGGATAGACTCCAGATACGTGAGTATCAATCTATGTAGTTAAAGGTACAACCAATTCACCCTTACAACTTGTTATTACCACATTGAATACACTTTCGAGGGATCTCCTCTCATGTGTATTGGGTTCCCGCTGTAGATGAATTATTATGGGCTATCAGTCCCATCCCCAACTTAGACTTAAGGACAATAGCATGCTCAAGTCCCTTAGTCAAAGGATCAGCTAGGTTTTCTTGAGTTCCAATAAACTCAACAGCCATGATCCTGTCGTACATTAGACCCCTTATAGACTTTAGTCTAACTTGGATATGTCTCTTTGTTTTCACATTATACTTCTTGCTATTTATCTTGTCGATAGTTGTACGGCTATCACAATGAACAGCAAAAGCAGGAAGTGGGCGACTTACTACAAGGAACACTGACATAAGTCCATGTAACCATTCAGCCTCAGTCCCCGTGGCATCTAATGCACACAACTCAGCCTCAAAAGTAGACCGAGTTATAACAGTTTGTCTAGAAGACTTCCAGGACATTGCTCCACCCGCTAGGGTAAACAAGTATCCAGTCACTCCATTGGAACCAGACTTCTTAGCTATCCAACTTGCATCACTATATCCCTATAGCACTCCAGGAAACCTCCTGTAATGCAAACCAAGATATATGGTGCCTTTTAGATATCTAAGCACTCTATCAAGCGCATCCCAATGAGTCTTGTTTGGACAGCTTGTATATCTTGCTAACTTAGACACTGAATATGAAATATCCGGCCTAGTACCATTATCAAGATACTGCAAACTCCCAATAATCTGAGAATACCTTAACTGAGACACAGGTACTCCTGAACTATTCTTGACAATGTCAATTTTAGGATCATACGGAGTACTTGCGATTCTACAATTTGAATAACCATACTTCTCAAGTATAGATTTCTCTATATAATGAGATTGTGACAAAGTTATTCCATCAGTTGACTGAGTCAACTTGATACCAAGAATCACACTAGCCTCTCCCATATCCAGTAACTCCATTGGAACCAGACATCTTAGCTATCCAACTTGCATCACTATATCCCTATAGCACTCCAGGAAACTTCCTGTAATGCAAACCAAGATATATGGTGCCTTTTAGATATCTAAGCACTCTATCAAGAGCATCCCAATGAGTCTTGTTTGGACAGCTTGTATATCTTGCTAACTTAGACACTGAATATGAAATATCCGGCCTAGTACCAATATCAAGATACTGCAAACTCCCAATAATCTGAGAATACCTTAACTGAGACACAGGTACTCCTGAACTATTCTTGACAATGTCAATTTTATGATCATACGGAGTACTTGCGATTCTACAATTTGAATAACCATACTTCTCAAGTATAGATTTCTCTATATAATGAGATTGTGACAAAGTTATTCCATCAGTTGACTGAGTCAACTTGATACCAAGAATCACACTAGCCTCTCCCATATCCTTCATTTCAAAATGCCTTTACAAGAACCTTTTTGTCTCGTTAATAATCTCAATATTGGTTCCAAACAACAAAATATCATCCACATACAGGCACACAATAATACATTCATTTCCTTTAACCATGTAATAGACACACTTGTCACTTTCATTAACTACAAATTCTGATTCTAAAACAGTTTCATCAAACTTTTTATGCCAGTCTCTTGGAGCTTGTTTTAAGCCATATATAGACTTGATTAACTTACATACTTTCCTTTCATTTCCAGAGGCAACAAATCCCTCAGGCTGATCCATATAAATCTCTTCTTCAAGTTCACCATGAAGAAAAGTTGTCTTTACATCCACTTGATGGATGATAAGACCATGTACAGAAGCCAATGCTATAAGCATTCGGATTGTTGTCATACTAGCAACTGGAGAGTATGTATCAAAGTAATCAATGCCTTACTTTTGCTTAAAGCCCTTAGCTACCAGCCTAGCCTTATACTTATCTATTAAGCCATCAAGGTTCATCTTCCTTTTGAAGACCCATTTACATCCTATAGTAGAACACCAAGGAGGTAGATCAACCAACTCCCATGTTTCGTTAGAAACAATAGAGTCAATTTCACTTTTTACAGCACCTTTCCAGTACCTAGATTCTGAAGAATCCATGGCCTGTCGAAAAGTTAAAGGTTCATCCTCGATATTGTAAGTGATAAAATCATTTCCAAAATCCTTGACTACCTTAGCACGCTTACTCCTTCTAGGTTCCTCTACTTCATCAGGAGTAGAGCTACTACCAGGATCTGCCCCCACATTTGTCATCCTTTCCACATGATCAGGAATGGACCTTGATGTGTGAGTGGGATCATCATCAGGAATATCCTGAGGTATACCAGTCTTCATAGAGAACACATCCTCAAAGAATGTTGCATCACGAAATTCAACTATAGTGTTAGCCACTATTCCGTCTATGTCAGATTTTAACACTAAAAATCTCATAGCCGTAGTGGTTTCAATATAGCCCAAAAAGATACAATCAACAGTTTTCGGTCCTAGTCTCTTTCTCTTGTGTTCAGGGACAAGTACCTTTGCAAGGCACCCCCACACACGAAGATATTTTAAGCTAGTCCATATGTTTCAGAGGAACTCTATTCAGAATTTGGCAAGCCGTATTCAGAGATTCTCCCCACATGTACTTAGGCAACCCAGAATTAATCAACATACTATTGATCATATCTTTAAAAGTTCTGTTCTTTCGTTCTGCCACCCCATTAGACTCAGGTGTGTATGGTGGAGTTACCTCATGAACTATACCATTGCTCTTGCAAAATTCATTAAACGAGTTACTCGTATACTCACCACCTCTATCTGATCTCAAACGTTTAAGTACTTTACCAATTTGTGTTTCAGATTCAGTTTTGAACATAATGAATTTATCTAATGCTTCATCTTTATGCTTAAGCAAATAAACATAACAATATCTACTACAATCATCTATAAAGGTAATGAAATATCTATTATGTTCCTTGGTCAAAACACCACCAAATTCACATATGCCAGTGTGCACTAAATCTAACACATTCGAATCCCTAACTACATTATGAAAGGGTTTCCTAGTTTGTTTAGCAGTCACACATACTTGACATTTAGATTTCTTATCAATGGCATGTTTTGGAATCAACTCTAAGTTCATCATATTCTTTAGAGCACCAAAATTCAAGTGACCAAGACGTGCGTGCCACAAATCAGATGATTCAACACAGTTAACAGAAGGAGCAACATTATTATTAATAAAACTGCCCAAAACAGGCTCAACATTTATTAAAAATAATCCATCCGACAAGTAACCTTTGCCAAAAAATACACCAGTATGTGTAATAACTACTTTAATACATTTCAAAGAAACTTCAAAACCATTCTTGACTAAACAACTTCCACTTATTATATTTCTACGAATATCAGGATCATGATGCACTCTAGTGAGGGATAGAACACGCCCAGAAGCGAACTTCAGGTCCACGTTTCCTATTCCAAGTACTTGAGCCGCACTTGCATTCCCCATCGTCACCGTCATTCAATTAGTCTGTTGATAAGATACAAATAGAGTAATATCAGTACAAATATGTACATTAGCTCCAGTATCAATCAACCATTCATGAGACGAATGATGTGCTAAAATAAATACAAATTTAAATTATCGCAAGCGCACGATCTCGTTTTAGTATTTTAGATATCGATCCACAGGGACTAATATTTTCGCAAACCTTAATCTTTAATTTAATCGAATTAGAACAATTGGGTTTTGGAAAATTCGCTTTTAATTCCTAAAAGAAAATTTAAACTATTTTAAAGGAAAATTAAATTAATTTTAATTTTAAACTAAGAAATTAGAAGTTAAAAGAACAAAAACAAATTTATTTAAAGATTCTAAATCTGAAAAAAAAAAAAATTGGATTTATTTACAAGAAATTTTAAAGAAACTTCGACATAGAAATTTTGAAAAATTAACAAGCCTTAGGAACAAATATTTGCAACCAAACAAACTCAGCAACACTAAATTACAATTCGAAAATTAATAAAACAGGAGCACAAAAGAACGGTAACAAGGCTAACAGACAAACTCAAACTTGCGGACTCTCTGTACCCAGACTCACAGCCACAGCCAGAAACAAGCATCGCCCATAACTCAGTTACTAAACACAACCCACTGAGTCAACTCAACCTATTCACACAACACCAATGGATTCAAACAGCACAAGAAATGGGACAAACGAACTCGACATGACTCAGATTTTGTATCATAAACTGGACACAGAACTCACAACAATACAATAAGAGGAAACGAATTCAAACTCAGCAAAAGGAAGACACTCAGACTGACTTAAAGACATTAGACCAACAGCAATTAACAAACTGCATACCGGAATTAACAAACAGCAACCCAATCGCAGGAACAAATCTAAGATAACTACAATTAAATCAGCAAAAATCGTGACCAAAGCAGAACATCAGCAAGACTCAACTAACGACAAACAGGACTTCAAGAAATACGCAGCAAGAACTCGACTACGACTCGACTAATGGACCTAAACGAGACTCACAGGAATTGAACCAGCAAACCTAGAACTCGGAAATCAGCTATGCCACAATTAACTCCATAAATAACCAAAAGCAACTCAACAATTCAGTCCAAAAACTAAGGGACCAACATTAACACTAAACCAGCAGCTCAAAACTCAGTAAAGGGGACTCCGAAACAGGACACTGAACAGACAGCAACGATAACAAGACAGCCCAGAGAAACTCGAAGCACAATTTAAAACAAACTCCTCGCAGAAAACCCAACAAACAAACCTCGGACTCGGTAATACTACAGCAGCGATTCAAACTACAAACTCAACAAAACAGAGTAACAAAACTACATATAACTACACCAAACTCAACGAGATCAAAATCAACGCCACAACTACCCAAAACAAGAAAATTAACACATTACAACTAAGAAAAGAAATAAAACGCAGAGAAGAGGTTTGTCTTGAATCGATTTACGAAAACAGGGGAAGGGGCTTGGTTCGATTAATAGAGAGAGAGAGAGAGAGAGAGAGAGAGAGATGGAATTTAGAAACCAAAAAGAGAGTTTGTGTTTTAAAAAGAAAGAAGAACAGGGGAGGTGGGTTGAACTAAATTGAATAAAAAGAAACAGGGGAATTGAGTGTGTATTCGTAGAAGATGAAAATAGAGAGCTGGGTTTCGTTATTTAGAGGAATAAAACGACAAGAACAAAGACTAAACAGATAAATGTGAAAAGCTGCTTCGACTTAAACAAAAATAAAGACAGAAGAACAAAATCCTGGAAATTGACAAAACTATTTTTTTTGTTTTTTTTTTTTAAAATCAAGTACGAAATTAAAGAGACCACTTCCGAAATTAAAATTATAATTATACTAAAACGATGATTTAGAATTAAATGGCCCACAATAAAATAGAAATTTAAAGAGGCCCAACTACGATTTTAACTAAGAACAAAGAAATTAAAATCGTTACTTTCAACCCCAAGTGGTTAGCATTTCGCTACTTTGTCCACTAAACGGATTTACGAAAATAACGAGCAAGGCAACATAAAAGAGAGAGCAAGACAAGAAATTAAAGGAAATGGAAATTTGCATTAAAATAAAAGGGAGTGTTTACAAAATTTGAAACTAAGAAAATACAAGAATTTAAATCTACCCTAAAACTACCCTATACTACTCTAAGTTTTAAAATACAAGGGAAATGAGGGGGTATTTATAGGATGGGAATTAGGGTTTAGGGGGGGTGTGGGCAAATCTTGGCCCTACATTTGGTTTGTGTGGTGGTGTAATCCTAGCCATTAAAAGATTCCTTCCCCATTAAGATTTGGTAGAGTTGATCTTGGCCATTCACTTTTTAAGTGTGTTGGGATGATCTCCACCTTCCATGTGTCCTCCAAGATTCCATTTCCACCAAACTCCTAATTCTTTTTCCTCTTTTTCTTTTTGGTCCTTTTTCTTCCTCTTTTACCCTTCCTTGCACTTTATTTCTTTATTTTGCCATTTCTTTATTTATTCACGAATTTCCTGAAATGCAACAAAATAAATTATTAAAATACGAGTTCAAGCAATAAATAGGTAATAAAAATATGCAAAAATATGCACTTATCAAATGCCCCCATACCTATCTTTTACTCGTCCTCGAGTAAAACAAAAAGAAAAATAAAATCTAGATGCAAAGTCCTAAACTCCTTTTCGTAGGTGTGACGGTTGCATTTGGCATATGCAACAAGCCCTTTAAACCCCTAGGCAGCCCTAGTGGACGAGTAAGGTCTCGTGAGGGCCTATAGTGAATGTACCCACAAAATTCATCTAGTTTGTATAAAAGATCATATGGCAATGCACACCACACATACATGTCCTCTCATGACACATCAACTTAAGAATCAAAATGAATTTGCAAAGTCTTGGTGTGGAAAGTGCAAGGATTCACATAGTCTACTCAAAGAACATGCAAGAGTGATTCTAAGTTCATGTCAAATGCAAAAATTATTGGTAATCATGCTAAGTCTACAAGGGCACACCTCAGAGTCAAAACTTGAGATCTCTTATGCAAAAAACAGATAAGCAATACCTCACCTTTCACTCACAAAAGAATATTCACTCAAGAACAAGGGTAAGTGTATCACTCAATTCCAACTAAATCAAATGCATGCTTGACACTTGGCATCATCCCAACTTAAATCACAACGTACATTAATAATGACAATCAAAAGGTCTTTATTAAGGTTGTAATGGGGCTCGGGACAAGGTATGTCAAGAAAGGCCAAAATAAGGTGATGTGTCAAAAGCTAGTAGTTACCATGAATTTCATGCACAACACCTCCCCACACAACTCTATTTTTTTATTTCGACAAATAAAAGCCTTGACTAGTCGTAATGAAGGAGGATTACAAAAAACATAAGTATGCTCTCATATGTATATTTTTTTTCTTTTTTTTTCATTTTTTTTTCATTTTTTTTCATTTTTTTCTATTTTTTTTTTCTTTTTTTTTATTTTTATTGAGAGCTAAAATAAATGTAACAATAATCCTCCTTTAGATTTGATTTGAAAATCGACTAACAAGGTAACAACGAATATTTCCTCAAAAGTTATGAACAAAAGTAAAACCCTTTTTACACACCTTATTGCTCCACCAAGTTCCTACTAGCCTTTGACAAAATGGGATCAAAAATACGTAAGGCTAAACAAGAAATAGGTCTTAGGCGAGTAATATGGTGTGTCACCGAAAGAATATGATTAAGCTCAAAGGGTTAACTAATTGATCACGTAAGCATGGTGTGGATATTTTTGGAAATATAGGTTATTCCTAAATGACTTTATCATTTTGTCATCAATTAATGTCATGCATTCCAAGAGGAACTCAAACAAGGGCTAGCAATGCAAATGACAAGTGGACACTCAAGCAAACGAATATAGATGCAAAAGATGTGCATATAGGCTCAAAATCTCACTTGGTGTAGTAAAACATAATCAATCTCAAGAAATGATATCCTCAATGCACCTACTTGTACTCAAAGCATGAAGACCAAATCATCTTACACCTAATCATGACCTTCTAATTTCATGCACAATTCAAATAAGTTTACTAGCTTCACCTTGCTAGTGTAAGTGTGTGAACAAGAACTTTAGCAAATCACTTCTCAAGCAAAAGTTAATGGATCATAAGATTATCAAAGCATGCAAGGGTGCATCAAGCAACTAGCAATCAATTAACAAGACTAGAATAAAATTAGAACTCTTTTTGATTTTTTGATTTTTTAATTTTTTTTGGATTTTTCAATTTTATATATTTACACTAAAAACCCCCCATACCTAGATCATGCATTGTCCTCAATGTATGCGAATGCAAGAGAAACGAGAAATGAGAAAGGATAAAGTTGAGGAAATACCTGATAAGGGATGACGGAGACTGAAAATTTCTAAAAACTACGAAAGAAAAATAACACACACACGCACGCAAATCCTCCCCCATACCTACATTCTACTATGGGAGGGACAAAACAAATATTTACTAACCAATACCAGCTCTTGGAAAAACTATCTTTGTTACACAACCAACATATTTCAGAAACTCACCCACAAAAATAGCAAAGACCACTCGAACGATCCGATTAGGCGCAAGAATAAAACTCATATTCATAGACCATGAAGATGCTTCTTTTTGTTGTTTAAGCAAATTAAATACGATAAGATGCTGGTCATGAATATTATGAGTTGCGATGAAAGATGGAGCACGAGTGGAAAATGAGGAAATAGAAACGGGTGGGGGTGGCTCTTCGAAAAAAATTTCACCAACAGAATTAGGATCACAAGAACTATCCTTATGTTGGGTTTCCAATTGGGAACAGATATTCTTCATCTCTCCAAACATCTCTTCCGAGGTCAAATTCTTAAAAGATTCGTGAAGCTCTCGATTGGTCTCGTAATGCAATTGAAAATCTTGTTTAGGAAGAGGCTCAATCTCATGATCGTCCAAATTTGACCTTGAAACAACCTCCTTAACTAGATTAGCTCCTAATGGTTGAGTATGAAGTTCTTGAGGTTTTTCGGGAAGAGGTTTGGAAGAGGAAAAGAAAAGTTCACTAGAAGAAGATGATGGTTGTCTAGGAAACTCAGAATCATCGGGATTCTTCGTTTGACCTAGAGAAAGAATGATGTCAGCATTAGAATCTTCTTTGTGTGAATCACCACCGAGAGGAGTGTCAACTTGAATAGTAGACCTAGGAGAAATGATATCATCGAAAGTATCGATAGGTCTTTGAGTGATAAGAAATTCAGGGTTGACCTCAGGTGGATTCGGGGTGGTTATTGTCTCACGCTCGCACATGGTGGCTAATTGATTCACTTGACATTCTAACTTAGATAAGGCTTGAGCATTAGAGTTCAAAATTTGCCTATCAGAAGTTCTGGTTCGCATGAAGTTTTCTTGAGAAATCAATAAAGCCTCGATACTCTTTTCTAAGGTGTCAAGTTGCCTACTCGAATCATGAAATCCGGGTGGGTGGGCGGGTGTTTGAATTGAACTCGAATAAGGAACTTGACTCGGAATTGAATAAGAGTTCGGTTCTTGAAAATGTGGAGGCGGAGTTTGATAGCTATGACCTTGGTTCCATGAGAGATCGGGATAATCTCTCCAACCGGAATTAGAAAACGATGTAAAATGGTCATTTCGAGAGGTTGGTTGAAACATGGCGTTGACTTGTTGAGAGTCGGGGCCATGTTGAAAATCAAGACTCGGAGAGTTGAAATTTGGGTGCCAAGACGTGTGTGAAGGGTCACTAAGGGTTTCTAAAGCTTCAAGTCGTCTAGTAAGAGCGTCTAATTCAGAGTCGATTGCAATATTGTTTTCACTATAATGCAAATCATTAAAAGTACTAGACGACTCGTTATATACACTAGGTTCCCTAGTTGACTCATACCACATCTTATTATCCGCTAACTCCTCGTCAAAATCCCAACCTTGGTAATAACGCTCCCTAAATGCTACGAACATGGTAAAGATTAATCAAGGATAAAACCACGTAGCAAGTAAGTGCGAAAAATTAAAACACACAAAAAGAAAGGGTGTAAAATTAAAAGAAAAATAATTCTAAACCTAGGCTCCCTAAATAAAATAACTAGACATTGCTCCTAACCGTAAGGACCACCAAAAACTCGGTAAATCAGAATTTATTCGGACCGATTCGGCCAGATTAGAGCAGGCATTGCCAAGAGGCCAAACTCGTCACTTAGACACCGAACCTAAATTGGCCAGGTAAGCTCTCGCTTGCCTAGACACCAAAAAGTCGGAATAAATAATGATTACTTCGTTTCTTAGGTACCTTCCTAATTGAGCGCGAATTCCTAGGGCAAACATCTAATTAATTTTATTAATGGCTAGGGAATGCAAAATGAGGATTTATTGTTTTTGGGCTAAGGAAAGAGTGATGAAATCCCTTCCCTTATCTTGCAAGTGGGTATGCCCTTAAGATTTATTTACAAATGATGCAACAAATAATGAAATAAAAAATTTTAAACATTTATGGATGCTTAACTACGTGCTCTAACTAAAGAAAAGAAGAAATTTAACGTACCTTTGGGTCCTCCAGCGATCACCACAATTAATAGGTACGAAAAATTAAAAACAAGAAAATAAAAATCTAGATGATGTGCACCTAAGTGATTAAATGCATGATGCAACAATTATGTATTTACAACTAATTTTTTTGGATTTTTTTTCAATTTTCAATTTTTTTGTGATTTTTGATTTTTTTGTGATTTTCTAAAGATAGAAAGGCCGAAAAGAGTGAGATACGGGTTACCGAAGCAAGCTTTCCAAAATATTCCAATTTTTCCACGCTCCGTTGAAAAGAGTTCCGAAATCTCAAGCTTTCCTAAAAAGAACGAAGTAAAAATAAGACAAGAAATAAAACTAATCCGAAAAACTAAAAATTAAGGCGCGAAAAATAATTAGTCCCCGGCAGCGGCGCCAAAAACTTGATGTGCTAAAATAAATACAAATTTAAATTATCGCAAGCGCACGATCTCGTTTTAGTATTTTAGATATCGATCCACAGGGACTAATATTTTCGCAAACCTTAATCTTTAATTTAATCGAATTAGAACAATTGGGTTTTGGAAAATTCGCTTTTAATTCCTAAAAGAAAATTTAAACTATTTTAAAGGAAAATTAAATTAATTTTAATTTTAAACTAAGAAATTAGAAGTTAAAAGAACAAAAACAAATTTATTTAAAGATTCTAAATCTGAAAAAAAAAAAAAAAATTGGATTTATTTACAAGAAATTTTAAAGAAACTTCGACATAGAAATTTTGAAAAATTAACAAGCCTTAGGAACAAATATTTGCAACCAAACAAACTCAGCAACACTAAATTACAATTCGAAAATTAATAAAACAGGAGCACAAAAGAACGGTAACAAGGCTAACAGACAAACTCAAACTTGCGGACTCTCTGTACCCAGACTCACAGCCACAGCCAGAAACAAGCATCGCCCATAACTCAGTTACTAAACACAACCCACTGAGTCAACTCAACCTATTCACACAACACCAATGGATTCAAACAGCACAAGAAATGGGACAAACGAACTCGACATGACTCAGATTTTGTATCATAAACTGGACACAGAACTCACAACAATACAATAAGAGGAAACGAATTCAAACTCAGCAAAAGGAAGACACTCAGACTGACTTAAAGACATTAGACCAACAGCAATTAACAAACTGCATACCGGAATTAACAAACAGCAACCCAATCGCAGGAACAAATCTAAGATAACTACAATTAAATCAGCAAAAATCGTGACCAAAGCAGAACATCAGCAAGACTCAACTAACGACAAACAGGACTTCAAGAAATACGCAGCAAGAACTCGACTACGACTCGACTAATGGACCTAAACGAGACTCACAGGAATTGAACCAGCAAACCTAGAACTCGGAAATCAGCTATGCCACAATTAACTCCATAAATAACCAAAAGCAACTCAACAATTCAGTCCAAAAACTAAGGGACCAACATTAACACTAAACCAGCAGCTCAAAACTCAGTAAAGGGGACTCCGAAACAGGACACTGAACAGACAGCAACGATAACAAGACAGCCCAGAGAAACTCGAAGCACAATTTAAAACAAACTCCTCGCAGAAAACCCAACAAACAAACCTCGGACTCGGTAATACTACAGCAGCGATTCAAACTACAAACTCAACAAAACAGAGTAACAAAACTACATATAACTACACCAAACTCAACGAGATCAAAATCAACGCCACAACTACCCAAAACAAGAAAATTAACACATTACAACTAAGAAAAGAAATAAAACGCAGAGAAGAGGTTTGTCTTGAATCGATTTACGAAAACAGGGGAAGGGGCTTGGTTCGATTAATAGAGAGAGAGAGAGAGAGAGAGAGAGAGAGAGATGGAATTTAGAAACCAAAAAGAGAGTTTGTGTTTTAAAAAGAAAGAAGAACAGGGGAGGTGGGTTGAACTAAATTGAATAAAAAGAAACAGGGGAATTGAGTGTGTATTCGTAGAAGATGAAAATAGAGAGCTGGGTTTCGTTATTTAGAGGAATAAAACGACAAGAACAAAGACTAAACAGATAAATGTGAAAAGCTGCTTCGACTTAAACAAAAATAAAGACAGAAGAACAAAATCCTGGAAATTGACAAAACTATTTTTTTTGTTTTTTTTTTTTAAAATCAAGTACGAAATTAAAGAGACCACTTCCGAAATTAAAATTATAATTATACTAAAACGATGATTTAGAATTAAATGGCCCACAATAAAATAGAAATTTAAAGAGGCCCAACTACGATTTTAACTAAGAACAAAGAAATTAAAATCGTTACTTTCAACCCCAAGTGGTTAGCATTTCGCTACTTTGTCCACTAAACGGATTTACGAAAATAACGAGCAAGGCAACATAAAAGAGAGAGCAAGACAAGAAATTAAAGGAAATGGAAATTTGCATTAAAATAAAAGGGAGTGTTTACAAAATTTGAAACTAAGAAAATACAAGAATTTAAATCTACCCTAAAACTACCCTATACTACTCTAAGTTTTAAAATACAAGGGAAATGAGGGGGTATTTATAGGATGGGAATTAGGGTTTAGGGGGGGTGTGGGCAAATCTTGGCCCTACATTTGGTTTGTGTGGTGGTGTAATCCTAGCCATTAAAAGATTCCTTCCCCATTAAGATTTGGTAGAGTTGATCTTGGCCATTCACTTTTTAAGTGTGTTGGGATGATCTCCACCTTCCATGTGTCCTCCAAGATTCCATTTCCACCAAACTCCTAATTCTTTTTCCTCTTTTTCTTTTTGGTCCTTTTTCTTCCTCTTTTACCCTTCCTTGCACTTTATTTCTTTATTTTGCCATTTCTTTATTTATTCACGAATTTCCTGAAATGCAACAAAATAAATTATTAAAATACGAGTTCAAGCAATAAATAGGTAATAAAAATATGCAAAAATATGCACTTATCAACGAATAAGTAGAAATAAGTACAGGGTTGTAGGTCACATACCCGTTGTCAGTTTCAGAAGCAACAGCCTCACCAACAACCATGTTAACCATTGACCCACTAGTGGTTCCAAGCACAATGTTAGCTTGTGCTCCCACAACAGGTTTCTTAGCTTTCTTTACAGGACAGTCCTTGCTCCAATGACCAACCTGTCCATAAGACCAACATGGTTTGTTTGTCTTTGGTTTCTTGGCCTTGTTCTTGTCCTTAGACTTAGTATTTTCCTTCTTAGTGACAGACTTTCTTTTCTGTCCTACAGTCACTACATTCACCTTCGAACTCCCAGCATGTTCAGTAGGCATTACATGTCCTTGCTTGGACTTGTGTTGCTCCTGCACAGAGATGTCCAACATCAGGTTTGTCCAGGTGATCTCTCCTTTCTGTCTTTTCAGGGAGAGTGCAAACTCTTCCCAAGACTTAGGGAGCTTTTCAATCACATACATAACCTGAAACTTTTTAGGTAGGTCCATACCAGACTTCTTCAAAGCATGCACCAACATCTCAAACTCATGCACCTGCTCAGTCATGGATTTCGTATCCACCAGTTTAAAGTCAAGGAACCTAGCCACAGAATACTTTTCCAACCCTTGCGAGTCAGTATTATGTGTCTGGTCAAGCTTCTCCCATAAGAGCTTAGCAGTGTAGGAGTCAGATGAATAAACATCGAATAGAGTTTCGCTAAAGCTGCTAGAATAGCAGCCCTAGCCACCCCATCTTTTTCCTCCCACATGGTATAAGCCTTAACAGTTTCAGCTTTCTCCTTAAACACAACTGGTTTCTCATACTGCACCACCGGCCATAGACCCTTTACCGTTAACAAGAGTTTCATCTTTTTCTGCCAACGAGAAAAACCAACACCCTCACCGAATTTATCAGGCATACCTAATAAATCGATAGGCTGTGGGAAACGGTACGTAGTCCAATCAATGGTGGGTACAGTAATAGTAGACCTAGAGCTAGTCTCAACAACAGGAGTTTCAGTTACGTTAACCATCTTGTTAATTAACAATATATAACACAACTATTCTCTTCAAGATTGTTGGGTATAATTAACTAAACAACGCAACAATGAGGTAGTGATATATATTAAACAAGAACAGGCAATTAACCAATTAACAAAACAAATCACGAAGGTAAAACAATATAATCAGAGACTGACATATAACAAGAAAAGAAGAGAACTTATCTGAAAGGCAGAGTGTGTAAACTTGTAACACTATAACTAATGTAACTCAATCAAAGGAAAAGATACTTAACCAGAAGACAATCAAGAACAAGAAGTCACAAGAAATCAACACTAAATGAAGACAAGGTAATTGATACAATTGAACATGTTAACTATGATCAAGCCAAGAAGAAATCATTGAAAGAAGTTCAAGTCAAAGTTGTTCATGCCTCAGTGATTTGAGAAATCGAGAATCAAGATCATAACTATCAGTATCAACAAGACCAATTGATTTCAAGTGAACAAGAAGGAAAGCGAATATTGGAAAGCCAAGTTACTAAGTGAATATGGTAATTTATTCAAGAAGCAGAAACACTATCAAGACTAGTCACTTATGAACCAGACCAGTGCATCAAGTGTCAGGACATTGATAGCAAGTTTATGTCAGTAATAAAGATCCATGTTCAAGAGCTTGCTGAAGAATAAAGAAGACATGAAGATATCACAAGCTCAAGATGTGCATTGAAGTTTCAAGTTGAAGACCAGAATATTTTCTAAGTACTAAATATTCTAGATGACCAAGTAGAATATTTCTAAGTAGAAGTTCTAATTAGAAATTCGAGATGGCTAAGTAGAAATTCTCAAGTAGAAGTTCTACTTAGAGTGCAGCTTTAACATGACACATGGCATCTTCTGATTGGCAGATTTCCAAGCTTTCAAGATAAGGCAAGATTTATGTGGACATCATTGGGCCACGTATATCTTAGTCTTTGAAGACTACAGGACATAGATTACATGTAGTATAAATAGAAGCACTTGTGTAATGTTTTTAGTTAGTGAGCAATATTGAGAAAACACAAGAAAAAGAGAGAGAGTACATTCACAGAGCTTAGAATCATTCACTTCTCTCTGAACTTCTGTTATACTTTGTAATGAATGTTGTAGCAACCTTTTCAAGTTATATATAAGAAATATATTCCTTGAATCTGCGTGTTCATTTATTGCATCGTATTTATTGCTTCTCATATTCGAAAAGTTGTAATCACCCCCCCTCTACAACACATTTGGACCTAACAATTGGTATCAGAGCGGATGTTTAACATACAAAACATAGATCCTTGTGTTTGGTAGAAGAATCGTGAGTTTTCATTTTCTAGATCTACTTTTCATTTTATCGAAAAGTGTGCTTTAATTTGTTGGTAGTGAAAACTCATCCGAAAAATTATTTAAATACTCCAGGTGTGATTATTTAGCTTGGGTGTATTTTAATTAATTTTTGTGAATTAATCTGGGTTCATTGATATTTGGTGTTCTTGAGTGTTCATCATCTGTTCTTATCAAAGAAGACAACCCAACAACTTTTTGATCTCCTTTTCAAACAGATAAATAGTAAAAGAATAAAAAGGTGTTTTTGGACTTTTTGATTTGCATTATTCACGGCCGAAAGTGTACAAGACATACTCAGTACCTAGCATGTGGGTTAGGTGGATTAGGTGAGTAAAGCATCAAAGTCAAAAAGGTGTTAAAGAGATAATATTGTTTATTCAATATTTAAGTAATCTGCAGAAAATTTATTCTAAGGACAAAAGTTCTACATAGAATTTCTACTTGAGATTTTCTACATAGAATTTCGACTTGGACAATTTCTACTTGGTGAAGTTCGACTTGAGCAAAATTTCTACTTGGAGAAATTTCGACTTAGGCAAAAGTTCTACATAGATATTCTACATAGCCTAGTCTTGGGTACTTAGAAACTTTTAGTGACCAGATTTGAAATGGCTCCTAAAAATTCTTTCAAGATCCCAATGTTCAACCGAGATCACTATGAAGAATGGGTTTTCAGAATGAGACTTTATTTAGAGACAATTAACCCTGAATATCTGGAAGTCCTTGAAAAGGGTAAATTCGTTCCAATGAAAGCTATTCCTGAGCGTACGGAAGGAGAGGAGGTTATACCTGCTCGGTCTGAGCCTAAAAAGGCAGCGGACTTTACGGATGCTGACAAGGAGCAAATAGCTTATGATACTTCTGTAAGACAAACCTTGATGGAATCCCTTGATCATGAAATGTTCAACATAGTCAAAGGTTTGAATACAGCAAAGAAGATTTGGGACAAGATAGAAGTTGTCATGGAAGGATCTGCAGAGGTTAGAAGTAACAAGACACTCATACTCAAGATGGAGTATGACACCTTCAGAATACGAAAAGGAGAAGGCATAACAGACGTCTATCTAAGATTCAGTCAGTTGGTTTTGGATTTGAATCTGAGAGGTGTTACTCTCCCCATGGTTGAAACCAATACGAGATATCTGATGAACCAGCCAAAGAGCATTGAACATAGGGTCTACGCAATCAGAGAAACCAGAGATTTGCATACAACTTCTCTGGAAGAATATTATGGAATTCTAAAGACCTATGAGCTGGAGACACTTCAAGATCAAGCATGGGACAATGATTCAAAAGGAAAAGAAACTGCATCAGGATTAGTTGCTGATGAGGAAGAGTCTAAGAAGGCAATGGTTGCAGCAAAGCCTAAATCATCACTTGCACCACATCAAGTTGATAATGATGACGAGTGCGCATCTAACAGTGATGATGACTACTTCACCCAAGAAGAGCTGGACAACATGGACGATAGTGTCGTGGCATACATGGCAAGGAAGTTCAGCAACATGAGATTCAGAAAGAGCAACCGACCACAGAGAAATTCTTCATCTTACTATCGGGCTGCTAGGGGTGGTGGTAGTTCGTCAGGCTACCAAGGTAAAGGCAAGAATACCAGCTACAAATCTCCTTTGGATTTCAAAATGAAGTTCAAATGCTATAACTGTGGAGAAGCTGGACACTTTGCTACGGACTGCAAAAAGCCTAAACAGACTTATCCAAAAGAGACATTTGAAGCCCTCAAAAGCAAGTATGAATCGCTGGTGAAGGAAAGACATGGAAAAAGAGCTTTATTAGTAACAGAAGGAAGAGCTTGGGATGATTCAGATGAGGAAGATGTTACTCATGTAGCAAACTTTGCCCTCATGGCTGAGACATCAGAGGAACCAGAGGTACCAGTTCTAACCCTTAAAGTAGAAATGTCTATTGATGATTATAAGGAACAGAACGGGGCTCTTAGCGAAGAGATCTACATGTTGTGCAAAAGCCTAGACACTTCTCAAAAGGAACAGAAAACACTTGTCGCCAAAAGCAGAATGCTTGAGGCAAAAGTGGAAGAGTTAGAGGCTGCTTGCACTGTAGATACTTCCCTAAGAGATTTTATTAAATCTTTGGAACACAAGCTCGTCCTTAAGGAAGAAGTAGAAGCATGTCTTAGGAACAAACTAGCTGAGTTAGAAACTAAATGCGAAGCTTACAAACTAGCTGCTAGTAAAGTGTATGTAAATAATGACGTATTTAAGAAGATAACTGGAGTAGGTGTAGGACTTGATTATTCTAACCTTTCTAAGAAAGAAGGGAAGAGACCTATCGACACTAGTTCCAGTGACCTTAAAAATGAAATTCCTAGCATTTTTAAACCTTCTGTCAAACCCATCTACAAACACCTTGTTCCTAGAATAGAAGAAGAAGAGACTGAATTGATAGCTAGATATGAGATTGAGATGGAAGATCGCCAGAAAGCACAACCTATAACTCCTATCAAACAAGTTAAAATCAATTTCCCTAGTGATGAATCTAGACTAGGAATAGGAGCTAAGGCTGTTAAATAACAAGGGAAGAAAGGCATAAAAGAGGTTAAGGCTGAACGAATAAAGAAAGCATGTTATCACTGCAAATCTACTGAACATCTTTCTTATGCATGTAAAGCTAACATAAATGTTCCTGCTGCACATGCCATGCCTGCCACACATACAATGAATAAACTGCATCCGAATCATGCACAGTGTGGTCATAAATCCGGGCCATCACGGACCAATTTCCATTCAATATCAATATCTCTTGAGTTTTTTTTTTTTTTTAACAATTAATACTTATACCATTGACCCCGCAATAATAAACACACACATACCAGTCATATGCTCAGAGAACAACATTCACCATAATAAAATTAAGAGTTGAACAGTTATTACAAACCCAGAATCATCCTTAAATACATTGCTGAATAATACTTCGTCACGAAGCATTTCAACAACCAAACGTTTCTTACATGTTTACACACTTAATTATACATAGAGCTACCAGGACCCGTTTGCCTCTACTCTACCTCAGGAATCGATGCTAGCGTGCTCTTAGAAGGTCACCTTTCCCCTACCCTCTTGCGGGGTGTTCTGCGAAGTATTGGCATTCCTAGCTGTATATAGATAAGTAGCAAGAATGAGCCAAAATAGCTCAGCAAGATAATTTCTATCTACTAACATCAAAGGAAAATAAACCGTTGTATATATATATATAATAGACAAAAGCAAACTTCAGTTATTATGGAAGAATTTTATTCTAATTCAATATGTATACACACTTTCCAAATATCCTTGTACGTAAGAAATATATAGTATCATTTCATCAGTCTCGCTTCTAACATCATATAATATCAGTTCCTCTTCTTGAATGCTATAACCATCAATATACCATTTCAGTGTAATCTTTCAAGATAATATAAAAACTTGAACAAATCTCTCACTATAATCTTCTCATTTCCGTCTTATGCAAAAATCATATAAATTAATATAAAATCAGTTTCTCTTCATTTGTAACAATAATTCCATCATTCCATATCACTTTCCTGTTTTCAGTTATAGAAATCTGAAAACCATTTTCAATTCTTTCTTTCAAGTTTTGGGGATCTCTGCTGCGCCAGATACGTAGGACGATGATCAGTCGCCTGACCGTATCCGCTCTCTGTTTACTACTAGTAGAAGGGATGATCCCTACCTGGTAATCAACCCTGGAGGAAGGCTACCTGCTACATCCTCCCTTGGCATCTTCGTGCCGAAATAAAATATTGGATGCTGGACTGTGCCACTACCACACAGCCTCTTACGCTTACTGTTGCAATCCCCCTTTTTCAAATCATCAAATACCATTTCACATTTTCCATTTCCATTCACATTTCCATTCACATATATCATTTCCATTTCCATTTATCATCACCTTTAAAAAATTATATATGTCATAATACTTTGATTATGACTCAGACATCTCCTCTGTATTCATTGAAATCAATATGCTTTTATATACGTAGAGTATTCCATTTATCTCAAAAGTATTAAATACCATCCAATAATATTTATTAAATCACAATACTTAGAAAGAATATAATATTATAAATCATATAACCCTAGATAATAACTGATACCATTCCTTTATATATCTTTAGATAACAACTGATACCATTCCTTTATATATCTTTAGATAACAACTGATACCATTCCTTCATATTCCCTTAATCATAAGGCATGTTCACTTCATGCATAATCATCAATCATCTCTATGTATATTCATATCCATCTCATACTCATACTCATATACCTTCCCTTTTTACATCAATAATCAAGGAAAACGATTTCTTAATAATATAGTAACAATAGCATCACATATATATATTTCATGAAATCAAGTTTCTTTGAAGATAAATAATTTCCAAGTAGGGATAGAAAAGATCTTGCCTGGATCTCTAAAGCGAGTAGGTAGGATCCTGAGTTCGTCTCCCGTCTCTATATGAACGAAAGGATCACCGTTATTACATATCCCACTTAATTACCTGATCTCTATACAATAACACCCTTGACACATATTATAGTTTTTTTATGCACCAAAATTTTACATGAACTTAACCATTTCTAAACTCGATCAAAGTTTTAGTGTATTCCACCATTTCCCTTAATAACCACACTCGATTGTAAAATTTCTCATAAATTCTCAAATTTGAATTTTAATGCTAGGTCTATGGGGTTTTAATCTCTGTTCAACCTACTATATTGTCCCAAAATTTCATAACCTTTAAAAATGTATAGGTATGGTAATTATAGCCTCAAATTTGACACAATTACGGTTTCTCGGTTTTCGAACGTCTTTCACTAAAACTGACTTTTCTCCTAAACCGTTCATCAGATTTTAACGCACCTTATATCAAAACAATCTATGAACCAAGCTATAGACTTTCATGATCAGTTGGTGCTCTGGACAGGAACCTACCGTGTGAATATGGGTGCCAAAAACAGGGCATCGTTTGGTTTAACGAAAATCGGACATTATAACGGTTATATTTTCATACTTTCCAAAATCAAACTCCTCCAAATCAATCATCCACCTTATACACCATCACCTACACCATGTGGTCATCATACCAACCATGGTTACAATCACAACCCACTTCCATATTTAACTTAAACCACTTACAAACACATATATCATCATGAATAATCACTTATCATAACCTTAATCACTAAATATAATCCATCATATATTCAAAGTAATACTAAAGGGTCTTGAGATTTATACCTTCTTGAAGCTTTAACAACCCTTATCAAGCCTTGGAATATGCTTAATCAACCTTATACTAGCTTGGATCAACTAAAGAAATCATAAAAACAAAGTTAGTTTCTAAGGGTTACTATTCATCATCACTTTTGTAAAAATCATAACAAATCGAAAAATAAGAGTTTGGCTCTCAAATGTTTACCACATCTTGGCCTCTGTATAAGCTTTGATTTGAGCTATAGATCACCAAAAACAAAGCTTCCTAGCTATGGTTTTTAGCCCTCTTTTTCCGTTGGACAGAAACTAGACAGGTTTGGTTCTCCCACTTTGATCATGGATTTGACTAGGCTATACTACTTGGATTGTCATGAAATTTTGTACGAATCTTCCCCATAGAGTGTAGAAGCTATGGTTAAAATTTGGTGATTTTATCATGGATATAAATGGAGATATGAATTTTTCTTTCCTCCTTGTTCTTGCTGGGCAGTTTGTAGAGAAAAGAGATGGGGGAGCTTTTCAACTTTGTTTCTCTTGTGTAAATGATGTATATCCCTTGTTTCTATCTTATATATCAGCTAGATACCTTTTGTGAAGATATTTTGGAGTCCACCAATCAAAACACTTCTTGTTTAGCTTCTTTTGGAAGATTTATCCAATTGGTTGTGTGTTTACTAGTTTATCCTTGCCCTTTCACTCTATTTGCTCTTCTAGCCTTGCCCCTTCAATATATCCATGAGCCACTCACTTAATTAACTTGTAAATGCAGCTCCTTGGAGCCTCTTGGACCTGCATGGCTTAGGTTTTGGGCCTTAGGGTTTTCGGATGGGCTTTGTGCAAGTTCTCTCGTCGTTTGATTCATCGAAAGTTTTCTGTGATCGTTTCAGTGGTTTCTCCTTTGTAAATTCCTTGGATATATAATATCCTCTCTCACATAATATACTACGCCATAGATGGCTTTATACAACACTTAAGGGGGGGTGTTACCTTCTCGTGTGTTACCATAGCTATGAAATTTTGGATCTACCACAACACTCTAGTTTTGGTGTTACCATATCCTTAAAGGTATGTTACCATAGCTGTGGAAGGTGTTAAACTTAGTAACACCATGGGCTGTGTTACCTTAGAGTATAATTAACATATTTTTGAATTTTATTTATAATTAACGATTTAATAATTATTAAAATTTAAAATTCAATAATTTTAATCAAGTCATTGAATTTATTATTATAAAAATAATATTCTATCAAATAATTGAATCATTCATATTTTTACAATATTAATATATTTTTTTAATAATTTTATTTAAAATATCTTATAAAAAAGTAATATTAAAAAATTATTAAAATTTGATTAAAATCATTAATAGAATTATTGGAGAAAATAACAGGGTATAATAAGTTTAAATTATTATTCAATAATTGAAATAATAAACTTTATAGTCATACAATTTTTTATAAGAAAATTAATAATTTTTGTAATATTAGAAAATGAAAAAAAAACAAGATAATGAAAAATTGGGAAAAAAATGAAAATTTGCTGGGCGGCAAAAGAAAATGAAAGCGGTTAATCAAAATTTTGGATCAAAATTGATGAGGTCGGGGAAAATTGGGGATCTCACGCAATTATTTGACTCTCTCTCGCTCACCTCTCTCTCTCTCTCTCTCGAACCTCCCTCACTCACCTCTTTCTCTTTCTCTCTCAATTAGGTCAAGCTCGTTCTCGCTCAATCAGTCTCTCTCACAATTAAGGTATAAATCTCTCCTTATATGCTTCGATTCATAAATATAACTGTGTTAATGCTTTGATTTGTATATATATGTGTTGTATTCTTCGATTTTGACTCCTCTCTCTCCCTCTCTCTCTGGCTCTCTCTTCCTCTCTCTCTCTCACGCTACTTTTTGGATGCAGAGAATGTGAAAGACGTTCAATGGAGATTTGGAACTCCTCCAAACTATGATGTTGTTGATAAACTATTTGAAAAAGGCCGAACTAAGGTAATTTTGCCATTAATTAAAAATTCATGACTTGTTGAGTACTATTTGATTTTACTTTTTCTTGCAACTTTAGTTAATATGCATTCGGTTTGCTGGTGTTGCAACAATTGTTTTAGAATTGATTGTGATAAGGTTGCCTTCTGTCCACCCACGAGATTCCTTGCTGGTTCTGCACTTGGAGTAGTTGGGAATATTGCGAGATAGGGAGATACTAACCAGATTCAGGTATGACCAAGTGAGACATTTTCTGAAATATGATCTTGTCCGACAAACTTTTATAAATAATATAGCAATAGAAGCTCCATAATTTTTGTTGGTTAAATATACAAATCTCTGCTCTGGTTTTTACATGATTTAGTGTATATACGACACTATGTAATAATGTGTGTGTACGTGTGCCAGGTCTCTGTGCTGTTGGTTATATTTTCCATTCCTATTTTGCTTATTTGCTCGACTAAAGCCCTTTTCAGATTTTAGGGACAATGAAAGTTTAAGCCATGAGGTCATATATTTAAAGGAACAAGTAGTGTTTATAGAATATTTAAGCTGTGTTTATGATCATTGGAAAAAGTTGAAGGTGGCAACAACATTTAGACCACCCAAAGTTCATAAGCCTAATCTTCGCGAAGTTTCTAGGGACTTGCCTAAGTCTTCTTTAGGCCTTTTAAACAAACTTCTTTCTCTAGATCCTTCACTTCGTGGCTCTGCTAATTCTGCCTTGAAAAATGAAGTACGTGCATTATGAAAGTTTATTACTTATTGAAGAAAGCATATGCAAACTATGGTAGTGATTATTTAGCTCTGTGATAACTTTTGATTACAGTTTTTCCACACAAGATCACTGGCCTGTCAACTTTCAGATTTACATATGCTTCCCAAGGTGGAGGAGGATGATAACGCACAATCTAAGGATCAGAGAAGGTAAATTATATTCTCTAGAAGTTTCACTATAAAACTGATTACATAATGACTACTAGATGTTTTATATGCAAGTAGCATTGCACTTTCTCTATGCCATATTTTCATGAAAGTAGCCCAAATGATGTGTATGAAATTTGACTATATCTTCCAATATATTTTTGTACAGGTAATTGAGGAAGTCTAGAACAAGGCTACTGTCTCAGAAACAGCCAGGCCATCAGAGTGAGCAACCTACACAAACTGTTAAAGATGATTCAGCTTTTATAAAGGAGGTAAGCATAATAATCATTTTGAATTCTTCAATGAAGCAGACCTTGTAAACTATTTTACGGAGTATTCTTGTCAGAGTATACGAAGTGTATGTAGCATGTGTGATTATAATTTTGTATTCTTGTTCTAGTAGAGTAGATAAACTGACACTGTTACAGCTGTGTTAGACACCTAGACATTCATCAAAATGGTGGAATGATTGTACTGCCTGCTGGAATTTACCATCGGTTTACTTTTGATTCAGACAACTATATCAAGGTACTTACTGTGTGACCTGCATTACTTTTTGAAGTCTAATTCACAAGAAAAGTATATTGATACTTTTAGTACTAGAAATATTGATAAAGAGACCAGTAGTAATTAAGTATGGACGGCTTGCTAGATAAAACTCAGCTGCTCTAAACTCCAAGTGTTCCTTGTTGCATGGAGAATAATTTTAATTTCACTGTATTACGATGACATCTTTCATGTTGTCAATAATTTTAATTTTCCAAAACTGTGCATAAAAAATATTGTGATATGATCGGACTTGCAGATTTCAAATTGGACTGATGTCTCTTTTATTATTTTTTCAAGTGTAGCACTTAATTCACTGCTGTTCCTACATGTGTATACAGATCTTGAGGGTAACTTCTCTTACGTTATGATTACTGGATGGGCTGTGCTGGCTCTCATAGATGGACAGGTATAATATCAAACTGCCTGTAGCTAAATTTTTATATTACCTAAACTGTATTGCAAATTTTCTTTGAACGATATCTAGACATCTTTTTTTCTCTATCTGGAGCATGTCTGAGTGCTTGTATGCCAAATAATTTATAATTTAGTTGTCTATGTAAATGCATAGCTTCTGGGAGATGTATAGTTGTTCACATTGCTGGGACATTTTAATTAGAAAAGTAACAGTTTATCATGACCAAAGTTTTTGTCTGCTGAATAAAGTCTACTTGAATTTGATGACGTCCTCCTGGAAAAATGGATCCCGCCAACTTTGTTCTTCGTCTGTTCAGTAAAAAAGAACATAAAGAGGTGATGTAGCATGTTTGCAAAAGCTGATGCAAAGATGCAGTTCTTATATCGATTTAGATTCTAGCTTTCTGACTTAATTTGTTTACTTTGCAGCTAGATTTTACATTTCAAACAGGCATAGAAGCAATGCGCATTCTGTTCGGGAACATCTTGGTTAGATACTTGAAGTGTTCTTGTTCTTTACATGGTACATAATCGCTGCAAAGCAAGCATTCTGAATCATATTTTGAGTTTAGCTGTCTGAAGAGGGCTTCGATTAAACAGGGCAGTAGTATTATGGTATTAAACAGGGCAGTAGTATTGGTCTGGTAAATAAGGTTGGAGCAATTGTGAAGGGGTTTTATGGTATTAAACAGGGCAGTAGTATTGGTCTGGTAAATAAAGGACAGTATCTTGAGGATTAGTTTGTGGTGAAATTGTTAATATTTGTGGGGGATAGATTAGTTTTTATTTGGATGTTTAAGTAAATGTAATCAATTGTACGATTTGTAAATTTTTCTTTAAATTAATGATATTTACAGTTTGTAGTTTTATTTTAGATTTGACATTTGTTTGTTTTTTATTTTTTGTTTATCTATGCAATTTTTTCATGAATATTACAGGAAAGAAATGGTAGAAAAATAATTTAATTTGAATTATTAATTTTAAAACAGACAATGTTTGTGGGGCCCACATGTGGGACCCACATAATTGATTAATAATTTTGCAAAATTATAACATCTGAGGAAACATAGATTTGGTGTTGCTATAGAATTGTTTAGTGTGTTACTTTATAGGTCTATGGTAACGAATTTGCCTATGTTAGCTTATGTGTGTCGAGGTGTTACCTTAGACTCCAAAGGTTACATAGAACAAAACTAACCCAGCTAAGGTGTTACCTTAGCTTTTTTTTGGCCTTTGGTAACATTTTTTAGGGTCTAAGGTAACACAGTCTTGGTGTTACCGTAGCCTGTTTATGGCGTAGTGATATATTAGTGTGTTAGGGTGTATCTAATTCTCAAGTAGGTATTAGATCCAATATCCCTGGTATATTCTCTTTTTCTCAGAAGTTTCTCTCCCGGTTATCTCTCGGGTTCTCAAGCATTCTCAAACTCGTTTTACAATCTAAATTCCCTTGGCATTTCCTTGACTTGATCACTCCTTGGTTTAACCTAACTTCACTATTCCTCAAGATATAAACCCTTTAACATTTCTATACTCTTTAATATCACATTCAATAGAGTCTCAATCGAAATCGAAAATCCTTAAAGTCCAGATTCAGGAATTTCTGAAATCCATTATCATTTTGAGTCACTTAATTTCAGTGTACAATACTAATATGGTTTCTGTTTATTCATTTTCTGTTTCCATTATAGGGTACCTATATACCATTTCCCTAAATCCTCAAAATTACTATTCATTTAGGCACTTTAGCATTCTAAAAGTTAGGGTTATTACAGTCTTCCCCCCTTAAAAGGATTCCATCCCGGAATCACGTTGAAATTATTGACGAATACCTTTCTCACATTACACCTTCTAATCCTCACATTACTTCCTCCATCTTTTAGTTCTTCCATAAACATCTCTATCTTGTTTGTACAGAAATACACCAACATAAACTTGCTTGTCATTCATCAACTTGCCATTTAGCTTATCAATAGCAGTACTTTCACTATCTTTTCCTTATTAACCTTCTCCTGCATTCCGTCATTCTATATTATCTCATCTCTCCTTTCACTTTTTACTAAGGGTATCGGCCACTACATAGGCCTTCCCTGAATGGTAGTGTATCTCACTATTGTTTAACTATGTTTTGATCTCTATCATGACATAAAATATTAATACTCCAACATTTGTATATATCACCTCTGTATTATTTTCCAAAAAAATAAGTTATAATAATATTCCTTGAAACAATTGTAAGAAAATATTATTTATAATATATATTTCCTGTTCGTACTTATACAAACATATACTTTCCTTTCATCCTTGAAAAATATTCTCGCGCTTTCTCCAATACTCTTAATCTCCTTTTTATACTTTCTTTCTTTACATATGTCTATACTTTCTTTTTTATACTTTCTTTTTTATAAAAATTTTATAAAAATTTATATGTCTATACTTTCTTTTTTATAAAATTTTATAAAAATTTTTATAAAATTTTTATAAAATTTTATAAAATTTTATAAAAATTTTTATAAAATTTTTATAAAATTTTATAAAAATTTTATTTTATATGTCTATACTTTCTTTTTTATAAAAATTTCCTTTTTTATACTTTCTTTCCTTTTTAATCCCCATATGTCTATTGTTCACTATACTTTCTTTACATCTTGCTGATCCACCTTAGTTCGTTCCTGATATACTATCTATTTCACCTCTGAAATTCCCCTTTATTATTCTCATCAAAATCTTTACTTCAATTTTTACTCATTCACACCTTTTTGGATTAATCCTTTGAATAATTAACATCTTTAATCTCTCTCTTTTCTACTTAGGGTATTAGTCACAATATTGGCCTTCATCCACTAAAAGTTATTGCACCTCGAATCCTTTATTAATTATCCCCACTTCCTTTGTTTATCCTTATTCCGACTCTATCCTCAAAATACACCTTAATCTCAATAGTAACTCTCAATTATACCTTAAAATTCCTTATATTCTTTTCTCTTACTAATCATCAAATATACCCATTTCTTCTCGCGAAATTCCTTCCTCTCTTATATTGAAACGCTTCCAGTTCTAATTATCTCTTATTGAAATTTCCCTTTGAATCTCCAGTTCCCTTGTATAATCACGTATATATACTCTAAACATTGCTTCCATCCATTAATGAAATCTTCTATATTCAAAACAATTGATAGAATTTAAGAGACTTTGAATTGAAACGAACCCAGAAACAAGCAAGGGTCCCACAACAATTTATAAGATTAAGAGTTTTAAATAGCTCTTATTCGAAACAAAAGAATATTTGGGAAATCAATATGATGAAAGAACCCGTACGTCACACAAGTGAGGGCGTCCCCTCCGACTTTCTATCACATAGACAGATCGTCCTTGTGTATACATGTAGGGTTGTTCCTCTTAGTTGGAGTAAGAAATATAGAGGGAAATTTAAATCACGATGACAAATACCATCTTCCGAAAATAATCTTAGAGGAATATTTTGACTAAGATAGATAAAATACAATTTTGAAACACATTTCAAGGGTACCAAAAAGTTTTGAAAAGATACAGGCACTTAATAAATAAGAGGTGCCAGATCAAAACTGGAATTACCCATCATTGGAGGAAAATTTAAAACTCAATATATAATTTAGCAGGGCTTTAGGAAATTTGAGAATATGTACTGTTAATAGCTTCTGCCCAATTGAAAATCCCAATAATGGAAAGTTTTCCTCAAATACCATTTATATCTTAGACTGCGTACTTTCCAAAACTTCTCAAATTTGGCCTTCACCATTTATCCTTAACCTATCGTCTGATATTCTCAATTATCATCATTTACCTAGTCGTGACTTGGCTCAATACTTTCTGCCTTTATCCATAATAAAACACAACCTTCTGATCGATATACTTACGTAATATTAATCGTCTTGGCCTAACACTGCTCCGGTATCAAGAACTCTTCAAACTATACTTTATAATTGTATATCCCAACATACCCTGTATACTCATGAGGTTATCTAACGTACACTTCCCGATACATCAAGTATTCCCTTTCTCATATCAATCCCGTGTGCTACACAATTTAACACTTTTGGCATAATAACCTTTTCATTTAAGTCAATCTCGGAATGTCTCAGTCTGTCTTGGTCCTTAAGGTATATCTTGGCTTTACCGACAAATCTCAGTTTCACCATTTCATCTCCACAGTCAATTGAAACAATCAGTGTTTGTTCACCAATCCACTTACAATATTTCTTCAAACTCCCTTAAACATAAGAAGACTTTCAATACTCTTAACTTTGACTCACCAATCTCCTCTCCCTATACTAAAACATAAAATTTTATTAGTAATAATCTATAAAATTATAATCACTACTTAGAATAAACGTTTCGTTCGATAAACCACCCTTGAACTCGATGTGAGTTCATATTTTATATCATTACCTATATATCTATATACGTATATTACTATCACTCTTGTTCCTGAGCAATATGACTCTAAGCTCTGATAACAAACTGTGACAGCCCCAAATCCGGGGTCATAAATCCGGGCCATCACGGACCAATTTCCAATCAATATCAATATCTCTTGAGTTTTTTTTTTAACAATTAATACTTATGCCATTGACCCCGCAATAATAAACACACACATACCAGTCATATGCTCAGAGAACAACATTCACCATAATAAAATTAAGAGTTGAACAGTTATTACAAACCCAGAATCATCCTTAAATACATTGCTGAATAATACTTTGTCACGAAGCATTTCAACAACCAAACGTTTCTTACATGTTTACACACTTAATTATACATAGAGCTACCAGGACCCGTTTGCCTCTACTCTACCTCAGGAATCGATGCTAGCGTGCTCTCAGAAGGTCACCTTTCCCCTACCCTCTTGCGGGGTGTTCTGCGAAGTATTGGCATTCCTAGCTGTATATAGATAAGTAGCAAGAATGAGCCAAAATAGCTCAGCAAGATAATTTCTATCTACTAACATCAAAGGAAAATAAACTGTTGTATATATATAATAGACAAAAGCAAACTTCAGTTATTATGGAAGAATTTTATTCCCATTCAATATGTATATACACTTTCCAAATATCCTTGTACGTAAGAAATATATAGTATCATTTCATCAGTCTCGCTTCTAACATCATATAATATCAGTTCCTCTTCTTGAATGCTATAACCATCAATATACCATTTCAGTGTAATCTTTCAAGATAATATAAAAACTTGAACAAATCTCTCACTATAATCTTCTCATTTCCGTCTTATGCAACAATCATATAAATTAATATAAAATCAGTTTCTCTTCGTTTGTAACAATAATTCCATCATTCCATATCACTTTCCTGTTTTCAGTTATAGAAATCTGAAAACCATTTACAATTCTTTCTTTCAAGTTTTGGGGATCTCTGCTGGCGCCAGATACGTAGGACGATGATCAGTCGCCTGACCGTATCCGCTCTCTGTTTACTACTAGTAGAAGGGATGATCCCTACCTGGTAATCAACCCTGGAGGAAGGCTACCTGCTACATCCTCCCTTGGCATCTTCGTGCCGAAATAAAATATTGGATGCTGGACTGTGCCACTACCACACAGCCTCTTACGCTTACTGTTGCAATCCCCCTTTTTCAAATCATCAAATACCATTTCACATTTTCCATTTCCATTCACATTTCCATTCACATATATCATTTCCATTTCCATTTATCATCACCTTTAAAAAATTATATATGTCATAATACTTTGATTATGACTCAGACATCTCCTCTGTATTCATTGAAATCAATATGCTTTTATATACGTAGAGTATTCCATTTATCTCAAAAGTATTAAATACCATCCAATAATATTTATTAAATCACAATACTTAGAAAGAATATAATATTATAAATCATATAACCCTAGATAATAACTGATACCATTCCTTTATATATCTTTGGATAAACAACTGATACCATTCCTTTATATATCTTTAGATAACAACTGATACCATTCCTTCATATTCCCTTAATCATAAGGCATGTTCACTTCATGCATAATCATCTCTATGTATATTCATATCCATCTCATACTCATACTCATATACCTTCCCTTTTTACATCAATAATCAAGGAAAACGATTTCTTAATAGTATAGTAACAATAGCATCACATATATATATTTCATGAAATCAAGTTTCTTTGAAGATAAATAATTTCCAAGTAGGGATAGAAAAGATCTTGCCTGGATCTCTAAAACGAGTAGGTAGGATCCTGAGTTCGTCTCCCGTCTCTATATGAACGAAAGGATCACCGTTAGTACATATCCCACTTAATTACCTGATCTCTATACAATAACACCCTTGACACATATTATAGTTTTTTTATGCACCAAAAGTTTACATGAACTTAACCATTTCTAAACTCGATCAAAGTTTTAGTGTATTCCACCATTTCCCTTAATAACCACACTCGATTGTAAAATTTCTCATAAATTCTCAAATTTGAATTTTAATGCTAGGTCTATGGGGTTTTAATCTCTGTTCAACCTAATATATTGTACCAAAATTTCATAACCTTTAAAAATGTATAGGTATGGTAATTATAGCCTCAAAGTTGACACAATTACGGTTTCTTGGTTTTCGAACGTCTTTCACTAAAACTGACTTTTCTCCTAAACCGTTCATCAGATTTTAACGCACCTTATATCAAAACAATCTATGAACCAAGCTATAGACTTTCATGATCATTTGGTGCCCTGGACAGGAACCTACCGTGTGAATATGGGTGCCAAAAACAGGGCATCTTTTGGTTTAACGAAAATCGGACATTATAACGGCTATATTTTCATACTTTCCAAAATCAAACTCCTCCAAATCAATCATCCACCTTATACACCATCACCTACACCGTGTGGTCATCATACCAACCATGGTTACAATCACAACCCACTTCCATATTTAACTTAAACCACTTACAAACACATATATCATCATGAATAATCACTTATCATAACCTTAATCACTAAATATAATCCATCATATATTCAAAGTAATACTAAAGGGTCTTGAGATTTATACCTTCTTGAAGCTTTAACAACCCTTATCAAGCCTTGGAATATGCTTAATCAACCTTATACTAGCTTGGATCAACTAAAGAAATCATAAAAACAAAGTTAGTTTCTAAGGGTTACTATTCATCATCACTTTTGTAAAAATCATAACAAATCGAAAAATAAGAGCTTGGCTCTCAAATTTTTACCACATCTTGGCCTCTGTATAAGCTTTGATTTGAGCTATAGATCACCAAAAAAAAATCTTCCTAGCTATGGTTTTTAGCCCTCTTTTTCCGTTGGACAGAAACTGGACAGGTTTGGTTCTCCCACTTTGAGCATGGATTTGACTAGGCTATACTACTTGGATTGTCATGAAATTTTGTACGAATCTTCCCCATAGAGTGGAGAACCTATGGTTAAAATTTGGTGATTTTATCATGGATATAAATGGAGATATGAATTTTTCTTTCCTCCTTGTTCTTGCTGGGCAGTTTGTAGAGAAAAGAGATGGGGGAGCTTTTCAACTTTGTTTCTCTTGTGTAAATGATGTATATCCCTTGTTTCTATCTTATATATCAGCTAGATACCTTTTGTGAAGATATTTTGGAGTCCACCAATCAAAACACTTCTTGTTTAGCTTCTTTTGGAAGATTTATCCAATTGGTTGTGTGTTTACTAGTTTATCCTTGCCCTTTCACTCTATTTGCTCTTCTAGCCTTGCCCCTTCAATATATCCATGAGCCACTCACTTAATTAACTTGTAAATGCAGCTCCTTGGAGCCTCTTGGACCTGCATGGCTTAGGTTTTGGGCCTTAGGGTTTTCGGATGGGCTTTGTGCAAGTTCTCTCGTCGTTTGATTCATCGAAAGTTTTCTGTGATCGTTTCAGTGGTTTCTCCTTTGTAAATTCCTGGGATATATAATATCCTCTCCCACATAATATATTAGTGTGTTAGGGTGATTCTAATTCTCAAGTAGGTATTAGATCCAATATCCCTGGTATATTCTCTTTTTCTCAGAAGTTGCTCTCCCGGTTATCTCTCGGGTTCTCAAGCATTCTCAAACTCGTTTTACAATCTAAATTCCCTTGGCATTTCCTTGACTTGATCACTCCTTGGTTTAACCTAACTTCAATATTCCTCAAGATATAAACCCTTTAACATTTCTATACTCTTTAATATCACATTCAATAGAGTCTCAATCGAAATCGAAAATCCTTAAAGTCCAGATTCAGGAATTTCTGAAATCCATTATCATTTTGAGTCACTTAATTTCAGTGTACAATACTAATATGGTTTATGTTTATTCATTTTCTGTTTCCATTATAGGGTACCTATATACCATTTCCCTAAATCCTCAAAATTACTATTCATTTAGGCACTGTGGCATTCTAAAAGTTAGGGTTATTACAGATCCATTCATTTTCAGTACTGCTATAACAAATAAATCTGAAACCTGTTAAAATAAATCAATATTCCAGGTAATAAAATTCCTCGCTCAGGTCGCCTCGCGTACGCGAGACGCTTAGACATTCGCCCAAATCGCCCTTCGACCCGACCCGAGTCGTGTCGTGGCGAGGCGGGCGGCGGCGGCGCGTGTGTGTACGCGAGGCCCACTCTACATCCATGCACACCCACATGCCTTAGTAGTTGTGCACTACACTTGCACATGGAGCTATATAAAGCCACCAAACTTTCATTACCAATTCTATGTAGGACTCAAGTTATTTCAACTAAATAACCCACATAACCCATTTAAAGCAAGCAACTTCAACTCAATTTATTTATGGATTCCACTAAGAAAATGTCTTAGATCCGAACATGAAAGTTTAAGTTCTCATTACAAGGAACAACTTTCACTTGTTAGTTTCCAGAAATTACATCAAGAACATATTATAATTATGTCTCAAACTTTCCATTTTCTAACACATTGATAGACACCTCAAGTTTTATACTTTTCGAGCTTACTCTTTCAGTAACTGTGCAACAACCGTAGGGAGTGTATATTTAAAATTTCTTGATTCAAAAAATTAACTTCAAAAGAACAACATACCAAATCCATTAACTGTACTCAGCAAAATTGCCTGAAAAACAGAACATACTATAACCCCTCATTTGTCTTTGTATGTTTGAATAGCTGTGCTACAAGTCTACTGGAGTCAAATGTGTTGGCAATGAATAATACTGTGAACATGATTATTTACACCCATTAGAAGATTTAGATGTACATATATAAATACCTGCTGGCCGTTGTATTTGGGAAGTTGGCAACTTCCCAAATTAGCTAAAACTCATGTAATTGTCCAAAAATATATATATTTATATTCACTTTTATATTATCCCCTTCTATTATATCATTTCTCTAATTTACGTAGGAGACCATATTTGCAATTTTTAGAATAAGTGAGAAAATAAAACATTATAAAAAAAAAGTGAGAAAATAAAAAATTAATATATTTGATGATTTGTCAATGTTAGCAACCTTCGTAGAACCTCTATTGGAGATGCTCTTACACATATGATTGAGAAAATGCCCTCTTACATTCCTGGTTCACTATATTGGTATGAGTGGCAACATGTGTTCCACCAGAAGCAATATCAGTTGGAGTGTTTGATGTGTTTGTCTCCCCAAGAGGTGGTTCTGTAAGCAATACATAATCAACTTCAAAATGTTCGAAGAAAATTAGCAATTTCTAAGACCAACGTTTGTAATTGTTTCCATCCAACGGTTCAAGTTTTGATGTATTTGGTAAGGTTTTGTTCAAAGCAACAGCCATGATAAACAAGCACAAAAACGCTTTTAAATTGTTAGAAACTAATAATGGATCAGGACTTGAAGGTGAAGAACAAAACCAGATTGGCTAAAGAAAGAAATTGTTGTGCGGTGGTGAACCACAGCGATTTTGGCAAAACCCAAAGGTGCAAGTCTGAATGCCGATCGCTTCCAAGGTTAACACAGCTTTCTCCCGAAGCGTGCACTCACGGCAAGAGAAATGGAGTTTCAAAAGAGTAAATTAAGCCCAGAGAAATCAGAATGAATGGAATGAGTGTTTTCTGATGTGTATCAAGTGTATTATTCCTTCTCAGATATTTATATTTGAAAAATGAACGTTATTGGAATCTAAAGGGATGGCAGTAAAGACGAGAA
Organism: Kitagawia praeruptora; assembly: GCA_037693485.1. Classification (NCBI taxonomy): domain Eukaryota; kingdom Viridiplantae; phylum Streptophyta; class Magnoliopsida; order Apiales; family Apiaceae; genus Kitagawia; species Kitagawia praeruptora. Next base: position 32,958,785 of record CM075346.1, on the reverse strand, counting down.
AAAGTGCTTTACTTTAGTTTCATCTGCATCTCCTATCTACAAAGAACCCCTCTGAACTTCTGGTGTCCAGGTTTAGGTCAACAAAACCTCTTACAACACTGAATGTAATATCACTCACTTAGAGATTGACCAGCTGACCAGAATACTTTTAGTTAGTAGCTAAGGTTGTTGTACTAAGATTCAGAAAGTCTCAGATTTGGGTTTTCATCCGATCCTTTTGTGATCATTGCATTTTCTCATTTGTAGAACCTGTGTTCATGCTTAAATTGATGATTGTCAATTTTCACATGTTGCCCGTAGTACAGTCTTTATAATAGATTCCAGATCGTTCGACTTTAATCGCCGTACATGTACACTGTAATCCCTCACATGACACATCATCTTTGCAATAGTTCTTTACAAAAACAACTTCAATTTGGTGCAATCAAGTAATCAACCTCAATTTATCCATGTGGCTGTCATTGTTAAATTTTTTTCATAGATTGAGGTCGCAATGGTTTCGATGAAAAGGGGTTCGGATCCTCTGTCCCCTTCCTCCGTGTCCCCTTTGTGTTCCCTGTTCTTTTTAATACAAAAAGAGTGTCCCTGCGGGGCCAATTTTAATAAATAATAAAAATGGGCTCCACAAAGGCACTCTTTTTGTATTAAAAAGAGCAGGGGACACAAAGGAGACAAGGAGGAAGGGGACAGAGGATCTCAGCTCGATGAAAAGTGCTTTTATACAATCGTATGTATCTTATCTATTTTGTGGAAGTCTGTTAGTGTATACTGAAAATATTTATTTTAAGTATTTACATTTATTTCTAGCCTGGTTTTATTGAGAATCATTTAAATGTTTACATGCAGTCTAATATTATATATTGTGGACAATCTAGTATCAAATGGGATACAGAATATTAGATTGTTAAATACGGTTTATATAATATAACAAGGTTCACAGCACAGGTGGTGTTGGACAATCCACTGGTATGGCTGTAGTATTATTTAGATTAGTTTATATTGACTAATAAATAATACTAGTATACTTTGTGTATATTGAACAGGATCAAATTTAGAATTGTTCCCTTATACTGATTAAGAAGGAGAACTAAGATTCTATGTTATTATTAATGCTTAGGTTCTTAATCCGGATATAGTAATTGACACGTGTATATTATTTACATGCTTTGATTTATATATGAAATAATTCTTTTGAATTATATCATTATATTTTGGGTGATGGAATTATATACATGGTGAATATTATTTATAGAAGGAATCCATGTCCTGATAATATTCGGGTTAATGATGTCCCCTTGAAAGCTAAAAAAGATTTAATTATGTGAAACCCTGCAGGTGGATTTATTCCGGCATAATTAAATAAATGTTGAGTGGATAATCAAGGATAAAAGATATTAATTAAATAAATTATCAGTAATTTATTTAATTAATGGGCATGCGCTATTTTAAACATGGGGAATTTAATAAGCAAATAATATTGGAACCGAATTAATTAATTAAATTACGGTATTAGGAAAGGTAGTGCAAATATTAATTCTTTAGTGGATTGAATTAATATTTAATGACATTGGGCTGGGCTCAGAATGTCATTGTGAGGCCTAACCTAATTATCCATGATCCCTATTGTAGCCCTATATATATTCTTATTCTCCTCTTGCTAGGGTGGGGGTTAAGAAAAATTTTGTAGCCACCTAGGAGCAAGAAGAGAGGTTAACTTGAGAAGACGAAGGCCACACTTCGCTCAAGGGAATTTGGGAATACAATAGAAGAGCGTGGAATCAACCGTTAACAAGGTGACTTTTATGTTAGTACTCGTTAATTTATTGTATCAAAAATCGCAGGGCCGCGATCTTATTGTCCCAACAATTGGCATCAAGAGCTAGGTTCTATGGTTCTGCGATTTTTGATACGATGTCCATGTCGTAATTATATATGCATGTATATAGTGGTAGGCTTGTATATTTTGTTTTGCAAGTTGTTATCCACTATTATGGCCATGTATATTTTAATTATGTGTTTGGATCTCACGTGGTTTAATCGTGGTTATTTTGTTTGGTTTTCACGTGGTTTATCGTGATTGTAATTATCACGAGGGTTGATCGTGTTAGTATAGATTTTACAAAATTAGTTTTGTATTAGATCTATTTTTTATGTAATTGTTTCAAGGATTTTGTAAAAATCCGGGTATTTTGTAACAATTATGTTCAGTTGAAAATCAAAACCGGAGAAAAATTATCATCCGCTGCGTAAGCTTCTGTGTTCTTTTTTGTTTGTGGCGGTCATTCAATGTTAACAAGAGAAGCGGCACATGCACCACAGGCGAGTGGGTCACACGCGTGGCTCAGCAACTCACTAACAGGCGCATAAAATGATTGAATTGTTTTGTTGTTGTCCTGGTTTCTTCCGTATGATTAAGGTGCACAAGGTAGTGGACCCCATGCTGGTATCAAAAGGAAGGCCTGGCTGCTGCTTCAAAGTTCCCGCAACAATTTCGGATAAAAGGGGCTGCATCAAATAAATTAATTCGGGGCCATAATAGTGGAATATTTTATTTTAATTCTGTTTTTTTTTTAATTATTGCTTTAAATAAATTATTGTGTGTTGTTAATTATGTGTGTAATTTTAATTGCATGTTAACATAATTAGGACGACATGGACATAGTTTTTTATTTAGTGCTTTAATAAAATGTTTTATGTTGTTAAATTATGTGTGTATTTGGAATGCATGTTAGACATAATTGTAACGACATAGGCCCCATTTAATTTTAAAATTCCTCAATTTTTAATAAAAATTCTGAGTGGGTGAGGGAATTAATTAGGAATTAAATCCCACGATCTCCATTATTGTTTGTATGTAATTTAACACTAAGACGAATATAAATTATATATTGTCCACCCTAACGTGGCATATGATTTATGGTGTCAGATAGTGTTATGGATATTACTAGGACAAACTTCCTAAATTAATTACGAATATTGAAAGGTATACATGCCACCCAACGTGGCGTACCAAGTTTCATAGAATTCAATTAATTAGACGGGTACCAATTATTGAATATAGATTTTCAATATTGAGAGAAAGTATGATTCTGTCTAGAAAGGGGTCTTAAGTGACGCCTCTTGACAATCCTCCCCCCGATCTGGGAATTATCCTATTATCGATTATTGATTTGAAATATTAAATGGTGGCATCCGGTCTTATTAATTTAAGATTTGATAATGGTATACACTTAGCTATGAAAAATAATATATAGTCCACCCTAACGTGGCGTATTATTTAGTAATAGGACCGAAGTAATATTTAAGCAAATTTAAGTGGTATATATGTCACCCATCGTGGCGTACCAGATACTTATTGTGTTTAAATATTAGTGCATTAATTTTAATTAATTGTTAGAGGAAACCAATAGGTTTTAAGATTTGTGCAACTCTCTGATTATGTGTTACATGTATGATTCTCAGGATTAGATCATTATGGGCTTTAAACCACTATTCACCATACTTAAGGACAACAAACTTACTGGACCAAACTATATTGAATGGAAACGTAATTTGGACATAGTGTTGACTGCTGAGGAGTACAAATTTTGCACTTATGAACCCAAGCCAGATCAGCCTGCTGAAGATGCTCCTGAAAGTGAGAAGGAGTATTATAAGCGGTGGATTAAGGCTGATGAGATGTCGCGATGTTACATTCTGGCAGCAATGTCAGGTGTTTTGCAGCATCAGCATCAGGCTATGGCCACTGCTTCAGATATGCTCTTTAATCTCAAGGAACTTTTTGGGGAACAGAATAGGGCTGCTAGGCAAGTAGCAATGAAGGCTTTAATGAACACTCAGATGGCTGAAGGAACACCTGTAAGGGATCATGTTCTCAGGATGATGTCTCATCTGAATGAGATGGAGATCCTTGGTGCTGATATTGATGGGGAAACCCAGATCGATATCATCCTTATGAGTCTACCCAAAAGTTTTGAGCAGTTCCGCTTGAATTACACCATGAACAAAAGGGTGTACAGTCTCGTGGAACTTCTGACAGAACTTCAGGCAGCTGAAGGACTTTTTAAGCAGAATGTTCAAGTGAATGTGGCTGAGAAAGCTTCTTCCTCTAAGCCGAAAGGCAAGAAGAAGAAAAAGGTTCAGACACAGAAAGCTGGAAAGGTTGCTAATGCAGTGGGAGTTCAAGGTGCTGTGAAAAAGCCTAAGGGCAAGTGCTTCAGGTGCAAGCAGTCAGGTCACTGGAAACAGGATTGTCCTCTTCCTAAGAAGACAAACAATACTGGTATGTCTCTTTCTCTAGTTACAGAAACATATATAGCGGCTATATCTACGAGCACTTGGTGTGTAGATACAGGAGCCACTGACCATGTTTGTAACTCTATGCAGGGGTTCCAGCAAACCAGAATGCTTAGAGATGGCGAGATATATGTGTTCATGGGAGATGCTACGAAAGTAGTAGTAGTTGCAGTTGGAATAATTACATTGTCTTTTGGCGATGATAGGATTTTGGTTTTGAACAATTATCTCTATGTACCTTCGTTTAGAAGGAATTTGATTCAGTTTCTAAACTTGCCATTGATGGTTATAATGTTTGTTTGGATCGTAATGTTTCTATTATGATGAATAAACGAGTTATATGTTCTGGTACATTGCAAGACAATTTATATATTATTAATCCTATCCAACCAATGTTGCAACAAAAGGAATCTAATAATATTCTTTCTAGCTCAAACAAAAGAAAGAAACCTTCCGAATTGAACCAAACATATCTTTGGCACTTAAGATTAGGTCATATTAACTTGAGGAGGATTCAAAGACTGGTAGTAGATGGGCCATTAGGCTTGTTGGCAGTGGAGCCATTTCCAGTTTGTGAATCTTGCTTGGAAGGTAAGATGACTAATAGGCCTTTTAAAGCAAAGGGGAATAGAGCCAAAGAAGTATTAGAATTGGTTCATACTGATTTATGTGGTCCTATGAGTATCCAAGCAAGAGGAGGTTATGAGTATTTTGTCACTTTCATTGACGATTATTCTAGATATGGGTACATTTATTTGTTGCGCCGCAAGTCTGAGTGCTTGAAAAATTCAAAGAGTACAAATTAAGTGCGGAGAAACGACATCTTGGAAAATGTATCAAGTCACTACGATCAGATCGTGGTAGCGAATACTTGCTTGGAGAATTTAGGGACTATTTATCAGAAAATGGGATTACATCCCAGTTGTCTGCACCTGGCACACCTCAGCAGAATGGTGTAGCAGAGAGAAGGAATCGGACTCTTTTAGAGAGTGCTAGATCGATGATAAGTTATTCAGATTTACCCAAGTCGTTCTGGGGATATGCCATAGAAACAGCGGCTTACCTTCTGAACTTGGTACCTTCTAAGTCGGTTCCTAAGACTCCAATAGAATTGTGGACTGGTAGCAAACCATGTCTAAGACATATTCGGATTTGGGGTTGTCCAGCACATGTGCTGAACAAGAACGCGACCAAGCTAGAATCTCGTACAGAAGTAAGGTTGTTTGTAGGCTATCCCATGGGAACAAAAGGTTATTCATTTTATAGTCCTAGGGATCGAGATATCATTGTTAGCACCAATGCCAGATTCTTAGAGGAAGACTATATAATGAACCACAAACCCATGAGTAGTGTTGTTTTAGAGGAATTAGTGGGAGGGACAGATAATCCCCAAGTGCCAATAGTACAAGTAGAACAACCACAAGAAAATGCACAACTTGACACTAGTACCGCACCAGTGCCTCGTCGTAGTGGGAGGGTTGTTCGACAACCTGAAAGATTCATGTTTTTGGGAGAGTCTTCAGACTTGGTCTCTGGTGAACATGATGAGGATCCCAGGACATACAAACAGGCAATTCTAGATAAAGATGCAAATCTTTGGCAAAAGGCAATGGAATCTGAGATGGAATCTATGTATTCCAATCAAGTTTGGGAGCTCGTGGAACCACCCAAAGGTATAAAACCCATTGGAAGTATGTGGATCTACAAGAAGAAAAGAGGATCTGACAAAAAGGTGAAAGCCTGGAAAGCACGACTTGTTGCGAAAGGGTATACTCAGAAAGAAGGAATCGATTATGAGGAAACCTTTTCGCCAGTTGTTATGCTTAAGTCGATCCGGATTCTTTTATCTATAGCAGCTCATCTCGATTACGAGATTTGGCAAATGGATGTCAAGACAGCTTTCCTTAATGGAAGTCTTGAGGAAACCATCTATATGCAACAACCAAAAGGATTCATTAAAGAAGGCTAAGAGCATCTGGTTTATAAGCTTAAGAGGTCTATTTATGGACTTAAACAAGCTTCTAGGGACTGGAATATTCGTTTTGATCAGGCAGTCCAGTCATATGGATTTGATCAAAGTCCAAGCAAGTCATGCGTGTATAAGAGAAGTGAGGGTAATGCAGTGGTTTTTTAGTACTATATGTAGATGACATTTTACTCATTGGAAACAATGTTAAGATGTTATCATCAGTAAATGCATGGTTGTTCGAACAATTTGAAATGAAGGACTTAGGTGAAGCGGCATACATCCTTGGGATCAAAGTAATAAGGGATCGCAAGAAAAGGATGTTGGCTTTATCTCAAGAGCCTTACATTGATCAAGTATTAGCTCATTTTAACATGCAGAACTCTAAGAAAGGTTTTCTACTTTTTAAGCATGGAGTTGCTTTATCCAAGGAGCAGTGTCCTTCGACACCTAAGGATATAGAGAGCATGAAAGCAGTTCCTTATGCTTCGGCATGTGGAAGCTTAATGTATGCTATGTTATGTATGAGGCCTGACATCTGCTTTGCTGTAGGCATGGTTAGTAGATATCAGTCGAACCCAGGTCAGGAACATTGGAGTGCAGTAAAAACTATACTCAAGTACCTGCGAAGGACTAAGGAGTATATGTTAATTTACAAGGCCTCATATCTATTTCCTTTGGGATATACTGATTCAGATTTCTAATCAGATAGAGATAAGAGGAAATCAACCTCGGGATATGTTTTTACTTTGGGAGGTGGAGCCGTTATATGGAGGAGTGTAAAGCAAAAATGCATTACAGACTCTACTATGGAAGCCGAGTACGTGGCGGCCTCTGAGGCTGCAAAGGAGGCTGTATGGTTCAGGAACTTCCTTTTGGACTTAGATGTGGTACCTAATTTGCCTAGGAGTCTGACAGTGTATTGTGACAACACTGGTGCTGTGGCAAATTCAAAAGAACCACGAGACCACAAAGCAACTAAACATATTGAACGTAAGTATCATCTCATACGAGGAATCGTAAAGCGAGAAGATATAGTTGTGGCTCACATATCATCAGAAGATAACCGGGCAGATCCTTTCACAAAGAGCTTGCCAGCCAAGGTTTTTGACAGGCATGTGGAAGCGATAGGAGTCAGATGGATGGGCACATAGTTTTCAATGTAATAGTGGATTAAATAAACACTGATATACTCATAGAATATTTTGAGTATAAGTGGGAGATTGTTAGTGTATACTGAAAATATTTATTTTAAGTATTTACATTTATTTCTAGCCTGGTTTTATTGAGAATCATTTAAATGTTTACATGCAGTCTAATATTATATATTGTGGACAATCTAGTATCAAATGGGATACAGAATATTAGATTGTTAAATACGGTTTATATAATATAACAAGGTTCACAGCACATGTGGTGTTGGACAATCCACTGGTATGGCTGTAGTATTATTTAGATTAGTTTATATTGACTAATAAATAATACTAGTATACTTTGTTTATATTGAACAGGATCAAATTTAGAATTGTTCCCTTATACTGATTAAGAAGGAGAACTAAGATTCTATGTTATTATTAATGCTTAGGTTCTTAATCCGGATATAGTAATTGACACGTGTATATTATTTACATGCTTTGATTTATATATGAAATAATTCTTTTGAATTATATCATTATATTTTGGGTGATGAAATTATATACATGGTGAATATTATTTATAGAAGGAATCCATGTCCTGATAATATTCGGGTTAATGATGTCCCCTTGAAAGCTCAAAAAGATTTAATTATGTGAAACCCTGCAGGTGGATTTATTCCGGCATAATTAAATAAATGTTGAGTGGATAATCAAGGATAAAAGATATTAATTAAATAAATTATCAGTAATTTATTTAATTAATGGGCATGCGCTATTTTAAACATGGGGAATTTAATAAGCAAATGATATTGGAACCGAATTAATTAATTAAATTACGGTATTATGAAAGGTATTTCAAATATTAATTCTTTAGTGGATTGAATTAATATTTAATGACATTGGGCTGGGCTCAGAATGTCATTGGGAGGCCTAACCTAATTATCCATGATCCCTATTGTAGCCCTATATATATTCTTATTCTCCTCTTGCTAGGGTGGGGGTTAAGAAAAATTTTGTAGCCACCTAGGAGCAAGAAGAGAGGTTAACTTGAGAAGACGAAGGCCACACTTCGCTCAAGGGAATTTGGGAATACAATAGAAGAGCGTGGAATCAACCGTTAACAAGGTGACTTTTATGTTAGTACTCGTTAATTTATTGTATCAAAAATCGCAGGGCCGCGATCTGATTGTCCCAACAAAGTCCCCATTTATATTGCAATTGATCATTCGGGGAGTATAATATTAAGGAATAAATATGAGGGTATTTTAGTCATTGTAGTGATAGGATATTGGGCTATATATAAAGCCCCACTTAGCTTTATTTCAGACAAGATCAATACAATGTAGTCACTTCAATATATTCAGCTCTTTACCTATTTATATATATTTTATCTTTCTGTTCATCCCTTTGTTCTATAATTATCTGTCTTTAATTATAAACCTATAAAAGTTAATGTTCTAATTGCTCCTTCAATGGCTGCTGGTACAGGAGGGGTAGTTGCTGGGGAATATGAACTAAAAAAGACCAACGTAAATTTGTCCCCTGAGGACTTTGAATCTAAATTTCAGGAATCTATGAAGCAGATAAACATATCAGAGAGCTCTTAAAACAGCAACAGATTTCGGTTATCTGAAAGAGAGTCCAGAGGCCTTATTACATGGAGCACTCATCTCAGCATTTCTGACAGTTGGGAACAGCTTGTCTGAACAACGGTGTGTATAGGATTCAGCTGCATATCCGATAAGCTACCAAATGATCCATGTTTTTCAGTCAGTATCCTGCAAAAAAGGGTAAGGTAATGAATTTATGTGAAGCTGAAGCAGCAACATGAAATGATCCTTGTGGAATCTTCGTAAGAAGCTAAAGCGTGGTGCTCCAACTGCAGCAAAACAACTCAAGCAGACTGTCAGTGACATAAAGCATGACGTAGAGTCGCAAATCCGACAGACTCATCAAACTGGCTTCAGGGTAAAGAAAATTTTGAAGAGAATAAAGAAGCTCCACATCAGTGGTCTCAACAATCTTTCTATATATAATAGGAGAACAGGTACTTGTCAAACCTGCATTCTGAACAAATAAATTAGCTCCCGATCCTAACTCCGAACCTAACTCAATTATAATATTTAAAAAATATTGTTTTTTCAAGGAGTTGAACCAAAAATATTGTTTTTTCAAGGAGTTGAACCCATGACCTCTCATAATGAAATTAAACTCACCAACCAACTTAGCTAGATTGACATTTATACTTATAATGGAATTCATTAACCACATACATAAATACTTTTTGGGTTATATCATTTTTAATATATATTAAACTATTCATTTAAGATAAAATTACTTCTTTTTTTTAACAAAAAGGAATCAATTCATTAATCAAAAGCCATACGGCATCTACAAATACAATCGAAAGGACAGACGCTTAAGGGGATCGCTGTTGAATCCTTCTTAGAGGCAACCAAGCGATTTGAAGATGATTGAAAGTATGTACCAGTAGATTTTTTCATCGGACTGTTCTGTGTAAACGACCATAGATGTGATCCCATAATAACCTTCCTCCCTGAATCAAAACCATGAAAATCTTGCCGATCTATAATCTCGGCCATAGAACACACCAAAACCAAATCAAAACAAAAACTCAAACTCTCACAAGGAGAGACTAACAAAACCCAAATAAATTGGGAACTTATTGAAACCCAAATAAATTGGGAACTTATTGAAGAAAACAAGATAAAAAACAAGAAAACGAAAAGGAATTGGGGCTTTCCACCGGTGAAGACCGATGGAAGCCCCTCAAAATTCTATGATGGAGGTGAGGGTTTTAGAAAAGAGAGAGAGTGTGTGTGGCTTAAAACCCGTGCGATGCACGGATTTCTTTTAATATTATATGATTTTTTTATTAATTTGAATTAAATTTTTAAAAAATATTGATTTTGGTGGCTTAAATTTTTCAATAAAATGATTTGATAATAATTATATAAATGTTATTCATGTTAATTCTAGAAAAGAAGGAATTTTAGTTAGAAAATATTGAAAATATGATAAATTTTAGTTGAAAAAAGTGATTTTTTTATTTTAATAAATATAATGCCCGTGATTTAATTGGAAAAAGAGAGATCTTAATTAGAAAAAATTAGAAAGGAAACAAGTTTTAGGTGAAAAAGGTAATTGATTAGTTTATAGTAATTATAATTTAATTATGTTATTTTACTAAATAATATTGTTCGTAATATTTTTAGAAAAGGAGAAATTAATGTTACCCGTGATATTTTTAGAAAAATAGGGATTTTAGTTAGAAAATATAGAAAAGATGATACGTTTTACCTGAAAAAATTAATTGATTAATTATTAATATTAGAATATAGTTATTTTATTTTATTAAAGAGAACCGCCCGTGATGTAATTGGAAAAAAAAAAGATTTTAGTTAGAGAAAATAGAAAAGGTAGTGTGAAAATTAAAAAGGTAACAAGTTTTAGGTGAAAAGGTAATTGATTAGTTTATAGTAATTGTAAAATTTAATTTATGTTATTTTTTAAAATTAAATTGATCGTAGTGTCTTTCGAAAGTGAGAAATTAATGTTGTCCGTGATATTTCTATAAAAAAAATAAATTTCATTTATGAAATATGGAAAAATGGTACGTTTTAGCTAAAAAAAAATAATCGGTAATTATTAGTATTTTATTATTATTTTAATTTATTAAATAGAACCACCCGTGATATAATTGAAAAAAGAGATATTTTAGTTACAGAAAAGAGAAAAGGTAACGTGTTTTGGCTGAAAAAGGTAATTGATTAATTAATAGTAATTATAATTAAAATATAATTATGTTATTTTATTAAACAAAATTGCTCGTAGTGTTTTTAAGAAAGGAGAAATTTTAACTAGATAAAATATAAAAGATATTGTGTTTTACCTAAAAAAGAAATTAATTAGTTAGTGAAAAATTGGAAAGGTAATATATTTAATTTGACAAAGGAAATTAATTAGTTAATGAAAAATAGGAAAGGTAATATATTTAATATGAAAAAGGAAATTAATTAATTAGTAAGAGGGATTTTATCTATAATTAAGTAAGGGTAAATAAGTAAAATCAATAGCTACCGTACCAACCAAACTTTTAATGTTTCGGCTTTTATATATTAGTTAGATAAAATATAAAAGATTTTGTGTTTTACCTGAAAAAGGAAATTAATTAGTTAGTGAAAAATAGGAAAGGTAATATATATAAGTTTAAAAGGAAATTAATTAATTAGTGAAAAATAGGAAAGGTAACATATTTAATTTGAAAAAGGAAATTAATTAGTTAGTAAGAGGGATTTTATTTATAATTAAGTAAGGGTAAATAAGTAAAATCAATAGGTACCGTACCAACCAAACTTTTACTGTTTCGGCTTTTATATAATAGTATAGATTATGACTTGTGCGCAATATTTTTTTATAATTATTTATAGACCTACTCATCTAATAAATTTTACAGAATTTTTTTTATATTTTTGAAATGGAGAAAATAATTATTGTTAGTTACAGAGGCATGCATGTATACATCTAATAACAAGCCTAATTGTTTGTAATGCTTTGCATTACTTACATGACCTCTTAACTGAGGGAACCTCTAGTTGTAGAGTTTTTGTTTGTATTGTACTTGTAGTAGGCATCAAATCCTAGTTGTGTAACTGTACTTATAGAGTCTAGAATAATGCTTGAAAGAAGTTCCAAGGTTCATGCCTCAAGCAAGAAGATAAAGACTGTCAAATAATCACAGTTGGGATTTGAAGAAATGAAGAATTTGCCTAAGTACCAATTCGAGAAGTATATTTGTCTATTCGAGAAGTCCAGCATTCGAGAAGTCAAGGATTCGATATCTCAAGACACTATTCGATATCTCTGAATACAATGTTCGATATCTCAGAGATTCGATATGTCTATGTACTCTATTCGAGAACTCAGGAAGTCAACAAGTCAAAGTAGTATTCGAGTTCTCAAGGAGTCAACAAGTCAAAGTTCCATTCGATATCTCAAGGACTCAGAAAGCTATTCGATATCTCAAGGATTCGACAAGTCAAGTGTTCTATTCGACAACTCAAGGAATCCTGAAGAAAAGAGCTATTCGAGAAGTGATTCGATATGTCAATATAACAGTGTTCGAGAACTCAGAGTTATCGATCAAGTCAATTCAAGTTCTCGAATCACCTACTTAGTCACTTCTCGAATACATTCTTGGAGACAAAATACTGAAGAAATTGTACAAGTCAGAAACCTGCAACAAGCCAATGCACTTTATGGACCACAATCTGTAACGTGCTCTGGAAAGCCTACAAGGAAGCTTGGAGAGATATAGAAGAGACAAGGGGCTAAAGAAGTGGATCTGAACAGGCTTTGCAAAGTCAAATCTGTAACCGTTTGGACACTTACTCAAAAAGGATAGACAGACTAGAAAGTAATTTGTTCAGCTACCTTATTTGGAGTAAGTAGGGTGTATCCATGTTCTATAAGGATACAGCCTCACTTCCTTAGTCATTAACTTTGTGAGTCAAGTTTTTCATACACTGCAAGCTGTATCTCTCTGAGAAAAACGAAGTTGAGAATACTATCATTTGTATTCACAGATTATAGCAACCTTTATCTAATAATACATTAGATTAAAGTGATATTGTGTCTTGTGTTGTTCTTTATCCGCACCTTCACTCTTGCACACACAAACACTTACTTGCTACATAGACTCGAACAAGAAAAGTTCAAGAATCCATTCACCCCCCCCCTCTGTATTCTTTTACTGTATTCAATACTCAACAAGTGGTATCAGAGCGGGCTGTTTATTCAAAAACAGAAAAACGATCATGAGTTCGAATACACCAAAGACTACAGGAACGGTGAAGGTCCCTAAGTTTGACAAAGAGAATTACAACCTCTGGAAGATAAAGATGATGTTGTTCATCAAAGCCTCTCATCCTTTGTATCCTGAGATTCTCAAGAATGGTCCTTTTGTTCCACAACAAGAGATACCAGAGAAGACTGTTGGAACCACAACTATCCCAAGATCTTATGAGGCCAAGGATCCATCAAAATGGACAGAATCAGAAAGGGAGAAGGTTGCTCTTGACAGCCACCTCATGTTGCTTATCATTGATTCCATGGACATGTCAATGTTTGCAAACATTGCATCATGTACATCTGCCAAAGAAATGTGGGATCACATTGAGGTGTTGTGTGAAGGAACTGATGAGGTTAAGGAAAACAAGAAACAGATACTGGTCACACAGTATGAAGCTTTCATGGCACAGCCCAAGGAAAGAATTACTGAGATGTTTGAGAGATTTCACAAGCTAGTTACTGAGTTGCAGATGGATGGCAAGGTTTACAGTACCAAGGAGTTAAACATGAAGTTTCTGCTATCCTGACCAAACCATCTAGAGCAAAGGGTCATTTCTCTAAGGGAAAGAGATTTGAACAAAGTTACATATGATGTGCTCTATGGGGTTTTAAAAACTCATGAGCTTGAGTTGCTTCAGAAAAGGGCTATCGAAGCCAATCAAGGCAGAATGGTAAACACATCATGTGCCTTGATTGTCAACAAATCTATTCAAGACCTAGAAGCATCTACAAGCCAGTTAAGGATAGAGGAGGTAGTAGAAGAGGAAGAAACTGAACCTGAGGTAAGTGAACCTGTTGAGGAGAAGGATGAAGAAGAGTTTTACACTCTTGAAGAACTAGATGGGATGGAAAACACTTCATATGCTTTCATGGCCAGAAAATTTCCAAACAGCAGATTCAAAAGGAATCAACCCTTCAAACCCAAAACCCAAAACCATTCATTCAACAAGAGCAAGGCACCTGTGAAACCAAACAAGAATAAGTTTAAAACCAGCCATGTGGATAGGTCATCTGTAAGGTGCTATAGATGCAATGACCTAGGGCATTTTGCCAGTGAATGCAAGAAGCCTAAAAAGAAGGATAGAGATTATCTTGAGCTTGAAGCTAAGTATGAGGCCCTTCTGAAAAAGCAGACACAAGGTAAGGCCTACATAGCTGAAGGGAAGTGTTGGGATGATTCTGACAGTGATGGAGAGGAGCAAGAATTCTGCAATTATGCCTTGATGGCCAATTCCAGGGATGACACATCTCCATCAGACCCTTAGGTACCATCTCTCAATACTATAGACATGTCTGTTTCAGAGTATAAATGCATGATTGAACAACTATCTGTTGAAATGTTTAACATTCATACTAGTATGACTGCTGCTAATGAAGAGATTGCTAAACTGTCTACTAGAAATGAAATGTTAACCAAAAAGAATGAGGAACTTGAGCTAACTGCTATGCAGGTAGAAAACCTTAAGAAAGAAGTTGATTATTTGCAGAACAAGGTTTTATGTGCTAGTCAAGTTGAAAAGGCTCTTAGGGATGAATTAGCTGAAAATGAATTCAAACTGAAAACATTTAAGAACTCATCTGGTCTAGTGCAATCCTACTGTGAGAAAATTCAGGCTAAACCCAAAGCTGCTATTGGACTTGACTATGACTCTCTCAAACAGAGAAAAGGCTATGCTGTCATTGAAGATGACACAGTTGTTCATGAGAAAGTGCCTCACATTTTGAAAAAGACTAAAAATCCAATTTTTAAGGAATCAACATTTGAAATTGATGAGGATGCCTTACTCATCAAACAAATGTTGAATGATGAGGATGAGGCACAATCCAGTGAACAACAAGCATCCTCCAAGAGTGAGAGTGTCAAGTCAAAGACCAAGGAGCCAGTAGGTGATAGGATAAGACCCAAGAAGTTTGTTAAGTTTGTTTCAGCTGGAAAGAGTGAATCAGAGGAGAAGGTGACTAAGAAGAAACAGAACAGAAATGGCAAGTTAGGGATTAACAAAGATAACAACTATGCTTATATGTCTAATGCCCCTAGGAAAACTTGTCAGAATTGTTTCAGTACCAACCATTTAACTCATGCATGCAAGAAACCTGCTGGTAGTGTATCTAAATCTTTCTATGATTGTTCTGTGCCTCTAAGACATAGAGATGCACCATTTTGTGATAAATTTGACTGTATGCCATGCAATATGAATGTTATGACTAGTTGTTTCAATCTGAGAAGGCAATTCATTGATGGTTGTATAAGTCACAATACTCACACACACTACACCAGGTCAAAGTCTTCGAGTCCTCCTAAAGCTAGGAAGGTACCACTGTCACCTAAGTCTGAAACCTCAGGTTCTAAGACTTCTAACAGTGATAAGAAGACTAATGCCAAGAAAGTTGACAAGCATGTTGTTTATGATAAAACTGTTTCTAAGTCACATGGACCCAAACTTGTTTGGGTACCAAAGGAGAAGTAATACCTTTGTGTTTGCAGGGCAAAGAAAATGAAAAGAAGGTCATGTGGATTTTGGACAGTGGATGCTCAAATCATATGACTGGTGATATGGCCCTGCTATCACAGTATGAGGAAAAGGCTGGCCCAATGGTTGCTTTTGGAGATGACAGCATGGGTAACACATTGGGATATGGCAAGTTAAAAGTTGGTAATGTCATCATTGAAGATGTAGCACTAGTCAAGGGGCTCAAGCATAATCTGCTAAGTATTGGTCAGTTTACTGATAGGGGATTCAAGGTGGATTTTGACAAAGATGAATGTTTGATCACCCACAAGAAGACTGGTGATTTTGCTCTATCTGGAGTAAGAAAGGGAAGCCTGTTCGTAGCCAATATGGACTCTGCAAACAAGGACAAAATTTGTTGCTTTTATTCAAAAGCATCAAATGAAGATTGTTGGCTGTGGCACAAAAAATTATCACACCTGAACTTCAAAGCCATTAATTCTCTAGTCAAAAGAGAGTTAGTGAGAGGCATGCCTACACTTGAATTCTGCCAAGAAGGAGTGTGTGAGGCTTGTCAAAAAGGAAAAATGAAAAGATCAAGCCACAAGTCAAAGACAGTGACATCAATAACCAAGCCCCTACAACTCATTCATATGGATTTGTTTGGGCCTGTCAATATTATGTCAGTAGGAAGAAAGAAGTATGCCTTGGTGATGGTTGATGACTTTACAAGGTATACATGGGTGGAATTTCTGGCATCAAAAGATGAGGCTCCACAAGTAATCATTGAGCATATAAAGAAAGTTGACAAGGAAGCACAGGCCAACAATGCAAGTGTGACTGCATTGAGAAGTGACAATGGAACAGAGTTCAGAAATGCCATACTTGAAGCATTCTGTAAAGAGAATGGCATTTCTCAGCAATTCTCAGCTCCAAGGACTCCACAACAAAATGGAGTTGTTGAGAGAAAGAATAGAACTTTAATTGAGGCTGCTAGAACAATGTTACTTGATGCAAAGATGCCTACATGTTTTTGGACTGAGGCTGTGAGCACTACATGCTATATCCAGAACAGAACTCTCATCAACAAAAACAATGGAAAAACACCTTACAATTTGATGACTGGAAAGAAGCCTACTCTAAAGTATGTTCATACTTTTGGAAGCAAATGCTTTGTATTGAAGGATAATTCTGAATATGTTGGAAAATTTGATGCAAAAGCATTTGAAGGAATTTTTCTTGGCTACTCTATGGAAAGAATTGCATACAAGGTTTATGTCATCAGTCAAAAGAAAGTTATGGAAAGCACAGATGTGACATTTGATGACAGCAAACTACCTGGACTAGAAGAAGCCAATGATGAAGATAAAGATCCATTGAAGTTTGATAATCTAGATGATTCTGATGAAGAGACTGAAACTGAAGTTGAAACTCGAGTTCAACAAACTCAAGTGAATGATGATACAAGAGAAGAATTTGTGCCAATCAATAGTGAAGAAACAAGCATCCAAGACACACCTGTGAGTAGTGGCAACTTCACAGGGGGAGGAAATGAGAATGACCATGATGTGGATGATGAAGCAACATCAAGAATGAGAAATCAGGCTGAGCACTCAAGGAAATGGGATAGATCACACACTACAGAGCAAGTCATTGGAGATCCTAATGCAGGAGTAAGGACTAGGAGAGCAACTCAGAATGAGTGCCTCTATGGCTGTTTTCTATCACAAGTTGAGCCTAAGAAACTTGATGATGCACTGCTAGATCCAGATTGGATTATAGCCATGCAAGAGGAGCTGAATCAATTTGAAAGGAACAAAGTTTGGGAACTTGTGCCTGCACCAAAGAATAGAACCATTGTTGGAACAAAATGGGTTTTGAATAATAAGATGGATGAAGATGGTGTAATTATAAGGAACAAAGCAAGGTTGGTTGCAAAAGGATACTCTCAACAGGAAGGCATTGATTATGATGAGACATTTGCCCCTGTTGCTAGATTGGAAGCCATCAGAATATTCCTGGCATTTGCTGCTCATTCAAACTTTAAAGTATATCAAATGGATGTCAAAAGTGCATTTCTGAATGGAGAGTTGGAAGAAGAATTTTATGTGCAACAACCACCTGGTTTTGAGGATCCACACTTCCCAGAATTTGTTTACAGACTGCTTAAGGCACTGTATGGACTTAAGCAGGCTCCAAGGGCATGGTATGATACTTTATCACAATTTCTTCTTGAGAATCAATTCACTAGAGGCACACTGGACAAGACACTGTTTTACAAGAAGCATGGTGATGATCTTATCCTAGTTCAGATCTATGTAGATGATATCATTTTTGGTTCTACCAATGAGAAGCTGTGTGAGAAATTTTCTAAACTCATGCAGAGCATATGTGAGATGAGTGTGATGAGAGAGTTGACATTCTTTCTTGGGTTGCAAGTCAGTCAAAGGAAGGATGGTATCTTTATCAGTCAGACCAAGTATATCAAGGATTTATTGAAGAAGTTTGACTTGGAAGATTGCTCACCTGCAAAGACACCCATGGCCACTGCCACTAAATTGGATGAAGATGCTAAAGGCAAGAAAGTAGATATCTCAGTCTACAGAGGCATGGTTGGTTCTCTACTCTACCTCACTGCAAGTAGGCCAGACATCATGTTTGCTACATGTTTATGTGCTAGATTTCAATCAAATCCAAAAAAATCACATTTGGTTGCTATAAAAAGGATCTTTAGATATCTGAAGGGCACTCCAAACTTGGGACTATGGTATCCTAAGGACACAGGGTTCAATCTGGTTGGTTATTCTGATGTTGATTATGCTGGATGCAGAGTGGATAGGAAAAGCACCTCAGGTAGCTGCCAGTTTCTTGGACAAAGGTTAGTCTCTTGGTATAGCAAGAAACAACAATCTGTGTCAACTTCTACAGCTGAGGCTGAATACATAGCTGCTGGAAGTTGTTGTGCTCAAGTGCTTTGGATTAGAAATCAACTTAGAGATTATGGACTTGTGTTGAAAAGAATTCCAATCAAGTGTGACAACACAAGTGCAATCTCTATAGTTGCCAATCATGTCAATCATTCTAGGACAAAGCACATTGACATCAGATATCATTTCATAAGGGAACATGCAACTAATGGAACTATTGAGTTGCATTATGTTTCTACAGATAAACAACTAGCTGATATATTCACTAAGCCATTAGATGAAGCCACCTTCACAAGGTTGGTTAGTGAGATTGGAATGCTGAATTCTTCAGATTCTGGCTAGGTGAATACATCATATAGATTGTTGCAGCATTAAACACTTACTTTATCTAAATTCTCAATATTTTTGGAGTAAGTGTTGGCTGAAATATGATTTATAAATATTTCAAATCTGTTGCATATTTTGAAAATCATATTCTCTTGTTAACTTGAAATTTCTATGAAATTTTGAGAAAATCACTGTTTAATTTTGCTAGAATATTCGTGAATGAATATGGCTGGTAAATTTTAAAAAGATAGTGAAAATTGAGTTTCTATGAGTATAATTCGACAAGTCAGACTTCTCAAGTGATTCACTATTCGACATCTCTAACAAGTCTCATTAGAGCACTCTCGAGTTCTCGAATAGAGTCTTTTAGAGTTCTCGAATAGAGGTTTTCTTGACTTCTCGAATATAGTGTTTTAGTTCTCGATTGACTGAGTTCTCGAATACTATATTTGAGTTCTCGAATCATTTGAAAAGGCTGATTTCTCGCTGAATTTTAACCGATTTTGGATTTTTATTCAGAATTCAAAATTACTCATAAAAACATATTTTACCTAATTTAGATTTACTTCTAAGTTAGATAACTGTCATCTGTGAGTTACAACCTGCTTGAGTTCTCGAATAAGCCTTTCTTGACTTATCGAATAGTTGTTTTCTACTTCTCGAATGCCTGACTTGTCGATACATAACATACATCTAATCGACAATTCAAGTACTTCATACTTTTACAATTTCACATCTATTCGATTCATTTCATTCGATTTCTCAAGCATCCAAACTCCCAAAACCTCTGAAACCCTAACTGCAAAAGCTAAATTTCTTCTTCAACCTTCGATTTCTTCTCTCTCTCTCTCTCTCACAAATGGCAACAGTAAAGTTCAACACCAATTTCATTGCTCTAACTAGTGATGTTGAAGCACCCAACGCCAATTTCAAGTGCTTTGTGAAGTGGATGTCTGAATCGTACATCAAGAATGCTCTATTTGTTAACCCAACTCTGTATCTCGACATTCTAGAACAGTTTTGGCAGTCTGCTACAGTGGAGGTGGTGGCTCTTAACTCTGCAATATCCTCGTACATCATCTACTGCAAGATTCAAGACAAAAATATCACTATCACCACAGAGGATATGAATGAGGCACTTGGGATGGGTACTAAAGGAGAGGTGTATGACCCACTTGCTACAAATGCTGAATTGGAAGACTTATTTGATTTCATAAAATATGCAGATAGAATCAGTCTTGGGCACTTGAACAGGAAGCATTTGAGGAAGGAATGGAGTTATGTGTTTGCTACACTTCTTCAAGTCTTCACTGCAAGAAAATCCAGCTATGACCAAATCAGTACTCCTGCACAGCAAATAGGCTATGCCTTAGCTTATGGAAAGAAGATAGATGTTGGTCTCATCATTCTGCAGGAGCTGTATGGGAGACTTGGTAAGAATTCAGCCAAGAGAGGTAATGAAATTTTCTTCCCTCGTTTTATTCAATCTGTCCTTAATTTCTTAGATGATAAATTGATTGAATTAGATGGGATGAATAAAAATAGAATAGGCTATCCTAAATCCATGACCAAACTCATTTTTGGTAATTTGGAGACTAGGAATAATGTGGATGTAAGACTTAACATAACTCCCCATATGGAGAGTTTGTTTAGAACTTACCCCCATAACATGCCAACATTTGCCTCTAAGTCTGAGTTAGCTAAGCCCAAGAAAGTAGAACAAAATGCTAACCCAGGGTTAGCTAACCAACCCTCTCAACCAAACACTCTACCAATCACTGAGCCAACTGCACCATCCTCTCAAAAGGGTGATGTTAGTAAAAAGAAGAGAAAGGAAGTAATGTCTGTACCCATAAATATTCTATCTGAAGCAGCATTAGCTGTTGAACTAGGTCTAGAAAGTGAGGAACCAGAGTCACCCTTACTAAGGCCAAAGAAGAAGAAGAAAACTAAGACCACCTCTTCAGTCACACAAATGGCTGAAGTTGTAAAATCAGGGGCAAACAACTCACTAGATGTGTCCTCTCAACAGGGTGCATCTATAGAATCAAGCATCCTCCCCAATGCACCTTCTTGTATTGAGTCAGCACATGGGAGTGATAAGGCTAGCACTACACTGAGTGGAGAGCACATCACACTTGAAACTCCCTCTATCTCTCAGGGAGAGTTGCCAAAATCTACTCTACAACACACTACTCTTCCAGAATCTTCATCTCAAATTTCTTTGGAGCTTGTAATTCAAGAAATTGAAGAGCAAGGAATTGATCACCAAGAATCCTTTTCTCTAGGTGAGCCAATGGACTCAAGTGACTTAGTGCATGACATTTTGCTCACCACCCAGGACCCACATTTAGATGGTGAGGGAATGCATGCTGGGTCATCTCCTAATGACACCATCACAAACACAGAGGTTCTACTAGTTTTCACTAGAGACTCTGTGCCTGTGTCAACTACTGGTGTACCTCATCCCACTTATGTGGAGACACCAGTAGGAGAGTCAATCCATCCGGTTGCAGAAGTTGCATCTGTAACTGAGGAGTCTAGCTTGCCTAGCTCTAGCTCTGACTTCTTGTCACAATGGCTGAAGCCTGTGCAACATGACAGTGCTTCAGGATCAGGGTCTGTTCCACCACAATTGACGGTTGAAGCACTTCAAAGCTTGGTTGTGGATCAGATTCCTGAGTTTGTAAAGATTGCCCAAAATTTGGTCACCTCAAACCTATCCAACTCTGACTATGAAGCCATCTTGCTATGCCATAAAGAAGATGTAGAGCAGCAACAACAGAAAATAGCAGATGAATCTGCAAGAGATGGAAATGTGGATGCTTGGCTACAAGGTAAATTCTCTGTACCTCTCTCAGCAGGCCTCCAACATCTAAGAGAAGAATACATCACTTCACTGGGGTCCAATGCCAAATCTCTAACTCCCAGTGATGTGTATGAGGCTGTCAATGACATCTACAAGGGGATCTTGAAGGCTGCACACTTTCTTGGTAAAGGCCTGCAATTAGAAGTAAATGAAGTAGTTGCAGCCACAATCCACCAAGTCAATGAAGTCAAAAGAGAATTCCTCTCCAAATTTCCCCAGTTGGAGTCAGTCATCAAGGACATTCTGGAATGCAAGTCTACATGCACCAAGATGGACAATGGTTTGGCTCTTCTAAAAGATTCTGTCACAGGTCTGGGGCATCAATTTCAGGTTCTATCTGATCAGACTACAGAATCCACTGCCATGCTGAGGACAATGTTCAAAAATCTTTATGGAGACAGACTAGTGACTGAGGTCCCTATTCATGACATGACCAAGTATGAAGTCCAAAGACTCAAAGATCAATCACTCTCTGGATTCAGGGCACATGAGCTATTCACTAAGGTGGATACTCTTGAAAAGGAGGTGACTACTCTCACTAAGTCCAATGCTCATCTTACAAACAAGTTGCTGCTATGATGAAGCATATGGGTCTTCCTCTCCCTGAAGAATCTTCCACCCCAAAGGTCACTTCTAAAGCCTCTGTGCCTGACAACAAGCCTAAGGGGGAGAAGAGGACAAGGAATTCAAATACGAAGGGGGAGAAACCAAAGGAAAAAGGGATAAAGTTAAGAGAGGGTGATCACCAAAGGGCAAATAAATCTCCAACTCATGTGCCAGGCAAAGGAAAAACAAAGGTTGATGAGCCTCCTACCTCACTGCCAGTTGTTACTCTACCAACTGTGCATGTCATTACTCCTAGTGGTCAGAAGCAATCTATCACAACCACAGTGGTTGCAGGGAGTATGCCATCTGACAAACCTCCATCCTCCATATCTGAAAGTGCCAAGCCTATAGAAGTCAAAGTAATTACTGAGGCCAAGCTACAAGAAGTTGCTAACTCAAATGTTTATCATGATAAAGCCTTCTTGGAGTTTCTGAAAGCCACAAGGGAACAGGCTGGTGACACTCAGTTCTATTTGAGGGAGTTGAAGGAGCAGATTGACTACATCACTGTCATCCCCAAGAAAGTCAATAATCTATGGTTCAAGGAGATAGTGATGATATCCAAATCAAGATATGGCATCTAACATACACGACTCTACAAGCCCTAAAACACTCAGAGATAGATGCCATACTTGAGCTTATTGAGAAGAGAAATGAGAACAACAAAAGTCTGTTTGATGATTTGAGGAATGGCCAACCTTCAAGGCTACCAGAAGTGATCAAGAAGCCATGGACAATCATCTATCAGTCTGACACCAAAATTGAAGACATCAAGCAATTGGTCATTCCCCATGATCTCACTTCTCGAAATCATAGACTGGTCATTGCTATCATTGATCAACTACAGAAGAAGGTTAGAACCAGAAATGCTGAAGAAATTGAAGCACTGCACATTCTCAGATCTTTTATAGCAACTGGTGAAACTCAAGAGAGGGCTCAACCTAGGAGAAATAAGGATGATGACTCTAAAGACAAAAGTGATGGGAGGAGGAGACATCACAGGAGAGATAAGGGTGATGAAGATGAGAAGAAGAAGAAGAATGACAAGAATAAGAAAGATGGTGATGACCAAGGAAAAGTCTGTGAGAGGAAAATTGGAAAACAGCAAGCCTTAGGCATTGCTAGCAGTAACCTCACCACAACACAAGACTCTAAGTCTAGGGTGAATACTGTTAGTAATGACCTACCAAAATCTAATTCAATGGCTTCTGCAACTGTTTTGCCACCTCAAGAAGAGAAGAAGATTCAAGCCAAGAAATCATGTGTATGTTTCAGAAAGCAAACTGCTAATGGAACACTGCTATGGTCTACCAACAAAGGTCAAAGATTTCAGCCAAGCAACCATGTAAAAAGGATCAAATTCAAACAAGCTGCAAGGAAACCAAGGCTATCCAAATCAAGGACTCTGACAATTTATCCAGGATTGAAACTCCAACCACTTGATGAAGACTTTGATATAGACCAACTGCAATTCCTAAGAGCTCAGAGAATCTATCATGTTGCCATTATTGATGATTGCCTAGAAGTCAAATATATTGATGGAAGAGAGGAGAAATTCAGACAAGGGCAATGTCAAAAGTATGGCAAGTTGGATGACATAGAAAGGATGATTGCACTGTTGGATGCTAATGACAAAGTGGAAAGGGTTTGGAAACTGGAGCTAGCTGCTTTTGTAAAGATGAAAAGAGATCATGATGAAGAGATAAGGAAGGGATGCCTTGAGAGATGGATAGAAAGGGAGAAGGAAATTGATAGACTGGAAGCTGAAGCAGAAAAGCTAAGGGCAAAAGGATTGTGTAGAGTTCAGTTCAATCCCTATTTGGTGAAGTATAAGAGAAGAAATGGGGAGCATGTCAATATAAGAATGGATCTACTCAATCATTATCCTGCCAACATTCTGAAGCCAGTACTTGAAGATTTCAAGAATTTTATTCTGCTTGAAGAGTTGGATGCCTTAGCTGAGATCATAAAGGCCATGGATGAGAATGCAAGAAAGGAGAAAGAAAGAAGACAGAAAGCATATGATGATCTACAAGCCAAGGCAATGGAGATGGAATCAAATGAGAATGGCTAGTATTTCATCATACTGTAAGATTGTTTACCTTGTAATTCCATTCATGTGCTCAATCAATCTACATACCTGTACTTTTAAAGTTTTATCTTTATGTATGTTAGGCTTGTTATCAGACATGAAATTGTGACTAAGGGTCTCACTCACAATTTGGGGGAGATTGTTAGTTACAGAGGCATGCCTATATACATCTAATAACAAGCCTAATTGTTTGTAATGCTTTGCATTACTTACATGACCTCTTAACTGAGGGAACCTCTAGTTGTAGAGTTTTTGTTTGTATTGTAGTTGTGTAACTGTACTTATAGAGTCTAGAATAATGCTTGAAAGAAGTTCCAAGGTTCATGCCTCAAGCAAGAAGATAAAGACTGTCAAATAATCACAGTTGGGATTTGAAGAAATGAAGAATTTGCCTAAGTACCAATTCGAGAAGTATATTTGTCTATTCGAGAAGTCCATCATTCGAGAAGTCAGGGATTCGATATCTCAAGACACTATTCGATATCTCTGAATACACTGTTCAATATCTCATTCGATATCTCAGAGATTCGATATGTCTATGTACTCTATTCGAGAACTCAGGAAGTCAACAAGTCAAAGTAGTATTCGAGTTCTCAAGGAGTCAACAAGTCAAAGTTCCATTCGATATCTCAAGGACTCAGAAAGCTATTCGATATCTCAAGGATTCGACAAGTCAAGTGTTCTATTCGACAACTCAAGGAATCCTGAAGAAAAGAGCTATTCGAGAAGTGATTCGATATGTCAATATAACAGTGTTCGAGAACTCAGAGTTATCGATCAAGTCAATTCAAGTTCTCGAATCACCTACTTAGTCGCTTCTCGAATACATTCTTGGAGACAAAATACTGAAGAAATTGTACAAGTCAGAAACCTGCAACAAGCCAATGCACTTTATGGACTACAATCTGTAACGTGCTCTGGAAAGCCTACAAGGAAGCTTGGAGAGATATAGAAGAGAAAAGGGGCTAAAGAAGTGGATCTGAACAGGCTTTGCAAAGTCAAATCTGTAACCGTTTGGACACTTACTCAAAAAGGATAGACAGACTAGAAAGTAATTTGTTCAGCTACCTTATTTGGAGTAAGTAGGGTGTATCCATGTTCTATAAGGATACAGCCTCACTTCCTTAGTCATTAACTTTGTGAGTCAAGTTTTTCATACACTACAAGCTGTATCTCTCTGAGAAAAACGAAGCTGAGAATACTATCATTTGTATTCACAGATTGTAGCAACCTTTATCTAATAATACATTAGATTAAAGTGATATTGTGTCTTGTGTTGTTCTTTATCCGCACCTTCACTCTTGTACACACAAACACTTACTTGCTACATAGACTCGAACAAGAAAAGTTCAAGAATCCATTCACCCCCCTCCCCTCTGTATTCTTTTACTGTATTCAATACTCAACAATTATTATTTTGAGATAAATTGTTTTGTTCATAATCTCATATATGAAATGCATAGATAAAATAATTATTCTTTGAGATCAACTATTTTGTTAACAATATCACATATGAAGTGCTCGTGGTTAATTTTGTTGTGAAATTTAATAAAAAAATGCACTAAATTAAAATTGGTTGGTCAAATTATAATCAATCAATTAAACTATAGGCATACTAAAAATATGAATTTTAAGAAAATTTATAAGAAAATATACAAATGCGATTTGGATTACATATCGATTATTGGTTAATAATTACGTATAATATATAGTTTATTTATAAGACGGTATGATAAATATTATACAAAATATAGCAAATTAATTAGCGAAATAAGAAAGATATGAAGTTTTGAAAGGAAATTTGAAACATTTATATATATGAGATTTGTACTCCATGTCGGTTATCAGTTATCGATTAAATAACTAAATAAAATATATCGTTGAGTTATGAGACGATACTATAATTAAGATTATGTATATAGTGCTATATGACAGTGTATCTTCTTCTATATATAATAGGAGAACAAAGGGAGTACCTTAGACTTTAACTTTAATAAATAAGATCTTGTATGTTACAATAATTAAGGTCTTCTAATCTTTAAAATGTATTATAAAATGTCTAAATTTCAAACATAAAAGCATTCAATAATAATTATTGCATGGTCATTTCCCTTTAAATTATTGCAAAGACATATACTTACCTATTGGTGGTCAAGGAAGAAGTTGCTTTGGCATCAGAGGCCACAACGATATCCTCCCAGTGATCGTGCATTCCTCACATACGTGCTCCAAATTTTTTCATATATTTCTAATGTATAAAAATATCACCAAATCGTTCAAGAAATACACATCTTCGCGATGTTCAACAATGCTAGAAATGGCCCGTGCCTCGCACGGGCTATTATGCTAGTGTTATAAATTCAGCAACTGTTGTTGTCCTTATGAAAACCAGAAGAACTGGAACAAAGAGCTTCACAGCTTCTGCATCAAGTGCTAAGATGAAAATCCTTGATGGCACTGCAAGATTTGTAGAACAGAATGGGATCAAACAAATGTTTCCAGAATGAACGAGGAGAAAATCCTTGTCTGCAGTCAAGCAAAAAATGTGCAGAAATGTGCATAGCCGAGGGTACATGAACGAAATGTGCATACTCGAGCTAATATTCTATAGCTCATGCTATATTGTGCCTTGACTATACTTTTGAAGTCCACCAAATTCTGTTGAGGTAGGCCATTGAGCCCTTGAAAAACCGCTTGGAGATAGAAATTACTGGGGACGAAGAAGAAGAGAGATTGAGAGCGAAATGAAGCCAGTGCCTGAAGCCAGAGCCAGAGCCAAGAAGCCTGAGCCAGAGCCAGCGCCAGAAGCCAGAGCTCAAGACACAGTCCTCAAATGGCCAAAGAGCCAGGACATGTGAACATATAGTTTACAGCAAAGTCAGGGTCCTTGAATGGCAAACAAAGCCAGGATTCCTTGAATGACAAGCTTAAACTAGTCCTCGAATGGCAGGGAATTGGAGTCCCTTGTCAGGACATTGACGTGCTCCAACAAGTCCTCGAATGGCAGGGAATTGGAGTCCCCTATCAGGACATTGATGTGCTCCTACTGGCCAGATTTGGAGTCCCTGTCAGGAATTGATGTGCTCCAATTGTTCAAGGAAAACAGTCTTGGAAGTGTGGTTTTATGACTGCAAAGGATTATGAGTTTTTTGTTGATATCGTTGGAGTTCAAGCCAAGAACTTCACGATGTTCCCGCTCTTAGCTTGAGGGGGAGTATTAAGGAATAAATATGAGGGTATTTTATTCATTGTAGTGATAGGATATTGGGCTATATATAAAGCTCTACTTAGCTTTATTTCAGACAAGATCAATACAATGTAATCACTTCAATATATTCAGCTCTTTACCTATTTATATATATATTTTATCTTTCTGTTCATCCCTTTGTTCTATAATTATCTGTCTTTGATTATAAACCTATAAAAGTTATCAAAGTTATCCTATAATAATCTCAGAGTGACTTGTATACAAAATTCTTGTACGTATGCATTTATTCTGATATTACAAATATAGTATAAACATCTTTTGTCAAAAGTTGACAGTTATATCCAAATTGAACATCTTTACAGAATATGGTACTGGTGCATAGATACAAGCTGATCAAAGACATGTCGTTCCATGACCATGTTCTTATTTTTCTTTTCTGTCCCTCTTTCCTGGGCAATCGATCTTCTAATGAAAAATGCACTCAACATGTCCGAATCGTAAGTATTTGTCTTGCTATCAAGGGAGTATGTCCGAATCGTAAGTATTTGTCTTGCTATCAAGGGAGTTGAATCAGCTACTCACAATCCATGATGAGGTACAAAAAAGTGGATGTGAATGTACAGATTTTCTAGCTAACATATTTTGACACACCAAATGTATCATTCAATTTTTATTTGCCACTGCTTTCGCCTTGTATATTTCTCGTTCCGTTCTGACTTTTCTTCCTCCTGTAGTTGACAAGTTTTAATCATTAGAATCTAGCAATTCTTACATTATTAAGTACTACTCCCTCCGTCCCAAAAATTTTTTCTCATTCATCATTATCACGTTTGCCAATTCATATTTTTTATTATTAATATTTTCAATTTTGTATTAGTATTTTGTATTAGTAGTAAATATAAAAACTTCATTGTATTAAATTACTCAAAAATACGAATCCAACAAAATCACAAATGACTATATTTGGTCTTATAGATTATGCGTAAATTAATAGTCAATCACTTAGAATGAACAGTACCAAAAGTCAAAACGGGAAAAAAATTATGAGACAGAGGAGTACTAAGCCTAACGAGTAGATAATTATATTAAAGCTAGAGAGGCAGAGGAAACTTACGATTCTTGTTTCTCCTTTTGGCTTTAACCATATGAGGTATGAAGACTCCAGTTCCGTTAACATTATTCGATCTCCACAAGTTCAAAATCGTGCTTGGCACAGAGCTAGGAGGATTCTCGGTCTCTGTCCAATCAAAATATCTTTGATCTCGATGAGACGAATAATTACTCGTTCCTCCTATCATCCGTGAATTCTTCGAGTGATCACTCTCATCAGCTGTGTTGATCAACACAAGAATTCTCCTCTCGAGTTCAGCATAAAATTTATCGTCACCATCATTTTCATAAGTAGTTTGATCAAGATCATGATCAACGATATCGTACAACAAGTCCATGTGTCTAGCTAGCCTGCAGACCGTGTTGTAATATGTGAAAAGCAGAAGAATAAGAAGAGTAGTTGCTTTGGGAGGTTATAGTTTGAGCATGTGAAAGATGGTTTATATATATACTGTAGGAACTAAAATGAGTCAGAGAATTGTGCTAAGACGTTTTAATTTGAGTCAAAGTTTCGAGATAAAAGTTGTATGTAAGATGATAGGTTGCTGGATATTTCCCAAGTGGATCCACATGTGGAAATCTTTCAAGTCTTGCTACTAGGTGCGAAATCGTTTACTAGTACTACGGACTTTCTATCAGTATATTATAAATTTTAATATGGAAAATTTTGTGTTATTCCAAAATTTGTCTCAAAACTTTTCCCAAAAATTGATGTGTCATATGAATAAATGATAATTTTCCTAATAATAATATGAGACCTCGCGTGCATATGTACCATAAATTAAAACATGTCACTTATTATGCCACGTTATTTGGTAAAATATTTGAAAAAAATTTTGGGGAACCTAGCACTAACTAGTTGTCATGCATAATTTCTAATATTGATCTGATAAAAATATGATTGTTAACTGAAATAAACTAATATCAATAATAGATATTGTTATAATTTTTAATTACCTTATCTATGTATCATTTGTTACGGAGAATTTTCATTAAAAAATATAGTTATAATCATATATCAAATTTATCAGGCATCAACGACTCTTTTCTTGTTAATCATAGAATTTTATTAAAGTTAAAATAAAAGTAAGCGAATAACACATAGGTTGGACTTGTTAAAAGGCAGTATGTAGCCACTAGATTGGCCGCCTTTGCAAGTAGGAGGAAAGTCTCTTCTAGAAATGTGAATGCGTGGATGCTGCTGCATGTCAGTGCTGCCGTAACTTCCTTATTATGATTAGTCAACAAAAGTCAACGTGACGGTTCTAGATTTGGCTTTAGTTAGGCTTACCAAAATCACAAGTTGACCACTACAAACTTGGTCTATCAACACGCTAATGCTGTTTGGGTGACTCTAGGTAGATTTTCACTCAGTTGTAGGGGTGATAAAATTTGACATAATTCAAAATTCAGACACGAATTTGACATAGAAAGGTACCAATTTGAGTTAAGTATTTTGAATTTTCAATCGAATTTAGGTTGGGTAAAAATTTATTCGAAAATTTTAAGTTCGTTTTGGTTGATCCAAAAATTTTAATATATACAATAAATTATGTAAAAAATATAAATTTATATTACATAATTATATACATGTTATATATATCTTCACGTTATTTAAATAATTTAATTCAAATATAATATAATAAAGTTACTATTATATATTTCTAATTTTTATAAATAAAAATAATAATTTTTAAAATTTTAGCATCAAAATGGATTAATATTTTTTTTTTGACGAAAAGCAAGTAGTATTATATATTAAAATATCGGAATCCAAACGGGACAAACCCCCGAATTGGCAACTACAATCTGATTGTGAAACAAAAAACGAGCTAAACAAATAATCGTTTTGTTAACAAATTGCTTAACACATAGAATATTCAAATTCTTAAAACGAAAAAGTATTACAATGACACCTTGAACAATACAACCAATATCAATTATGAAACCAGTAGCATCGCAATTGACCTTTACATAAGCCTCATCTGTAGCCCAATGTTCAAAATAATAAGCACCCATATACATGCCGAAAGAGGGATTCCCAATAAGAACAAATTTTGATTGTGAAAGGTGAGCTTTTGCAATTTCCACCACTGACCCAGCCTCGATGCGAGTTGAACCGATCTTCCAAGATACCAATTGAAACACTTTTGATGGACCAAAACACTCCAAAAGGAAAGGCATAAATAAACTCTCAACAAGGAGAGACATAAACCACCCAAAAAGATGGAGATTATTGAATTTATTAACAAGGAAAAAAGAAAAGATTAGGATGAAGAAGGGAACGGATGAAGATGAAGGAGGGTGAGGAAGGAAAGAGGAAAGGTGAGGGGAGAAAGAGTGAAGGCGAAGAAAGGGGAAGAAGAAGGAGGGGGGCGGCAACGGCTGACTCTCAAAATAGGATTTAGTTTAAATTCAAGTTTTAAGGAGGTGAGACATCAGTTCTGGTCTATACTCAAAAATGGATTAATATTTAATTGATTGAGTGCTAACAAATTTAGTTCGGGTTGAAATTTTCAATCCGTTCAGATTCGAATACAATTCAAATTAATTTAAAAACACAATAATGTACATCAAATTTAACACCAAACCATCCATTACCCCGAAGTTATCATTCGTACTTACTCCCATTTATATTGCCTAGTTTATTTTCGACTAGGAATTTTGCCCGCTTTGCATGGTTTGTGAAAAATTTTTTATCATAAAAATTTTCTTAAAATATTATAGTTTGCTTATATAAAAGAAATTTATATATATAAATTGTTTTTGTTTGCATTATATATTAATTTTGTATTATTTACTCTGTTGACTAACGTGCTTTTATTTTTTCTTAAAAGTACTATTTTCTATTGGATAATACTTTTCAATTCTTGGAGAGTTAATTCTTTCTAACCGTTTTTAAAATCATATTTATTGTATTATCAAAGGTATGACAATTCACCTAATTTTTTAATCATATAAATATATATATATATACGTCCTTGGAATAATAAAATATTAGTTATATTATTTTTTGATTAGTCATGTAGTTGTAATTTTTTGAAATGATGAAAACAAATACAACTATAAAATAATTTGTTACAAAAGATTCCTCGACATCGCCTCCGGCGATACCTCGTTTTTATAGACGGTAATATATCATCACAATTATTGTAATTAAATAGATTAAAAATATATATGTTGATATTTAAATAACATAAATATATTTTTATAATTGAAAATTTAAATATTTAATAAGCATCCTCCTCGACCCCGTCTCCGACGACGCCTCGAATTCTATATATAAAAGAATTGAAGAAATTCAACTGTAAATTTCTTGGTATATTCTGCGATATCAATTTAGGAATAAATATAACCTCGAACCCCTATATATGAATAAAATTAAAGTAAATTTACAAATGTAACGCTAGTACGTTATATGTTGAATCAACTTAACAATTTGACTTATCCTGAAACATAAAACAGTGAATGAATAAATTACAATAAGTCTAAATTTAGAACATTAAACTCTCATCTTCTCATCCTCTTCCCAATACTGTAAAATGGTGGTTGTAACTTGTAATAATCTAATAATTGCTGATGTTGCTGTTGTGATTACAATTCAACATTCCACACAGCTCCATCGCCTTTTCCGCAATTATTGTGAATGAATTTCATCCTCTCTACTGACTTGCATATTCCACTGCATGGCCAGTCAAATGATGCCACACAAGTTTTCCCTGTTTTTGATTTCCATTCGCAATCTGGTCATATCAATTAAACAAAGTATGTTAATATTCTTTCTCTTAATATTAAACCAGACATTATTGGTATGTCTCACTCGGAATTAGGGTATGGGAAGAGCGCGCACACTTACACATACTGATCTAAAGATTTGAAGTTACCAGGAGGAGTTCCACAACACATGGAACGGTCATTAACGTGCTCAACTTCCAAGCCAATGGACCACGCACCCAGTGAAACATCCTCATTCGCATATCTATGCAATATTGGAATGTATAAAAAAAAACATGTCTAGCAAGCATGGTGAGTACTATTAAAACATAATTAAAAATTTGTAAAATGTTAAAGAAGATTGTAAGTTACTATTATTAAGCAAGCATGGTGAGTACTGTGATTCAAGTAAGTAGTATCTCTAAATGTATTGAATAAATAAAGAGAAAAGTGAACCTGAGATTAATATCAAGCCAGACTCTACAATAATTAAATTCAACTCATTTATAAAGAGCGTTAGTGTTAGCTTCATTTATAGACTAAACTGAGCTCTAACCAAACACCGAATTATGTTTACTGTCCTAACTCATTTAGACTGAATTACAATAATATCAATGTTAGTATAACTGTACCTATGTATGCTAACAAACGATTATAACAAAGAGGGGGATGTTCTTTGTTGTGACCGCCAAAGTGGCAATGTGTATCTGTGTACCCATCTAAATATATACAATATGATGATCCCGAAATCCCAATCTAACAGAAAATGGAAAGATGATATTAAGTGTTTGTCTCCGCTTGCAGCACTATAAGCATCAATCAGAGGGGTGTTACCTTTGTCAAATACCCAATTGAGTAAACCCCATTCTGAGGCCTTTGTTGCATTATACTTCTCTTCTTGCCTAGCTGTACACGTGCCAAGTGACACTACTAACATATTTGTAGTGTCCATTGATTTCAAATCAACAAACTGAAAGTTTCCTTCAAGATTTCATTGGTAACGTGTGTTATAGCCGCTTGAGTCTGAAGAGGGTAAACAAATAATTTTTGGTTAGCTACAGTAACATACTAAAGAACATACTCTTGAAACTTGCATCAATTCAAAGTGAACTGAGCTAGAAAATTATCGGATTGTTTGCTGCAATACCACCATCAATGAGATCAAAATTTCGATTCCTTCCATCTTCATACTTGGTCTCAAAGTAGTATGCAGGTAAATAGTTGGGAGCTACAAATGTAGCTATGCAAATATCTGATAAGTGCATTCTATATTATCATCAAGTTCCTATATTATCATCAAACATGCCATTTAAGTATTTTTAGGATATCTGTCATAAAAATGAAAAGATGGACTTCACCAGTTTAGTTCATTACCTGAAGCTTGGATTCAAGAAAGGTGAGAAGGGTGCCAGGGATGATGCCTCTAATGCCACCACCATCGATGCTCAGCACCGTAACAATCTTTGCTTTAGTGGGAGGAGGTGTTGGTGAAGGTGACGGTGCAGTTCTGCATAAACATTCATGTGTTGTCAACAGTAGTAGTAATGAAACCAGGAAGACACTTGTTTTCTACATATCTTCGGTTGTATACTTACTGCAGTATACTAACTAATGTTGCTTGCAGATTGTGTAAAATATACCAAATGTAAAAATGATTGTTTAGGTAGGTTCAATTGTTTAACCTATTTATAAGCACAGAACCCTTAAACATATGATAATACAAAGAGATAATTCGCATTATTAAACCTTAAATAAATAAAAAACACTCTTATTCAATCTTTTGTGTCAACTTTACACAAGTATTTTAGCAAGATAATTCGACAACAGTTCTTTAAAAAATTGAATTCATTCATAAATTTCAGACCTCTACAATGATCGATTATCCAACTTAATATCAAATTGAAAAACACAACACAATAGAACACGCAACAATTAGGACAGATACTTGTATCACGTCACTCCAAATAAGCATTTTTATTAAATTTCAGTCAAGAAAACCAAATCTAGATCATAAGTCATAATAGTTGATTACAAACATAGCATTAAATAAAAGATATGTCTAAGATAGCTTGTATTTTAAAACATGCAACAATTTTAATCATTCTACGCAACTGAGCCACCAATCAGTTGCACATCAAAGGGACAAAGGCCGGGAATCCTTTTTGAAGTCACTCTCACTACAATTAATGCCACTTGCAAGTAAACAGATTATACTAAGTAAATAACTGGGTGCGATCATTATGTGATTTGGAGTAAACATATTCTACTAAGTAAAGAATAGTTTAAGTGTTTAACAAATATATAAAACTAATAAATGTAGTATGCAAATTAAATTAATAAAAGTAATAAGAAAAGACATACCTTTTGTTCAACTAAAGGAACATTATGAACTTTCTTGTTCATCTCTATCCTACTGCAAAAACATAAACACACATAACTAAAATCAGCAAAATAATAAAAATTGTCGAGCTTGCTTAATGATATGCCAGAAATGCTACAAAAGATAAACACCATCACCTAAAATTTAGTTTCATCACCTAAAATTTAGCACCACCACCAGAAAGTAACCTCAAATATTTTCACAAAAAAAGCCAATTAAATTTTAGTTCTCAAATAATCTACTAAAAACTAACACCATCACTTATACACACCACCAGTTCTAGGGTATGCTATATGTGAGATAAGAAAATTAAAAATACCTAAATTGAGACAACCTGTTAATTCTTGTCCATCTTTTCTCCCGTGCAAACACCATCATGCTTAGTCTTGCTCTCATGATCAATTCATCAAACAGTTTGTGGGCATAATTTGATCTGCAATAAAGAACAAAAAGATCAATAAAATAAATAGTGGCAAATAAATTCGGAAGAGAAGTTCAATTAGAAGTAAAACTTATAATCTTCGTCTCATGTTCAATCCATCACATACCGGGGTGCACCCTGCAATTAAATTTTAAAAAATCGTGATTAGTAAAATTAGTAGATATAATTTTATAGAGATGAAAGAACTGGAGATAAAAAAGAGAAATTTGTTTACAAATTAGTATTATTGATAGTTATAGCCCTGTAGGTAAGGATTCAAATTTGAATTCTTGATAATTGTGTCTGTGTGTACTGATATAGAGATGGAAATTGTCAAGTTTCAAAGAGAAGCTTCAATTTTTTTTTATTATAAAAACATTGTATTAGTACCGAGAGAAGCTGTAATCAGGCATTGTGTTTGAATTCATCACCGACACATTAGCGTAGGGGAAGAAGAGTGGTGAGGAAGCTTGATTACGGACCTCAATTAACATCGTAATAAGCTATTTTTGAAGCTTTGTGTAATAAGAAAAGAGAGACACGTGCTGCTGTGGTCGTGTAGTGTTGCAGGTCAGCCTGGCAGATTATGTAGTATTCAAAAATCTATAAGGACAACATGGTAAAAAAATAGGGAAATTCAGGCTTTATCATTTAAGTAGATAGGTATTCTAAGAGTAAGTTCATTATACTAGTTATATTTATATTCTTAACTTAAAATTTAAGGCTGAGATTGAGATCACTATTCTTAACTATAATAACATCCACTTCAAAGTTATATATATATAGGCTAGTGGTCAAATAGAAACCAATATTAGAATAGAAACTAGAAACCACTATCTGCACACCCTATTTTACTATCTCCACACCCTATTTTATTATCTCCCCACCATATTTTACTATCTCCACCCCTATATGACATCACCCACCCCCACCCCCCACCCCCCACCCCCCACCCCCCACCCCCACCCCCACCCCCCACAACCACGGCCGCCATCCCCACCCCCTGCCACCCCCCGCCACCAACCTCCGACGACCTCTTCCTTCTCCGATCAACCCCTCCTTCTCCGATCAGTTCATCCGATCAACCAACGCACCACCACCGCCATCTTCCTTTCCGGCCACTGGCCCCGCAGGGGCTCCGATTTCACCACCAATTTCCGATTCCGATTCCAGATCTGTTCTTCCCGATCATTAATTCTGCTACTAAAAATATGATTTAGTGATTTCTAACTTCAGATCGTCATCGGTGGTCTGAATCTGGTGAAATCATTCCGGTGATGACTTTCCAGATCTATACAATGTAACGATGTATTTGTGTATGTATATGTGTATTTTGTGTGTATGTAACGATGTATGTGTGTATGTAACGATGTATGTATGTATGTATCTAAACAATCATGGTTGTGGTGGTTGATGGTAGCGATGGCAGATGGTGGTGGCGTTGATAGGTGGTGTGGTGATCGATGGCAGCCATAGCAGGTGGTGGTGGAAATGGCAGGTGAAGGTGGGGGTGGGGTAGGTATTAGTGATTTTGGCTATATATATTAGTGATTTTCAGGTGAGGTGGGGTGGGGTGGGGTGGGGTGGGGTGGGGTGGGGTCGGGCTGGGGGTGGGGGTGGATATTAGTGATTTTAGTTGTATATATTAGTGATTTCAGGTGGGGTGGGGTGGGGTGGGGTGGGGACTGAATTATTATACATTTTATTATAATTTTAAATTAGTGATTTTTATTGTACAGATTAGTGATTTCTGTTGGGCTGGGGTTTGGTTTCTAGTTTCTATTCTAAGATTGGTTTCTATTAGAACAGGACTCTATATATATATATATATATATATATATATATATATATGAGAAAGTTTCTATGGAGTACTGTTTTACATGGAGTACATATACGTTCTGCATTCAAAATTTTGCAAACTTTATTATTTTGCAAAGTTTATTACATGAATATCATTATTTCATTGAAAATCTTGAAAATTTTGTATATTTTGCTAACAAAATATTGCAAAACGAATTGTTCTGCGAAATACATTTGGGTTGCAAAACATATATGTTATGATTGCAAAACATAAAGGATTTCAAGATGATATATGATTTTCAAGATTATCATATGATATTCATGTAACAAGGTTTGCAAAATAATAAATTTTACTCCAAGTACTATAATTAAAACAGTACTCCATAGAACTTTTCTATATATATATATATAATACATCATCTCACTGTTTATAAGTAACATTCCTTTTTTTTAAGTATTTCCTATCACTATCTTTCTCTCTCCTATTATAATTAAACAATGTACTTAATAATAAAATAATAACGAGTGAGAACAAGAAATTTTTTGGAAACAAAATTACGAGAAAATTACCAAAATGCCTATTTTTCCTAAGTTTTTGCCCAAAATACTGATTTTGAAAAAAATGACCCGAAATACCGACGGGATACGGAGTTTCGGCCTCCGTATTACCCTAATACGGTACACCGTGTACCGTATTATGCATGATACGGAACACGGTCTTCCGTGTTATACATGATACGGAACACGGTCTTCCGTGTCAGGTGGGTGCGCAGCACTGTCACGGAACACCGTCCACCGTATCATGCATAACACGGAAGACGGAGCTCCGTATCATGCCCTGTTACGGAGGACGCTTCTCCGCATCACACCCCCTATCACGGTACACGATGTACCGTGTTCCGTCAGTAAAAAGGGTCATCCAGTTTCTCAGGTGATTATTTTGGGCCATCACCCCAAAATTACATAGTTATATTCTAAATTTAAGAACGATTTTTATTATTTTATATAAAATTTATTTAAAACACTGTTAAATTTGCTCTAAGATGTATATTGAATATGATTCCATATTTTCTAAATTTTTTCTTTCTTGTATAGAATTCTAAATTTAAAATTTTATTAAAAAAAGTAATAAAAAATAATGAAACAATATTTAGGGATACCTTAAAATATGTGTAAAAAATATTGTGATCAAAATAAATAAGAAGAAGGGAGTATAATTTTAATTACTTAATAATATTTTCGTTTCACCTAAATTTAAACAAAAGTACAACACTATTTTATAAAATAATTAAGACATAAATTAAAGGGTTTAATGTGATCTAAGATTAAAACAATTTCAATAAAAATATGAGGATATTTATGTAAATTATTGAAAAATATTAATATTTACAAAAATATTGTTACGGCACCCCTTATTTTAGAGGTACATATTTATTATAATTTTAGGATAGATCCTTAAAATTATCATCATACCCATTTTTCTCTAAAAATAAATTATTATTTTTTTCCAAACTAGTCAAATTCTTAGCATGGCTTACCCCGTTTTCGCTTATCCGTGTGTACGCTTTTTCTTCCACTTTAAGCGTAATTGGATGCTCCTTCCTGGTCGTGTGAGCATCATATATATAGTGCTTGACTCCCTCCATTTCAACAAGTTCTAATTATTATTTTGGGTCATTTCATCCATTTTTTTATATTCCAAAAATAGTAAATTTTCTCACTACTTCCCCCATTATCTCATATTTAATAATAAAAAATAATATTACATCCACTACTTTTCTCCACTATCTCAAATCTATTATTAAATATTGATATATCCCATCACTTTACCCACTTTTCATCACTTCACCCACTTTTCATCACTTTACCTACTTAAATATAATTTCAATATCAATTTCTTTACTTTAAACATAGTTTTACATGAATTCAAAATGTAAATCAATTCACTTTAAAACATACTATTTATATAAAATAATAATGTTAATAAAATTTGTTGGATAAATGTATATTTGCAATTTACGAATTATCTTTTTACGCTCAATTTTAACTATAATATATTATAGATATTTAATAATATCTAAAACATTATGTTGTTGGAGGAATTTCGTAACAACACGAAATCGGAGGTTTGCTGGAATAATAGAGCAAATTTATGAAAATGATTGCTTTAGGGGATTAGGGTTTATGAAAAAAGAGGGTGCTGGGCTTGGCAGGTGTCTCGATTTGTCTCGTGTCTCGGATTCCGTATGCCAAGATGCCTACGTACCTATGTTTATATAGGATCAAGCCCACGTAGTTCTGTGAAATTGATTTGTGTCTATCCCTTATAGACTTTATGGATAAACTTCGTTAATCTGGGTAATTACTGATTTTATCTGATTTAATCTTATCGTTGTGATATCTTCCTGATTTGAAGAATATCGTTTGGAGATATTTTTCGTTATTGATTGATTGAGATTGATTCTTTCCTCATTTAAGGGAGAGGATAAAACTTAGCGGTTAAGTAATAATTATTAATCTGAATTAGTAATTAGCGAATATTAGAAATTTGGGAGATTATTAGACATGCCGAAATTATGGCATAACACATTATATCCTTATTATATTCTATTATATAATAAGAGTAAGAGTGATAATAAACGAGTACGATCATAGGTCAATGGTTCAATTCTCACTAACAACATAATTAAATTTAATATTTGTAATGTTAAATATACTAATAAGACATATGATAAAATTCATTTTTCAAATATAATATAATATATATTTTTAACTTCAAATATAATATGTCACTATCTATTTATAATTTATTAAAATTTTAAAAATATAAGATTAAGTGTAAAGACGTAAACAAAGGATTTTACTAAGATTTAATAGTATAGATTAACTAACATAATTCTATACTTGATATATATGTGGAACAGTAGTTATGCACTTGACTACTTGAGCTCTGTTAGTTTGTTGTGTGACTTGTGTCTGATGTATTGCATCATATATAAAAGGAGCTCGGCACACATCGGTGATGATCACTATTCTTTTCGTAACCTATATGGTTAGATCTTCTAGATTACGAGATTTTAAGGCTATTGATTAGCAAAAAATTGAATATTATTATTTTCAAGTTTCAACGATGAAAGTGTTAAATTTTGAAGATTAAACTTTTAATAAATGTAAAACAATTTATTAAAAATACTATTTGTAGATTTAATTGTTGCTTTTTTATTTTTGTAAATTATTAAAGAAAAATGTTTTGAAACAATAAAATTACCTTTTTAAATTATCTTTTGTAAAAATATTGCAGCTGCTTATGGTTGTATCAAATGTTAGTTTTTGTTATATTTTATTATATTTTGTTACAAAATCGTATTTGTACAAAAAAATTCAAAAAATTCACTTTTAATAAAAAAACAAATTAAAAAAGTACTTTTTGCAAAAGAAAAAAGGTTATAAAAATATATTTTTAAAAATTCCCCTATATTTAGTTAAAAAGGAAAAAAAAAGTCCATGTTAACATCTAAGTTGAAAGTATTTATTTTTCTTACAATTATTTTGATTACTTAAGAATGTTTAAATCTTTCAAATAATACATTTTTTCACAAATAAGAGCGTAAATTTAATTAAAAATTACTTTTTTCTTAATTTAATTGATTTCTACAATTATAATCTAATTATATGCTATTACCTTATTTATACATTTATATATAAGAAGTGTAAAAGGGATTTTATTCAGAATTTGTAATAAAAGCATCTGAGAATCGCTATCTTTTGTATATAAAAAATTTATTGGCTATTTTAAAATACTAAAAATAATTTTTAAATAATTTGAACCAAATATAAGTTGTCTTCTTAAACTGAAATCAATGTAAAATTCATGATTTTTTCAATTACCCTAATATCGAAATAAATTTTAAAAAATGGGTGTCAAATTTATTCAATATTCTCTTAAGTTTTAATATAAATTTACTTATAGATATCAAAACAAACTCTAAATTGTAAGATATTTAAACAGTGTTTAAAAAAATGAATTAAACGATCATCTAAGCAACCGTTTAAGCGAAATTAGATCATCAAACGCTTCAATTGTGTTTTAATCCGATGATTAAGCATTATTAAAAATTAAGCGATTTATAAGCATTAATATAAAGGATTAAGAGGTAAAAAAGATGTTGACTTGCAAAATTTTTAATTCTTAAAATACTAATATTTATTATAATCATAACTAAAAATTAAAAATATATTATTTTACTAAATACTTTGTATTTTAAGGTTCTTAACACTTAATTTTGACAAAATGTTAGTCTTACACATATTAACATCATAGTTAAAATCTTAAATAAATATTATTTATCCTTTTAGAAATCCGTTTAAAATTTACTTAAAAGTTTGTTTATTTGTTAAGGGGAAGGTTTCCCCACCAAATAAAATCGCTTTTCGATTTTTAGAATATTATGTATAAGCCTGTATAACAACTATTAGTATACTCTGTATAATAATAATAATAATAATATAGAAAGAATAAGATTTTTATATAGAATTTCGAGATTCGTGATTTAGTACTATAAAAAGAATAAGATTATTTAAATCTTGAAATAAATAGATGAAAATTATTAATTTTAAAATAAAAAGATTGTTTTAACGCTAACAGATAAATTTCTTCTTCAAAAATTAAGATTCGAACCTCAATAATAATACATTAAAAAAACTTATATTCCTTAGAATTAAAATTTTTAATAAATTAAAAAATTATCAGTATCAAAGAAAATTTGTGAATAATATAATTTAAATATTTTAAAAATAACCGTGCATTGCACGGGCTATAAGCTAGTATATAATAAGCGTAAGAGGGATATTATCCATAATTTTGGTCACTGTACTACCATGATAATCTCAACCGTCTAATCTAATATTTTAAAAATAGATGATCAAGAATATCATATTAAAAGACAAAATTATAATCTAAATAGGATATAATTAGAAAAGTTTGCATTAGAAGTGAATTTTAGATAGTACAAGAGCGTCTAGGAGAGCGACTAGGGTAGAAGGATCGTCAAAAATTCAAAATACTATCGGTAACGGTAACAACGATGTCGACGGGACTAATGGAACAAGAGGTAGATGGAGAGAAGTCAGCAAGAGAGGTCATGATAGCTTCAAAGCAGGAGATAGATCGGCTAAAAAGAAGGAAGGAGAAAGGATTTTGAATGATTTCATTTGGGCTAATGCAGATTGGGTGGACAGTAAGGTAATGAACAGATTTAGATTGGGAGATAACCAGGCAATATCCGAAGCTTTGAATATGATTCACTTTAGAAGTCTAAAGAATATGGATGTCAAGGAAGGGGCTAGCAAAATAGGGGCTTTCCAGGAAAATACTTACGCAGAGGTGGTGAAAAACGGAGCCAATCAAAAATGGATAGTTGTAAAAAATAGGAAGAATAGAGTCTCCCAAAAGGAACTATCAAACAAGACTTGCACAATCTTCCTATATGATATTCCGGATAATACTATGGCTAGAGATGTCTGGGAACTTTTCAAACCGTGTGGAGTAATCAGAGACATTATATTGCCTAAGAAAAGGGATAAGAGAAACAAAAGGTATGGCTTCATTAAAACATCGTCAGATAAAGAGGCGACCAAAATCATATCTGAAGCTTGTAAAAAGGGTGGTCTTGGAGCAAAGTTGAAGATGTCCATCAATTTAGAGGTTAAAGTAACCCCAAAAGCCAAAGAGTCCCCCTTGCCTCAGAATGCCAGGGAGCCTCCCTTGTCCAAGAATGCTAAAATACCTGAGATCGATATTCCAATACCAAAGAAAAGTCTGAATGAAGAAGAAACTTTTTATGAAAAAATGTTTGAGAACATTGAAATGGTGGTGGATGAGGAGGTAGAAGAAGGCCTCTTCCTGACCAAGGTAGGGTTTTCGAGAGAGGGTCAAAATGCGGAAAGTTTACAAAACAAACTAACCTCTCTGAAGTATGGAAACATAATAGTGGTAGGTCTGTCAGAAAGAAAATTCCTGCTTAGAGTAAAGGAAGGAAATGATTGGAAGGATTTTGACTTGACAAAACTAAATGAGTGGTTCAGCTCTATCAGGCCTTTTAAGGAGGAGGACCTGTTTCTGGCTAGGACTGTATGGGTAGAATGTCTAGGCCTTCCTATGCATGCTTGGATTCAAGAAAATTTAAAAGCTTTTTCTCTAAAACTGAGAGAATGGGTCTCGTGGACATATCAAAAAGATGGTACAAATGATTTCTTTAACCCTCTCATTTGTATTTCTACAACAAATTTTAACCGCATTGAAGAGAAACGGATTGTCAATATTAAGGGAAAAAAGATCCAAATTTGCTTTAAGGAAGTTATCGATAAGTCGTCTCTTCAAGGCAAAATAGCCCCAATGGAAATCTACTCAAGCAAGAATGTTAATGTGGAGCAAGAAGACTCTCACTCTGATAAGTCTTCGGAAATAGATGAGGAGGCAACTAAACCTATAAGAAAAAAGAAGATAGGTAGGAAGAATTCTAATAATTCTTCTAAAGTTTCCAACACTAAAATCTCACTACATTCAGAAGGGGATATGGATAAAGAAAAAGTGATTGTTGAGGCCTCTACAGATTTGGATGGAGAAATTGCATCAATAGAAAACTCAGAAGTCAGCCATGTTAGTGATTCTCGTGAGC
Organism: Kitagawia praeruptora; assembly: GCA_037693485.1. Lineage (NCBI taxonomy): Eukaryota > Viridiplantae > Streptophyta > Magnoliopsida > Apiales > Apiaceae > Kitagawia > Kitagawia praeruptora. The sequence goes on along the minus strand of CM075346.1, from coordinate 32,914,935 downwards.
AAACGCCAAGCAGCAATGCTCCCTTAGTCAACTCTCGTTGTGTTGATGCTTCTAGTTCAGATACTGTAAGAAGTAAGTCCATCAATTCCGTCGAAAATAATACTATAGCAAATGACTCTGTTTCTGTTGTTGGGAGCTCTCAGCCGTCCTTGTGCCTCAATTTAAAAAATCTAAAAATGGGTAATAAGGTGGGGAGGCCACGTAAAAAATCCAGGAAGATAAGAAATCCTTTTGAGCTAGGTCCTATAAAAAACAATGGGTTTAGGACTTTTGCCAGGAAAACAAGAAAGAAGCCTCAGATTTCAGGTTCGCAATTAAAGGTTTTGCAAGAGTGCAATGCAAAACCATTGAATATAGTAGCAGAAGAAATAATTCAATGTGCTACTCAGTTAGGTATGGAGCTTGCAAATAACGAAGATGGGGCTATGAAAATAATAGCTCAACCATTGTTAGATGGAAACCTCTAATAAGGTAACATCTCTTTTGAAGTGTAGTTTATTCAATGTTATTTTAATGAAGGACATCAGAATGTTATCTTGGAATGTGAGAGGTATTAGTGGTCGAAGTAATAGAAGGAATTTGAGAGAAGTTGTGTCTTCTTCAAAAGCAAATATCGTTTGCCTGCAAGAAACCAAATGCAAGGAAATAACCTCAGCAACAATAGGCTCCTTTTGGGACTCGTTAGAGCATGGCTGGTTGGAGCAACAGCCTAAAGGATTATCAGGAGGTCTTTTGGTCACATGGGAAAAGAGTATATGCGTTTGCATGGGATTTGCTCAAAATCAAAATTGGATTTGGGTTCTTTTCAAATACATTGCAAACGGAGAGCTCTTTAATGTCGTAAATATATATAGCCCAACAATTCTATCGGGGAAAAAAAGATTGTGGATGGACTTGTATGAAATCCTTAATTCAGCCCCTGGTGAAGCATTCTGCTTCTTAGGTGATTTCAATTGTGTCAGAGATCAATCAGAGAGGTTAAACTGTGAGTACAGATTAGCAGACTCAAAGCTCATCAATTCTTTCATAAAGAATTGCAACTTACTGGATGTCAAGACAGTTTCAGCCCCTTTCACCTGGTTTGGTATTCAAGGGAAAAAGAGCAGGTTAGATAGATTCTTGATAAACACAGAGTGGTCTTCTTTGGGTTCTTGGTCAGTTCAATCTTCAGCAAGGAAACACTCGGATCACAAACCTTTACTTCTTAGTTTACATCAATTAAACTGGGGCCCTAAACCTTTTAAGATTTTTAATTGGTGGCTTAAAGAAGAGGCTTGTTTAGTCTTGATCAATTCCTATCTTCAAAACAAAGTAGCTCGAGAATCAGGTAATGTGCAATTTATACTGAAAGGTATAAAGGATTCATTGCGGAATTGGGGCAAGGCAGCTGGGGACGATCTGCAGAAAAAAATTTCAAATTTAGAAGCTCAGCAAGAAAAATTTGATCAAAGCTCTACGTGGGGGAGGGAAGCCATCTCCTGTAGAGAAGAACTTCTCAGCTGCTACTCCAAAAGAGATTCTATGCTGCACCAAAAGGCCAGAATCAGTTGGAATATCCAGGGAGACAAAAATACTAAGTTCTTCCATCAAGCCATTCAAAGAAGAATGAGGAAAAATAATATCTGCAAGATTCAAAAGTCAGGTAATTGGTATTCTCGCCCAATCGAAATCAAGCAAATTTTCCTTCATCACTATAGGGAGTTTTTCAGCTGCAAAAGATCTAAGATTGCATTCAACGTGGGTAACCTTATTAAAACAAAGCTTAATGAGGAAGACAGACTGTTCCTAGAGGCCTCGTTCAGTTTGGAGGAGATAGAATTGGCTCTTAACTCTATGGCAAATGATAAAGCTCCTGGTCCGGATGGCATCAACATTAGATGCCTTAAGTTGATTTGGCCTCATATGAAACATAAAATTCTAGAGTGCTTTAATCATTTTGCAGATAATCTTCTACTTCCAAGTAGCTTGAATTCTTCATTCATTGCTCTTATTCCTAAGCTGCTAGATCCGGTGGAGGTTCAAGATTTTAGACCAATCAGTCTTATTAACAGCATCTCAAAACTACTCACAAAATGCCTCACCAACAGACTTAGCCCCCTTATGGAAAATTTAGTAGGCAGTTCTCAAACAGGCTTCATGAAAGGTAGACAAGCTAGTGAAAGCATATTGATTGTAAAGTAGGTTTTTCACAGCATGAAAACTCTCAAAAAAAGTGGCTTCATTCTAAAGCTAGATTTTGAGAAAGCTTTTGACTCCATTGACTGGGATTTTTTGTGGGATATCATGAGTTGGATGTGTTTTGGAGGAAAATGGATCAACTGGCTGAAGACTTTTTTTAATAAAATTAGAATCTCAGTTCTAATTAATGGATCCCCTACCCAAGAATTTTCTCCAAAGCGGGGGTTAAGGCAAGGAGATCCACTATCACCTCTCCTGTTCAATTTAGCTGCGGAAGTTCTAAGTTGTATGTTGACGCAGGCTGTTAATATTGGGCTCTTTAATGGATTCTCCTTCTCAGGTACATCTGAACAAGTATCTCATCAACAATTCGCAGATGATACAATAATCTTCACTCAAGAGGACCCTAAGTCGATTCTAGGAGTTAAAAGAGTGCTTCAATGTTTTCAACTCCTTTCTGGCCTTAAAATCAACTTCAAAAAAAGTTGCCTTTATTCTTGTAATGGAAAAGATACATTAGTCTCTTCTTGTGCCTCGATCCTGGGATGTGGGATAGGTAAATGGCCTCTGAAATATTTAGGGGTACCTATAGGCATCTCAAGTAGAAGAAAGGAGTACTGGGAGCCCATAATTTCCAAATTCGAAGACAAATTTGCTTCGTGGAAAATTGAATCGTTAAACCAGGCAGGAAGAGTAGTTCTCATCAAGTCAGTGCTAGATAGTCTCCCAGTTTACTGGTTCAACACCTCAATTCTTCCTAAAGGCATCTGCAATCAACTGGAATCAATAAGGCAAGGCTTTTTCTGGGGAAGTAAATACAAAAACTTGAAGGTTGTTAGAAAAAAAAATGCATCTGGTTTCCTGGCACAAAATATGTAGGCCTAAATCAGAGGGAGGGCTGGGCCTATCTTCTCTCAAACACAGGAACATGGCATTATTAGGTAAATGGGTACAAAAGTGGTATACAGAAAAGAACAAAGATTGGAATAAATGGATGAGGAGGAAATATATCTGCAAAGAAGGAGTGAGTTTGGAGGAATTGCAGAATGGTAATCTATCAAAATTTGGAAAAGATGTCCAATCAGTAATTAATAGTCCATCTTTGGGACCTTTTTTAAAAAAGGTGAATTTCAAGTGGAAAATCAACAATGGGTCTATCACCCTTTTTTGGGAAGATTTTTGGAACATTAGAGGCCCTCTTAAAGACTGCTTCCCTAGATTATTCGAATTGTCTTCTCTAAAAGGAATCACAGTTGAAATCTTTTTAAACCTTTGGGATTGCTATGAGCATGATGGAGTTGTTTTTTGGTCTCGTTCGTTAAGAAGCTGGGAACTGGAACTAATTAAGGAGCTTGATCAAGTAATTTTGAGCTTATCCTTAAATCCGGCAACTGATCAAATCCAATGGGTTCCGGGTAATGGTCAATATTCAGTGAAAGCAGGTACTTTATTAGCCTCATCTTTTATTTTTCCTCCAAATGTAGAGGCACAAGCAATATGGAATTCTTCTGCTCCAGCAAAAGTCCAAATCTTCTTATGGAAACTTTCTTGCAACAACCTCCCAACTCGAGCACTTCTTGCTCACAGAATTCCTCATTTGCAATCTAGCAGTTTCTGTCCTATTTGTCCAAACATCTCAGAAACAACAGATCATATATTCTGGAACTGTGTTACAGCACTGAAAATTTGGAGAAAATGCTTGGATTGGTGGGGTCTTTACTACAAATCTATTCCAACATCTTTCTCTGACTCTCTGAAAATGGTACACTGGTTTAAAGATGACTACATCTCTAGGGCTTGGAAACAGACAATTTTCTCTACATTATGGACACTATGGCTTGCCAGAAACGAAAGAGTCTTCAATGGAGTAATCGTCTCGGAATCCAGCATTTTGTTCCTATTGCAAAAGAGATCGCAAGAATGGAACGTAGCATCAAATTTCATCTCTCCTGACTATTCAAAGTGGTGGGAAACAAATCCAGTGGGAGTGATAACTAGATCAAGGGATGAAAAACTGGAGAACCTCCTATCTAGTGAAAATGACTATATTTGTTTCATAGATGGTGCATGGTCTAAAGATGCAAATAGTATTGATCATGCAGGTGTAGGGGGTTAGCAAAGAATTCTAAAGGAATCACCAAATTGATTTTCTCAGGTCCTTCTAGTGCAGATAATGCTTTCATAGCAGAAGTCAAGGCGCTTGAAACTTTGGTTAGTCTTATAATCAAATGTGGTAAGATCAACTCCAGCTTCTTGGTTTATATAGATAATGCTGAGTTGGTACAAGAACTAAAAATTCTCAAAGCTGCCAACTTCTCGTCCTTATGTTTGGATATGGATTGCAAGTCCATATTGTTGACTCTGAATTTAGATTTTAAGAAAATAGACAGATCGTTAAATAAAGAAGCAGACTTGTGGGCAAAGAGAGGCAAAAATAGACAGGAATTATTCTTTTTCTGGTCTTAATCAAAGCTCAAAATAGGCTACTAGTGTCAAGTTTTTAAGGCCCACGAAAGAGTATTGCCCATTTAGTATTCTGTACAGATTAGCATAGAGTTATTCTCCAATTTTTGGAAAATATCTGGGAATTTGAAACGCTTCTAAGAATAAAAAGCAAATGGAGTAGCATTGGGTGTTGTACTGGGAGAATGTGCAGCCAGCAGTCTTCATTAATTGATGGTCTCTCTATCAAGAACCCCCTATATATATTCGCTTTGATCAGAGTTTTATGTTCATTTACTCTCCTCTCTCCACAGCAAATAAAAAAGAGTTTAAAGAAGAAATATTCAGAAAATAGTGGATGTTGAGCCTAGGTGGGAGCTTCCAAATAGGGGTTTCGTAAAAATCAATGTGCACAGTTTCTTCACTGCTGACAGGCTACCAAATGGGAATGTCAGTGGTATTGGAGTAGTTGCTAGAGACCACAGAGGAAATATACTCTGCATGCTGTCTGGTTCTCTGCGCAAAGAAAGGAGAAGAAATAACGAGTTCTTCGCGTTTATGGAGGGGCTCAAGCTAGCTTTTGCTAGAGACTATCATAAAGTTATCCTGGAAACATATCACGTCAATGCTTACTGGCAATGGAAGGATTCTCTGGAAGCAGGTGGGCACCCTGATGACGAGTTTATCTTGAGGCAGTTAAACACTAGGCGTAGAGACAGGAACTTCCTCTTGGAAATCAGATTATCAGACGCAGTGGACAACGAACTCGTGGCTTATCTAGCTCAGTATGGTGCAAATAACTGGACGCAGATGGTGCTAATCAAGCATTCTTTTGGGAGGGTCATGGAAATTTGGAATCAAGACATGGGTTTGGGTATGTATGGTCAGCAGTATGGTTGGGTTCTGGAGGAGGAAATTAACGTCGAAGCAATGGAGGACGAGGTGGTTAATCCAGAGATGGGTTTCATGGAAGTTCAAGAAGATTTTTAAGTTATTCATGCAGAGAATGTTTTTGTGGGGATGGAGAACTGGTAGTCCAACAGTTGCTTCTTGTTTTTGGGCTGGTGGGCTTCTTTATGGCTGGGCTTTGGATGTTTAATGTTTGGATGATAGCTGTTGATTTTTAGGGGTTATAGCTTCTCTGTTTTAGTTTCCTTATTATGCATATCTAGTCTCGTTCTTCTACTCCGAGCCTGTTCGGGTGTAGTGTTTTTGTTGGTCTTTGGCTCAGTGCCTTTTAATATAATCCTTTGTTTTTCAAAAAAAAAATTATAATCTAAAAAGTATATAATCAAAAAGGTTGTATTAGAATTGAATTTTAAAAAAACAATAATAATCTGAAAAGGATTCAATAAAAAAAGTTGTATTAGAATTGAATTTTTTTTATTAGTATTTAAAAAAATTCATATTTACTATTTGTGCTCTATCTAGAGATCTAAAAATCGGATTTGGAAGATTTTACAATCCACACGAAACTCATAAAATTATCTTTAATTTAGTGATGATTTAATAATTATTATTAAAATGGAAACACTCAGAATCTAAAAAAAATAAAATGAATTACGAATTTTTGCATTAATCCTATTCAATGTAGAAGACCCACATTGATAATGCTATTCAATGTAGAAAACCTAATTATATATTATTTAAATCATTAATATACACCTTTTCGTATTTCAATATAAATGCATTTTTTAGTTTATAACATATTAAAATATAAAATATTTTTTTATGATAGATCCAACGGGTTTCATCTATTTATTTTAAAATCTGACATTTCTTATTTATTTTGTTGTACAGATGACCAGACTACCGATTAAATTTTTGGATAAAATCTCTCATACACTTATTATTAAAATTGTATTTGGTTGTTAGTACAACTATCTTCAACTAATAACAAGGTTATTTGATTATCAAAACGAATTATAAGCAGAATTCATAAATCGAATAGAAATTTCAACGAAAAAATTCGTCAATTTCTTCTCTATTTTGTTTCTGCGTAGGTTTAATTGTAAAATAATTGTTAAATCATTACTAAATGAAATATTATTTTGTTAATTCATGTGGACTGTAAAATCGTACATATTAAATTTTTAAGAATTTAAGATGGAGTACGAATATTAAATCGAATGTGTAAAATCTTATAAATATCAATTTTTTAACAATAATTTGATATGTAAATTAATTACATATAATAATTTAAAAAATTTAATATAATTATAGATATTATAAAAGGAACCATGCGTTGCACGGGTTATAAGCTAGTATTATAGAAAAATGGTAACACGTTTGCATAATATTATGTAAGTTGCAAGTCGCAACACCCGAGTGTAGGGGTGAACAAAAAATCGAATTTAAACCAAAATCGAATTGAAATTGGTCAAAATCGAATCGAAAAATTCGAAACCGAAACTGAACCAGCAGTTGCGGTTTTTGATTTTTAAAAACCGAGACTTTCGGTTCCGGTTCTGGTTATAGGTTAAAACCGAACCGATTATTAAAAAAAATTAGATATATATAATTTATATAAATTTATATAATTTATATGTATTCTTAAAATTTATATTTATATTATATTTTGAATTATAATTAAGCTTCAAAACGATGTCGGATGAAGAATGGAAAGATGTCAGAGCTAGATATATGTAATTAAATTCTTTACCTTAAATTCTTAATTATGTATTAAAATACAAATTCTTCATAGCAGGAGAGGTTGAGTGTCCGAGTTTTAGCAAACTAAACATTAGTTTTTTTTTTAAAGTAGCAACAAAAAAACTTCATAAGAGTGTAAATACAATAAAAGTTTTTAGCTCACATTAAATAAATAGTAGATTACGAACGTAAAAGATTTTAGAAGCACCCAAATCCAAAGGGATTGTTGATTTCATCATAAAAAATAGAGATTGTAGACTACTCATTTGCTTCGTAAACAAGAAATAATATTAATAATGTGTCATTTTAAGAAAATAGAGTAGAATTGCTATGCAATTTTCTCTAACCTTAAATAACATTCACAAAAGCTGGCTATTTTATATGCCCCTACAAGAAAATTTAGATAATTATCAGACCACCTGTATATAAATGCTACAATGCGATGCCATTAATCTACAAATCTAACATTATCACTAACATATACATGGAGTGTACTCATTCAACAGCTCAGTCATTTTAATTTATATATATAAAGTTTTGTAATATATTTATGATTTTTTCGTTCGATTTTATAACTGAAACCGAACTGTTAAAAATCGAATCGAGGTTTTTAAAATCGAAATCGACAGTTCGGTTACGATCGCAATTTTCAATTTTCAAAATCGAAGACATACGATTTTGGATTCAATTTCGGGACAAAACCGCCCCGAATTGAACCGTGCTCTCCACTACTCGAGTTCATGCAATATCTAGACAAGTACTCCCGTATCGTATTCGGAGTACTTATGCTATACACCGTCCAGATCCATGTGTAATATAATTTTAGTATGAGTGGGTTGGAGTTAAATTTAAAAATAATATACTTTTTATATTATTTTAATGTAAAAATTATATTAAAGAGATTAATTGGCTATTTCATAGTTGAACTAGTACTCGACTTGCAGTTGGGTAATCGTACTCAAAAATCTTGCAGTCAACTCATCAAAGTAATTAAAACTTGCAATTGGCCAACCGCCGTCAACTCCAGTTAACGTCCGTTATGGAACGCTGATGTGGCGTGGTGATGCGTAAAAATTATACACGTTGGAGGTGGTTTGGTTCATTAAAAACAAATTTATTACTTAAATAAGAAATATTTTTAGAGTAAATATAAATTGTTTTTTTTATTTCTTTTTCACCCTCTTTCCTCACAATCTCTGTACTCTGTTCTCTCTTCTCGGTAAAATCTCTGTTCTTTCTTAATCTCCACCGACGGTAACCACCTCCATCGCCCTCCACCTTCTCTCCTCTCTCTCGCTCTCATTCTCTCCATCTCTCTCTCTCTCTCTCTCTCCTGCCTCCCTCTCTCTCTATCTCTCCACCCTCATCTCTCTATCTCTCTCTCACTGCCCTCATCTCCCTCTCTCAAACCCCATCTCTGTCTCTCTCAATCACTACGCTCTTATTTCTCTCTCCGCCTATATCTCTCCCTCTCGCCGCCTCCATCTCTCTTATACTCGAGGTTGGAGTTTTAAACTGAATCGGATCAATTGGAGTTTTATCAATTTTGATATATGGTGATTGGTTGTTGTACTCGGAGATTTGTATAGGAATATGGTGATTGGTTTTAAATGGTGATATATCAATTTATCAATTGTATGGTGATATATGGTGATTGGTTGATTTGTATATGTTGAAGGTCGAGGGGAGAGGTGTGGCGGCTGAACAAGGAGCTGGGGTGGAGAAGCTTGGCGGCTGGTGGGTTGGAGAGTGAGATGGGGAGTAAAGGAGATGGTTGAAGGATGGTTGTAGGGGAGTAAAGAAATTGGGGGTTTTTGATTATGAGTTTGTTCAGCTGTTTTTTTGATTCCATAAGTTTTATATGAGTTCCTACAATCAATTTACATAGTTAATTTTGGAAAACCGTAGATGGCCGGAACCCATGTTGAACTCGCTGGAAATTATGGTATTTTGGTCAATTTTGGACCGTTCTTGTTGGTTGTTGATGTTATAAACATGCTGTAGTAGTATTAGAGGAACTAGAGTACAAAAATTGTGTGATGTACCGTGTGTGTGTGTGCCGAGCAGCTGTTTTTCCTATTGCCGGAACTTCGCCGAAAACTGGAAAACCCAGTTTTTCGGTTGAATGTTCTTGGCGACCCGGAAACCCGATTCTGACTCGTTTCTACAACCCGGTTATGTTTTGTAGCTGGGTGGATAAAAAATGAAGTGTTATTACCTTCATGTTATGTTCAAAAGAATTATCTTTTTTACATTAAAAGGTAAATATGAATTTTAAGTATTAAAAGGTAAATATTAAAAGGTAAAAGAGTTTTGGGTTTATATAATTTTCGATTTAATTTTAAGTTAAAATGCTGACATGTCATCACATGTGGCAAGAGTTAACGGAGTACCGTTAAAAATCAATGCGAGTTAACGGCGCTGCAAGTTATTTCGTGTTTAGTGATTCAATCGCAATAAATTACTAGTGTACTTACCTATTTGTAAGTTTTTTGAGTTCAATTACCCAACTGCAACTTGGATACGAGTTCAGTTATGAAATAGTCAATTAACCCTATATTAAAGTAGTATGATGGATTAGAGTCTTGGAGATGCTCTAAATTGTTAACTTGTTGGTGATGTTTTACTATTGTTATTAACAAGCTTTATAGTCTTGGCAAAAAAAAAAAAAGCTTTATAGTAGTACACTAATTTTTTCATAAATTGTTTAAATAAGTTGTAAAGATAAATAGTTTTCACAAATTTTAATTAAAATATGTTTAACCTATTTAATTTAAACATATTTATATGGCCTACTTGATTTATTTAAGAATGGAGGTATATAATACTCATTTCTTAATCGGACTTAATCAAAATATCTATTTTAAGAAGTGTTTGCGAATTTTACCCATTACAATACACAATCACAATTGGGTATTAATGTTACCTAGTTTGGGTATTAAGATATATATATATATATATATATATATATATATATATATATATATATATATATATATATATATATATATATATATATATATATGCGGTTTGGTCCACAACCACCGTTGGTTGGACCAGCCACCAGGATAGCCGCAACCCTTCAATGCGGCAGTACAGTCGCAACCCTTCATTGCGGTAGTAGTAAAAATAGAACTGCCGCAACCCTTCATTGCGGCAGCATTTATTAGTTGTTTAATTAAAAAAACATAGCATTAGTTTGGATTCGAACTCTTGACCTTTTAGAAATTATACAAAACTTTTCCAACTCCACCAACTTGTACTCTAGTAATTTAAACACTATTATCTTATCTATTATTTAAAATTATTAATTTGATATATATTTATTTATAAAATTAATAAAAAATAGTAAATTAAAACCATTCGTTTGGATTCGAACTCTTGACCTTTTCCAAATGAAACAAGCATTTTGCCGCACCACCAACTTGTACTCTTGTAATTTAAGAAAAATTACCTTACATATTATTTTACATTATTAATTTGATATATATTTTTTTATAAAATTAATAAAAAAAATAGTAAATTAAAACAAACCTTTTCCATTCTTTCGGATTCGAACTCTTGACCTTTTCCAAATAAAAAAACATTTTGCTATTCCATCAACTTGTACTCTTGCAAGTTTAAGCAAAATTATCTTACATATTATTTTACATTATTGTAATTTTATATATATATTTATAAAATTAATAAAAAATAGTAAATTAATAGATAGTAAAATATAAAATGTGTATAGACGTGGGAAGAAGAGAAGAAACCGCGAGGCGTTCTCTTGGTTTCCCAACCTATTGCTTCTAAAGACTGCCCTCTCTCGGCTGGATGTTGGTCCAGCCTATTACGAGTATCCCGTATCCAGCAACCTATACAAAGGGCATCAAAGCCCCTTGTATAGGTTGGAGCTATGAAGCTGACCTTCTTTTTCTTAAAAAAGGAAAGGGCCTTTTCAGCTGATGCGCAGGAGCGCACTTCCGCTTTCCCTTTACTAGTAGGGGGTCCCGTGGTTCCTATGCCGCCGCCCTTCCCGGTGCTTTTCTTTTAGTGCTTCGACCCGAAGCGATAGCTTATAGCTAGTTCAGTGGATAAGATGGTTGCGCTCCAGCTCACTCAAGAATGGGACGGCAGTGGTCCGCCGGCAAGCTCGTTCTGATCTTGGACGCAGTACATTGGAATCCTGAAGTACCACCACGAACGCTACCGCGCGTCCGCCTGCGGTGCGGTAAGGCACCACCCTGTTGTGCCAGCAGCCAACTCCGGCGTGTCCGCTTAGTTATCCTCATCAAGCCACTTACTTGATGTCTAGCTTCCCAATATGTTATTATCTATTAATTTACTATTTTTTATTAATTTTTTAAATATATATATATATATATATATATATCAAATTACAATAATGTAAAATAATATGTAAGATAATTTTGCTTAAACTTGCAAGAGTACAAGTTGATGGAATAGCAAAATGTTTTTTTTATTTGTAAAAGGTCAAGAGTTCGAATCCAAAACAATAGAAAAGTTTGTTTTAATTTACTTAATTAATTAATTTTTAAAACAAATTTAGGAAAAAAATGTTGTGTAAAGTCAAAACTTGAAAATAATGATAATATATATTATTATATTATTAAAAATGAAAAAAATAGCATAAAACATTAATGTAAGTTAAAATGAATGAAAGCGTTAAGAAAAAATTTATATTGAATTTTTTTAATAGAAAAAATAACAAAAAATGTTACCATCCTGATTTATTTTTCAACAGTTATCTAAGATTGAGATGTACATGTCATTCCATCATTATTAAACTACATAACATGTAAAAAATATCCATAATACATTATTAAAGATACTTTAAAGTTAAAATTAATATAGTTTATTATTTTGATGCATATTTGAAGATTTAAAAGTAAAACAAAAAAAAAGAAAAAATCTTAAATTACTACCGCAATGAGCCATTGCGGTAGTTTTTTCTGCCGCAATGTTTGGTTGTGGCTTAGAAAAAATTTACGACATTAATTATGGTTGGTGGCTGGTAATAAATGAACCACCTGCAACAATGTTTCATTGCGGTAGTTCGCATTTAAGGCTTCTTGCCGCAATGAAACAATGCGGCAGGCGTGAAATCTGTTTCCTTTAAGATTACAGCATTTGTCTTCTTCTTCAATTTCATTTTTTCAAACAGCAGAAAACACCAACGAATTTCAAGGGTTTGGAGCTCAAAAATTCATCCAAAATTAAGGTTAGTGCTCTATTCAATGGCTTCATTTTTATTTAGCTCTTCTAGTTCATCTAGTGAACGTAATGGTGATGATTATGTTACGCCGCCCGTTAAAAAAAATCATGTTTCTCGTAAATTATTCGTTGATGATGTAGATATTGAAAATTATTATAGTAGTGTTCATAAACGTAGAGGGAATTACAATGTTCGATGTTGGTGGGGAAAAAAATGATGGTGGAAAGGGTAAAAACAAGATAATTATTAGTGATGGTGATGATGAAAAAGATGAGAAATTTGGGATGGGAAAAAATGATGATGAAGGAGATGAGGATATTAGGATGGAAAAAATTGATGATAAGGAGGATGTTAGGATGGGAAAAAATGTTGATGATGAGGATGTTAGGATGGGAAAAAATGATGATGATGAGGATATTGGAAACAAAAATTGTGATTTTACATTTGCGCATGTTAATAAGGTTGTGCCTTGTGTTGGAATGATTTTCGATACATTAGATGAGGCGGAAAGTTTTTATAGAAATTATGGTCGAAATGTCGAATTCGAGATAATAATTAGGAATACTCATAAACATCAACGGAGTCATGATCCATCATCCCATTTGTTTATTTGTAAGAAGGGTGGAAGAGTAGCACCGGAATCGGATTATCGTGATAAAGGAAAACGACGCATTAGGGATGTAGATCCATGAACGAATTGTTGTGTTCGAATGTACATATGTCACCTAGTGAATGTAAACAAATGGAAGGTAACTTTGGTTGATTTTAAACACAATCATGCAATGGTAACACCGAATAAGCGACAATTTTTTCAAACATCGCGCAACATCGATCCGATCACCCGATCATTGATTGAGTTGTTTAACAAATCGGGGATCGAGACGAGTAAAGTTATGAAATATCTTGGTGAGACATGTGGAGGCATTGAAAATTTAGAGTTTTCTAATCAAGATGTACGCAATGTCATACGGGATATTCGGCACCGAGTGTTTGATTCCGGTGATGCGGAGTGTGGCTTGGTCTTGTTACGAAAGTTACAACAAGAGAATGTGTTTGGTCATTTCTTCTATCGAGTGGATGTGGATAACGAGAATCGTGTTAAAGGTTTGGTGTGGGTTGATCCTCGATGCATGAACGCTTACAAGAATTTTGGTGATGTGGTGACGTTCGACTCAACTTATCGAACGAATAGGTATTGTATGCCTTTCATACCTATTACGGGGGTGAACCACCATTACCAAAATATTTTGTTTGGATTTGCACTCATGAGAAATGAGACCGAGACTTCTTATCAATGGGTTTTAGAAACTTGGTTGGAAGCCGTTGACAACAAACCTCCCACTACAATAATTACCGATCAAGACATTGCTTTGGGAAATGCTATTGCCACGGTGATGCCCGAAACAAAACACTTATATTGTACATGGCATATAAGTAGTAAATTTCCCGAGAAGTTATCTAGTTTGTACACCAAATATCCAGAATTTAAAACGGATTTTAATGCATGTGTGTACAAGTCGTTGTCACCCACGGTATTTGAAGGTAGATGGGAGGAATTGGTCGAGAAGTACAAACTTGAGGATCATGTTTGGTTAAATGAAATGTATCGCATTAGACATTGGTGCTTACACAAAGTTGCATTTTGCCGCCGGTATGACCACTACCTCTAGAAGCGAATCAATGAATGCATTTTTTGATGAATATGTGCAAGCATCTACCGGTTTGAAAGAATTCATTGAGAATTCCCAAAAGGCTTTGGAGGCACAATATCTTAGGGAGGTTAAAAGTGACTATGAGAGCGAAGAAAGGGAAAGGAGACTAGTATTGCAATCATCCTTGGAAATTCATGCATCCGAAATTTACACGAAAGAGATGTTTAGGCGTTTTCAAAAGGAGCTTCTAAAAAGTACATCTTATGTCGTGACGAAAACTAAAGGTGGATGTCATTTATTTAAAATGTACGTGGTTGAGAAGTCTACTGTGCCGGAGGATCGTAGAAGAAGTTATCGGTTGACGGCCCATATTGATGGAAAGATTGAATGTGTTTGTATGCAATTTGAACATTCCGGGATGATTTGTAAACACATGATCCGTTACCTAGACATGAAACAAAAAATACGTATACCGAATGATTACATCATGTCTTGGTGGACAAAAAATGGCAACAAAATTGCATGACCTCTACCTTATACCCCTCCCGTTCTTGGTAATGCTGGTGAATCACAAGCATCAAGGTATAGTGCATTGTGCAAATCATTTCAAAATTTAGGCGTTGTTGGTAGTTGTTCCGTCCCACGTTTCAACTACGTGATGAACTTGATTGAGCGAGAGATGTGTCACGTGGAAATTGCTTTTCCACAAGAAGATAAGACCGAAAAAATGAACGAGTCGTTTCCTCAAGAAGATTGGGATCATGATCCGATATTCGATCCTCCAATGTCATAAACTAAGGGACGAAAGAAAGCGGCAAGATATAAAAGTGGTATTGAAACGTCAACTTCAACAACCAAGCAACGAAAGTGCGGAAAATGTGGGTTGGTAGGAGCAAACCATGATAGAAGAAATTGTCCTGTCAATTAGTTTCAATTGTATTCTGTAATATTTGAAACTATTTTTATTAATTATAATCTTAATTTTCAATGTAAGGTATTAATATGCAATCCATGCATTTGTACTAGTAATAATAATTAAAAAAATGAATAAATTAAATTAATTGAATAAATTATTACTATTTATTAAAATATTGAATCCATAATTTCATTAAAAATGAATTATACGGTATGATAAAAAATATGACAAAAAAAATTCTGAAAAAAAAAATGAGAACAGACCAGATGAGGGGAAAACAGGGGAGGAGAGAGAAAAGCTACTGCATTCTCCCCTGCCGCAATGAGGCGTTGCGGATAGCCACAATTTTTTTTATTATTTACCCCTGCCGCAAATGCAATAAGGCGTTGCGGATAACCACAATTTTTTATTATTATTTATTTCTTGATATTAAAAATTGAAAAAATGATAAAATTACAATTTATTTCAAATGTTAAATATAAAATTCGAGAAAAATGAAAATATTATTTTTTTCCCCAAATTTTATTTTAAAATTTGACAAAATTTGTATTTAAAAATCGAAAAAAAAACATAAATTATATTTTATTCCTAACAATTAATTCAAAATCCGAGAAAAATGGAAAAATTGTTTTTCCCAGTTTTTTAAACTAAAATTCGAAATAAAGGATTAATTTAAAATGTAATTTTATGTTTTTTTCAAAATTTAAAGCAATAATTATAAATAAATAATTTAAAATATTTTTACTTAAAAAAATATTGAAATATGAGCGGAATTCATTTCGCATTCATATATGAACGGTTGCTTGAACTAATAGATGTGGCATTCCTGGACTAAAATGTATAACATGCAAGAATTAAATATGTTAAGAACTAAAATGCAAGAAATTAGAATTTATGCACTAAAATGCAATAACTAGATAATTATCTTTCTAAATTGCAAAGAAATGATAATTTAATGTATAACATGCAAGAATTAAACAAATTAAGGACTAAAATGCAAGAAATTAGAATTTATGGACTAAAATGCAATAACTAGATAATTATCTTCCTAAATTGCAAAGAAATGAAAATTTAATGTATAACATGCAAAAATTAAACATGTTAAGGACTAAAATGCAGTAAATTAGAATTTATGGACTAAAATGCAAATCTTTTTTATACATATCTTTGCGTTCGGTCTCAGTCAACCTTAAATCATGCCACCGTCTTAGCCAAAATGGAAGCGGTGTGGAAAGCTCCGTATGAGTAACAGCACGATCACGAACAGGCAAACCCAATATCATGCAAACATCCTCTAGAGTGATGGTGATCTCATCAAATGGGAAATGAAAGGTGTTGGTCTCTGGCCTAAACCTCTCCACCAACGCCATGATCAATCGGATGTCATTCTGGGGAATCGAGAATAGGTTAGTAAACGCTCGGAAACCCCAGTCTGACAGCAAACTAACCTGGGTGTCATCAAATACCCAATCGTCGAGGTTGGCTGTCAACTGGCGGACATCCAACTTCTCCCGCTCACCCCCATGCCATATGTGACTGCTAATATGATCATCCTGCATGGTCAAGAGGGACCTATCGAGAGGCCCGCACTGCATATCCATAGCATCTGCAATGTGCAAAATCAAAGAAATAAGACACATTTCATAAACATGTACCAAAATTGGCTAAAATTATCATTCCAGGAAGACATATTTAAAACAAGAATAAATTAACAATGAATATCATTTATCAAATAAAATGCAGTACTAATAACATTAATTAATCAAAATTCGAATTAATAAATCATATTAATTCATAAATTCGAATTTTAAACTCAAAAATTCAAATTAATAATTCAAAAATTCGAATTAAAATTTCCACAACTCATAAAAAAAATTATAATTATAAACCCTAATAATTCGAATTAACTCATAGTTTTAATAAAAATTCGGATAATAATTCGAAACCTAATTCTAAATTGGGCATTTCGAGCTAATTCAACCTAATTAAAGATGAGAAACCCTAATTTCAACTCAATTGAGGGTAAAAGCCCTAATTTCAAACTAATTCAAACCAAAAATGGGTAAAATTCGAACTATGAACCCTAATAATTCGATTTAATTCATGATTTTAACTAAATTGAAGCAAATAAACACCACCCACAGTTAAAAACGAATCAAACCATGTACATATAATCGTGAGTAGCAATGTATATAGTAGTGCGTGTGTGTATGTATAACTACGTGCGTGTGTGTGTGTGTAAGTGTCAATTAGAAGATACCTTGAGGAGGAAGATCGCCTGACATTCGCAACTTTGTGTGTAAATCGCCCGGAATCGGCTGGAAATCGCCTGAGAGTCGCCTGGAAATCGAGCTCTGTGTTTAATTAGGGTTTAGTTCGGGTCGCGGAAACCGCAATGGGTGGTTGTATATTGCTGGTATCCGCATTGTATCATTGCGGCAAAAGAATAAAGGGTAAAAAAGTAATTGCATGTTTTCTTTCCTCCGCTATGTTTCATTGCGGCAGTAGTAAGGGTAAAAAAGTAATTTCAGATTTTCGATCCTCCGCTTTGTATCATTGCGGCAGCAATTTGGAGGGTGAAAATGTAATTTCATATTTTTACTTGTTTCTATATTTTAAATTAACAGCTTTTATTGATTTATTACTTTATTAAATATAAAACTATAATAATTTATTTAAAATTTTATGTAATAATTCAAATTTTATAAACATTTTTATATTTTATAATGTATTAATTTACCATTTTTTTAAAATTTAATAAATAATAAAAATAAAAGTATAAAAACGTAAAATAATATTTAATACTGTTTTGTTTTGAAGTAAATTACAAATAAGTTTGTTTGGTGTAATGGTTATGTTGTTATCTCTGGTGAAGGACCTGAGATCGACTCTACATAAAATAAAATTTTTTTTAAGTTAAAAACGCTGCCGCAACTATTCATTGCGGCACCCTTCTTCTTTTTTTAAATTTTCCTATCGCAATGAACACTTGCGGCAGTGTACGAATTGATAGTTGTGGGCTTTTTTTCAACCAATGGTGGCTATGAAAGGGCACCCTATATATATATGGGCTTTTTTTCAACCAATGGTGGCTATGAAAGGGCACCCTATATATATATATATATATATATATATATATATATATATATATATATATATATATATATATATATATATATATATATATATATATCATATGATACGTATTTGAGAGTTGGGTATTTGACACATAATAGACATTTATAATTATGAATTACATATAGGATACATAAAAAAAAAAAAAATTGAGATGCGCATTTGTAAAATGGGTATTTCATACAAATGAAATACTCAATTCACATTCATAAATACGTATCTCAATCATTAAAAACAACCAACACACCTGACAATTGTTATTTTTGTTAATTTTGATTAAAAATTTATTATTTTTAACATTTTTTCTTTAATTAATTTAAAATTTTATTATAATTAAAATATTTATAACAAAATTAAATATAACAAATATTAAAGATAAACGGGATATACAAGTTACTCATAATGAAACTAGACGTTTAGCCAAAAAAATAGTCTATAATAAAGTTGATTGCTGTAACTTAGAATGTTAAAAATTTTACGATGACCCGTCCACAAGTTGTTTTCCACCTAATAAAATAATCACATTTAACTGGGTTCCCACTGATGACCCCGAACTCGAGCCTTGGGATGTTTACATTCAAAAGGAAGTCAATTCAGGTTTTTTTTATTATTACTGCCAAGTAAAAACTACCATCAAAGTTTACTACACTGCTGCTTTGGCAGGAAAAACAAATTTGTTAATATCGAGAACACCTAAACAAAACACATATTCAGCAGTTTGGTGTCGCCATATGTTAACAACATAATACTAGGGAGTACATTTACATGTCTAAAAGACGATAATCTGTGATAGCACGTTTAATCAGACCTGAGGTTTAAGCGAATTCCATATGGGAATGAACCTCTAACTTGACATCATGACATGATCGATTGCCTGGAGTGCTTCATTTGCAAAGTAACGCACATCAACATCTGGGTCCTCGGCAAGTTCTACCAGACAAGGACGAATAGTATTTTCTACCACCTACATGGCAAGCAAATATTACAACAAGATAAAGGGAAGAGTGATGGAAACAAAGACCATGCAAAGAATTTGAAAAATATATACACGGTAAAAAGAAAAAAGATTAGGAGAGAAAAGAGACCACTTACATAATGATCCACAATAGAGATAAGAGATTGTAACACCTTTGCTACATTGAACTTGATGTTGGGCACTCTAGAAAAAGTAATGTTTAAAATGTTAAATTAATTCCAAAATTAACGCCAAAGACGATTACAGATGAAAATTCTGAAGACCAAAATACTTTACCTGTCCTTGGACAATGTAACAATCACAGGCAGCAGTTTAGAACATGTTATTTCGGAACCCATGACGGGAGCAAGCAGAGAAATAGTGCGGAGTATAGTCATTCGATACAAGTAATAAGGGTTATTAATCATATCCAAGACCTGCACAAATGATAAATTAATCTTGTGCAAAACATAGATTTCCACAGGAATAATAAATATTATTGCATTAGATAGCAAGAGTGCATTCAGTAACTAAGAAGAAACAGAGAGATGAATTCAGTAACTATAACATACAAAAAGGGACGCAAATCTTTTTGGTCTGAATTACATGCATCAATTGAGAAGTCTGATGCAGATTCAGATTCAACTCGTGATCTGAAATTAACTAACTGGCCAAATGACTTCTAAATTTAATGGATTCTATCCTCATCACAAGTACAAAGTACAAAGAGCTTTTCTCCTAAGAAAATTAATCATGTGCTTGAGTTGAATGAATAAAAGCTTCTCAAGATCTCTTATCAATAGGTGTCAGCACTCAGCAGTATAGCTTCAATTCTAAAGACAAACCTGTGGGACGATATGCTGCATCGCCCATTCTGGACCAAATTCTTCTGCAAGCCGTTTCAGGTTAGTAGCAGCGGCATCTCGAATTGAGTATACCTGCAACACATAATCAATGACTATAACTAAATAAAAAACTTATATCCTGTGAATGACTTTCTATTGCCCTAGTGTTTCTGCCAGATAGATTTGACAGGCAACGTTGCAAAAAGGCTTTTACATTCATACTGAAATATAAAATATTCCCTTATGAAAATCAAGACCAAAATCTTGGAATGTACAATAATTACAAAGAGTTTTAAGATAAAGAATGATCATCAACAAACATCTCAATTTTAAGATAAAAACTTCCACTTATACTGTAAATGGAAACATGTGTGCAACCTCTAGTGTCTAATAGACTAATACTACTACACTTTTACAGTATGCAAGCTAGTTATGTGACCTACATATTTGATGAACTTCGGTAAATTGAAACTAATAACAACCTAAAAGATAAAGAGTCCCACGTTCAAACTTCTGATCCGTAGCTAAGCTGACCAATTTATCCAAATACTTTGACATGTGACTAATCTCTTATATGTAGATGAATTTACCAGCTAATAATAGACACATAAACCATCTTGAACTTCCTAACACACCGAACGAAATTCAGGGAGAGAAAAGAACTAAAAAGTAAAAGGAGTAAAGAACCCAACATTACTAGCCTGCTCCTTACTGACAAGTGACAACATTACAAAAATAACTAAGAAAACTATGATTCGCAACTCAAAATTTCCATGAATAAGACAGAAATGCACAAACCTTATCCTGCAGCCACTGCATACAGAGAGTACCTAGTTTATCATCAAAAAAGCCTACTCCTAACTGACTAGCCAATAGAGGTATATACTCAATAATTGCCAGTCGTACTCGCCAATGTCTATCTTCTGCTAGCTCGACAATTGCTGGTAAGAGAGATTGGGATAATAGATCTATCCCAATAACCTGCAAGGAGAAGTCAATTTAACCATGAGAATAATGAACTGATTCCAGTTAGCAAGTGAAAATCTTAACTCTAGTCTCTTTTCCAGGAAGTGAAAATCTTAACTCTTGTCTCTTTTCCAGGAAGCACGAATATAAAATAAGAACTATGGCAAGATGGATGGTATAAGTACTTCCAAGTTAAATACTTAAAGCTCAAAACAAGATATGCGCACCACTATTATATGTCTTGTTAAAAACAACCAGTACTAGATCTCCAACCTTAAGCTGTAACTTCTATGTTATAATGTAAATTGTACTATTTGAGACAGGAAGACTATAAATTCAATATTTATAAATAAGTGCATCTTACTTACCTGGTTGACTTGATCCAGCTTGCTGATAATACTGAGACGTACATCAGGAAATTCATCCTTTAGAAGAGAAAGAAAAATTGGAAGAAGCTGTTCAATTGTAGCATCCTGCAATAGGTGCCAGATAAGCTTCAAAATTCAACATGCACAGAACAAAGCCAAATTACCAAATATAATAATATAGTCACTGAGGGAGGACCATCGGTTCAACAATTATATGAAAGTAATCTTTTTTAAAAAGAGCAGATCAGCAAAAAAAATCATAAATATATAATCTCAATAGGGGTCAGCTGCTAAGCACTTGAGCGCATTCTACCTGCTTACCTGTAACATTTTGACCACATTTGACATGTCACACGAATCCTAAACCTTGATAGTGATCAAATAAAGATTGAAAAGTATATACCATCTAAACAATGCATACAAGTCAACTGAAAGATACTTGCCTTTCCTAATACAGGAGCCATGCCCATTATAACTGAGGCCAGAGCAGATCTAACATGTTGAGAGGAATCAGAAGACAACTCCTACAATATATTGTGGTTATTTAATAAGACTGCTGGAGTAAAGACTGAATCAGACAAATATTGCAATTGAGAGGAGCTATACAACACCACCTTTACACATGGAAGGATGTGCTGAATTGCTAGCTCCGGATCAAGAATCCGGCAGAACTTGGTGACTTTGCCAGCAGCAGCTATACGTACTTCAGCTTCATTATCTCGTAGGAGTCGCACATATGCAGGAACCAAATCCGCCCTTCAAACATATAAATTGTCACATTTAACTAACTAATAGCTTAATATTACATTTCTTCCAAAACAGATGACCATTTTACTTAAATTTGTGAGTTTCATAATGTTTGTCCTTTCAAGTACTAATTTACTGTAACTTGCTAATTACTGGCATAACTCCTTGTTATTTATTTCAGCTGGCATTAATTCTTTATAAACAGTACACACACATTTTTCTTCATGAGTTCTGAATTGCTTGTGATTCTTAATAAATACTAATGAGATAAAATTATTCAATCAATTAAAAAAGTGAGACTTGATAAATTCATGATATAATTTCAAACTAGCGAAACATTTAAGAACAGGTATTCTCTACCAACTAAAGGCTTACTATTATCATTAACTTTCTGGGAGCATATTAAAAATATAAAAACCCATTTAAGCCACTGAAGTTTTTAGATTAGGGCATATTTCTCAATTGTAAAACCAAAGCTATTGATGCAAACTATAGTCAAGGCCGCACAAAATGATATCAACAATTGCAAAAAGTCATAATTCTAATTAAATGATGATTTGGCTCTCTAAGATATATAATGGCAAATTACAGACAGCCTACAGGCCCTACACAAATACAAACCTGGTAGGTTCCGGTCCCACAGCTTCACATAATTCATACAGTTGATTGGCAACCATGTGGCGAACACGCCATGACCTATCCTGATCAAGATAAGGAAGCCAGTCAAACCAATTGTTTGATGATGTAGAACAAATTCTGAGTTGTGCTTCTAAGCCTCTTAAAAAATTGTATCAAAATGAAAACCTCAACCGGGAGAAGATTTTAGAATATATCAACTCCCTCCAGAGAAAGGGAGGGAGAGAGAGTACTATTAGTTATCTTAGATACTATATATAATCCGAGGAGACCTAGAACCGTCCACGAACTGAGTCCACAGAGAGTTAGAGATCAATAATAGGTCCTCGGATATGAGATACCTTCCAGAAGTTATACAGGGCATTAAGAAATTTCTTACCCTTATGCAAGACTTTACACTTAAACCGTCATTAGGCTTCCAAATAAAAAAGGGCAAGTGCAAAAATAAGTTAGAAAATATTGGTGAATTATCTTTTTGTTCATGAAGTAGCATGTGCCTTGTAGTGTAGAATGTGATATAAAAGGTGCAACTGAAGGTAATTATCTTAGGAGAAATAGCAATTGCAGTATACTGAGAGTATGAAGCAGTCAACTGTTTTACTGTTTTAGTATGACAAACCTCATTAACAGCATGTATGAGATCACGGAAAAAGTAATTAAAGATTCAGTTGGGAAAATAAGAAAATAAACAGTTAATCCAGCAGTCCAAAGCTGCACCTGAGAGAAGTTGACGATAACAGGAAGAATATGTGCTACACAATCCTGAGGCTCTAACAACTTTCCGAGAGCAGCGCATCCTTCAACAGCTAGCAACCGAACAGAATCTTGATCTAACATAAAGATAATTTATGTTATAAACATGCAATCTTGCAAACTTTTGAAAATCAAATAAGACATACAATTGCTCACGGAATCTTGCAGTGAATTACTGGATCCTAAGGTCTTGATTGAGAACTTTGAAAACCTTGTTGGATGTGTCAAATGGGACCAGGGCAAATGTATGACAAGGTATACTAAAAATTATTATAGAGTGGAAGGAAATAAAGAAGCAAAAATATATAAAATTCTTACCTAAAACGAAATTATACACAGGTTTATATATGATCCTCATAGTACATAATCATTTGCCAAAAATAACATTGTACTCCGGATGTTACTAGGAGAGAAGAAGAAGGAAAGGAAAGGGATTTGAAATAAAAAGGAGAGGAGCTTTTTTTTTTTTTTTGTTAAGTGAGAGGAGCTTTCTTTCATGTGCTCCTGTGTTGAAGAAGAACAAAAGAGCTACTTATCCTCATGTGCTCCCTAGTCGGGGAAAATAGTTAAAGAAATATTACACTTTTAAACTTAGGTCCATGACAATAATGGGAATAGATATCTTCCTCTTAATCAAGCAGGGATCTTTGGGTGTTAAAAAATATCATGGAAGTCCTTGCTTTTCTTTCCAATCATCCTGAAGGACCTGAACTCTTAGAAAAAAAGGGGTAAGTCTTCCTCCTATGTTTTCTGGGTCTCTCCTAAGAACCTAGGGAGCACAGAATATAGAGAAAGCATCTTTTCACTTTACTTTCCCTTCCTCTCATGTTCTAATTTAAGGTCAGCGGACAACAGTCTAAAGTACACCCAATTTTTACTCAAAGTGGCTCCAACTCAACGTAGTCCAGTTCCTTAATGAACAATCTGACATTTCAGTAATTGCAGGACTAATATCACTACAAAATTGATATAGCAACCAGAATGTAATATATTGATCCCTTGAAATATGTGTACATTAAATGCTTTTTGCACATTATAAAGCGTCAAATAAATTATATTTAATACCCCAAAGTGGATGCTTACCATCTTGTGTAAGATCCTCAAATATTGACATGATATCAGTCTTGAGATGAGCAGGTTCAATGGTAGCAGCAAACTTGCCCAAATTTGTAGCAGCAGATCTCCTCACCATAGGCATGTCATCCTGACACAACTGACTGTATATTGATCGCAATTCAGTTTTCAACGTCTCCGGTGCGCTGGGATATGCAATTTGAAACAATCCACACGCAGAAACTCGGGTCGTGAACCATTCACCTGCTGCTAACCTCTGAAAGATACCAAATAATGCAAGTTACAAATTACCAATTGATCTTCGATACAAGGTCACAATAACACGCGCGCGTGCAGAACAGAATCAGAAACTACCGAAAAAGTTGTTTTTATAAGGATAATTCAAAGATATCCAAATCTACCCTCGAGTACCATTTATGTGGGGCCCACAAGGGGTAGATTATGTATTCAGTAACATGTATGATCTGTCGGGGTAAACTTAGAACATTTAAGATTATAACTACATTTCCTGGTTTATGCATTAAACATTATGCATATTAACAATTGAATTAGGTCTACCGGTTACATACAATAAACTTTAAAAGGAAATGGGAGTTGAGTGGGTATTTACTTTCTTACACCCTGCTTCCAAGTTTATATAGCAAAACAATGAAAGGGGACTAAGGGGGGGTTAAGTTCCACTCATGTCTATGGGAAGACACGAAAGTAAAACGAACAAGAAGACATTAAAACAGGTTTAAGTTCCAGATACAAACCACTATCCTCTTTAATAATATTTTTATGTACAAACATAAACCCTCCATTTACACTCCTCGTTATAACCCATAAGTGCACTAATAAATGTTTCCTCACTCTACCTCTTTACTTTTGTCTGATTTCATTCCAGAAAAGCTTGAAAGTAAGGCATTAGGTAACAGCACCCTAGATAAAATCCTGGAAAAAACAATATACAGTCCCCTAGGGGTTCGTTTTGTCCAAATAGGCTTTCGTAGCTTACCTTTAAGCCTTTAAGGTGCTGACTTGATGTACAAAATGAGTAACCACCCACCTTACTAAAGCTCAATCGCTAACATCTTTGCAAGCATTTAGGTATAAACACTTATAAACAGGAAATGTACAAGAAACTCTCAGGATATAAATAAGCATATAAATCAAGGAGACGGAAAATTTTTAAAAGCACACCTCCTGCAGTCAAAATATTGGAAACAATAGCAAATTTCCTTCTTAATGCAAACTTGAAATTATAATGCACTGCTAAGTGCTAATAAGATAGTAGTAAATTACACGGCCTATAATCAATCTATTCTCTTATCATCAACCAACCTTTACTAGAGGAATAAACCATTCATTTAAATCACTCTCCTTCATCTGTGATCCAATTCTACAAAGTGATTCAACAGCTTTGTCCCTGACACAAGTTTCTTCAACAGTGCAAAGGGTTTCCAGAGGGGTGAGCAAAACATGAGCATGTTCCACTCCTCCAACGTAAGGGATAAACACCCCCAACTCTTCCGCTATTGCAAGAAGAACCTCGTCTTCGTCATCATTGTTCTCGCTCAAAAATGGGATTAATTCCTTTCTTGTTCGTTCCTCCCCAAGAGCACGAGCAATAGTTGAAAGCCTCCTAATAGAATACAATCGCAATTGGATATCATCATTCTTCAGCTCGTCAATCAGAACAGCTATTGGGTACAGCGGCTCGTCAGCATTAGACATTGTATCTCGCTAGATTCTTCAGCTTTAAAGAATTGATAAAGAGAGTCAGCTAAAACAGTCTTGTAGATTAAGCAAACAACAGTTTAACAAAATCTTCATAAATTTTTTTTTTTTAAAAAACATGTTCACCTGCATCATGCAAGTTTAGTAACATAATAAAAGAACTACATATTTAGGTACATTATCTCTTGCAATTTGCTACCTTTTTAAGCATATCTTTTACATTTTCAGTTAAAAATTCCCATAATATTCAGCACAATCGAAAACTATTTCCCAAGATTTCAAGGAAAAGACACCCGGGTGGGGTTGTCACAAAAACAGTCTCTCTGAGTAGAAAGGTCTGATCATCTCAAAGAACAATATACCTAAGATACACGAAATGCATCAAGATCTCAGCTTTACAACAACCACAGCTTACAGACTGCATATACGCATAAAGATGCTTTCTTTTTATCAAAATTCTAAAATCTTGAACCAATGTTTAGAATTCTATTCACAAAAACACCAACAATTCAGTTTATTTGAGCCTTATAAATTGCATCTACATTACATACAAAACATTATTAATCTTACATCTCCTCACTTTGTAATCAATGAACTAAAATTACTGTTAAAAAAACAAAGAGATCTAAATTAAAGAATTGAGAAAAATTGAGAAAAATGAGCAATTTCTTGAAATAATCAAGATACTCATACAAGATTAACCTGATTTTCCAAAAATTTATGAGTAAAAACAATAAAGACACACAATTACACATGGTATATACATATATATAGATACAGAAAGAGAATGAAAGATTTACAAAGGGGTCATACCGCTTTCAAAGCTTTTGGCAAGGGGGGGGGGGTGTTCTTTCTCTCTTTCTTTCGGTTTAGTACAAAGACAAGGGAGAGAGAGTCGCAAGAGCTTTATATGTTTATGATTAATTTAAATATTTTCCTTAAAAGAAAATGTTTTATGTCTGATATTTACTTAAAATTTTCAGGTGGTGATTGGTCAAATATGGAAATATTTTTTTATTATGTGTTACTCCCTACGTCCCGACAGATTGTTTACGTTTGCTTTTTGCACAAAGATCAAGGATTAGAATTAAAATAAGTGAAGTAGTGGGTGTAATAGTAATTTATTGTTAAAATAAGTGAAGTAGTGGATGTAATAGTGATTTTATTGTTAAAATAAGTGAAGTAGTGGGTGTAATAGTGTAAAGTATTGTTAAAATAAGTGAAGTAGTGGATGTAATAATGTTAAAACTTACTATTTTAGAAAACGTAAAGAATTGGTCGGGACGTCCCAAAAAGGAAAGTGTAAACAATTGGTTGGGATTGAGGGAATATTTTTGGGCTTTGACCATAAATATCCCAAATGCACCCCACCGTTACAAGAATATCCCAAAATAATGATGGTGGCCATAAATACTCCGCTATTACGCATTTGAAATATGGGTAATAGGTTTTATACTAATTACGCATTTTAAAAAGGGGTTATAGGTGAAACAGTACTTCCCTATTACGCATTTTGAAAATGGGTAAATGCTATTACGCATTTTGAAAATGGGTAATAGGAGAAAATTTTCTATTAATTACCCACATCAGAAATGCGTAACATGATTTTTTTGTATTACCCTTTTGTGAAATGCGTAACTGCGGGGTATTTTTGGCCACCAGTTCCAAAAATGTTATTTTCGTACAGATTATTTGATTTTGGTGTATTATTGTCATTCTTTCGTTATTTTTTGATGAAGTTTGTTTAAATCCATTTTTCTCCTAAAAAAAAGTAGAATAAATATTTAAGCTGAAGGTTGGAATATTTTTTTTATGAGTCCGTGTTAGGCTTGTCAACGGGTCGGGTTTGGATCGGATTCGATTAAATCCATATCTATATCCATTTAAATTTGTCGGCTCGGATTCGGATCGGATCGTTATCGGATTATTAATAGCATGATCCATATCCAATCCATTAGGATTTCGGATTATCGGATCGGACCTCCAGATCCATTTAAATTTTAAATTAAAACTAAAAATTGATATAACAAATAGCAAAATAATAAAATTAAATTAAATCAAAAAATCTTTAAAATAGCAAAAAAAATCTCAAAATATAATATTCAAGATTTAATAATAAATTTGAATTGAAGTATATGTGATTTGTTTATATATTATAACTATTAATATTAATTTAACTATTAAATAAATAAATATGAACAAATAACTTCGAATGTACATATTCATTCATTTGAATCTAATGAAATAATGGTGTATACAGAATATGAAAATCTAATGAAATACTAGTGCACATGAAAAATGAAGAAAATACTTGAATGAGAAATAAAATAATAAATCCCAAAGAAATAGATTAATTTGATTATATATAGTTAAATTTATCTTATATATTATATTAAAATTATATATAAGTAATTGTAAATGGTCGGATCGGGTTATTATTGGATCGGATAAACTAAAATCCATATCCAATCCATTATACATCGGATTTTATCGGATCGGACTTTTATCGGATCGGATTCTATTTTATACAAACCATATCCACTTATTAAGGTTCGGATCAGACCGGATCGGATCGGATCGGATATCCGATCATTGACAAGCATAGTTCGTGTCCCTTCTTCTTCATGTCGGGTTCCCTGCTTTATTTTTTGCTTTATTTTTTGCATTAAAAGACTGCCTAGGTTCATTTTAATAAAAATAATATTTTTATTTTTATTTTTCAATAGGCTCACCATAGAAAAAAGAGCCGGACAGAAAGAGTAAACCTTAGCATACATCCTTATTCACTACTAACACACTACTAGTATTAAAATAGAGCCCCTGGCGGGGCCCATTTTAATAAAACAAAAAATAAAAAAATTATTTACAGTATAATATACTAGTCCTATAATTTAGGTAGTGAGTTAGTAGTGAATAAGGATGTATGCCGATATTTATTCCGGACACAAAAGGGAAGGGGACAAAGATCCGGACTCATTTTTTATACGGGATTTTTAGGTATTATACTTTTACTATCTGTCTATTGTTTTACTTTTTTGAAAAGATTTCCCGTCTATCTTTGGTTTGAAAAGAATCAAAGAAGATTTTTGTAGTTTTTTAATTCATACAAATTCCAGTTCACATGTTTTCTATCATTACTTTTTATTTTATATTATACAATTAAAATAAATCTTCGTGAGATTACTCAAGTGATTATAGATTATTTTATTATCCTAAATTTGGGTTTAAAGCCTAACTATTCAAAAAAATATTATAATGATTGCAGTCTTGCTAATAATAGAAATCAATGGAATCATATTAAAATTGCTTGAAAAATGTATGTAAAATTTAATTTTAACTTCTTAAAATTGCACTTAAAGATCTCTCTGCCTTTGCCCAGGAGAATGTCATTTCAAACAATTCTATATTAAATATAAATACATTTTTATTTAATTTTTAGGTTATGAAGATAATTTAATTAATGACATGCATTGTTTAAAACTAAATATATTTTTAGTTTAAATATGTTGATATTCGAAACTTTGATCTTTAGTAGAGTAGTTTAAATATATTATATTTCTTAGCATTTGATCTAACAATTTTTATTTATTTACTAAAAATTTTACGGTTATATAATTGAATCGTTGAACTAAATTACAAATAATTTATACTAATGTTTGCCTTTTAATAAATTTATGGATCTCAATATATTTTATTAATAAATGAAATATGTGATGTAATATTTTTAGGTATATATTACTGATTAGAAGATAATAATATAATTAGTATCCTCACCTCTCTATCCCCCCCATTAACAACATCTCCCCACCTCTTTACCACTTCCTCCTCTTCCTCTCTCTCTCATCTCTCTCTGGATGTCGAGTGGAGATTTCTTTGTTTGAATTTCTATTGTCACTTCTCATCACTATTGTTGATTTTTAGAAGCTCTCTTTAGCTTAGGCATCAGTCTGTCTAGTTTATGTCCTCTTTATTATCTCCGAATCTTGGATTCTTTTATTATAATCTTGGATTTATTTTTGGGTTTCCCGTGTTTGTCTTGTCGGAAATCTTTGTATCCTTTCTGCTAATAACCCGCCTGTGCTCTGAATCTCATTTGTTTAATTGTGTTCATTTGTTCGCTTTTTATTTCATTTTTGTAATTCTAACACTTGTTTTGCAGGAATTTTAATTTTAGATCTGATTTGTGTTTGATTATTATTATTATTATTATTATTATTATTATTATTATTATTACTATTATTATTACTATTATTACTATTATTACTATTATTATTATTTTATTATTTTTATTAGTACTATTACTATCATTTTTATTTCGACTACTATTATCTTTACTATTATTATTATTACTATTTATTTAATTACTTATATTGACTTTCATTACTATTAGTATTATATTATGTTTTATCGATGTCGCGTTTTTTGCGTGTTGGCAGTCTGAATTTAGGTACCCTGAATGGCAAATTTTTGGAGCTCGTGGATGTGTTGAAGAAGCGAAGGGTGGACGTGGCATGTATTCAAGAGACTAGGTGGAAGGGAGCTCAGTCTAGAGAAGCAAACGGGTATAAGTTGTGGTACTCGGGTCTTATCAACTCGAGGAACGGAGTGGGTATACTTTTGGCGAATGATCTTAAAGACAACGTCGTGGACGTGAAGAGGTGTAATGACAGGATCATGGCCGTCAGAGTGGTGGTAGGGGAGAAGGTGGTGAACGTGGTGTGCGCGTATGCCCCTCAAGTCGGTTTGGGCGTATCAGAGAAGGAGGCTTTTTGGGTCTGTTTAGATGAGTTGGTTGGAAGTATTCCGGGTGACCAACTTGTAGTGCTGGGTGGAGATTTTAATGGCCACAT
Organism: Kitagawia praeruptora; assembly: GCA_037693485.1. Taxonomy (NCBI): domain Eukaryota; kingdom Viridiplantae; phylum Streptophyta; class Magnoliopsida; order Apiales; family Apiaceae; genus Kitagawia; species Kitagawia praeruptora. The sequence goes on along the minus strand of CM075346.1, from coordinate 32,883,829 downwards.
TGGTGAGAGGTCGGATGGCTATCCCGGCGCCCATGGGGGTTTCGGCTTCGGGACCAGGAACGTCGGGGGGTCAGCATTGTTGGAGTTTGCTACTGCCCAAGATTTGGTGATTGTGAATTCTGTTTTTCAGAAGAGGGCTGAACACCTCATTACCTTCAGCAGTGGAGGTCTAAACACTCAAATAGATTACCTTCTTATGCGCAAAAGGGATGCTAGGGCGTGCGTAGATTGCAAGGTGTTCCGGAGTGAGGCTTGTGCTTCTCAGCACCGTCTGTTGGCCATGGATCTTTCCATAGGGGGCCGAGATGTTCGCAGAACGAGAGAGTCAAGATCAAGAATACTTTGGAAAGACTTGAAGGGCGAGAAGGCGGCCGAATTCAGGGAGTCTTTGTTTAAAGAAGGTTGTTTCGATCTTAGTGGAGATGCTAACTGTAGGTGGTCCAACATGGCGAAGGCTATTCGGTGTGTGGGCGAGAAGGTGGTGGGGGTCTCTTCAGGAAAGTTCAGTGGCCATAAAGAGTCATGGTGGTGGAACGAGGAGGTTCAAAAGAAAGTAAAGGCAAAATGTATGTTATTTAAAGAACTTTTGTCGAGTTCAGGGACGGAGAGGTCTCTGATGCTGGAAGCATACAAGGTGGCGAGACGAGAGGCAAAAAAGGCTGTGGCGAAAGCCAAGAGTGAAGCGTACGAGGGGCTGTACAAGCGCCTAGATACCAAGGAAGGAGCGAACGCTATTTTTAAACTAGCTAAAGCTAGGGAGAGAAGGCGGCGCGACCTGGGTTCTGTTAAATTTATTAAGGATGATTCAGGCCAAGTGCTAATACGTGAAGACGCCATTAAGGAGAGGTGGAGTTCATATTTTCACTATCTTTTCAATGGGGCGACGAGGAGTGGTGCCAGTGTGGCGCAAGAGGTCACTCTTTCGCCAGCTCACTCCGTCGGCCCTTGTGATCGTATCTCTAAAGAGGAAGTCAAGGGTGCCCTTCAAAAGATGGCTAGAGGGAAGGCGGTAGGTCCGGATCTGATACCAATCGAGGTGTGGCTTTGTCTTGGTGAGGTTGGCGTTCTATGGCTAACAGATCTGTTTAATGCACTCCTTTCGGGTTCTAAGATGCCAGAGGAGTGGCGGCGCAGTATTGTCGTCCCTTTCTTCAAGAACAAAGGTGACGCCCAGAACTGTAATAACTATCGAGGAATTAAATTACTCAGTCATACTATGAAACTTTGGGAGAGAGTGGTTGAATTTCGGATTAGAAGAGAGGTTGAAATCTCAGAGAACCAATTTGGTTTTATGCCGGGAAGATCGACGACCGAGGCCATTCACCTCGTCAGACGCCTTATGGAGAAGTTCAGAGAGCGTCGCAAAGACCTCCATATGGTGTTCATCGATCTTGAGAAGGCGTATGATAGCATCCCCCGTGAAGCTATTTGGAAGAGCCTTGAGGAGAGGAGAGTGTCGTCGGCGTACGTCAGGGCGATTCAAGACATGTACTCTCTAGCTTGTTCCTGCGTTCGGACCCCAGTCGGTGATGCTCGTTATTTCCCTGTGGAGATTGGGCTACACCAGGGGTCGGCCCTTAGCCCTCTTCTTTTCGCCCTGATCCTAGATGTCATGTCGCGCGGGATTCAAGACGCCATCCCTTGGTGTATGCTCTTCGCCGATGATATAGTGCTAGTGGCGGAATCGAGGGGGGAGGTGAATGAGAAGTTGGAGTTATGGAGATCCACTTTGGAGCCCCAAGGACTGCGTCTGAGCAGGTCTAAAACCGAATACCTCTGGTGCAACTTCAGTGGTGACGCCAACGAAGAAGGGGTGGAGGTTAGGATTGAAGATCAGACCGTCCCCCGTACGGATAAGTTCAAGTATTTGGGTTCAATCATCCAGAAGGAAGGTGAGATTGACGATGATGTCACTCATCGTATCAACGCGGGGTGGCTAAGGTGGAGGGCTGCGTCAGGGGTGATGTGCGATAAGAAAGTCCCGTTAAAGCTGAAAGGGAAGTTCTATAGAGCAGCTATCCGTCCTGCGATGTTATATGGTTCGGAGTGTTGGGCGACGAAGAAGGCCCTCGAGTGCAAGTTGGAAGCAGCTGAAATGAGGATGTTGCGGTGGTCCTGTGGCCGCACGATGTTAGATAGAATCCCGAATGTGGTTTTCAGGAGCGAGTTGGAGGTGGCACCTTTTTCTGCGAAAGTTAGGGAAGGGAGGTTGAGATGGTTCGGCCACGTTCGTAGGAGGCTTCCGGAAGCCCCGGTGAGGAGGGTCGAGAATCTTACGGTTGTTGGGGTGCGGAGAAGAGGCAGACCGAGGAGGTCGTGGGAAGAACAGCTCAGGATGGATTTGAAGGCCTTAAACTTGGATGAGAACTCGACAGCGGATAGGAGTTGTTGGAGGCGCCAGATTAAAGTTGTTGATTCCCTTCTAGGGAGTGGTTCTGTGGTTGAGAGCCTCAGAGTTGGGCTCTCTCGGTTAGCATTAGCTTAGAAGCTTGACTTTTCATCTTAATATTGTCTTCTGTTTTCTGTTTTTGCAGGCGCAAGGAGCTTGGCCAGAGGTCTTCCTAGATCAGGAGAGGAGTGCCCCTTGCCCGAGTAGGTAAGCCCCATGAGATCCAGGCCATGGGCCCAGGTTAGGTCAACTACTTTACCCATCATTATCATCTTTGTATAAAATTCACCTTGCTATTCGGTGCACTAAGCCGGGGGTCTTCACGGAAACAGCCTCTCTACTGTAAAGTAGGGGTATGGTCTGCGTACATTTTACCCTCCCCAGACCCTGCTCCATGCGGGATATACTGGGTATGTTTGGTTTGGTTTGGTGTACAAATAAGAAAAGTGTTAAGATAAATATATGGATGAAGGAAGCCTAAAGTTAATTTTAAAATTTTTTTTTTGAAGTTAATCAATAAAATCAAGACGCATCCTCATTACCATTAATGTCTCTATGGGTCCTTGTGGGCCCTTATAAATAAAAGATATCAAATAATTAAATTTACACAATTTTAAAATTCTTCTAAAATTAAATTTAAGAACCTTTTTCTCTAAATATATATACCAATCCAACTCCTAACAAATTTTAAGAGAATAGTTAACTTAATAGTTGTGGCCTACCCCCAATATTTTATGGTATGGGGCCTATCACCAATATTTTATGGTGGACCAAAAAGTGACTAGATTTAATATTGAAAATCAAATAACATGGCCAAAAAAATCGAACAAATGCATTCTTTGATTGATCATCACCCATATAATAGGTTTTCAAGTGAGCAAATGTTAAGATAAATATAAGATTATTGTAAGACCAATTTTTATTGGAACTAATGATTAAGAAATATAGTAAAATTGATTTTTTAAGTGTTTATAGAAAATAATATCTTTAATAAAAAAATTACATGATTTAAATAGAAAAGTCAATCGGTTAATTGCTATTTATTATTTTATTTTATTATTTATTAATTAAAAAATGGTCGAAAAATCAAAATTTTTATTATTTTGACTTTAATTTAATATTAGTCTATAACCCGTGCAAGGTACGGGAGGATTATGTAAGTTTTTTTGTATATATTTCGGCTCATGTTAGCAGAAAGGATGGGTGTTTAAACTGATACTAGTTTTAAGTGATTTCTATTTGCTATTAAAGGTTATTTTTCATATAGATTTCTATTTTTTTACTAAGGAATTTAGGTAATTCTGCTATGGATATGGATGAACTTGGGTTGCAGGGCATTTATGGATGCTGTGCTTAAAAATTTAACTTGTTTTGTTTAGATAAAGGTGAGCATCAGATCAAATAATCATCTCTCTTGAGTTGCAAGAATTATTGATCAATTAACCACTTGTTAATATATACCTAATTTCTTAAACAAACATACGCTCCTTATGATCCTTATAATACTAAAAAGTTTTTGATACAAATCCTTATGGAATAATCAAAAGATAATATGAAAGTAGAGTTATTTAAAGTTAGGCACAAATTGAATCACTAATTGTATCTCAAATAGCAAATTGAATCACAAATTATACGAAGCTTAACAAAGAGAATCAAGCATTCAAACAAACACTGTATACATAAAACATGAACTTAAATTTGAAACAACTCACATTAAAAAATATCCTCAAATTAGATCTTCTTGTAAAACAATTATAAGATAGAGATAATACAAAATCATAATACAATCATTATACTTACACTTAAATGATATATGGTTTTGAAAAAAAGAAGAAAATTCGAAGAAGAATTGATGCAAGAAAAGCCGAAGAAGAATGGATGCCGTGATATTTGATTTCAGAATTGTTTTGTAGAGGGTTGAAGTTTCGTATATGTTTAGAAAAGAGAGTTTTGGGGTAGGAGTTTTAATTTGCAGTTGACTTAAAAGACTAAACGCAGACTTTGTTTTTATTTTTTTTATATTTAAAATTAATTAAAAATTTAATAAATTGGATAACCAAACCGAAAATCAAAATTTTAATAGGATAACCAAACCGAAAACCAAAACTTTCAAAAATTTCAATGTTTAGGCTTTAATATAAGGGTAATGCTCAACATAGCCCTTAGGGCTATGGTTAAGAATTAATGTAAGTAGATAAAGGTACATAAAATGTCAATTTTGTACTTAATACATCAAATTTACACGCATTTCAATATGATTATTTAGCAATTTGGGATGTTTTTATTAGTAAAAATTAATGTGAATGCAGGGGGGTCCACTATTATTACTTGGGAAATTAAATTGATGTTATAAAAGAGTATTGAAAAACCAAAAATCAATTAAATAACTAAAGTCAATGTTAGCCCCAAGGGTTATGGTTAAGCATTTCCCTTAATATAATAGTATAGATAGATAGGGTCTTGCTCAGGTGAGAACCCTCACTTATGGTGAGATATGAGATCCAATCGTAGCCCCATATTTTTTATATCTAAATTAAATCCTAACCCCACAATTATTATTTAAAATTTAAAATTTTTATTATTCATTTAATTCAACATCATCTTTCACAATCATTTATTTCCTACTCCGGTTACCATCTCCGACGACTAATTCCGGTCAATCCAGAAAATCAACACCATTAAACAGAAAATCACCGCACTGCCGCCACCTCCGCCACCATCTCCGGTCACCACCAACAAAAATCACTTCCAATAAACAGAAAATCACCACACTCCACCACCTCCGCCCACCGCACTGCCGCCACCATCAACAAAAATCACCACCAAATAACGAAAATCACCACAACCAAAACCATTACAAACCACCCCATCTCCGCCACCACCTCCGACCACCACCAAAAATCACCACTGGAAGCCCAAAAATCACCGCAAATAACCCAGTTAATCACCAACAAAGTCACGAAAATTAAACAGCCTATAATTTAAAAATAAACAACACAAAGTGATCTGCTTCGGTTTGAAGAGAAACATGATTGGGTTTGAAGATAAGATTGTAAAATATAAACTTTGTTTTCAATCAAAACTTTTGATCATCACCGACGATTCAATAATTACAAAGCATGGCTGGGCAGCGACGTTTTGTTCGGTTTTGATAAAGACGGAAACGGTGATGAATTGTAGCTTTGTAAATGAATCGGAGATTGAGAGACAAATTGATAATTCAGATCTGGTTGTTCTGGCGGGAGAGGCGGCGGGGCGGGTGGCGATGGGGGTAGGTGCAGCAGCCAGTAGGGGATGGGTGCGTGAGTTTGTATGTGTAGTTTGTGTGTGTATGTTTGTTGTGTGGGTGTGTGTTAATGTTTGGCTGAGATTATCATATTTAATAAAATAGAGGACTGAGATTATATCTCAGTTCTCATTTTAATTAGGGGCAGTGACGGAGGTAGGGGTTCCAAAGGGGGCCCTGGCCCCCTAAGTTTCCAATAGCTAGTTAGTAGTATACATAATATACCGTATTGCTGCAGTTCAGCTGGTAGGTAGTTATGTTTTATTCCCACAAAGCCAGTGTTCGACTCCTGAGTCCTGCCATTGTCCGTCTCTCATTTGGTTTTTTTCCTTTTTCTGCCACTCCATACATATTTTTTGTATTTTTTTTTTGGATTTCACCTTTTATAGGTTTTACATGTTTTTAAAAATTATAAACATGTCTATCCATTGTTCTAATAAATTTTATTGTTGATAATAAAGTGAAATAAGTTAAATTTAAACTTTTTATTATTATTTTTCAATTTATTTATAACTTATTATTATTATTTTTCAATTTATTTATAACTAAAGTTTTATTTATTTTTAATTTTTTTAATTATAATATAAATCCGGACCCCCCTAGAAAATCGTTTTGTGTCCGTCACTAATTAGGGGTTCTCACATGAGCAAGACCCTAAATAGAAAATAGTAGTATAGATTTACATATTGAGTAGTGCTAGAGGTACCAAATTGGGTACCAAAATTTGCCACCAAATGACATGGCATTAAATATTTGGCATATTGGGATGTTTTAATTGGTTGGCCCTGGCGGGCCCATTATAATGATAACCAATCACAATAATGACAAGTCATTTGTAACAATTTTTGGTACCTAATTTGGTACCTCTAGCATTTTTCTTACATATTTACTGCTCAATTAACTAGTTGCATGGTCAATAATGGCGCAGGTCTGTTGTAAGTAGGGGTGTTCACGGTTTGGCCAACCCGACCAATCCGATCCAAACCGGGCACTTTTCGACCGATCCAAACCGAATTTTTCCAACCCGATATATACTCGGATTGAAAAAACGTCAACCCGATTTTAATGGGTTGGATATGGGTTTCGATTTTTAAAATCCGATCCAATCCAACCCGACCCGATTAAAAATAAGATAATTAAAATATATAAGCCCAACCCATTAGACATTAGTATTAGTATTAGTCCAGTCCAGTAGTCCACTATAGTCTGACTCCGAGTCCGATCCATTACAATTTACCCTATCAAAGTATCACGTATTACAAATACACTAATTTGTATTATTACTCTCATATTATTAGAACTCGGAATATCAACATCATTGAAGTTTAATGATTGATTCATCTAGGTCATGATTTAGTTCAAATTTAAAGACTATGTCTAGTGTTTAGTCAAATTCTTTTTATGTGTTAAAATTCAGAATTTCAGATATTTAAGACCTATGCTATTTGTGTTGCATGAATGATTGTAATATTTTCTTGAACTATTTCCGATTTGTTTTGAACTCTCATTTTCAGTTTTATTTTTTTTTGATAAAAAAATTATTTATATATTTACTAACCCGATCAATCCGATCCAAACCGATCCAAACCGAAATACATTAAATGGGTCGGTTTACAAATTCTATTTTTATGGATTGGGTTGAAAATTTTCTAAACCGATTAAATTGGGTTGGGTCAAAAAATCCTCCCAACCCGCCCAACCCGATCCGTGAACACCCCTAGTTGTAAGTCTGTTCTGCATGAAATGAACCAGACTGCCAGAGTTTGGTAACATCCGTTAATACTTCAACATTTATTGTTTTTTGTATCTGCTTGAACTATTTTAAAATTTTAAATATATCCCACATTGATAGGGTAGTAAAATTTTATAAGGATGTCTAGAGGATTGCTCTCTGCAAAACTACTTACAATTTCTGGAAAACTGAGAGTGCTTGCTCTAACGGCATCACCCTAATCTCCTTTGCAAAAGGTTAAAGATTCAAGTTTTGTCAAACAGACAAAAGTGTGAAGATGTTCAGTTGGCTGGCAGGGTGGATTCCCCCGGAGGGAAATGTTGGGATATTTTGTTTAATTCAAACATATATCCTGATATTCTAGTTATAGAAATAAAGTGTTTACATGATTTGGTCAATCGTAATTAAGAGATTTTAGGAGTGTGAATTCGTTTATCTTGAGTAGCAAGAATAAGATATTATTGAGAGATTATAGGTGAGAGATTATAGGAATCTTGAATATTGTTTTTCTATTTAAACAATGTAATCGTATTATTTTTATATCAATGAGCACGTTCAAAAGTTTATCGATAGTTTGATTTCTACATTTGGTATTAGAGCGAGGTTTTGTTGTTCCGCCGCCAGGCGGTGGTGAAGCCGCCGCTGGTGGTGAAGGCGTAGAATAAGTGATAGTTTCAGGTAGACGTTGCAGAAGGATGGTGGCAAAGCTGCATGTGTAGTATGGGATGCATGTGTAGTAAGGGGTTGCCGAGAAAGACGAGGCGATGCCGGAGAAGACTGCTGAAGGCAGAAAACGAGATAGAGTGGCAGAAGGCCATGCAGAACGAGATGGAACACTTATGGAGGCAGGGACACGGAAGGTGTTTGATGGAATGTCTGAGAGAGATATTGTTGCTTGGAATGCAATGATCTCTGGATTCGAGTGTTCTCTATTTTTCGGTGAATTCGAATGGAGGTGAACTTGCCAGATGGGCAAACACGAAAAGTGCCAGACGGGCAAACACGAAAAATGCCAGACGGGCAAATAAGTTGAAGTGCCAGACGAGCAAATAGCCATACGGGCTCAGTTTAATAGCCATACGGGCTCAGTCAAATCAGCCATACGGGCTCAGTTAAAAGCCATACGGGCTGGACGGATGCATCATACATGTTTGAATTAAGGGAGAGATTGTTGGGATATTTTGTTTAATTCAAACATATATCCTGATATTCTAGTTATAGAAATAAAGTGTTTACATGATTTGGTCAATCGTAATTAAGAGATTTTAGGAGTGTGAATTCGTTTATCTTGAGTAGCAAGAATAAGATATTATTGAGAGATTATAGGAATCTTGAATATTGTTTTTCTATTTAAACAATGTAATCGTATTATTTTTATATCAATGAGCACGTTCAAAAGTTTATCGATAGTTTGATTTCTACAGGAAAGACATACGAGATTGGCAATTTGACAAGTGAAACAAGAGGAACAGCCAAGAGAACATAAGTTTTGTCTCCCTAAATTAACATTATCATATCAATATTATCTCCACGATGATGGATATAAGATGATAATAACAATTATTGTTAGATCCAGAAATAGATTAACTAATAGTTTCTTGTTGTCTCCATAGAATCCCACTCATCTGATTGTCTATATATTTTCTGCCAGAGTTTTGTCCTCCTTCAGGCCTTAATGATTTAGCTGTCTGGTATTCCTACATGGACACAAGTACTGATGGGAAAAAAATTTCAGAGCCAGGTGAAAATTATGCACAAAGAAAAGGGATAGAAAGTCTACCCATTGAAATCTCCCATAAGTTGCTTGCAAGGCTACCTCTGACATCTTTAGTCCAATGCAGATATGTGTCAAGAACCTTGCGCCATTTATCACATGAGGTGAGTCTTTTTAATATGCACCTTACACGAATAGGAAAGAAGAATCCCAGCCTTCTTTTTCATTGCTTAGATTCTGCAATAAATCAACTTCATTTTGTAGAATTGTCTGATCTACTTTGTGACAATGAGATCGTGTGCGAAGTCAACATACCTTTTCGTACAGTAATGCCTGATAAGATTCACATAGTAGATTCCTGTAATGGCTTATTATGCATCTCAAATGAGTTTTGCAACGATCCTTATTACATATACAATCCTTTTACTAAGAAATACAAGGAGCTTTCAAAATCAAAGCAGTTTCATAATCAAAAAGTAGAACTTGGGTTCGGTCTAGATCCAATAGGCAACGAGTATAAGTTAATTAAGATGGTTTACTATGATGATCCATATACTGGACCACTACCCCAGAAGGTATATACATGTGGATTTCCTTCATATCCACACTCAAAAGTTCAAATATGTGATATTGTTAGCAATACATGGAGAAGTATTGGAAGCATACCCTGGCACTGCAAACGACATGCAAGGGGGCATTTTGAATCACCACAAGATATCTTTTGCCTAAATGGAAGGTTGTACTGGTTAATGGGATCAGAGGCACAGCATGGCTTTATCGATATCAATTGTATCCCTAGAATCATTTCGTTTAATCTATCTAATGAACAATTTGATGAGGTTCTAAAACCTGCTTGTGGTAGCCTTAATAAGTATAACTATCTTTTGTTGGTTCTTGGAGGGTGTCTCTCAGCAGCAGTTTATAGTAATGATGGAAAAGTGGAGGTTTGGATCATGAAAGATTATAATGTGAAAGAGTCTTGGATCAAAAAGTTTGTTATCGAAGCACACCCACGGAATATTGATACTGGTTTGCAGCGATCACCAAATTTTAAGGTTTTCTACGTGCATGGGATCTGGGCGAGTAGAGTTTTGCATGGTTATTCAGTTCGAGTTTTGTGTTACCTAAAGAATGGGGATATTCTGCTAGAGTACAAAGATCGGAAACTAGCTTCATATGATCCAAAGAATGGAGAAATAGCATACCTACAGATTCAGGGACTGCCTACAAAGTTCAACACAGTTGTACACGTTGGTGGCCTTAATTGGATAGACCAAAAAGAGAATAGTAGTAGTTCAGGTATCCAAGATCTAGAAACTTGAACTGGATATGACTTATGAGTGACAAGATGTAACCTGATCAGTTATTTAAACTGAAACATGTATATGTAAAACCAAATTCATCAAACCTTAGTTGCCAATTAAATATGATCTAGTCCAGTATGCCAGATAAAAGATGATAATATCAATAAAAATACAAGCTTCAAAAACTAGAGGCAACAGTTGTTGTATTTGTCTTCCATTACTGTTAAAAAAATTGAATTTCAAATAGCAAATAAAATAGATTCCGTAAAAATAACATCCTGTAGTTTTTTAGTTATCTATAGAAATGTTCTCTGCAAAATACTCGGAGGTATAAAAGCAGTATCACCCTCGTCTTTAAGGGAAGGCTAACAAAAGAAACTGGGTGTGCAGATGAACAATAATTCCAGGAAGTAACCACACATGGGTGCAGATGAACAATAATTCCAGGAAATTAAGTTATGCATTCTGATTTCTCCGTCTGAACTAGTAGGTAGGATAAATCATATTAAATCAAATAGAACTAGTAGTACTCGATAACACTATGATATCGTCGATGCAAAATGTCACTAGTAAGTTTATCTAAGTTTATCACTTTATCCGATAATGATTCACTGACTAACCAATCCTCCCTGAGTTAAGTTGCACAAGAACCTGAGATTCATATAATTGCTTGCCTTTTTATTATCGTACATCGGAAACATGGTCAACATAATAATAATAACTTAAAGTGAGGAAATGGAGAACCACTATAAGGTTCTTGTTTTAACATCCTGATAAGTTGTAAAAACTCTGAAACTCAATACTCTTGGCCACAACGAGTTTGTGGTTAACTTCGACAAATTAGGGGGCACACTTGGTCTTATCATGTGGACTTGCACTGAAAGCTAAGGCCCACAGCCCATGCACTACAAACCAATTATATAACAAAAGATCGAGAACACCATACATGCACATTCACATTGTATTTTTCCAAATTAAGGGCATGTAGGTAGACGGGCAACCAAACTCCAATCATGACTTTGAGGCCCTACGAATTTTACTGCTCCATCCGTCCCGTTCATTTGTTATCGTTTTAAAATGAGGTGTCGACACGCATTTTAAGTTAGATTTTAAAGATATTTTCATAATTTATTTTTAAAAGTTTCTTTTTTTGTATAAAAATAGTACAATCCTATTTTTATACAAAAAAAGAAAATTTTAAAAAAAAGTTATGAAACAATACTTAAAATCCACATTAAAATGTGTGCCAGAAAATGACAAAAAAATGTAAATAAATGGATGGGACATAGAAAGTACTAGTTTTTGATGTTGGGGAAAAGTCATGAAGTACGAATATTATTAATCTGGTTGTTGAGAATTGAGATAGTAATAATATAAGCAAAATTGCAAAGAAAAATGCTAGAGGTACCGAATTGGGTACCAAAAATTGTTACCAAATGAATGTGATTGGTTATAATTAAAATGGGCCCGCCAGGGCCATCCAATTAAAACATTACAATTTGCCAAATCACTCATGCCATGTCATTTGGGGACTTTTTTGGGGACTAAATTTGGGGTCCCTAGCACTACTCAATTGCAAATAAGAACCATAACATATTGTGATTTGGACATTTTTGACAAATTATAATGTCTTTCTTCTTCAAATAATATATACTATTTTTCCATTGTACCCTTATTTTCTTCGAAAAGGATTATTCTTTTTTGGCATTGTGTCACTTGTTTGTGGTTCTCTTATTCTCTAGTCTCTACACATATCTTGTGTGCTTTTTCGCATGTAAACAAGGTGTGATGACCTACCTAGTTATTGTTGATTAGTAGGGATGGACATTCATCCCGGCCCGCCCGATCCCGATTCGATCCCCGTACTGAACGGGACGGGGATTTGGGGATTTTTTCGGGTACGGGCCGGGGAGCGGAGACAGTTTTCAAAAAAAATCGGGAGCGGGCTGGGGCCGGATTTTTATATGTCTCCGTCCCGATTTTCTCTACCCGACCCTATTTTCAATCCCGATTGACTTCGCCACACTTTAATACATACATACATATATACACGCACACACAAATATATATATATATAGGTATATATATATATATATATATATATATATCAATAATCATATATTAATATAAACGAATTTCCAATACTTCATATTGGAAACAAAATGATATTTTAAATTTAAATGTTTGTCTTTCTAATAGTTAAATAACTTCATTTCCATATTATTTATAATTATTTCTTTAAGTATTATTTTTTTTATCTTAATTTAGTGCATTTGAGTTCACTAGTTAGTGTTTCAAATTATTTAATATTATTTTTTGTTTTAAATAAAATTCCTCGATTCCCCGCGAAGATCCCCGTTACCCGTTTGAGCCGGGAACGGGGAATGAAAAATAGTTCCCGACAGGGATCGGGCCGGGGACGGGAATCGGGTTTGAATTCGGGGATGGGGGCGGGGAGTATCGGGGATGGGGGCGGGGATAGCACTCCCCGGTCCCGAAGTGCCCCGACGCCCATCCCTATTGATTAGTCTTAATGAACGTTAATCTCCTCATCATGATTAGGAGAAATCGTAGCCTTTTTCTCTTTTACCACAACTTAAATTAAGTCATTTAATAAATTTACATGTTACACATCTAAATCTCCACTTGAACCTCTAATCATCAATCTTTCTTCAAAAATTAGATATTCACGGGGCTACATATTCGGATCACATTATTTTATTTCGACAAGGCGTTATGAGTTATGATTTTCTTGAATTTTACGACTTCATAAAATTATATTTATAATTCACCATATATCTTATTGTTCTTCGTATCACTTAATATATCTTCTTTCTGTGAATGCAACTTAATATATCTAAATTCGTGCAGTTCGTTATTTTGTGAATAAACCCAGTCAATTTTTTTTAATAACTAAGTTTATATATCATATAAACTTAATATATCAATTTTTTAATACTCTCGAAGTTATCTAAACGGATATGAGAGTTTTTTTTTTTGATAATCCGGTGTCCGGGCTAATTTGGGCGCACCTCAACTAATCCAGAGGACATATTAGCACACTCATACCCCGAGCATGGTAGCCCACTTAATCCCGAAATGCCTCAGGAATCAAACTCGTGACCTCATGACAGTAAATCTTAAGCGTCACTGGCCGAACATCTGAGACAACACGAGGATTGATATGAGAGTTGTTAAAGCTAAGGGGTATTGAGTAAGTGAAGTAAAGTAAATTATTGGAGGTATTGTAATCAATCTTCACAGCTTGTATTATCGTAGAAAGCAAGAAAGCAGAAACTGAAGTGTGATTGATTAAGAAAGGACCTACTTACTTTATCAAATAATCGTAAAGATAAAATGTGATAATGAGCATGCATGTTAAACAGTTGAATAAAAGAACTTCTACTTTGGTATTATAGACAGTTCGACACATCTAATATTCCTGTGATTTAGTGGATTTTTCTTTTTTTTGCTAAATGTGATTTAGTGGAATTGTGCAGCGGTTAGTTCACTTTCCTAAATAGGTAACTGGAAAAACTAACCTAGCTTCAGCTTAGGCCTCGTTTGGTACGTTGTAACCCAACTAAGGAACTGCAACTACCTTGGAACCAAAATAAATCACAGTGTTTGGTTAAATGACTTTTGAAATCAACCACGTAACTTAAACTTCCAAGGTTTTCTGGGTTACCACAAAACACGGTAACCTAGTTACCTAGCACACCCGGGGTCACCTGGAGTTACGTAGTAAAAGTATATTTTATTTACTTTACTGTTGTAATTTATATTAATGATTGTATATTTTTTATTAGTTAGTTTTTTTTATTTTTTTTCATAATTAATATTTTTAATTTTCTTCAACTAAAATTTGAAATTTTTTAAAAACTGGTTTGCTTGATTTGATTTATATAGGCAGATTGTTAAAATCTTATTTATAATATATTTTTATTGTAGTTTATAATAAAAATATATTATAAATAAGATTTTAACAATCTTATTTATTTGATAAATTCTTCCATAAGGTCATTCTTAGAAGACGCAGATCAAATCAAATTTTAGGCCTACAGATTGATAATATCTGGTGTGTTGACCAGAGCTCGGTTAAGACGGAATTCTTCAGGCATTTCAGAAATTTCTTTATGCAGAATCCAGAGGATAGTGTCTTTAGCTTAGGGCCTGATTTGGTTACTCAACTAGCACCCAGTGATAGCTCTTGGCTAGTGAGCAGGTTTTCTATGGAGGAGATAGAATTAGTTCTATTGAATACAGATTCGTGCAAAGCTCCAGGCCCGGATGGTCTCAACGCGGGAGTTCTAAAAAAACTATGGCCCTCCATTAAAGAAGAGGTTCTAATATTCTTTACAAAATTCTATGAACTAGGATTTATCCCGAATGGACTTAACTCTTCTTTTATTGCCCTCATTCCGAAAATAAAGGTACCAGCTGTAACCTCGGACTTTAGGCCTATAAGTCTAATGAACGCATTAATGAAGTTATTATCTAAGGTGTTGGCCACAAGACTCAAAAGGGTAATGCCTCTGTTGGTGTCTGAAACTCAGACTGCTTTCATACAAGGACGTCAAATCTCTGATTGTATTCTAGTAGCAGGATAGGTCTTCGCTGCCTTGAAAGCAAAGAAATCTAAAGGTCTAATTCTGAAGATTGATTTCGAGAAGGCTTTCGATTCAGTGAAATGGGACTTCCTCTTTCAGGTTCTTGAAAGGATGAATTTCAATGAGAAATGGATATCTTGGTTGAAAGCAATTTTTAATTCTTCTAGAATCTCAGTCTTGATAAATGGGTGTCCGACGGATGAATTTTCTCCCTCACGTGGTCTCAGGCAGGGGGATCCTTTATCCCCTCTTTTATTTAATCTAATTGGGGAAATTTTGGCAAAGTTGCTAGAGAAGGCATTAGGAGTTGGAATCTTCAAGGGAGTCTTCCTTCCTAATTCAAATATGGAGCTATCTCACCTTCAATTTGCAGACGATGTGATCCTTTTCTTAAATAATGATCTCTCGTCAGTACAAGGGGTAAAGCGAGTACTTCAATGTTTCCAACTGCTAACTGGGCTCAAAATAAATTTTCATAAAAGCAATTTATTTGATTTTGGTGAAGATTTGGAGGTTCTAAGTCATTGGGCTGCAGTCCTTGGGTGTCCAGTGGGGAGAGGTAGTCTCAATTATCTTGGCGTGGATTTAGGGCAGTCACCTAGATCAATCTCATATTGGTCCCCTCTTATTTCAAGAATGGAAAGAATGCTTCTTGCATGGAAAACAGACACCATTTCGATGGCAGGTAGGTTGACTCTTCTCAAAGCTGTTTTGGATAGTATGCCGGTATATTGGTTCTCCATTTTCCAAATACCTGCAACAGTTATTCAACAGCTAGAGAAAATGAGAAGGAATTTCTTGTGGGGACATAAATCAGTGGATAATGTTCTTCTAAGGAAAATGCATCTAGTTGGGTGGAATAAAATCTGCAAGTCAAAGCAAGGGGGTGGTTTAGGATTGATATCTCTGAAGGCAAGGAACCATATTATGCTTGCTAAATGGTTCTGGAGATGCTACTCGGAAAGGTCAGTCTGGTGGAACAAGGTTCTTTTCAGTAAGTACGGACCTTTGTTTCATTACGACTTGGGGGGTATAGAAATTAAAAAGGATTTCTCGTACTCAATTAAAAGTATTTTTAGATTGAGCACAAATAATGAATTTGCATCATTATTGAATCGAAGCCAATTCAAATGGGTTCTCGAGGATGGCGAATTAGTATATTTCTGGGAGGATCTCTGGCATCCTAATGGGCCATTAATGCATCAGATCCCGCGTTTATACCGTATCTCCAACCTTAGGTACTCAACAGTAAAGGAGTTCCTCTATAAATGGGTTTCAAGGTCAGATCATTCCTCAGTCCTATGGAGAAGAAACTTGTTAAATAGGGAGGAGGATGACCTCAACAATCTGTCAAGAATTATTTCAGAAATCTCTTTATCATCGTCACATGACAAGCTTATGTGGATGCCTTGCAAAGGGGCTTTTTCCACTAAAGATTGTAGGGTGTTAATGCAGCAGGGTTCCAATCATAATCTGATTCATAATGGAATTTGGAATACTATATGGGCTGCTAAAGTTCCTCCAAAAATCAGGATATTTTTGTGGAAAATACAGTCAAATAGTATCCCAACAGTATTACTACTCAGTCAGAGAATTCAGAATTTTAACCTTGGCTCTTTATGCCCATGGTGTAGGGAAGCAATATAATCTAGTCAGCATCTGTTTTGGGATTGTTCGTTAGCAAGGTGGGCCTGGGAGTACGTTGGAAATTGGTGGAGTATTTCAAATAAACTTGATTCTATTCAAACGTTCTCTCTTTTGAATGTTTTTAAACTCCAAAGGAACAAACAGTTGGGGAAGATCTGGATATCTATGGTGGCGGCGACTTGTTGGACAATCTGGATGGCAAGAAATGAGAATATTTTCAAAGGATCGAAATTGAACAGATTGACTATGGAATTCCTAATATTTACTAGAGTTAATAAATGGGGATCAGCTTACTTATAACTTTTAGCAATGATGCACTTTGGAAAGTAAATCCACAGGGATCTATAGCCATTCACCATTATTCTCTCTCTAATTCTTATTGGAATTATAAATTTCTGCAATACGACTTGGTTAGTGCAGTCGATGGAGCCTGGGGGCCAAACCAGACAGGTTTTTTTGGTGGGGGGATAGGTGGTAACATTAAAGATAATAAGGGATCTCTCTGCTATGTTTTTTCCGGTCTTTGCAAAGCTACGTCAAGTAGAGATGCAGAAGTGAAGGCTATTCTGCATATTGCAGGACTTTATCTAAAGGGGAAATTTTCTTCAAAGAAATTAGTGATTTGTTCGGATTCTAGAGAGGCAATAAATCTTTGTAAGATGGGATTTTTTAAGGGCTTTCCAATTCTAATTCATAATCGCAATGCTTTCACTATTTTCAAAGAGAACATCCAGTTAGAATTTGTCCCAAGGGAACTTAATTTGGAAGCGGACAGCCTAGCATCCATTGGAATTTGCAAACAAAATTTTCACTCGTTCTGGGCATAAAAACAGAGATATTCTCATGGGTAGCAGCTTTAGTATCATAGTCTCATGGGTATATCGGCTTGGGTGAGGTTTTGGACAATTCTCCTCCATGACATAGTCCCTGATTTCTCTAAGGGTGTTATCTGCTTCTTGCTCTGGAATCTCCCCTTGTTGGTAGAGCTGCCAGGATTTTCTCATTAGTTGATAGTTTGTTTTTAGTTAGTTAGTTGTTTTGGTCTGTCCCTCTTTTCTCCTGCCCTGGTAGTGTAGGTTCTCTCAGAGGTGGGGGAATTAGAAGTTGGGCTTTTGTACTTCTTTTCCCAGGCTTTCCTGTGCTTTAATGGATTTTTCTGGTTTTTCAAAAAAAAAAATAAAAAAAAATGATGCATTAGTGGAATAAGTTAACTTACAATTAAATTACTAAATTAAGAAATTAATATTCCCTTATTGACCGACTTGAATTTATTATTGACCACTATCGGATTATTGAACAGTTTTCACAAAAAAGCATTTCTGAACCCGATTCTAACAAAATCATAAACTGAATTGTCAATAACAATTAATCAACAATTAATTTCAATTTATTGTTGGTTTTTTGAACACTGATGAGTAAAGTAAACCAGTACTCGATCACATAGGAAAATAGGATATTATTAACGAATTTTCTAGTGTGTGCCCAAGGGTACATGCTAAGAATCCGTGCTAGCTTAGTTGTCAAATTTTGATTGGTGGAGATTTCATTAATAATGATGGACCCCCTGCATTCACATAAATATTCACCAATCAAAATTTGACAACTCATCAAGCACGGATTCTTAGCATGTGCCCTTGGGCACACACACTAGACAAACCCTATTATTATTACCTATTAAGTGTCATGGGCCCAGGTATTGCTGTGATATTTTTCGTACCATTCGGATTACTGTGTATTTATCACCCACTGTATTTGTCATGCACATAGCCGAGGGTCTTCACGGAAACAGCCTCTCCATCCTAAAAAGCGGGAGCATGGTCTGCGTACATCCTACCCTTCTCAGACCCTATTCTGAGCGGGATATACTGGGTATGTTTGGTTTGGTTTGGTTTTTATTACCTATTAAGTATGGGCATTACATAATTATGGACTAGCTTTTTGATTCATACCCACAAGTTGAGAAAACAAAATGGTGCGGCGGACTAGTAGAAACTAGAAAGCCAAAGTCACAGGAACATGTCAAAAACTTTTACAGTTGTAGAGTAGTACTTTAGAGCAAATCCAATATATTCCTGTTAGAAAATGGAAAGTTTGAGGCATATTTATAATATGTTCTTGATGTAATTTCCAGAAACTAACAAGTGGAGGTTGTTCCTTGTAATGAGGACTTAAACTTTCATGTTTGGATCTAAGACATTTTCTTAGTGGAATCCATAGATAAATTGAGTTGAAAGAAGGAGATTTCAAATCAGGTTGCAGATGGAAATCATGGCCATGATATATATTTCATGATCATGAAGAGGCATCAAATGAGATGGGATATTCAGAAACCTTTCATGCCCATGAGAAAGTTTTTCATGCCCATGAGGAAGTTTTCATGCCCATGATCTGCAACTGATTTTAAATTAGATATTGATTTATTTTAACAGGTTTCAGATTTATTTGTTACAATAGTACTAGAAATTTGGGTCAGTATTTGGATCAAATCCTGATGGAAATTTGGATCAGTACTTGGAGTAAAATCCTGATGGACTTGGTCAGACATCAGATACTGATGGGCTAAATCCTGATGGATATCAGTTCCTGACAAAGCACTGAATCCTGATCCTGATGGACATCAAATCCTGATGTTACTGATGACCAAATCCTGATACTTATGTAACTGAAAATAATCCTGATGCTGCAGTTAATGAAATTAAATCAGAATATTTACTTTCCTTTTAAGGCATATCTCTTACGTTTTATTTTTGGGTATTATATATATCAAAGATATAACGTTAAGAAAGATATACGTTAAGGAAAATCCTTGTTCGTTCTTCTTCTCTGTTCTCTCACGATACATATAGGAGAAATACATAGTTCTTAGGCGAACTGAGGTGCTGGTCGCTGTAGATCACTGGTGTATTTGTGAACCCTTTGATCGGTGCTGTTTTATCCTGGAAGTGATATTGCTGCAACCCAATCACAACGTAAGTGGGGCAATATTCTCTTCAAGAACAGCCAAGTCTTCTCGAAGGGCTTGGTGACTCAGCTGTGTTCTCTCTCTCTCTTGTTGTCTTGGCTTAAGCTACTGTGAGAGATAAGTGTTCTTACTTTTCTTGTTAATTACAGTTACTGATTATACTCTTGTTTATGCCTTCGTGTTTTGTTTCGTTATTTGGTTAATTACCTGTTCTTGTTTATTAATATATATCACTGCCTCATTGTTGTGTTTAGTGTAAAATTACCCAACAATCTTGAAGAGAATATTTGTGTTATATATTGTTAATTAACAAGATGGTTAACGAAACTGAAACTCCTGTTGTTGAGACTAGCTCTGGGTCTGGTGTTACTGTACCCACCATTGATTGGACTACGTACCGTTTCCCACAGCCTATCGATATGTCAGGTATGCCTGATAAATTCGGTGGGGGTGTTGGTTTTTCTCGTTGGCAGAAAAAGATGAAACTGTGGTTAACGGTAAAGGGTCTATGGCCGGTGGTGCAGTATGAGAAACCAATTGTGGTTAAGGAGAAAGCTGAAACTGTTAAGGCTTATACCATGTGGGAGGAAAAGGATGGGGTGGCTAGGGCTGCAATTCTGGCAGCTTTGGCGAACACTCTATTCGATGTTTATTCATCTGACTCCTACACTGCTAAGCTCTTATGGGAGAAGCTTGACCAGACACATAATACTGACTCGCAAGGGTTGGAAAAGTATTCTGTGGCTAGGTTCCTTGATTTTAAACTGGTGGATACTAAATCCATGACTGAACAAGTGCATGAGTTTGAGATGTTGGTGCATGCTTTGAAGGAGTCTGGTATGGACTTACCTGAAAAGTTTCAGGTTATGTCTGTGATTGAAAAGCTCCCTAAGTCTTGGGAAGAGTTTGCACTCTCCCTGAAAAGACAGAAAGGAGAGATCACTTGGACAAACCTGATGTTGGACATCTCGGTGCAGGAGCAACACAAGTCCAAGCAAGGACATGTGATGCCTACTGAACATGCTGGGAGTTCGAAGGTGAATGTAGTGACTGTTGGACAGAAAAGAAAGTCTGTCACTAAGAAGGAAAACACTAAGTCTAAGGACAAGAACAAGGCTAAGAAACCAAAGGCAAACAAACCATGTTGGTCTTGTGGACAGGTTGGTCATTGGAGCAAGGACTGTCCTGAAAAGAAAACTAAGAAACCTGTTGTGGGAGCACAAGCTAACACTGTGCGTGGAACCACTGGTGGGTCAATGGTTAACATGGTTGTTGGTGAGGCTGTTGCTTCTGAAACTGACAACGGGTATGTGACCTACAACCCTGTACTTCTTTCCACCTATTCGTCTCATGAATGGTTGATTGATACTGGAGCTAATGTACATATTTGTACTGATATTACTCTATTTGTATCTTATCAACAGACTCATGGAATGACTGTGACGATGGGGAATGCTAGTGTAGCTCAAGTACTTGGAATAGGAAACGTGGACCTGAAGTTCGCTTCTGGGCGTGTTCTATCCCTCACTAGAGTGCACCATGTTCCTGATATTCGTAGAAATATAATAAGTGGAAGTTGTTTAGTTAAGAATGGTTTTGAAGTTTCTTTGAAATGTAATAAAGTAGTTATTACAAATACTGGTGTATTCTTTGGCAAAGGTTACTTGTCTGATGGATTATTTTTAATAAATGTTGAGCCTATTTTGGGCAGTTTTATTAATAATAATGTTGGTCCTTCTGTTAATTGTGTTGAATCATCTGATTTGTGGCACGCACGTCTTGGTCACTTGAATTTTGGTGCTCTAAATAATATGATGAACTTAGAGTTGATTCCAAAACATGCCATTGATAAGAAATCTAAATGTCAAGTATGTGTGACTGCTAAACAAACTAGGAAACCCTTTCATAATGTTGTTAGGGATTCGAATGTGTTAGATTTAGTGCACACTGACATATGTGAATTTGGTGGTGTTTTGACCAAGGAACATAATAGATATTTCATTACTTTTATAGATGATTGTAGTAGATATTGTTATGTTTATTTGCTTAAACATAAAGATGAAGCACTAGATAAATTCATTATGTTCAAAACTGAATCTGAAACACAAACTGGTAAAGTACTTAAACGTTTGAGATCAGATAGAGGTGGTGAGTATACGAGTAACTCGTTTAATGAATTTTGCAAGAGCAATGGTATAGTTCATGAGGTAACTCCACCATACACACCTGAGTCTAATGGGGTGGCAGAACGAAAGAACAGAACCTTTAAGGATATGATCAATAGTATGTTGATTAATTCTGGGTTGCCTAAGTACATGTGGGGAGAAGCTCTGAATATGGCTTGCCATATTCTGAATAGAGTTCCTCTGAAACACATGGACAAGACACCTTATGAATTATGGACAGAGAAGAGGACTAGTTTAAAATATCTTCGAGTGTGGGGGTGCCTTGCAAAGGTACTTGTCCCTGAACACAAGAGAAAGAAACTAGGACCGAAAACTGTTGATTGCATCTTTCTGGGCTATAGGGAAACCACTACAGCTATGAGATTTTTAGTATTAAAAACTGACATAGATGGAATAGTGGCTAATTCCATAGTTGAATTTCGTGATGCAACATTCTTTGAGGATGTGTTCCCTATGAAGACGGGTATATCTCAGGGTATTCCTGATGATGATCCCACTCACACATCGAGGTCCATTCCTGATCATGTGGAAAGGATGACAAATGTGGGGGCAGATCCTGATAGTAGCTCTATTCCTGATGAAGTTGAGGAACCTAGAAGGAGTAAGCGTGCTAAGGTAGTCAAGGATTTTGGAAGTGATTTTATCACTTACAATATCGAGGATGAACCTTTAACTTTTCGACAGGCCATGGATTCTTCAGAATCTAGGTACTGGAAAAGTGCTGTAAAAAGTGAAATTGACTCTATTGTTTCTAACGGAACATGGGAGTTGGTTGATCTACCTCCTGGGTGTTCTACTATAGGATGTAAGTGGGTCTTCAAAAGGAAGATGAATCCTGATGGCTCAATAGATAAGTATAAGGCTAGGCTGGTAGCTAAGGGCTTTAAGCAAAAGGAAGGCATTGATTACTTTGACACATACTCTCCAGTTGCTAGAATGACAACAATTCGAATGCTTATAGCATTGGCTTCTGTACATGGTCTTATCATCCATCAAATGGATGTAAAGACAGCTTTTCTTCATGGTGAACTTGAAGAAGAGATTTATATGGATCAGCCTGAGGGATTTGTTGCCTCTGGAAATGAAAGGAAAGTATGTAAGTTAATCAAGTCTATATATGGCTTAAAACAAGCTCCTAGAGACTGGCATAAAAAGTTTGATGAAACTGTTTTAGAATCAGAATTTGTAGTTAATGAAAGTGACAAGTGTGTCTATTACATGGTTAAAGGAAATGAATGTATTATTGTGTGCCTGTATGTGGATGATATTTTGTTGTTTGGAACCAATATTGAGATTATTAACGAGACAAAAAGTTTCTTGAAAAGGCATTTTGAAATGAAGGATATGGGAGAGGCTAGTGTGATTCTTGGTATCAAGTTGACTCAGTCAACTGATGGAATAACCTTGTCACAATCTCATTATATAGAGAAATCTATACTTGAGAAGTATGGTTATTCAAATTGTAGAATCGCAAGTATGATCCTAAAATTGCCCTTGTCAAGAATAGTTCAGGAGTACCTGTGTCTCAGTTAAGGTATTCTCAGATTATTGGGAGTTTGCAGTATCTTGCTAATGGTACTAGGCCTGATATTTCATATTCAGTGTCTAAGTTAGCAAGATATACAAGCTGTCCAAACAAGACTCATTGGGATGCTCTTGATAGAGTGCTTAGATATCTGAAAGGCACCATATATCTTGGTCTGCATTACAGGAGGTTTCCTGGAGTGCTAGAGGGATATAGTGATGCAAGTTGGATAGCTAAGAAGTCTGGTTCTAATGGGGTGACTGGATACCTGTTTACCCTAGCGGGTGGAGCAGTATCTTGGAAGTCTTCTAGACAGACTGTTATAACTCGGTCTACTTTTGAGGCTGAGTTGTGTGCATTAGATGCCACGGGGACTGAGGCTGAATGGTTACATGGACTCATGTCAGTGTTACCTGTAGTAAGTCGTCCACTTCCTGTTTTTGCCGTTCATTGTGATAGCCGTACAACTATCGACAAGATAAATAGCAAGAAGTATAATGTTAAAACAAAGAGACATATCCAAGTTAGACTGAAGTCTATAAGGGGTTTAATGTCTGAAAGGATTATTGCTGTTGAGTTTATTGGAACTCAAGAAAACCTAGCTGATCCTTTGACTAAGGGGCTTGAGCATGCTGTAGTCCTTAAGTCTAGGTTGGGGATGGGACTGATAGCCCATAATGATTCATCTACAGCGGGAACCCAATACACATGAGAGGAGATCCCTCGAAAGTGTATTCAATGTGGTAATAACAAGTTGTAAGGGTGAATTGGTTGTACCTTTAACTACATAGATTGATACTTATGTATCTGGAGTCTATCCCCTGTAAACCTAAAAGGTACTGTAACTGCCAGTATAGCAAGAGTTATTTGAACTCTGAATGGGGTCAAGTCATATGGCGAGATGCTAGCAGTACATCTCTGGAGATGCCCAGCTAAGCGAATGTAATTGTGTGGTCGCAATTAGAGGAAAGGGTTATTCCTTGAAACATTCGACGAACAGGATCGAGACATGACCATTAACGTCTCAAAGCCGTAGATTAGCACCATAGCCTTTGATTTGTCGTCGTCTATGGAGTGTGGTTACACCAAACGGATAAAGATTCAAGGTGAAACATTCCATCTGAATCCGGTAGCCATCGAAGTAGAGGACTTAGGAGGGTTCAAACCCGGAAGGGTACCTACTCTGAAAAACAAGTCATGATGAGGATAGATATGTATTTGAATTTCTATATGGATTCGTGGGGGATTGTTAGAAAATGGAAAGTTTGAGGCATATTTATAATATGTTCTTGATGTAATTTCCAGAAACTAACAAGTGGAGGTTGTTCCTTGTAATGAGGACTTAAACTTTCATGTTTGGATCTAAGACATTTTCTTAGTGGAATCCATAGATAAATTGAGTTGAAAGAAGGAGATTTCAAATCAGGTTGCAGATGGAAATCATGGCCATGATATATATTTCATGATCATGAAGAGGCATCAAATGAGATGGGATATTCAGAAACCTTTCATGCCCATGAGAAAGTTTTTCATGCCCATGAGGAAGTTTTCATGCCCATGATCTGCAACTGATTTTAAATTAGATATTGATTTA
The DNA here is from genome assembly GCA_037693485.1 of Kitagawia praeruptora. Classification (NCBI taxonomy): domain Eukaryota; kingdom Viridiplantae; phylum Streptophyta; class Magnoliopsida; order Apiales; family Apiaceae; genus Kitagawia; species Kitagawia praeruptora. The sequence goes on along the minus strand of CM075346.1, from coordinate 32,858,880 downwards.
TTTTAACAGGTTTCAGATTTATTTGTTACAATAGTACTAGAAATTTGGGTCAGTATTTGGATCAAATCCTGATGGAAATTTGGATCAGTACTTGGAGTAAAATCCTGATGGACTTGGTTAGACATCAGATACTGATGGGCTAAATCCTGATGGATATCAGTTCCTGACAAAGCACTGAATCCTGATCCTGATGGACATCAAATCCTGATGTTACTGATGACCAAATCCTGATACTTATGTAACTGAAAATAATCCTGATGCTGCAGTTAATGAAATTAAATCAGAATATTTACTTTCCTTTTAAGGCATATCTCTTACGTTTTATTTTTGGGTATTATATATATCAAAGATATAATGTTAAGAAAGATATACGTTAAGGAAAATCCTTGTTCGTTCTTCTTCTCTGTTCTCTCACGATACAAATAGGAGAAATACATAGTTCTTAGGCGAACTGAGGTGCTGGTCGCTGTAGATCACTGGTGTATTTGTGAACCCTTTGATCGGTGCTGTTTTATCCTGGAAGTGATATTGCTGCAACCCAATCACAACGTAAGTGGGGCAATATTCTCTTCAAGAACAGCCAAGTCTTCTCGAAGGGCTTGGTGACTCAGCTGTGTTCTCTCTCTCTCTTGTTGTCTTGGCTTAAGCTACTGTGAGAGATAAGTGTTCTTACTTTTCTTGTTAATTACAGTTACTGATTATACTCTTGTTTATGCCTTCGTGTTTTGTTTCGTTATTTGGTTAATTACCTGTTCTTGTTTATTAATATATATCACTGCCTCATTGTTGTGTTTAGTGTAAAATTACCCAACAATTCCTTATATGAACTCCTAACTTAAATTATAAGGAATTTGATCTAAAATAGTATTCCAACAGTTTCTTAACTTTTCCTTAAAAAGTTAAGAGAATCATGTCATTCCTTATCTTTAAGGGATCCCTTATTTCACTTTTATTAATAAAATATTATTTTGCCTCCTTTTTTCAATTGTTTTCCTCTTTTTTTTTTCTTGCTTCCTTCTTTCATTTATTATTTAATAATTATAAGAAACAATTATAAGAAAGCTTATTGGAGATGTTATACCTTATAATATCCTAAATCAATAACTACCTAGTATTTTATAATATTTATAAGGGAAATACTAGGAGTTTAAACAGGAGTTGTCTCCCGACTAGAGCTTTGGCATTACGGTGCAGCTTCCGTTTACGAATTAACAAGACTTTTTTTATAGATGGGCAAAAACAAAATTTCTAAGGTAAGCTGCTGGATTATTTTACATTGATTGTGAAAGGAATAATATGTTAATTACTACTTACTAGAATATTACGAACTAAGAGCATCTCCAACCATCACCACTTGTTAGGTAAAAAATCTAGGTGGCACTATAATATACATATTAGCTAAAATTTATACCCTCCAACCATGAGACCTGTTAGCAAAAATTATAGATATCCTTTATATCATCTTCTATATCTGTTGAGTCTCTAGCCATTATCTAAAACATCCACGTCAGCTTTTTACCTTGTTTAAATTATATCCATTAATCTTTTAATTTATCTTCAATTAGTTTTATACTGTTTTTGAATTATAGCTAACCATTATAGCTAATACCATTGGAGCACAATCTCTTACAGTTCAGCAAATTTTTAGCTAATCACTATTTAGCTAACCATTTTAACTATCTCCCTTGGAGATGCTCTAAATCTTGAAGCTGTCAAATGACATGTATAAATGATATTACCGATTATAAATGATGAATCTTTCCATAAAAAATTCTACTATATTTTTATAGCCAAAAATTTTAGTAATACATATTTTTTCAGCATAGCTTACCTGTGAAGGACCCCTATCTCAAAATTCGACATATAAAGTGAATGAAAGCAGAGTACTCCCTCCATCTTTTAAAACATTTCCTGTTTACTAGTTCGGGACATTCAAAATATTTTTCTCCTTTCTATTTTAAGCTATATAAAACAATATTCAATACCCACTACTCCACCCACTACTCCTTAAAAACAATATTCAATATCCACTACACCATCCACTACTACTTAAAAATAATATTTAATATTCTCTACTTCACTCACTACTCTTTAAAAATAATATTCAATACCCACTACTCCATTCACTATTCTTTAAAAATATATTCAATATCCACTACTCAACCCACTACTACTCAAAAACAATATTCAATATCCACTACTCCTTAAAAATAATATTCAATACCCACTACTTCATTAAAAAATAATATTCATTAACCGCAATCTTAAAACCCGTGTTTTTAGTCAAACACCAAGGCCATGTTTGTTTAAGGGGATTATAATCCTTGGAAAATTACACTATCTTTCTTAAATTTAAAGGATTATAATCCCTTGGAAGTATATTGCTATCATCTTTTTGATTCATTTCTATGGGATTATAATACCTTCTTTCACAAGGTATTATAATCCCATGGGAGTGAACTAAAACTATGATCAAAATGTAAATTCATGGGATTATAATCCCTTACGTTTGAGATTTATAAGGTAATAATTTGGGGATTATAATCCCTTGAAACAAACAGGGCCCAAAGGTTTGATGAGAGGGAGTGAAAGCTGAAGCGGGGGAGAGAGTGAGAAAGATCACATGGATCTTCAGGTTTGATGTGGGCGGTTCGTATCGTAGACCACTTGTAAAATTGGACCGGTCACAGTTCTATAATACCGTGGACTGTACTCTGTAGTATGAACTAGCTGGATATAAATAAATACAGATATCACAAAACTTGTGAACAAAAAAGCTAGCTAGCCAGTCAGCGACAGACATGTGAAGTTTGTTATACTATGCCAAAATTAAATTAATATCTACCCCGCCTACTTTATGACCACGTTAGAGTATTACGCAATTTATTAATTTGTTAAATTTTATTTTTTCCACATTATAATTTATTTTTTTATTTCATTTTAATAATCGTTTAACATTTTGATGTACATAAATTTTAATTATATATTCAAAGTCATTTTTTTAAGATACAAAATTTCTATAAAATTTAATTTTAATTATGAGCTTCATAAGACATACTTAGGTAAATAATCATGAGATTAAAAGAAAATACAATACAAATATAATAAGCATAATGGGGATGGATTTTATATTTTATTTTTTAAATATAAGAGGATGGATTTTATTATTATAAAAATATCACTGTAAATTATATCCTTAAATATAATAAGCATAATGGGGATTTTATCCATAATTTTGGTCACTGTACTACCAAAATAATCTCAACCGTCGAACCTAATATTTTAAAAATAGATGATCAAAATTATATCATATAAAAAAAAATATACTCTAAAAAGGATATAATTAAAAAAGTTTGTATTGGAATTGAATTTTAAAAAGAAAATTATAATATGAAAAAAATACAATAAAAAAAATATACAACTGAATTTTATTTTTTTTATTAATATTAAAAAAATTCATATTTACTATTTGGGCTCTATTTCGAGATCTAAAAATCAGATTTGGATGATTTTATAATTCACACGAATCTCATAAAATTATCTTTAATTTAGTAATGATTTAACAATTATTATAGAAGTGGAAACAATCAGAATCTCAATAGAAAATATAATTACGAATTTTTACATTAATCATATTCAGTATATAAGACCTACAGTGATAATCCTATTCATTGTAGAAAAAATAATTATATATGATTTAAAGTATTGACAAACATTTTTTCATATTTCAATATAAATACACTTTTTAGTTTATATGATAAAATATTTTTTATTCGAGATCCAACATTATTCATCTATTTATTTTAAGATTTAATGGTTCTTATTTATTTTATCGTACTGATGACTAGACTAGCGACTACCAAAGTTTTGGATAAATTTACTCTTATACTTATTATTAAAACTGTATTTAATTGTTAGTAGAACTATTTTTAAATAATAAGAAGGGTATTTGATAATCAAAACGAAATATAAGTAGATCTCATAAATCGAATAGAATTTTTTTAAGTAAAAAATCGTCAATTTCTTCCCTCTTTTTGTTTTTGCGTAGTTTTAATTGAAAATAATTATTAAAACATCACTAAATTAAAAATTATTTTGTTAATTTCATGTTGGCTATAATTGTCTAAATCAAATTTTAAGAATTTAAGATAGAGCACAAATATTAAACTGAACGTGTAAAATTGTATATATATATATATAGGGTTGGACTCCATAAAGAACACTTTAAATAAAGAACAACAAAGAACACCTCATATCTAATAGATCCATTGCCCCTGGCGGGGCCACCCAATACAAAAAGTTCTTATTTTTTTAGGCTCTACCCATCCACCAAAAAAAAAAAAAAAAAAATTTGAAAATTTTACTGTTCATCGATGACGTCATCAGTGACGTCATCATGAACAGTAAAATTTTCAATTTTGTTTTTTTTTTTGCTGGATGGATAGAGCCTAAAAAAATAAGAACTTTTTGTATTGGGTGCCCCTGGCGGGGCCAATGGATCTATTGGAATAAATGATTTTATAGTGTTCTTTATTGTTCTTTATATAAGAGTGTTCTTTATGGAGCAAAGGCCTATATATATATAAGGAGGTGCTCAAATGAGACCCCCTTATAATGAGACCCTCTCTTATAATGAGTCCCCCTCATATATCTTTTATTCTAAAGGGCCCCGCCAGGGGAACCCAAAACGAAAAAGTCTTATAATTCTACCATCTATTCATTCATCAAAAAAAAAAAAATTTAAAAAAATATTATTTTTTTTCAAAAAAAAATGATGACGTGGTAGCAGTTTTTTTTATTTTTTTAATTTTTTTTTGATGAATAGATAGAGGATATAATTATAAGCATTTTTCGTATTGGGTGCCCCTGGCGGGGCCCTTTAGAATAAAAGATATATGAGGGGGACTCATTATAAGAGAGGGTCTCATTATAAGGGGGGTCTCATTTGAGCAGCCCCTATATATATATAGGGTTGGACTCCATAAAGAACACCTTATATAAAGAACAACAAAGAACACCTCATATCTAATAGATCCATTGCCCCTGGCGGGGCCACCCAATACAAAAAGTTCTTATTTTTTTAGGCTCTATCCATCCAGCAAAAAAAAAAAAAAAAAAAAATGAAAAATTTACTGTTCATCGATGACGTCATCAGTGACGTCATCATGAACAGTAAAATTTTCAATTTTTTTTTTCTGTTAGATGGATAGAGCCTAAAAAAATAAGAACTTTTTGTATTGGGGGCCCCTGGCGGGGCCAATGGATCTATTGGAATAAATGATTTTATAGTGTTCTTTATTGTTTGTTATATAAGAGTGTTCTTTATGGAGCAAAGGCCTATATATATATATATATATATATATATATATATATATATATATATCAATTTCAACAATTTAATATATATATATATATATATATATATATATTAATAACATACAAATATTAAAAAAATAATATAATTATAGAAATTGAAAAAGAAGTCATGTGTTATACGGGTTATAAGCTAGTAATTGAAAAAAAAAATATGTCATTCGAAATCAATATATGTTCAGGTAACTGGTAAGTGTCTCTAGACGTCAACATGCAACATCATTTTTCTCTTTAATTGATTAAATAGTCCCAAATCTTTTCTTCTCATTCATAATTGTAGGCACTCGCCTCAATTTTATTACAATATTACAAGTTTGTTTATATAGTCAATTCCTAATCAATAATAACGGAAACTAATATAATAAGGAACTCACCCAATTTCGCTAATCTTAATAATAAAGGTAATTCTCATATTTTCCCATAATAATACATTAACATATATGTCAACATCCCCTCTCAAACTCACGATACTCAATCGAGAGTTTGCCAAAATAAAAAAAAATTGAATCATCCGCTCCAATTGTCATAATCATCCGCTTGAATTAGCTTCTCATTGCGATCAATTTTTCATCCTCGTTTTCATCATCTTTGTCCTCATCACTATCTTTGTTTACGCTGTTACAATCCTTCTCAAAGTTTTTCTTGTCTTTTAGGACAGTCTTTTCCACAAATCCATCATCATCGACTTGCTTTCTTCTTGTCTTCAACTTCGTAATCAAAATTTTCCTTTTCTTCCACATTCAAGAACTCTCGTAGTTTTTTTTTACCACTCTCACCATTTTTTTTCTCTCGTCCCCATGACCTTCCGTATAATTACTGTAGATTTTTTCTTCCCCACGTTCTCTTACTTGTTTTTTTTCTCGTCCCCACAAACTCTTGTAGGAGTTTTTTTTTACCACTCTCACCATTTTTTTTTCTCGTCCCCATAAATATGCTCTCAATGTTATATTTTATTCATCCGCCAAATCAATACTTAAATACATAAAGTTTGACTTAGAGCACAAGACATACCAAGTAACTCCAAGCACTTGTAAGGAAATTCCATCTTATCAATAATATAAATAAAAACAACATTCCAATATCACAACATCCCAACATCCCAGAATATATGTAATATCTTTTAACAATAATAATAATAATCATAATAATAATAATAATAATATACGTTAACATCCCCCCTCAAACTCATGATACTCAAAATCTTGAGTTTGCCAAAAAAAAAAAATTGAATTTGCTTCAATCAGTAGATCCACTTTAATCATCTTCCTCATTGTGATCTTTATTCTTGTCCTCATCATATCTTTGTTCCCAACGCCTCTCTTTCATCACTTCACGATTTCCCTCAGAATTCCTCTTTTTGTCGTCATTGATTTGGAACAATCTCTTACAAAAACGTATCATCACCGTCGTTGTGTTTTTTGTCATATTCTTTGATTTTTTTTTCACCCACGAACTCTCACAAGTTTTTACCCTCACACCACGAACTCTCGTAGTGTTATTTTTCTCACCCACAAACTCTTGCGGGATTCTTCACACACCACGAACTCTCGTAGTGTTAATGATTCTCACACCTACCAACTCTAGCAGGTTTGATTTTTCTTCGCACCCGCAAACTCTTACGGGGATAATCTAGGCTCTTGATACCATGATAAAATAGTCCCAAATCTTTTATTCTCATTAATGGTGGAGGCACTCGCCTCAATTTTATTACAATATTACAAGTTTGTTTATATAGTCAATTACTAATCAATAATAACGGAAATTAATATAATAAGGAACTCTCCCAATTTCGCTAATATTAATAATAAAGGTAATTCTCAAATTTTCCCATAATAATACATTAACATATATGTCAACATTAATCATATATTTTTGCTTATAAAGGAAAAACTTCAATTATAAAGCTAAATACATTAAATCCTCTATAAATTAATATAGTTGGTACCGGAGAATTCTATTAATTTAGAGATGTATTAATTATTTGATAAATTAATAATTATTAATTTAAAGAGAATTTTTGACATCAAAGAAAATTAATTTCCAATTATATACAATTAAAAATAGAATGATTTGTACAATTTATGTTTTATACTTAATTCAATTAATTTAATATAGATTGTTCTACAAATTCAATGAGTATTTGCAAAACTCAGAGTAAAGATTCATACATATTTAGATGATATCAAAGATAAAACAATATTTTTGAAACCTTTTGTAGGTAAAGAGAAGCACTCAAGACACAAAAAGCATTGATTAATAACTTTTTAATGTTTTACGAAAATACCACATTCGAACTTTTTGGATGTAAAAAAGAGGGTTGTTGGGATTTATGGGTGATAGCATAGAGACAACTTAACTATATTTCCATGTACTTAGTTTTTATTATGTTGAACATACTGTCACAGCCAGAGTATGTCTTTGTATTCGAATAATTGATGTCATGTAATAATTGTATGATTTGGGAGAAGTTCATACATTTGTTCAAGCCTCAAGGAATACATCCAGAAGACAGCAAGAATAAAAGTTACTGTCATGTTCTTGAAGGTAAAGTTACAAGAAGACAAATGTTGCAAAGTCACGACAAAGCCACATCTGACAGCAACATTGGCTGAAGCATGGGACAGTAACATTCTCACACTTGACAGCAATTCTGGAGTTCCGACAACAACATTGGCGGGAGCTCGTACTGTCAATCACTGAATATTCCTTTGACAACAGACTCTGCGGTTAAGGTTACTGTCACCTTGAATTATTTGATTTGGGTATTTTTCTCAGTCAAAGCCCGTGACAGGTTACATGTTCAAGAAACAGATTTGCTGCAACACTCTATCGTTTGTAGCAGACCTGCAAAGACTACGACAGAAGCTTAAGAGATTCACAAGACAAGGCTGGTCAATTCGAGGTGTATGTAATATCCACATCTACTAGAATTGTATTAGCTAGAAATAGAAAGAATCTAGGTTGCTTTACTTATAAGGTTTATCCTGTATGTATAGCAATTTAGGAAAGTCACATGGGTGTGCAAATTGTAATGAGCTGCCACTTGAAAATGACAGCAGCTCAACACTCCATGCGATAGAGACAACAGAGTATCTTAGTCTACTTAGATACATCTTAGATACTTTTCTATTCATGTACGTACACGAAGCAATTTGTATCTCTTCAGATATCGAAGCTGGAGAAACACTCTCTCCAGGTTGTAGCAACACTTCACACAAGATAAATAAAACATTTATTTTGTTAGAAATCTTGTTTCACTTATTCCTTGCATACATCTACTGATAATCTATAATCTTTATCTTCGTTGTTGATTTAAAGATTCAATTTTATCAATATTGCATTCAACCCCCCCCCCCCTTCTGCAATACTCCGGGACCAATAAGGGTTAAGAATGAGTTTCATATACATTCAAATTTTAAAAACCCTAGAATCATAATTTAAAAAAGAGTACGTAACATATATATTTTTATGATTACGAATAACTTATTAATTTATAATATTATTGGGACTATATATTTGATATGGACTGAAAATAAGTCCCAAAAATACATTTAATAACATATTAAATGAACCTAAGATGGTCCAAGGTCAAAGCCCATTAGTGAGGCCCAAAACCCTAATTATAATAATAATTTCGTAGCTATTAAATCAGCCAAATAAAAGACTCCATTATTGAGTCCGAAAGGAAACCAAATCATCTTTGAGTAACCCCCAAGACATACAACTTCGATACTTATCCACCTTCCATTCGGAAGGATCTAGAATTGGGCCTAAGCTGTGCTTGCCCACCAAGACACCTAATTCTACCATGATTCTAGGGTTCTCTTCACCTATATAAGGACCTGTTCCTTCACCAACAGAACTACATTTTTTGGCTTGATTCTTGGTATTTGCAAGATACGTAGGCATCTTGTGAGGGCAACTTAAGTCACGAAACACTCGATCAGCCATTAAAACTCGAAGCTTCCTTAAACCCTAGCATTTAATACGCAATAAATACACCATACTTTTCGTGCCATAACATTTGGCGCCGTCTGTGGGAACCGAATATCAACCATGGTTACCACCAGGAGAACACCCAGGGTTGAGCAAAACCGATCCGAAACCGAAAAACCGAACCGAAGTATGATATTTCGGTTCGATTCGGTTCCAATTTTTCTGATATTTCGGTCATTTCAGTTTTTCGGTCCAGACCGAAATATATTTCGGTTCGGTCCGGTTTTTTCCAAAATATTTCGGTTCTGGACCGAATAAACTGAAATATACAAAACATGTATTTACATTTTATATATATATATAATATTAATATATTTTTTAATATGATAATTAGATAATCTAATATCTATTATCTACTACCCAAACCCAATTACCCATACGCTTCTGTCTATTCACCCCCACCTGTTCACCCCCGACGGCCGACCACGTTTCCACTCCACAATTCCTCTAATTTGTATGATTAGTATCTAATGCTGTTGTATGATTTTTATCTATATGCTGCTGCTAGATTATGTTAATCTATTGTTAATTAATCTTGCTATTTAAAGTTTTTCTTTATTTATTTTTCTTAATTCGTTAATAGGTTTTCTTGCTATTTTTAGTATGATACAGTCCAAGTACCGAAAATGGTGAATGCTGAAAATGGTGACGGCTGAAAATGGTGAATGCTACTGACCTGGCATCTGAGATTGCAAATAGCATGGAAATATTAATAATCATAAATGTGGTTATAGAAAGTCATTATTTCCAATTCTGTAATGATTTCCATAGCTTTCTGGCAAGTTTTTTTTTAAATTCGGTTAAAAAGGATCGAACTGAATAGACCGAAATATTTCGGTTCGGTTCCGGTCCGGTTATAAAATAATTTCGGTCCGGTTCGGTCCTAAAAAAAATCAATATTTCGGTTTTCGGTTTTTTCGGTTCGGTTCGGTTTTGGACCGAACCGACCGAATGCTCAGCCCTAAGAACACCAACGCTTTCTGAAACCACTACCAACACCACCGCACCCCCGATCGGGGAACAATTACCCCCAGGGACGGGTTCCCAGACGCAAGTCACTCAGCCTCTAAGAACCGAAACCCAAACTCATGGATCGTTACCCTTGGTGACGAATTCCTCTACTCAAGGGACGAATCCCCTACAGATGGTAGTCTCCCCTCTTGGAGGACAATCCATTCCCCCCACCGCTCAGATCTCTACTACTGTGATTCCAGCAAGCACGAACCCAATGTATGGGTTGCCAAATTATCCTCCGTATCAACCTGGACCAAGTGGCCATGCCCTCTAGATACGCGATTCGTACGTCCCACCTTACATAAGGGGTTTGGGACCCAATAAAGGCCAACAATATCAAGATTACTTTGGCCTGTATTCTGATGATTCATCCTCGGAAGATGAGGATATACCCCCGAGGAAGCGTCGTCCAAGTAAGAAACCTATTGGACAACATCGCCAAAGGATCCATGATGGACCCCCCCTAACTGCTGCTGAAAAAATTAAGGCTCATGAGGCCAAGATCCAGAAACTGAAAGAGGACATAGAACGGGAGCAACAAAGACAGAATCAGGGTCGACCCCCACCAACGAAAGGAGGAGAAATTCCATTTATTGATTTGGAAGAAACTCCGAGGAGAGAAAGGAGGGTTGAGATCCCTAGAAGTGGAAACACAAGGGTTGAAACCCCTAAAGGCAACCCTAAAGATCTCATGCAACTCGGAGATCCTGATGATCTGAGCCCTCCATTCACTGAGAAGGTGATGAAAGCGCGCATATCACGGAAGTTCAAGATGCCCACTATAAAGACTTATGATGGAAGGGGAGATCCCACTAATCATGTAAGAACGTTCTCTAATGCACTCCTACTACAGACGCTCTGAAGTGTAGGGCATTCCCCCAAACCCTAGCGGGTATGGCACAGCAGTGGTATAGTCGCCTCCCACCAAATTCCATCGCCTCCTTCAAAGAGTTGAGCACCGCTTTCGTCAGCCAATTCATTGGAGGACAGATTTATGAGAAGGATTCTGCATCCCTCATGACAGTGATACAAGGAAAGAATGAGAATTTGAGAGATTACCTCAAACGGTTTACCAAGGAGACTCTCAACATTACTGATTTGGAGAACAAAGTGGCTATGGTAGCTTTACAGAATGGAACTTCAAATGTTTACTTCAAGATGTCATTGGCCAAGCATCCCCCTGAAAACATGACTGAGCTTCAACAAAGGGCCAGCAAATACATCAAAGCTGAAGACAGTTTAAAGAAAGAGTCAGGAACGGGAAACACCGGGAACGGTGACAATTCTAAGAAGCGGAAGTCGGAACAGGAATACGATGCTCGAGAAAAGTACCCACGTACGGGCAGAGATTCTGATTCAGCCCCTAAAAAAAGGAGTCTGGGGCAAAGGTTTACAGATTATGCAAGGTTGAACGCTCCAAGGAGCCAAATCCTGATGGACATAGAAAATGATAGGGACGTGAGATGGCCGAAGCCACTTAGGATGGATCCTGAGAAGAGAAACAAGAACCAATATTACCGATTTCACAAAGACGTGGGACATGATACCGATGACTGTAGGCAATTGAAAGATGAGATTGAGTTCCTGATTCGAAGGGGAAGGTTGAGTAAGTTTTGTAAAGATGGGAATCAAGGAAACCCAAGACGAGATTATGATAGGAAAGATGATGATCGCAATCGCAATCCACAGCCCCGGGGGCCGGTAATAAATATGATTTTTGGTGGCCCAACAGCGGCCGGGAAAAGTAGAAATTCCAGAAAGGCGTATGCACGAGAAGTGATGCACATTGTTGGGGAAGCACCGAAGCATGCAAAGACGGAGGTCTCGATAGGATTCGATGACTCGGACCTCGAAGGGGTAAAGTTCCCCCATGACGATCCACTGGTGATCTCACCTGTGATAGGCAACTCCCAAGTGAAGATAGTCTTGATAGACAATGGAGCCTCGGTGGACATTCTGTTCCATGATGCCTTTTTGAAGATGGGATATACTGAGTCTCAATTGACACCATCAAACATGCCCATATACGGGTTCAACGGAGTAGAGTCGAAAGTTGAGGGGACAATTCAGCTACCCATGACTATAGGGCAGGAGCCACGGGAGGCAACTCAGATGTTAATTTTTTTGGTTATCAAAGCCACATCCACCTATAATGCTATCCTGGGTAGGACGGGACTTCATGCTTTTAAGGCGGTTGCTTCCACCTATCATCTAAAGATTAAGTTCCCAACTAGAAACGGTGTAGGAGAAGAGAAAGGAAATCAAAAAATGGCGAGGAGCTGTTATGTGGCCGCACAAAGGCCGGATGGAACTGGGGGCAGGTCCTCCCGAACGAGGATATGGATGTTCGTGAGGATGAAGGGCGAAGAGGAAAACCGATAGAAGACTTGGTTCCCATGCCTTTGGAGTTGGGAGATCCTGAGAAGGTTACACATATTGGAGCATCTTTGAAAGACCCCTTGAAAAGCCAGCTGATCGCCATCTTGCAAGACAATAGTGACGTTTTTGCATGAACAGCAGCTGCTATGCTAGGAATAGATCCTCAATTAATAACACACAGCTTGAATGTGGATCCAGACCGAAAGGCGGTGAAACAAAAGAAGAGGAATTTCGCACCCGAGAGACAGGACGCCATAAAACAAGAAGTTGACAAACTCTTAGAGGCAGGGTTCATTGAGGAAATCCAGTTCCCGGAATGGTTGGCCAATCCCGTAATGGTCAAAAAAGCCACTGGAAAGTGGAGGATGTGTATAGACTTCACTGATCTGAACGATGCATGTAATAACCCTAACTTCAGTAATGCTACAGTGGTCACATGAATAGTAAATTTCGAGGATTTAGAGAAATGGTATATAGGTACTCTATAATGGAAATGGAAAATGAATAAACAGAAACCATATTAGTGTTGTACAATGAAAATAAGTGACTCGAAATGACGTTAGATTTCAGAAATTCCTGAAACATGGATTTTGAGGATTTTGATTTCGAATAAGCTTCTATTGGACACTAAGGAGCATGGAAACATTATAAGAATTATATATTGAGGAATTAGTGAATTTAGATTTAACCAAGGGATTATTAAGTTAAGAGAATACCAATGGAAATTGGATTCGTAAATGGTTTCAAAACCACTGAGATAATGAGGTACATTCGAAACGAACCACAATTAGACGAGTATGGAAACCAAACAACCAAGATTAATAATATAACAAGGGTTATATCACATTAGTAATTACCAAGATTATTAGCATTTTACCTAAGAAAATCAAGAAAAAGGGATTATGAGGTCACCTACATTACATCACTTTCCACTAATTAGATTAAGGGGTAAATTAGTCTTTAACCTAGTAAATTATCAAAATATCTTCCAAGCTTCCAAGGTACTCTAGATTAGTGAATAATTAGATGAGATAAGAGCACAAACCAAGCAAACTCTCTTCCCCTTTCTTGTAAACACCATTCGGCTTTTATAGAAAATAAAAAAAAAAACAAAACCCTAGCAAACATTAACAACAAATCAAGGGAAAATTTGTGAAGATGCTTGGAGGGTAGAAAGTGATATTCTCAAAGTTTCAAAGCCAACCAATATCATCTTCATAGGTAACAAAATTCTTAAAGATGATGATGAATAGTGAATGAATAGTGTTTTATAAGTTTTAACTTTGTTTTAATGATTTATTTAGTTGATCCAAGCTATACTAAGGTTGTTAAAGGTGTGCCCAAGGATTATTAAGGATCTTAAAAGCTTCAAGGAGGTATAACCATTCTTACTTCTTTGTATTTATGGTGAAAAATGAATTGGTTAGTAGTTAAGTGAGGTTAATGTAAAGTTTATGATGAATATGTGTTATGAATGGTTGGATTTGATATGAGATTTGTGTTGTGAACTTGGAACCATGGCTGGAATGTAGTCCACATGGTGTGGGGTTTGGATTGAGTGTGGAATGATGGTTTTGGAGTGGTAAAATTTTGGGAAAGTATGAAATTACAGCAGTTATAATGTCCGATTTTCGTTAGAACGAAAACTGCCCTGTTTTGTGACCCCTGTATTCATACGGTACCTCACTGCCTAGGTTACCAATTGACCATGAAATGATAGAGCTTAGTTCATAGATCGTTTTGATATAAGGTGCGTTAAAATCTGATGAACGGTTTAGGAGAAAAGTCAGTTTTAGTGAAAGACGTTCGATAACCGAGAAAACGTAATTGTATCAACTTTGAGGCTAAAGTTACCATACTTAGACATTTTTATAAGTCACGAAATTTTGGTATAGTGTAGTAGGTTGGTCAGAGGACCCTTGACAGTTGACCTTACATTAAAATTCGAAATCCATATTTTCTGAGAATTTTTACAGTTAAGTGTGGTCGTTAGGGAAAATGGTGAAAACCCCTGAAACTTCGATTGAGCTTATAAATGGTTAAGTTCTTGAGCCTTTGGGATAATAATAATACGTTAAACATATGTTGAAGTGTAAAGGGTTTTGTTATACGAGAGGGTAGTGAGTAAGAGATGTGGTATTCTAATGACGGTCCTTTTGTGTTTATAGAAATTCCGGAGGAGGAACCAGCCATACTGTCAGGATACAGAAACCGAGGCAAGATCCTTCTATCCCTACTTTAAAAATTAATTATCTTTGGAATAATAATGATATCATGGAATATATTTATGTATATGTAATGCTTTTGTTGATATATTGTAAAGAATATATTCTCTTGATTGTGGGAAGTTAAAGAGAGATGGATATGTTTTCTGAAATATGAATATAGAGATGATTACGAATGGAGCAAATATGCTCTAGGGTAAAAGAGATATGAAAGAGAATGGTATCAGTTGTTATCTAGGGTTATATGGTTTATAATGCTATATTATAAACATTCTTTTAGTGTATGTTATATACATATATTTTATAGAAATAATGTGCGAGAATGGAAGTGATATACGGGAATGGAAATGTGAAATGGTGTTGATAAAGTGAATAATGATCTTATAAAAAGGGGGATTAGCAACAAACTTGCATAAGAGGCTGTGTCAGGGCTGTGTGCGACATAGTCTAGCATTCATGATTCGGTACGAAGATGCCAAGGGAGGATGTTAGCAGGTGGCCTTCCTCCAGGAGGATGTTAGCAGGTGGCCTTCCTTCAGGGATGATGTTAGCAGGTGGCCTTCATTCCTTCTACCGGTAGTAAAAATAGACGGGTACAGAGGACGACTGATCATCGTACCTCACGTATTTGGTAACAGTGGAAACCCCCACAATTATTGAATAAAGAATAAACGATAAAGTCAGAATGGTATACTGAAAAGGTAAAATGATATGAGACGATGGAATTATTGTTATATTATTTAAGAAGAGAAACTGATACTGTATTATTCTAGATTTCTTTCTTATAATAGTAAGTGGATGATGTATTATTAAATAAGAGTCTTATTCTTCCTTAAAGTTTATAAATTGGTTACATTTTAAATTCTAGTTTACAATATTATCTTGCTGAGCTATTATAGCTCACTCTTGCTACTTATCTATATACAGCTAGGTATGCCAATACTACGGAGAACGCCCCGCAAGAGGGTAAGGGAAAGGCGACCTTCTGAGAGCTCGTTAGCATCAATCCCCGAGGTAGATGACCAGCGCAAGGGGTTTAGTGGTCTTATGTATATTAAGTGTGTAAGTGTGGAAGATTGTAATAAATTTGGTTGTTGAAATGCTTCTTGTAGAAGCATCACTCAACAATGTACTTAAGTATGATTCTGGGTTTGTAATAACTTTTTAACTCTAAACTTTTATTATGGTGAATGTTGTTCTCTGAGCATATGACTGGTGTGTGTGTGTGTATTAGTGTGGGGTCAATTGCATAAGTATAAAAAAAAAACCAAGAGATATTGATTTTGAATGGAAGTTGGTCCGTGATGGCCCAGATTCATGACCCCGGATTTGGGGCCGTCACAGTTTGGTATCAGAGCTAAGAGTCATAATGCTCAGGAACAAGAGTGATAATAATATTGTATCATTTATAATATAAATTTTGAACTTCCATCAAGTTCAGGGGTGGTATATCGCAGGTAGTATTTATTTTAAGTATTGTTTATAATTTTATAGACCGTTACTAATAGAATTTTATGTTTTATTATAGGGAGCGGAGATGGGTGAGCCGGGTCAGGACCCCCAGTGGCTAGGACTACCCGAGCAGGAGCTTAGAGACTTGTTGCTGGTAGGTGTAGAGGTTCCAGAGTATGCTATCGCTGACCTGAGGAGGAGAGTTCGCGCAGAGGCCATGGAGAGACATGAGATCAGAGTGAGACTTGAGGAGGCAGAGGAGCGTAGGCAGAGGGATGCTGTGGCCATAGTGCCATATTCTGGTAGACCATATGTAGGACCTGATGGGGCCGGACCTTCTCGGGTGCGGTCGGATATTCCTGAGGAGGAGATGCCCTTGCGTAAGAGGCCTAGGTTATCTGTTATACCTGAGGAGCCGATTGAGTGGAGGGACATTCACGTGACTCCTACTCCTGTCCCACCTGTCCCAGTGCCATCACCAGTTCCATCTCCTCTACCTAGCCCTGACCCTTTTGAGGACCCAGTTGAGCAGTTCACTCCACCGGGACACTTTATCATGTCAGAGGATGAGTTGGAGGAGGACCCTTCCGAGGATGCGGACACGGAGCCAGTTCCTCCATCCCCACCATTTGCACCACCACCACCTCCACCAGTGGATGCACACCCACTTGTAGATGTACCTCCCCCAGATGCTATGCCACCTCAGGAGGCACCTATATTTCCAGCTGGTCAGTTGCCAGCTATTTTCTTGCCAGAG
Organism: Kitagawia praeruptora; assembly: GCA_037693485.1. NCBI lineage: Eukaryota > Viridiplantae > Streptophyta > Magnoliopsida > Apiales > Apiaceae > Kitagawia > Kitagawia praeruptora. Next base: position 32,841,684 of record CM075346.1, on the reverse strand, counting down.
TACTTTGCTCTACAGGGACAGCTGGATGAGTCCCGTCGGACTATAGATACGCTTATACAGAGGTTAGACAGGGCGAGAGGAGGAGGAGGTGTGATACCAGATGGGTTGACTTTGAGCATAGTTAGTATCGAGCTGCGGGCACTCGGTGATATTAGGACGATGTTGGGAGACAGAGGGGATCCAGTATGGAGGGCTCAGATAGTTGATGTAGTCACCACTATGGTAGTGCAGATCAGAGACGTTATCAGGGCATCGTTACCATGATTAGGAGTAGTAGTCTTGGATACTAATCAGACTAGTCATCTTGTGGATGTCATTTTGGGGATTAGGTTAGTTGTTTACTGTCTTAATCCCAGTCTGATTAGAGGACAGCTAGTAGTGCTTTTGTTATAGCGAGTTAGTGTGTATGGTTATGCTTTCGGGGTTTCGAACCTTGTACTTTATGATGTATGATATTAGTAGTAAAAGACGTTGTACCCAAGTTGTAAAATATTTATGTAAATTAATGAAGTTTATGTACTTTGCCTAATTTTATTGTATTTTGATATTAAATGTTGAGAATCAAAAATATTGATATATATGAGGTGATTGACTTAAATGAAAAGGTTATTGTGCTAAAGGTACTAAGCTTATTTGTCAAAGTTGTATTATAATTAAATATTACTTGTGTGAAGTTAAAAATACTGGGATGCATAAATAAGATTAACTAATGATATAGTTGTGCATATATGGAAATGATGTATATTGTACCCTAATTGTGGGTGATTAACGAAGAATATTGTTATATACAGAATCATGCCGCCTAAGCGTAATAATAGAATGAATGCAAGGGAAAATGAGAGAGAGGAAGGAAGTCATAATAGGCAGGGTGAAAACGCTCATAATGAACAAGATCATGAGGAAGAAGAAGATGAATCAACTGGTCAACAGGGAAATCAGGGTGGTAACCCTTTTAACCAATTTATAGAACTATTGAGGCAGAATTTCGCTAATCCACAGAATCCGCCACAACCACCTGTTCTTCCCAACCAGGCAGCTAACTCCTTTCATGCTTTTAAGTCATTAAAACCCCCAGAATTTGAGGGAACCACTAACCCAGTAGCAGCCAGGGCATGGCTGAAAGAGATGGAGAAGGCTTTTGAGATACTGAGGGTAGAGGAAGATCAAAAGACAGTCTTTGCAGCCTATCTCCTAAAGGGAGAGGCAAATTATTGGTGGGAAGCTAAGAAAAATCTCGAGGGAGCGGGAGTGATAACCTGGGAGCATTTCACTAGGGTGTTTCTAGACAAATATTCCCCTAGGTACCTGGAGAACCAGATGGAAATAAAATTTTTGGAGCTAAAGCAGGAAAATCTAACAGTGGCTGAGTATGAAACGAAATTTACCGAACTGTCTAGGTTTGTTCCAGAATTTGTGCGTACTGAAGAACAAAGAGCAAAAAGGTTTCAACAAGGATTGAAACCATGGCTTCGGACAAGAGTGGCACCATTTGAGTTGACCGAGTATGCTGCGGTGGTTCAGAAAGCATCTATTATTGAGGCCTAGAGTGAACAAACCCAATTAGGTCGAGAGAACAAGAAAAGAAAATTTGAGGGTCCAAAAGGAGGTTCAAGTGAGGGAAGTTACTTTAACAAATTTGGTAAAGGACAAAAACCCCAGTTTGGAAAGTCAGGGAATAATAAGACTAACAGTGAGACGGTGAATCAGGGTGGTAGATCCACAGGAACCTTTCAGTCTAATCAATCTCGAACACCATTTCCAGACTGTAACACGTGTGGTAGGAAGCATACGGGAGTGTGTAGAGCGTTAGAAATAAACTGCTTTAACTGTGGACAAAAAGGACACTATCTTAGCCATTGCCCATCGGCTAATACCAATCCTAAGAGGGACGTCAAGTGTTACCAGTGTGGGAAACTAGGACACATTGCCAGAGATTGTCGTTCCGGGGGATCATCCGTGCCAGAACAGAGTGTGACTGCTTCAAACAGGCCTACTGCTAGAGTGTACAATATGACTTTAGGAGAGGCATTGAGAAAGCCGGATACAGATGCAGGTGAACATTTTTCTAGTATTTAAATTTTTAGTGTAAACGTTTGGTTAGGAATCAATGTGGTCAATGAATGGTATAGGTAGGTTGACAATCTAGATAAGGAAAATCAGTATCTGTTAGGGGTTAGAAATTCTATGAAAAGGAGACTAATAGTATTTTGGGGGTAAACCACAGACTTGTTTATATACGAACAGGAAATATATATTATAGGTAGTATTTTCTTACAATTGTTTCAAAGAATCTTATTCTAGTCGGATTTCTGGAAGATTTTACAGAGACAAGATATAATAATAGCGAAGTATGTATATTTTATGTCATGATAGAGATCAACATAGGGATAAACCATAAGTGAGATACACTACCATTCAGGAAAGGCCAATGTGGTGGCCGATACCCATAACTAAAAGAGGGATGTTGATGAATGACAAGCAAGTTTATGTTGGTGTAATTTTGCGCAAACAAGATAGAGATATTATGAAGGAAAAAGGATGGAGAAAGTGGTATAGAAGTTATAAGGTGTAGATGAAAAGGTATCTATGAACATTTCTGACGTGATTCCGGGACGGAATCCTTTTAAGGAGGGAAGGATGTAATAACCCTAACTTCAGTAATGCTACAGTAGTCACATGAATAGTAAATTTCGAGGATTTAGAGAAATGGTATATAGGTACTCTATAATGGAAATGGAAAATGAATAAACAGAAACCATATTAGTATTGTACAATGAAAATAAGTGACTCGAAATGACGTTAGATTTCAGAAATTCCTGAAACATGGATTTTGAGGATTTTGATTTCGAATAAGCTTCTATTGGACACTAAGGAGCATGGAAACATTATAAGAATTATATATTGAGGAATTAGTGAATTTAGATTTAACCAAGGGATTATTAAGTTAAGAGAATACCAATGGAAATTGGATTCGTAAATGGTTTCAAAACCACTGAGATAATGAGGTACATTCGAAACGAACCACAATTAGACGAGTATGGAAACCAAACAACCAAGATTAATAATATAACAAGGGTTATATCACATTAGTAATTACCAAGATTATTAGCATTTTACCTAAGAAAATCAAGAAAAAGGGATTATGAGGTCACCTACATTACATCACTTTCCACTAATTAGATTAAGGGGTAAATTAGTCTTTAACCTAGTAAATTATCAAAATATCTTCCAAGCTTCCAAGGTACTCTAGATTAGTGAATAATTAGATGAGATAAGAGCACAAACCAAGCAAACTCTCTTCCCCTTTCTTGTAAACACCATTCGGCTTTTATAGAAAATAAAAAAAAAAAACAAAACCCTAGCAAACATTAACAACAAATCAAGGGAAAATTTGTGAAGATGCTTGGAGGGTAGAAAGTGATATTCTCAAAGTTTCAAAGCCAACCAATATCATCTTCATAGGTAACAAAATTCTTAAAGATGATGATGAATAGTGAATGAATAGTGTTTTATAAGTTTTAACTTTGTTTTAATGATTTATTTAGTTGATCCAAGCTATACTAAGGTTGTTAAAGGTGTGCCCAAGGATTATTAAGGATCTTAAAAGCTTCAAGGAGGTATAACCATTCTTACTTCTTTGTATTTATGGTGAAAAATGAATTGGTTAGTAGTTAAGTGAGGTTAATGTAAAGTTTATGATGAATATGTGTTATGAATGGTTGGATTTGATATGAGATTTGTGTTGTGAACTTGGAACCATGGCTGGAATGTAGTCCACATGGTGTGGGGTTTGGATTGAGTGTGGAATGATGGTTTTGGAGTGGTAAAATTTTGGGAAAGTATGAAATTACAACAGTTATAATGTCCGATTTTCGTTAGAACGAAAACTGCCCTGTTTTGTGACCCCTGTATTCATACGGTACCTCACTGCCTAGGTTACCAATTTACCATGAAATGATAGAGCTTAGTTCATAGATCGTTTTGATATAAGGTGCGTTAAAATCTGATGAACGGTTTAGGAGAAAAGTCAGTTTTAGTGAAAGACGTTCGATAACCGAGAAAACGTAATTGTATCAACTTTGAGGCTAAAGTTACCATACTTAGACATTTTTATAAGTCACGAAATTTTGGTATAGTGTAGTAGGTTGGTCAGAGGACCCTTGACAGTTGACCTTACATTAAAATTCGAAATCCATATTTTCTGAGAATTTTTACAGTTAAGTGTGGTCGTTAGGGAAAATGGTGAAAACCCCTGAAACTTCGATTGAGCTTATAAATGGTTAAGTTCTTGAGCCTTTGGGATAATAATAATACGTTAAACATATGTTGAAGTGTAAAGGGTTTTGTTATACGAGAGGGTAGTGAGTAAGAGATGTGGTATTCTAATGACGGTCCTTTTGTGTTTATAGAAATTCCGGAGGAGGAACCAGCCATACTGTCAGGATACAGAAACCGAGGCAAGATCCTTCTATCCCTACTTTAAAAATTAATTATCTTTGGAATAATAATGATATCATGGAATATATTTATGTATATGTAATGCTTTTGTTGATATATTGTAAAGAATATATTCTCTTGATTGTGGGAAGTTAAAGAGAGATGGATATGTTTTCTGAAATATGAATATAGAGATGATTACGAATGGAGCAAATATGCTCTAGGGTAAAAGAGATATGAAAGAGAATGGTATCAGTTGTTATCTAGGGTTATATGGTTTATAATGCTATATTATAAACATTCTTTTAGTGTATGTTATATACATATATTTTATAGAAATAATGTGCGAGAATGGAAGTGATATACGGGAATGGAAATGTGAAATGGTGTTGATAAAGTGAATAATGATCTTATAAAAAGGGGGATTAGCAACAAACTTGCATAAGAGGCTGTGTCAGGGCTGTGTGCGACATAGTCTAGCATTCATGATTCGGCACGAAGATGCCAAGGGAGGATGTTAGCAGGTGGCCTTCCTCCAGGAGGATGTTAGCAGGTGGCCTTCCTCCAGGGATGATGTTAGCAGGTGGCCTTCATTCCTTCTACCGGTAGTAAAAATAGACGGGTACAGAGGACGACTGATCATCGTACCTCACGTATTTGGTAACAGTGGAAACCCCCACAATTATTGAATAAAGAATAAACGATAAAGTCAGAATGGTATACTGAAAAGGTAAAATGATATGAGACGATGGAATTATTGTTATATTATTTAAGAAGAGAAACTGATACTGTATTATTCTAGATTTCTTTCTTATAATAGTAAGTGGATGATGTATTATTAAATAAGAGTCTTATTCTTTCTTAAAGTTTATAATTTGGTTACATTTTAAATTCTAGTTTACAATATTATCTTGCTGAGCTATTATAGCTCACTCTTGCTACTTATCTATATACAGCTAGGTATGCCAATACTACGCAGAACGCCCCGCAAGAGGGTAAGGGAAAGGCGACCTTCTGAGAGATCGTTAGCATCAATCCCCGAGGTAGATGACCAGCGCAAGGGGTTTAGTGGTCTTATGTATATTAAGTGTGTAAGTGTGGAAGATTGTAATAAATTTGGTTGTTGAAATGCTTCTTGTAGAAGCATCACTCAACAATGTACTTAAGTATGATTCTGGGTTTGTAATAACTTTTTAACTCTAAACTTTTATTATGGTGAATGTTGTTCTCTGAGCATATGACTGGTGTGTGTGTGTGTATTAGTGTGGGGTTAATTGCATAAGTAAAAAAAAAAAAACCAAGAGATATTGATTTTGAATGGAAGTTGGTCCGTGATGGCCCAGATTCATGACCCCGGATTTGGGGCCGTCACAACGCATTCCCAAAGGACTGTTTTCCCTTGCCAAGGATTGATATGTTAATAGATGCCACGGCTGGGCATGAGATGCTGAGTTTCTTGGATGGCTTCAGTGGCTACAACCAAATCAAGATGCATATGGACGATATTCCTAAGGTATCATTTATCACCGACTTTGGCGTGTATTGTTATCTAGTTATGGCTTTTGGATTGAAAAATGCAGGAGCTACCTATCAGAGGTTGGTAAACAAGATTTTCGCTCATCTCATTGGGAAGACTATGGAAGTTTATGTTGATGATATGCTGGTGAAAAGCCTACACAAGGCCGATCACATTGAGCACCTGCGTGAGGCATTTGAAGTGTTGAGACACCATAAGATGATGTTGAACCCAGGTAAATGTGCTTTTGGTGTTGGGTTAGGGAAATTCTTGGGTCTTATGGTCTCGAAACGAGAAATCGAGGCTAACCCCGACAAGATTAAAGCTATTATGGATATGGAACCACCACGTTCCATAAGAGATGTACAAAAGTTGACTAGGAGGATTGCTGCATTAGGAAGGTTCGCCTCCAAATTCAGGGACAAGTGTTTGTCGTTCTTTAAAACTTTGAAGAAAGTAAAAAAAATTTAATGGACAGAAGAAAGCCAAGAGGCCTTTGAGCAGGTGAAGAAGTATATGGCTGAAGCCCCGCTGTTGGCCAAGCCAAGTATGGGGGAAATCCTCTATCTTTACTTGGCGATTTTGGATCAAGTTGTGAGTGCAGTACTGGTAAAGGAGGAAGACAAGGTTCAGAAACCCGTATACTATGTAAGCAAGGTTTTACACGGAGCGGAGTTGAATTACTCCACCATTGAGAAGTTTACCTTAGCATTGGTAACTGCCTCTAGGAAGTTATGACCTTACTTTCAGGCAAACAAGATTGAGGTTCTTACAGGACAACCATTAAGAAATATTCTACATAGCCCTAAAGCCAGTGGTAGGCTCATCAAGTGGGCAATTGAGTTGGGAGAATTCGATGTTAAGTACAAGCCAAGGACGGCCATCAAAGCTCAAGCACTTGCTGACTTCGTGGTTGAATGTACTATTGACAACCAAGAAGTCGGGGGCAGGAGATACCTCAGGAAGGCAATAAGGAAGACAAGGAACCCGTGATTGAAGAGAAGGAACTCTGGATGCTCTATTTTGATGGGGCATCAAAAACAAAAACAAGTGGTGCATGTCTTGTCCTACAAAGTCCCGATGGATTCACGATTGAATACGCCCTGAAGTTGGACTTCCCGATAACCAATAATGAGGCAGAGTATGAAGCTTTGATAGCTGGACTTGGTCTGGCAGGGGTACTAAGGGTTAAGAATCTTAAAGTTTGTGAAGATTCAAGGCTAGTGGTGGCCCAAGTCAATGGAGAGTTTGAGGCAAAGGATGAAACCATGGCCAAGTACTTAATAATTGTGAAGGCAGTAATGACTCAATTTGATGAGTGTTACATAGAGCACATTCCGAGGGAGGAAAATATCAAGGCCGATGCCTCATCCAAGTTCGCCTCCTCCGAGATTGAGAATTACTCCGGAAGTGTTTACTTCCAAGTTCTGAGAACCCCTACTATCGATTCAAAGTTGGTTGCACCTATCGAGGTGAGGGAATGTTGGATAGATCCCATAAAAGCACACATTGAGACCGGTTGGCTCCCAACTAATGCCATGGAGGCACGAAAGTTATTTGTAAGGGCGTTGAGGTATGCTCTGATTGAAGGGATACTCTACAAGAAATCTTTTGTTATTCCGTATTTGAAGTGTTTGAGACCCGAAGAAGCCAAATCAGCTATCGAGGAGGTCCATGAGGGAATTTGTGGGCAACACTTGGGGGGCAGGGCCCTGGCTCACAAGATAGTCAGACTCGGATTCTATTGGCCTGAGATGATGGCTGATGCCAAGGAATACGTGAAAAAGTGTGATCGGTGCCAGAAATATGCACCAGTGGTTAGGCAACCACCAGAGATGTTGACATCCGTTAGCTCCCCCATTCCTTTCGCTATGTGGGGGATGGATATACTTGGGCCCTTTCCAATGGCCACTGCTCAAAGAAAGTTCCTGATTGTAGCTATTGATTACTTCACGAAGTGGAATGAGGCCAAACCTTTGGCTAAAATTACAACCAAACATGTTATGCAGTTCTTTTGGGAGAACGTCATGTGTAGGTATGGGATACCACGAATCCTGGTTACGGATAATGGACTGCAATTCAACAACAAAGAGTTTAGGGATTATTATGATGAGAATGGAATTGAGCTTCGGTTTACCTCGGTTGCCCACCCTCAAGCTAATGGGCAAGCTGAGGTTGCTAATCGAATCATCCTGGATGGACTCAAGAAAAGGGTGGAACGCTCCCGAAACACTAGGGTGGATGAATTGTTACCCATACTTTGGGCATACCGAACCACCTGCAAGGTGACCACTGGGGCAACCCCATTCATGTTAGCTTACGGAGCTGAAGCTGTTGTACCACTAGAAATCATGCATGCATCTCCACGAGTGGAGGCATTTGAGCCTGACACTAATGAGGAAGGAATGAGACTAGCCCTTGACTTGATCGATGAGGTAAGGGATGAAGCCCATGCTAGGAATGCTGAACATCAGAAGAAGGCTTCTTTCTACTACAACCTGAGGGTGAAAGAAAGGTTCTTCCATCAAGGGGATTTAGTACTCAGAAAGATTGAAGCATCCGGAGTTGGACAAAAGGGGAAGATGGCCCCGAATTGGGAAGGTCCGTAGCGAGTCAAGGGAACACTAGGACGTGGATCGTACAAGTTGGAGACTTTGGAAGAAAGCGATGTACCACGCACTTGGCATGCATCAAACCTCAAGGTCTATTATGTTTGATTATCCTGATTAGGACGTAGCTAAAGTTAGTAAGAGAAAAGTAAAAAGGTCGACGAAACCATTTCGGAGTCTTTAAACTCAAAGTAGGAAGTAGAGTACTTATGTAAGGGTTGTGCCCGTTTCAAGATTCATTTATGCAATTATAAGTTTTGATTATTCTTTGTGTTTATATTTATGTCTACTATGTATCAATGCATAATTAAATTTCAAACTTGTAAAGGCCAAGTACAAATGGCAAAACTACTAAATATAAAGAAAAACTTGAAAATGCATAAATAAGCTATAAGTTATAAGTTACAAAACAATAATGATGAAGTCATAAAAGGCATATGCCACGCAGGGCTAACAGAAAATATACTAAGCATCGGGGGCTCTCAATGATGCTGACTCCTCTCCGTCTTCCTGGGTCTTGGCAGCCCCTGTAGAACGAGTCGGGGATGTCTTGGTAGTATCCGAGGCCCTTCGCAAGGGAGAAACCTTAGGATCCAAAATCCTATCCCCTTCCTCCGTAGCCTCATCCTCACTACCCACAACAGGAGTAGGAATAGGGGGTGTGGGCTCGGGAAGTCAGCAAGAAAGAACAAGCCAGTATGCTTCTTTAGCACAGCCTCAATGGCCTCATCCCAACCCTCTGTGTACTAACCAGGGTACAAAATCCTGTCGTGCTGCTCCATCAGCTTCTGGAAATCCTCAAAATCCATATATGCATCAATGGCCTCTTCTTTCTTTGCCCTCAGATCAACTAGCTCAGCATTGGCTGCAGCCAATTCCTCCTCCCTTTTCCGGAGCTTCTTTTCAGCTTCCTCAGCCCTAATTTTGGCCTTTTGAAATTTAATCTCAAAAGACTTAGCATTGTTCTTCCAGGATTTGGCTTGATGAACCATCCCCTGGAAGTGAACATTGGCCTACAAAAGGATTTAATTAGAACATTCAACAGATGGGGTAAAACCAAAGAAAGCTGTAGATTTTAGGTGCTTACAGTTGCTAGGGCATGAGCGCCCAGGTGCTCAGACTGTTCCATGGATCCTCCGGAGACCAAATCCTTATAGTCACGGGGAGTGATAGAATTAAGCGACCAATCCATGGAGTGCTTAGTGGATCCAACCACCAAATCCTGCTTTCTAAAGCCCCAAGGGGCCCTGAACACTGAAGACTTGACATTCACCTGCACTGGCCCCTCATCCAAGTCCATGTTCACAATGTCCTTTTTTGTAACTTTGTGAGTTTCATATACATTCAAATTTTAAAAACCCTAGAATCATAATTTACAAAAGAGTAATATATATATTTTTATGATTATGAAGAACTTATTAATTTATAATATTATTGGGACTATATATTTGATATGGGCTGAAAATAAGTCCCAAAAATACATTTAATAACATATTAAATGAACCTGAGATGGTCCAAGGTCCAAGCCCATTAGTGAGGCCCAAAACCCTAATTATAATAAAAATTTCGTAGCTATTAAATCAGCCAAATAAAAGACTCCGTTATTGAGTACAAAAGGAAACCAAATCATCTTTGGAGTAACCCCCAAGACATACAACTTCAATACTTATCCACCTTCCATTCGGAAGGATTTGGAATTGGGCCTAAGCTGTGGCTTGCTCACCAAGACACCTAATTCTACCCTGATTCTAGGGTTCCCTTTACCTATATAAGGACCCGTTCCTCCACCAACGGAACTACGTTTTTTGGCTTGATTCTTGGTATTTGCAAGATACGTAGGTATCTTGTGAGGGCAGATTAAGTCACGAAACACTCGATCAGCCATTAAAGCTCGAATCTTCCTTAAACCCTAGCATTCAATACGCAATAAATACACCCTACTTTTCGTTCCATAACAATATTTATATAGGATTTTTCAAAAAATTATTATCGTATTATCTTATCGAAATTGATCATTTTTTGAACTGGGCCAAATTGGAATTGGAAAAAATTATTAACTTAGAGAGATTATTAATTTATCGAGTATTAATTTAACAAAGTTTTACTGTTGTTAAAATGTACGATCAGATCAAAATATATTATTTAGAGATTGTCATGGTTTAATACTGTACTAAATTAGCGTATATGTCGTGCTAGGCACGACAAAAAATGTAGGATTTTTTTTCTAATATATCCCATTTTGAAGTGTCATTTATAATTGTGTCCCATCTTTATTTGTTATTATAAATATATCCTATTTTTCTAATTTATCCTATTTTTTGTAGTAACCATGATTAAATAAATAACTACACATTCATAAAAGACAATTTTGTCCTCTTATTATAATCTATTACTATATATTATACATCAACACAAGGGCAAAAAGTTCCATTTTATTGGCTATGAAATTACTGTTTTGCCCCTATTTGTTGAAAATTAACAAAAGTGCCACCCTTTAAATATTAGTGTAAAAATTAGATGAAACTATGTTAGTGTTGAGAATTGAACCCATGACCTTCCACTCTTAGTCTCATGCCTTAACCATTATGCTACACTTAGTTTTGAGTACATTTTAAAAATCTTATTATATAAACCACATTTATCTCCTTTTGTCCAATTTTTTTTATTTCAACTATATATTAAATCTCAATACAAGTGCAAAAAGTGCCAATAAATTGCTTATAAAATTACTATTTCACCCTCATTGTTTGGAAATAACAATTGTACCACCCCTTTAAAATCCATGTAAAAAATGGAAGAATTTGGATTAGTTTTCGGAGTCGAGCCACCGATTTCGTTTTAAGAGGTTCATGATACAACCATTATATTACATTACTTTTCGAGTTTTCTTAAAAATCTTGTAAGATATCACGCTATTTTTACTTAACTTATTTTCATTTTTGTTTTCACTTTTGAGTAAATAAAATGTTAGTTTACATTATTTATATAATTTCGTTTTTTTTCAGTTTTCATAGTTTTATTTATCTATATACTTAATCATCTTATAAATTTTAATACACCTGTATGTTTTTGATTAAATATATTAAATATGTTATTTATATTTATATTTTATTATATCTCTGATCATACTTTATTTGAATTAGTTGATAATGGATACCTAAAAATAATACTGAAATTTGATCCAATATAAGGAATATAGTATATGCAATGTATTTCATTATTCATTACTTCTATCATTCTAAATTAAGAAAATTAGTTTTTAAAATTAGTTTTAAATTATACAATAACCATGTTTATATATTCATCACATCCATTTTTTAATAATTTTCTTTTTAGAATGTACACTTCAGTTGTTTATATTTTCTAAAATAATTTATACTCTCTTTGTCATTATAAATGATTAACATGGAAAATAAAATGTTAAGATAAAATTTTTGGTTATGCATGAATCTTACTAAGTCTGGATTTAAAAAAATTACAAACATTTATCTCTATGTATATATTAAATTATTGAAATAAAATACAATTTAGTTTTTTTTTGACAAACAAGAAAATGTAATTAACTTGCATCGACCAAATCACAATCAAGACAAACCCATGAACTGACATTACAATCTGAATGGAAACAAATAAACGAGCTAACCAAATAGCCGCTTATGTGTACAGACTGTTTTACATCATGAATAACAATATTCTTCGAATTAAAAAAGATTTGAGTGGTTTCCCGATCAATCAAGCCTGCACCAATCGTGGAACCAGTAATATCACAAATGACCCTCACATACGCATCACCTGTAGTCCAATGTTCAGAAACACCCCAGCTATCTACATGCCGAAAACCAGCTATAGACATGCCGAAAGTCCAATAATCAGAAACACTCCAGCTATCTACATGCCGAAAACCAGCTATAGACATGCCGAAAGAGATAGATCTCAAAAGATGAACAAATATTAGTTGTGAAAAGTAAGCTCTTGCAATATCCGATACCAGCCCAAATCCAATGCACGCATTATAGATCTCCCACAAAACCATATAAATCATTTTCAAAGTAACCAATAATAAAACCCATACCAGCAATAACAAAACTGAGATTAACCTCCCAATAAAATGGTAGCAAGTCAAACCCACGTCAAAAGACGAGACTAAAATCCAAAATTCAATGACCTTGGAATGACACCAAATTTTGGTATGATGTTAAGGAGGAGAATTTGAATTTAAAGGTATTTTTTATTTGCGGAATCGGACTCAAAACCAAGATAGATCTGAGAAATAAATTCTAGATGTTTGGCTTTGGTTCGATTTTTATTTAAAAAATTGGAGCAAAATAAGAAACTGAGATTAGATGATTGAAAAGAGGATTGGAGGGTGGTTTGATGGGGGACAACGGAGAAGAGGGGTGGCCGACGGCGACTAAGAAGATTGAGAGTCGACTCTCATGTATCAGAGGAGAGAGAGTGGAGTCTGTTTAGAGACAACAGAAGAAGTTGTTGTTTAAAATAAAATACAATTTAGTTGAATTTTTTTTGTTGACCATATATCTTCAAGTTTACATTTATCCTGAAAGAACGTGATGTGAAATATTATGTAATACTTAATCTGCTTTTGGATATATTAAAAAGATTACTAGCATAATATGTTTCTTCTATGTTGATCTGATGTAGAAGGATATGAATTGTAATTTATTATTTGTTTACATGCCATTTTTTTCAAAATCTTCTTTGCAACCTCGGTCTATTTCTTATAGGAATTTTGTTTTTGTAGGTTCATGACCGGTGTGAGAACATTGCATTATAGATTTGCAATAGAGATGACATTAACACATTTTAAGGATTGTGGATAGTTGTAATCGTGTTGATATGGAAACCAATGTCTATCACTATGGAAAGACAAAGATTATCATCTTACTTTCTCAAATTTATAATTACAATATCCTATTCATAACTCAAAATTGTACATCATACTCAACAATATTATTGTTGGCGTGTATTTACAGTCCTTATTGGCATTCAGTATTAACACATATCACTACTCATATTACAATTTCATAATTACGAGTTTTCAGTTCAAAAATTATTAAACCAATCACTGCCTTCTTTTTTAGAACAAAATTAGAGACCTTCACGTAGAGGCCCGTGCCTTGCACGGGCTGTTACGCTAGTTGTTATACCAATAACAGAACAAAAATATCATCAGGCCTTTGTCCTTTTATTGGCCTTGCGATAATAATTTTTCAACACTAAAGGGTTTCCTTTTTCCTTATTTATTTTTCACTTAAGGTAGTTAACAAAACTCATAAGCCGGAGGATCTTGTTTATACAGAGTGGCAGTTTAAGGTTATTGAATACTGCAAGTTGAAACCTGTTGTACATAACTAGATAACAAAAACTCTGCATGACTTCTTGTTTGCAAAATTATTAAACTAAGAGCTCATCAACTTGGAGGATTTTTGTACAGCCCTATGGAAATGGAAAAAGGATTTTGATCAAATACAGGCTACATATTTAAGCTGTGAGTTGTTTATTCGGCAAAAGAATCAGACTGCTTTAAAAGGATTAATTTTAGATTATGACCGACACCGATGATTATACAAAACTAATAAGTTAGTTTGCTTACTTGTATAAACTGTTCTAATTAGTAACATTTTTGCGTATGAACAGAGACATGTAGTTAGGCAAATTATTGAGACAGTCACTTCTGCAATCCTGCTCCATATATCTCGGTCTCAGTGGACAATCATAAGTGTAAGCAGTAAAAGAAGTATAGATATTTATGCAGGGAACTTTAGATGCACTTAATAAGCAGCTGGAGGAGCCTCTACCCGTTTAAAGCTCTCTCCAATCTTGTCTCAAATGAGCTCCTGTTGGCAGCAAGGGATACGACGTACATGCAACAAGGAATATTTTGTACATGGTTTATGTGACAGGTAAAAATTGAAAATCATTTGCTAAGTGGGGAAATCCAACGTGGTTCAGTTGGGATGACAAATTACCTGGGTTCACGTATGATTCTGTTCTCATGACTTCAACTGTTAAAAATAATATAATCCTATTGTGGGGCACCTATTCATTAAAATTCTCAACTGGCACTTATTCTTTGGTTCGGAAGATGACACTAACACTGATAATGTCAAAAATTGATAATGTCAAAAATTACAGAAAAACTGCCGAGGCAATTATGTGCAACATCCAAAATCTCCACCAAAAGCTTCAGACAGCAAAACATAGAGTAATATCCAAATCTTTTGAACTGGACCTTTATTTGATGTATTACGTGATGGGTGAAAATAACATATCAGTATATATTATGGGTATTATAGTCTTAATATAAATATCAAATATTTATAATTATATGTACTTGAGTTAACTTTAACCAAAGGACATATTTATAAATATTATATAAAAAGGGATATATTTATAATTGACCTTTAAATTTGGGATATATTAAACTAATACCCAAAAATGTACGGTCAGAAATCAAAATAATATTCAGAGAGTGTTCTGGTTTAATACTAAACTAGCGTAAATGCCGGGATAAGCACGAGAACTGAATTATTTTTTATTCAAAATTGTATATATATTTAGAGTAAATTTCTATGAAGTACTCTTTTAATTGGAGTACTTGGAGTACATATAAATTTTGCATTCAAAATTTTGCAAACTTTACTATTTTGGAAAGCTTATTACATGACTACCATTAATTAATCGAAAATCTTGAAAATTTTGTATGTTTTGCTAATAAAATATTGCAAAATGAATTGTTCTGCGAAACACATTTGGGTTGCAAAACATATATGTTCTGATTGCAAAACATAAAGGATTTTCAAGATAAACATATTTCAAAACATACATGATTTTCAAGATTATCAATGAAATTATGATATTCATATAACAAAGTTTGTAAAATTATAAATTTTAAAATATTTTGAATGCAGAACGCATATGTACTCCAAGTACTCCAATTAAATAGTACTCCATAGAACTTTTCTCTATATATTTATATAATTTTGTAATTTAAAATATGATAAATGATAAGATTTCAATTTATCGAATATTTTTATAGTTATTTTTTAATATTGTATACAAATTTTTTGAACCAAATATTTTACAATATGATTAGATTTCATAAAATTTGGATAAATATTTTTACGATAATAATTACATGCATATTTATGATTATTAACTATTAATTTAGTTTTCAATTACGTGAAATAAACTTTATCAAATTGAACAATTGAGTATAATATAAATAATTATCCTAGTAAAATTGTCCGTGCATAATGGAGACTTATATAAACTCATTGATTTTATTGTAATTTTTTTTTTTGAGTAATGGGATAATTCATTAATAGAAAGCCATACGGCATCTACATAAACAGTCGAGTCGAACAAACAAAATACAGAAACAATCACTGATTTTAAGCCATACAGCATCACGTGATTTGTTGAAAATGATATTTACACAAACTTCACCACTTCCGCTTCCGCTTCCGTCGAAACCAGTTTGAGCTATCAACCGAGAATGCAATCCCCTAAAAGCTTTTATCACTAAATCAATCACCATACTCACACAACTGGTGAGAAAAAACCAAAGCTCACACAAAACGGTGAGGAAATACCAAAACTCACACAAACGGTGAGACATAAAAACCAAACTTACAAATGCACAAATAAAATTAACTAAAACCACACCAATCCTTAGATCTGGGAACAAAACCTCATGAACACGAAAACTCGGACCACTTTCGAGACCAAAATCTTTGGGAAGAACGAGAACTCCGGAGCTCCGAGGAATTGAGATCTAAGAAATAGAAATCAAATCGGAAAATGCTTTAAAACTTAGATCCGAAAAACAAACACACCAATCTCACCTAATAAAGGAAGATTTTTAGGGAAATCAAAACAAAAAAAGTAAGAAAATACAAGGAAAATTAAAGGTTTTGGGGCTTTCCACCGGTGGAAGCCCCTCGGCGATTGAAAAAAGGAAAAAGGAAGAGGGCGGCTGAGTTCAGTTAGAGAGAGAGAGAAAAGAGGGCGGCTATTTCTTATTTTATTGTAAAAAATTGATCATATATGTAAGATTATACTCCCTCCGTCCCAAAAAACTTTTCCTATTTCCCTTGGACACGTTTGCCAACGCACACTTTTAATCGTTAATATCTTTAATTTCGTATTAGTATTCAATATAAAAACTTCACTGTATTAGAGTACTCATAAATACGAATCCAACAAGATCACTCATGACTATATTTGGTTTTATAGATTAGATGTAAATTAGTAATTTGTCTCTTGTTATGAATAGTATCGACATATCAAACGAGAAGAATAATATGAGACGGAGCGAATATTTTGAGACATATTACAAAATTTCTTAATATTGAGTACAATTCATCCTTATGCTCAATCTTTTTTCTAAACATATACATTTGTAAACTTTTAAACTTAAATATTTAGTTTTAGTTTTAGTTTTTTATTTCACAATATAGAAGTTCAACTAAACATTGAGTAAATTGCAATATTTTTTTTATTATAATATTGAATTATTTTTTAACTTAATTTTAATTCTTTTTCAAAATATTTCAATAGGTTTTAAATATGACAACTTTAATGACTCGTGCATGTATATGAAATCTAAAATCAAATTTTTTGACTTCATCGTATATTGATCTAATTATATGTTATAACTCAACCAATATATTTTATATTGATCAATTTATATATAAAAATTCATATGTATCATACTTTATCGTAGAGTTATAATATAATTGATCATTTTAAATAATTATTGTACTTTTATAATATTTATGATTCAAAATTTTATAATTTTTTTGATTTAATTTGAATGTTCATGTTATTGTTTTTTTATGTATAACATATATTATATTTTTTGAGTTTTCATCTTCTTAACATAATTTCAATTATTTTTCGTATATATTTATATATTTATGTTTTTAGACCAATCAAATATTTAAATCGTTAAAAGTCTAAATAGTTGGTCAACCAAAATCCTCTAATATGACTCACATATTTAAAATTTTATACATGTAAAAGTTATGTGATTCAATTATTAATTACGTATGATTTGATAACTATAATTTTCATATTTCTTAAATTCAAATCTAATTTTTATTTAAATAATTTAACATTTACATGGAGGCGAATGTAAATATTTTTTTCCTTTTTTGATTCGGTTACATTATGTAATTTTTTTTATAATAATTATTTAAAATGGCAAAAGAGAATTGTAAAGTATACTCAATCGATTAAAATATTTTTTTTATAATTTTATCCATCCAATATTTAGAAATAATATGGATCAACGTTTATTTACTAAAAAAAAACAAGATAAGACAAAAAAAGAATATAAGTAGTTTATCTTACATAATTTCTAAGTAAAATTTAAAATCAAATGGAGCACAACTGGTTCATGAGTTTGGGAATAGAATGTTAATGGAATAATGGTTCAAATCCTAGCACAAATATAAAATCACAATTTTTTATATAATTATTAAAGAAGGACATATTTTTGTAATTTTAAAAAAATACAAACAAAATCATAAATTCATATCCATTAAAGTGACAATCCCTGTGCTAAGTTTTTAATATCTATACTATTATATAATAAGTAAACAGGGGTATAATTTAGTTGTTTGGTTCAATCATCTAAAAAAATATTGACCGTTAGATATTTAGTAAATAGATAATAACCGTTAGATCTAATAAAAAGAAATATTCTATATTGAAATCCCTCTTCTAAAGATCCAAGGTTCAAATCCCGTCAACAACAAATTTACAATAAGATTTTATATTATTAGTTCTAATCAATACATATCATTTATTAAATAACTATTATTTTTACTAATAATTTTATTAATTAATACTACAAAGTTAAATTATATCCATAATAAATTAATTTGGTTGTTTGGTTCGACCATCTAAAATAATAGTGACCATTAGATATTTGGTAAATAGATGATAGCCGTTAGATCTAATAATAAGAAATATTCTATATTTAAATCCCTCTTCTAAAGATCCAAAGTTCGAATCCCATCAACAACAAATTTACATTAAGATTTTATATTATTATTTTTAATCAATACATATCATTTATTAAATAACTACTATTATTACTAATAATCTATACTATTATATAATAAGCAAACATGGGTATAATTTGGTTGTTTGGTTCAACCATCTAAAAGAATAGTGACCGTTATATATTTAATAAATAGATGATAACCGTTAGATCTAATAATAAGGAATATTCTATATTGAAATCCCTCTTCTAAAAATCCAAGGTTCGAATCCCGTCAACAACAAATTTACATTAAGATTTTTATATTATTAGTTCTAATCAATGCATATCATTTATTAAATAACTATTATTATTACTAATAATTTTATTAATTAATATTACAAAGTTAAATTATATCCATAATAAATTAATTTGGTTGTTTGGTTCAACCATCTAAAAGAAAATAGTGACCATTAGATATTTAGTAAATAGATGATAGTTGTTAGATCTAATAATAAGTAATTATCTACATTTAAATCCCTATTCTAAAAATCCAAGGTTCGAATCCCGTCAACAACAAATTTACATTAAGATTTTATATTATTAATTCTAATCAATACATATCATTTATTAAATAACTATTATTATTACTAATAATTTTATTAATTAATATTACAAAGTTAAATTATATCAATAATAAATTATTATAATCTATTTTATTTAATCATATAATTTTAAAAGTATTTAAAAGTAATCCGTGCACGGGCTATAAGTTAGTACTCCCATCACAAGAAATTAGTACTCCAATCACCTATTAAAAAAATCACAAGAACTAATCACAATAATTTATTTAAAATTTGTATGAAAAATATGAAAAATATTTTAAAATTTTAAAAAAAGCAAGGGAAAACTTACAATCACAGTAAGGTATAAGTATACTTAACCATTTTATGATGAATTGTTGCTTCTCAATAGACATATTTTCAGGAGGCTCAGGTTCATTAGTTTCAAGTATTTTAGGTACTTGTGGTGGTTCATTGAGATCAAAATATATTCTCTTTTTTGGTACTTGTAGTTGTGATTGCTCAGATTCCATTTGATACGTATGTATAAAAAAAATAATGGAATTTTTGATTGTCCGACTACACAAGTGCTTACATGTATTTATATAGAGTTTTGTATCAATATATCAATAAATTTTTACTAGTTTCAATAAATCAAACAAAAATTCCAGAATATTCATTTATTGGAATGAGTTTAAAATTAGAGAAAAAAAAAGACTCCTTATTAATTTACCTTAGCATTATAAACTTTTTTAATATGTGTATAAAAGTCAAATCAACCAAGAAATATAAGACGGACGGAACATATAGTAATACATTCCCCCATATAAGTCGACCATTTATTTATGCTAAATGACGATAATAATAGAGAGAAAGCGACACGTGGGACGGGGGCAAAAAGAATGTGAATCCAGAAGTTACAAAATGGTCCAGTCCTGTTCATTGAATTTGTTTTATTTTATGAAAAATGTTAGGTGTCCCCAAATGTTTATCATTTTTTTTCAAATATTAATATGACATTTATATAATTAGTAATTTTTCGATAATAATATGAGATCCTGTTACGTATATTCATATACGCTCATAAATTAAAATGGACTATGTATTATGACAATCTATTTAAAAAAAAAATTGGAAAAATATTTGACGTACGTAACATTATTCTTATTTCTTAGTAACTAATTTGCTTTTGAATACTGGTTTTTATGAATTATGATATACTAGCTTATAACCCGTGCAAAGCATGGGTTGTTTTTATTTTTTTTAAATTTGTTTATAATTTAGTATAATAATATAAATATTAATTTTAATATGTTATTGAAAGAATTTGAATCTCATATATTTGTATATAACAATTTAGTATTAAATATAAATTAATATGTTGTTGGCGCGAATTGAACCTTAGACCTCTGTATATAACAATTTTTAGTATTGTTGTATTTAACGGTCCTGATCTATTTGAGGTGAACATCTAATGAATGATGGATAACCAAAAATGAAAGGATAACAAAAAATAGGGGTTAACCAAAATACAAATTATACTCCATTTTAGATTGTAGCATTGTGAAATCTATTATATATCTAATACACCAACAGGGGGTTTCCCTGAGCAAATTTATTCATATGCTCGGACCCTCCGAACCTCACTCCAAACCTAGGATTCGAACCCATGACCTTGCATAACTAATGCAACACCATAACCAGTTGAGCTATGTGAACATTTGAGTTTATATTAAAAATCATTATCTACATACATAAACACATATATACATACATACATAATTATTAATTATACTACACATACATAAATAAATATACATGTATATGTACATGCACACATACATACATACATACATATATACATACATACATACACTACATACATAATTATTAATTATACATACATAAACATAAATAATTATACATGCATATGTACATACACACATACATACATACATACATCCATACATACATACATAATTATTAATTATACATGCATAAGTACTATATACATACATACATACATACATACATACATTTATGTTGTATAATTTTTTAATATTTCATTATTTGTAATATAATAATTGTTGTATAATTAATATGCATATTTATATATACAAACACATGTACAAATATAAATACATACATATATAAATTTATGTGGATATATATATATATATAATAATATACTATAATATTATATACATACATACATGCATAAATACTATATAACATACATACATACATACATACATACATGCATGCATGCATACATACATACATACATTTATATTGTATAATCTATTAATATTTCATTATTTGTAATCTATTAATTGTTGTATAATTAATATGCATATTTATACATACATACACATGTACAAACATAAATACATACATATATAAATTTTTGTGGATATATAACAATGTACTGTAATATTGTATACATACACATACTACATATTTTTGTTTATATGTATTAATTTGTAGATAAATCTCAGTTGGCTTAACTCAAATAATGTATAATTATTAATTAGAATGTATACTTGTAGATAATTATTAATTATACATGCATATGTACGTACATACATACATACATAACTAATAATTATACATGCATACGTACATGCATACATACATATATACATATATACATACATACATTCATACATACATAGTTACATACATACATGCATTCATACATATATACATATATACATACATACATACATATATGCATGCATAGTTATGTTGTATGTATGTATGTATATATGCATACATACATATATACATACAACATAACTATTAATTATACATGCATACGTACATGCATACATACATACATACATACATACATATAATATATACATACATTTATGTTGTATAATCTATTAATATTTCATTATTTGTAATCTATTAATTGTTGTATAATTAATATGCATATTTATACATACATACACATGTACAAACATAAATACATACATATATAAATTTATGTGCATATATAATAATCTACTATAATATTATATACATATATACATACATACTATATAGCATGCATACATACATACATTTATGTTGTATAATCTGTTAATATTTCATTATTTATAATATATTAATTACTGCATAATTATACATACATAAACTTGTACAAACATAAATACATATATAAATTTATGTGGATATGTTATAATGTACTATAATATTCATTAACATATACCATATCTTATTAATCATTTTATATCTACTTTAATTATTTACGAATTAAATATTACAAAAAATATCTCAATACAAAAAAAACCTTCATGCCTATGTAAGTATAATACAAACTTGTATTAACATTAGCTATCGTAAAACTCATCAATCACATCTTTAATACGTAAACGCATAAAATAATATAACATATATATATATATATATATATAATATAGCAAATGGGGGGGTTCCATGAGCAAATTTATTCATATAAAAAGTCATATTTACCTCTACTAATTATATCTATGTTATATTTCCGGGGGCTATTTAGGTATTGCAACACTAACATATTTATTACATATATAATAATAACTGATATGAACTAATATGCATTTATTATTATGTAATTAATACTTGAATGTATCTCTGTATCCATCCATGTTAACTCTATATATTTATATTTCGAAGTACGGTTTTGATCTTAACATTGACCAATTTATTACATATCGTTCAAGTTTATTTTAACAAAACAAAACATAGCGTAAAATATAAAATATATTTAATTTAACCAGAATTATAATTTGCATGTCACGATCGGGTATTGCATAAATTCTATTTACTCAGAACAATTGCTACAAAGATATGAACAATCGAAGATATCAACAAATCAATCCTACGTGATTACGAATAATTCATAAATTTGTAATCTAGAGCATGTCCGTGCCTTGCACGGGCTACAAAGCTAGTCTGTACTAATACTGTAACCACTTTGGTGTGTATTAATTTTTACAGTATATTATAACACACAATATCTTATTTATTTCCCCCGGTTTGACACTGCAACTTATGCATTGTTTCATTTTTAAATCTATACTATTATATAAATTCCGAAACATTGAAAGTTTTGGTACCTGTTTTTTTGTATTAAGTGAATTTACTTATTTACCCTTCATTATAAAAAATATATATATATGATATCTATACTATTAAAACTTCTAAAATAAATAATAACATAATATAAATTAATGGTAAGTAGTCAATTGCCTTTTTTCGCATTTACTTTTAATTGAAGATATTACCTTTTATTAACTCCTAAAAACATCAATCGTATCATATCTTCCAATCATTAATATTTTCTTCCAAATTAAAACACGTTACCCTTTTAATTTAAAACTAATCTTATAATCATTAATATATTAAAAGTCTGAATTCGAGTGGGTTTTTGATGGTTTTGATTACATATATGCATAGATTGGTGCATATAAAGATGTTGTGTATATGTATAGATTAATATAATATCATATTTTTCAATTATTAATAAATATATTAAAAATATGTATACGCTGTTTATAATAAGAAAACATTAGCCGAAACATTAAAAATTTTGAAACTTATTTTTTTGTATATGTTTCTTAGTATATCGTGAATTTACTTATTTAACCTTTATTATAAAGAAAAATATATATATTTTCTATACTATTAAAACACATAAAATAAATAATAACATAATATAATTACGGTAATTAGTCGATTGTGTTTTTCATATTTACTTTTAGTTGAAGATATTACCTTTTATAAACACCTAAAAACATCAATCATATCATATCTTCCAATCATATCATATCTAGCAATAATTAATATATACCAAAAAATTTCACCTCATATCTTCTAATCATTAACAAAATATAATAAAAATCTGTATACTACGAATAATGACCATTAGATTTTTAGTAAAAAATTAAAATCGTTAGATCTAATGATTAAATATATTATATTCAAGGTTCGAATCCTATCAACGACATATTTATTTTAAAATTTTATAATATAAGTTTTAAACCATGCATATCATTAATTAAATTTTTATTAAATTATTAATATTAAAATAAAATAAAATTTATAAATAATGATTATATAAAAATATATTTATAACATAAAATAAAATTTGTTACATATCAAAAAAAATCCGTGCATCGCACGGGTTATAAGCTAGTGTACTAAACTTATATTTCGTGTAAAGTACGGTTTATTTTTAATTTTTTTAATTTATTTAAAATGTAGTTATATAAAATTATAAATATTTCACCTTTATATATAATAATTTTTAGTATTAAATCTAAATTAATATGTTGTTGGCGGGAATCAAATCCATCTTTTAGTATTAATTTAAAATTAAAATGTTGTTAACGGAATTCGAATCTTAGACCTCTATATATAACAATTTTTAGTATTATATCTACCGATCATCATCTATTAAAGCCGATCATCATCTATTAAAGCTACCGATCATCATCTATCAAAGCTACCAAACTAACTGTCATGAATAGTAAGAATAATCAAAATCAAGTTACAAAATATATTCCATTTTACTTTTTATAATACAGTATAGATTGTATAGATCAATATTTTTCAAAAGAAAATTTGCTAACTAAAGACAATTACAATAATAATTTATACTATCAAATTGTATGTTCGTTGCATGGTATTTTTTTTAGGAAAATATTATTTCTAGAGCTCTTTTTGTATTTTTAGAGCTGTATTTGTAGCATATGCCCCTTGCATTTATAAAGTGTTGCATATTGTGATACAATATGATACAAATAGCTCTGTAAATAAAAAAATAGCTTTAGAAATAACATTTCCTTTTTTTTAATGTTTTAAGTATAAATTATCATGCATATTTCAATATGATTCATATTGTATGAAGTTAAAGATAAGTAATATGAATATGTAATATTTGTCTAACTTTTTGTGTTAGTTTGACATCATCTCAGAATTGCTGTTTAGAAAATTAATAATTTATAGATAAAAATTCCCTAAAGATAAACACTTATGCAAAGAAAAAGGGAAATGGAGAAACTATAGCATTATGAATAAACAATAAAATAATTGGGGTACACCGTTGTTTGCACTAAATCACGCAAGCGTACGTGGTTACAAGTAATATATGAATAAGTCAAATTTGTTCCCATAGAGATCTGGTAATGGTTTTAATTCAGTAGATGTACCTATGCAACAATGTATGATTATTATTCACTGCTAAGACAATTAACAAATTTGGGTTTTGATTATCTAAATTAACTAAGTAATAAATTAACAACTAAGAATTAATTATCTAATGAAAATTAAAATCGAATTACTTCTACAAGAGTAAACATGAGATCCTAACTTCATTAAATACTTCGCTTAGAGTTGATGCCTTTAATCAATGCATGTGATGGTTATGATATCTGATCAGACAACACGAAACAAGTAAACGCTACCTCTTAGTATACGAATACCAAACTAAACATACATCCACAAAAGAGATAAAAGATGAATAGACACCAATTATGCTTGGACCATATATCTCTATAAGATTTGAAAACATAACGGTTGAAGAACAAGTTGTCTATCAAGATCACATAGGGCAGCATAATATCTCTATTTACGCTACAAATCATGATGTTAAAACATCAACCTATCCTATGCTAGCATGGCAAGTTCTAAATCTCAAGATCCACTCTCGTTTCACAAGAGATTAACAAATTAGATGTTCGCGATGCATCTAAACACATGAAGCATAACCATACGAGGATATCAAGAATTCACCACACATAAATCTTTAAAGCAATCAAACTACTAAGCTACATAGATAAATCCGTTATAATCCCATGACAACGATTATTTCATAATTGAACCACTCGTCATCATGGGATCTGATGAAACCATGATAAAAACAAAGTATGAAAAGATACAAATAAACCTAAGTAATTGATATGTAATTGGGATACAAATTACAATGGTAGGATGTGTTTAAATAGGCTCTAGAAGTCTTGCCCAGCAAGGAAACTACCAAATCAGAATTAAAATAGAATACGTTTCCTAAACTGATTCTGTTTTAAAGGAAAATTCGTAACTGAATTTTCTTAATTTT
The DNA here is from genome assembly GCA_037693485.1 of Kitagawia praeruptora. Taxonomy (NCBI): domain Eukaryota; kingdom Viridiplantae; phylum Streptophyta; class Magnoliopsida; order Apiales; family Apiaceae; genus Kitagawia; species Kitagawia praeruptora. The sequence continues at coordinate 32,815,442 of CM075346.1, read as the reverse complement.
TTCTGGGCCGTTCCAGTTGTGTTTGGACATCTGGACCACCTTGGAATGATAGAGAATCTCGTTAGCTTCGCGTGGACAGTAAGATCGTCCAAAACGGACTTGTAGAACTCAAGATTTGGCCAAAACAGTGAATCAGAATTTTTAGGACAAATTTTGGGCTGGACAGAATGCTTCCCACGCTGCGGCGCGCCTATGCCGCGCTGCGGCCTAGCATGGAACCTATTGGAACAGATTAGTCTTCTTCCGAGAATTCCAACGACTACTTACGAGCCTCAAACGGAGTTGTAGAACTCCAGATATGGCCAAAACAGTGGAGACTGCGCAACCTACCCGTAAATCCGAATTTTCCATAATTTGCTCATTTCTCCTCCGTTTTCTCTTCCGATTATTTTGCCACTTCCCGTTCTCAATCCTTTTGCCTTATGATATTCATGGTAGCCTATGGAAATACGCCATCCTTCATTCCATTGCGCAAATCATCTCCAAAATTGACGAAAACACCAACCCTAAACGATATTTCGCAAACCTGCATAACTAAACACAAACACATCAAAGCTACAACACACTTGAGGCCAAGTAAATCAATTTAAGTCGATATGGAATGCTCCAAGTGGATATAAAATCCACTTACCACACCCCCAAACTTAAACCGATGCTTGTCTTTAAGCATAAACAGACTCAACACTAACTAATTAGTACCACTTCCGTAGGTGATCACGGTTGCATTTGGCATATGCAACAAGCCCTTTAAACCCCTAGGCAGCCCTAGTGGACGAGTAAGGTCTCGTGAGGGCCTATAGCGAATGTACCCACAAAATCCATCTAACTAAACAATGCAAAAGCAATGCAATGCATGAATGCAACTAATATGAAAATGCAAAGATGCACTCGAACTAACCAAAACCAACTAGCAAACAAATATCTCAAAGAATGCAACTAAATCCAAATAGAGTTCGACTAAGTCCCCGTATACTAACAATACATGACAGAAACGTGCGTGTGTGCGATGCTCATCAGAAATACTCCCAAAACTAGATCAAAACCATACCTATTCTTCGCCAAGACAATCACAAGTTTATAAATAAAATAGACTGTAAACACTTCATAACCTAGGAACAACACCTCCATCTTCATTCAAGTTAGCCAGGAATTCATGCTTTATTACTACACTACGACACATAATATTATATACAATACGCATGCTTATTTAACCGTGCAATGGATGAGACCCCAAAAGGCTTATACAATAATACCCATGTAGCGAGCGTTAGGTTAGTGGATCCCAGGCTATAAAGCCTTAGGTCACTAGGCACAAAGTCCCCTAGAACTTAATTGCTCGAGTATTAAAGAGCCCACCCTAGTTAATTTTGCATATAAACATTCACATAACTTTTTTTTTCTTGACTCTTTTTTTTTTGATTTTTTTTCTCATATATGCAATCTGGAATGAGAATTCTCAATTCCAACCCTAGAGTCCTAGACTACTCATATAAATATGAGCCGGCTACTAGCCATTTGACGCCTAGCCATTATTGACAAATATTTACAACTAGCATAAAATTCATAGTTTCCCCCAAACTTAGACTTTAGTGCTCCTACGCCATCAAGGGAATAACGAAAATTCTAAATATAATCAAGTGATTAAATCTCAAAACATCCAAACAAGCATGACCCTAACCTAGCCCAAAAGCACCCAATGAGACTGTGAAATTATTGTGTTTCTGAAGCATGCAAGTCAATTTCGTAGGAACTATAAATCAACAAAAACTTGTTTGCACTAAATCACGCAAGCGTACATGGTCACAAGTAATATATGAATAAGTCAAGTTCGTTCCCACAGAGATCTGGTAATGGTTTTAATTCAGTAGATGTACCTATGCAACAATGTATGATTATTATTCACTGCTAAGACAATTAAAAAATTTGGGTTTTGATTATCTAAATTAACTAAGAAATAAATTAACAACTAAGAATTAATTATCTAATGAAAATTAAAATCGAATTACTTCTACAAGAGTAAACATGAGATCCTAACTTCATTAAATACTTCGCTTAGAGTTGATGCCTTTAATCAATGCATGTGATGGTTATGATACTGATCCGACAACACGAAACAAGTAAACGCTACCTCTCAGTATATGAATACCAAACTAAACATACATCCACAAAAGAGATAAAAGATGAATAGACACCAATTATGCTTAGACCCTATATCTCTATAAGATTTGAAAACATAACGGTTGAAGAACAAGTTGTCTATTAAGATCACATATGGCAGCATAATATCTCTATTTACGCTACAAATCATGATGTTAAAACATCAACCTATCCTATGCTAGCATGACAAGTTCTAAATCTCAAGATCCACTCTCGTTTCACAAGAGATTAACAAATTAGATGTTCGCGATGCATCTAAACACATAAAGCATAACCATACGAGGATATCAAGAATTCACCACACATAAATCTTTAAAGCAATCAAACTACTAAGCTACATAGATAAATCCGTTAAAATCCCATGACAACGATTAGTTCATAATTGAACCGCTCGTCATCATGTGATCTAATGAAACCATGATAAAAATAAAGTATGAAAAGATACAAATAAACCTAAGTAATTGATATGTAATCGTGATACAAATTACAATGGTAGGATGTGTTTAAATAGGCTCTAAAAGTCTTGCCCAGCAAGGAAACTACCAAATCAGAATTTAAATATAATACGTTTCCTAAACTGATTCTGGTTTAAAGAAAAATTTGTAACTGACTATTCTTCATTATTTCTGGGCCGTGAATCTCGTTAGCTTCGCGTGGACAGTAAGATCGTCCAAAATGGACTTTTAGAACTCAAGATATGGCCAAAACAGTGAATCAGAATTTTTAGGACAAATTTCGGGCTGGACAGAATGCTTCCCGCGCTGCGGCGCACCTATGTTGCGCTGCGGCCTAGCATGGAACCTATTGGAACAGATTAGTCTTCTTCCGAGCTTTCCAACGACTGCTTACGGACCTCAAACGGAGTTGTAGAACTCCAGATATGGCCAAAATAGTGGAGACTGCGGAACCTACCCGGAAATCCGAAATTTCCATAATTTGCTCATTTCTCCTCCGTTTTCTCTTCCGATTCTTTTGCCACTTCCCGTTCTCAATCCTTTTGGCTTATGATATTCATGGTAGCCTAGGTAAATACGCCATCCTTCATTCCATTGCGCAAATCATCTCCAAAATTGACGAAAACACTAACCCTAAACGATATTTCGCAAACCTGCACAACTAAATACAAACACATCAAAACTAAAACACACTTGAGGCCAAGTAAATCAATTTAAGTCGATATGGAACACTCCAAGTGGATATAAAATCCACTTATCAACCGTGCACGGAGGAACGATGGATGACTACTGACTTGCGAGGTTTCATTAGGGGTGCGCAATGTTCAGGTTGGTCGGGTTGAAAGGATTAAACCACCCAACCCATATTTTATGGTTTTGGAATTTAGCAATCCGTTATCATAACCGTTACTGTTAGTACTAAATAAAACCGTCCAAATTATAACGATTTGGTTTGGACGGGTTGAGTTTTAAACCACTTGAAAAAATTTAAATTTGTAAAAAATTAATCGACACAAATGTACAATGCATCAATGAACTGATATCACAAAATATCATCAAAATCTGGTAATTAAGTTACAAAGTATTACGGACCAGCAAAATAACGTACAAAGTCTCATAAAATATACTCATACATCACCATTCAAAATCTTACATAATTAAAAATCGGATATAAAATACACAAGACTTCAACATGTCGCCTCTTTCAACATGCATGTGATGTGAAATATTAACAAAAAACTATAAAACAAACACACTTGGCATGTAATTAAGTTGCACCAATAGTTACACTCGATAGTAAACTAACAAACCAGCAGACCAAATGATGTGACATGAGAACAAAATAATTCTCAAACATGCTTTAATTATTAATTTAAATTATATTTCTTAAATAATAATAAAAAATAATTAATATACATTATTATATATTCGGGTGGAACGGGTTATATTGGTCGGTTTGACAAGGTAAACCGAACCCAACCATTAATTTTTGGTTTTTAAAAAATTGAAACCATTACCAACCCGAACCGTTACGAAACCGTAAATTCTGGTTTAAACGGTTTGGATGAAACGATTTGGGCGGATTAAAAAAATTTTGCTCACCCCTAAGTTTCACCTTTTCTCCTACCAACGTCACTAGGACCTGCTCTTTATTTAGCCCTCCCCATCGACGATCCATGCCCCTCACTTTCCTCTGCCCACTTCACATTTGTACTGCGTTTGAATTACCTTCTCAATTTCATTGCCTGTGTTAAAGTATAACTTCATCTAGAGTTACAATGCTAGCCAGTGCGAAATGAGGGTCCATCCATGTAGTATAAATAGTTCAATTGAATTACCTTGACATAAATCAATCATTTTTATAAGCAACTTTTATTCATAGATAAGGTAACAAGGTACATCAGACATGGTACATCAAAGTCAATAGCGAGCATACTACGTAAGTTAAAGCCTCAAGAGGCTACTGAACTATACAATCAGTTTAGGGTTAATGCTAGAACTTGAAGGCTACAGCTGATAGGAGTAGGAAAATTGGATGCTCAAGAGAAGCTACTGACTAAGTTCGAGTCTGATTTAGTCGACATCCCCAAGAGGGGGGTCTGCTGCAAAGAGGTTGAAGCCATGGTCGACATGATGAATTCCTTCCTGGAGATCCTGAGTATCAAACATCTGCTTGTCCTCTTCCATTTCCATCACAACTGCCATTGGAGCATCATCTTGACCTAAGCCCAACTCATCAACCTGGTCTGATAGCATAACACCAACATCAAAATCAACTGGGTCAGGTGCATGTCCAGGGAGGACTACATCAACGTAGTCTGGATGGTCTATGCCAAGGCCAAGGTCCCAGTCAATGAGCTCTTCCACACCACCCACTGGGTGTTCAATAGTATAGAGTCTGTCACAGACTTCCATGGCAAGTCTTGCAGCATAGAGAGCAACTTTGTTCCGAATTGGAAAGACCAATCCAAGCATGCAGACCCAAGAGTTGTTACGTAGTAGAAGGTCAATCTGATTGACAATGTGAAAGACTGAAGCCGGGGCACCCAGATGGAAGTTTTTGATCAGATTGTATGCTTCAACATTGTCAGTCTCAAGGATGACATTACGTTATCCTTCTTTGTAAGCACGTCTTAGTGTAGAGAAGATCGACCAAAGTTGGTTACCCACCCTTGTGAGACGAGGAATGATACCTATAGTGAGGAGTTTGAACTGACCGTTAGCATCTCTGTAGATTGCTCCCATACCATTGTTGTTACCGTTTGGGAGTGGAACTGCTGAGAATGAGGCGTGAACATTGATTTTTAAAGCTCCGGGAGGTGGGGGATCCAGTGGAAAGCCATGAAGAGTGGAGAGGTTTAGAAAACTGAAGAGGTTGTGAGTATAACTAGGAAGGATTGAAGGGTTTTTAAAGGCCAAATGAAATAAATCTTACTAACCTACTCGGTTAGGTGAGGTTAAAGGCAATGAATGAGTGTTAATACTCCAGGAGCTGCAATATTGATAGGGAAGTGGATAGTGACGAAGAAAGAGCTGAGATTTAAGGGGAGAGAGCCATCTGTTAGGGCTAGGCTACAAGGGTGATGTCAATGACCTATCATTAGCTATGCAAGTGGAGGGAATAACCTGAAAACGGAGGGAAAAACTCTGAAAAAGGGAGGGAATATCTCCATTTTTGGAGGGAAATCCCAGAGGTGTGCTCTTCATTAATGAACATTATAGGAGGATATTGAGTAGCTTTGGATTGTGTCCTCCTCAGATATGCAGCAAGTGTCACACGGTCCAACCGGCTATTATTTTATTTCTCAAGGCACCTTGTTTGGCAAAGCAGTCTGCTGTGGAATTTAAATTTCTATCTATGTGCACTAGGTTGACCTTGTGGACCAGGATATGCCCTTTGTGACTAGTTATTGTTTGAGAAACTTCATTTCTTAGACTGAGTAGATTATGCACTAGTTTCTTTGAGTCTGAGAAGATGACAATAAGTCGTTCTTTGAAAATACTGTCTGCAATGTAGTCTAACAGAACAAGTAGAGCTTCGAGCTCTGCTTCATACGGAGACAATGAGTTAGAAGGGCCTGAGAAAACAAAGGCTGGGGTTAGCTTGTCTATTACCAGATATCCACCAATGCCCGCTTTGACCTGGACTAATGCATCCATTTTCCACGAGCCATCTACGAAACCAAGCATGCTTGAAAATTCAGACCAATGGGCGACCAAGTTTCTTTTAGATAACTTGATATTATTCAAAATGACGAATAGGGGATTAAGGGCCCAAATATCCTGTTGGTGTGGCTTGGTGAGCTTATTAGCTAGACCCCAACTGAATGAGCTCTGTTTGATGAGGTTGACTATTGTGTGTGTGGGCATTCTGTGTGTTTGAAGATCATCTCATTCCTGGCTAGCCATATAGACCATAAGGTGGCTGCAATGCACAAGCCTCCAGAGGTTCTGAATCTTTTGTGAATCAAATTGTTTAAACAGTATCCTAGATCGAAGGGAGGGTTGTCAGTGATTTTCAATTCTAACCAGGAGGAAATGGATTGCCATATTGACTTGGCCAATGAACAATTCCTGAAAATGTGGTCTGAATTCTCCTCTTCTTGATTGCACCATTTGCAAATTGAGTCTGTTATGATGGTATGTTTATGCAAGAGTGCCAATGTAGGTAAACAATCATGTTCAAGTTGCCAAAGGAACAATTTTACCTTCGATGGAATTTTCATTTTCCATATTAACTTCCAGGGGCCTGCATAACCATCACTATTGATTAATGACCTGTAACATAGAGATGTACTGAACTTACCTGAGAAAGGGCCCCATGTGAGAGTATCATTTCCTGAAGATAGATGAGTCGTGCGTAAAATGTTGCCAATGTTGGTGGAATCTTGTATTTCTTGGGCATTGAGTGGTCGAGTCCAGAAACTGGTGTTACTTTCCCCTGGAGGTTGATGCCAATTTGCTTTCATTGTGCTAAGAGAATAGAATTTGTCTCTGGCTAGAGTGTATAGTGATCTGTACCTATGCTGTAGAGGTCCTGTGCCATGCCACTAGTCATGCCAGAATTGAATTGCATGGCCGTTTTTTGACTAGCCACTTGAAATTGTTGGAGAAAAGATTGACATTACTATCTTCTTTGGAAATCTTCACTATACTCTGCATTGTAGGTGAAAGTTTTTTAATATCCGCATCATTGATTTCCCTTCAATCCGAACAAAGAATTTGTCCATATTTTCCTAGAAGAATTTTCCGCCAGAGAAGATTTTTTTCAGTATTTATCTTCCACCACCATTTAGATAAGAAAGCGACATTTTTTTTGTTAAGGTCAATGAGGTTAAGTCCACCCAAATCCTTTGGGAGAAGAATTTTACCCCATCCAATTGAGTGGAGTTTCCTGGTCGATGAGTCAGTTTCTGAGATTTGTTTCCAAAAGAAGTCTCTTTTGATCTTCTCAATTTGTGAGATAACTGAGACAGGTGCTCTGAAAAGTTGGAACCAGTATGCAGGAATACTATTTAGCGTAGAGGAAATTAATGTCGCTCTCCCTGCTTTATTCAGAGTGTTACACTTCCATCTTGCAAGTTTTGTTCTGACTTTCTTAACTAAAGGAGCCCAGAATTTTCTTCTCTTTACAGGGCTTCCAAGGTTAGCTCCTAGGTATGATAATGGCCAGTTGCCAATTTCACAACCTATGATCGAAGCCCATGTTGAGGCATGATGCTTATCAGATTTTGAGGTATAAAGGAAGCTTTTTTTGTCTGGTCAAGAATAATTATATGTTGGCCTGTAAAATTATGTAACATAAAAAATTTCTATGATATGTATGGTAGAATTTTTGATATGAAAATATGAGACCTTTTCTATACTATTATTTTTTTTACAATGTGATGTACTAGTAAAAAATGTTTGTTTTGACTACCTACCTTTTCAGTTTGCATGTTTTTTTTAATTATTGTTAGTTATATCACACTATTTATACTAGCCGGTAACCCCGCACGGGCCGGACGGACACGTGTAAATTATCGATAATAAATATAATTAATGAATATTATTTTAAAATGTATTTGTAAAAAAATTGAATGATAAAAATATATAATAAATAAATACTATTAAATTATGTAATTATAAGGAATTGAATACGGGTGAAATTAAAAAAATTAAAAAAGATAAATAAACAAATATAATTAATAAGTTTTATTTAAATATAAACTTGTAAAGAATTGAATGATAAAAGTATATAATAAATAAATGCTATTTAATAATGTGGTGACAGGGAATCGAACACGGGGTGAAATTAAATTAAATAGATAAATCTTGTATAATTATGTAGTTGGAAGGAATCGAACCCGAGTTAAGTGATACCATTAAAACATGATTTTGCACATTAATATAGAGTATAGATACTTTGGTACTCTGGTATTTTGGTACTATTGTGTACCATGTACCTTTTTTTTGTCAGGAAATATATTCCATATATGAAATATAATTAGATACAATCTAAAAGAGTTTCCTTCGATCAAGAAACGTACATCATCTAACCGAAAGGCACGCATGTTGCCCCCAGACATTTAGATAATAATACCTTCAAGTCTAAAAGGATGAACTCACAAAGAAGAGCCTCGTTAAAAAACCCCCCAAGAGCAAAACCCTATGGGAAAAAAACTCAAGAAGGAAAAAAGAGCCCCCACAAAAAAACAACGTTATACAACATAGCTACAAAAATGACTAGAACTTATAATTTTGTGTGTCCTCGTTGCCATCCGTTTTTGCCCAAGATTAGCTTCCTTTTTTGCTAAAGAAATACTCTTCACCTTAGCTGTTCCATCACTTCATTTTGAAAGAGAGAGCTGAATCTTCTTGCGACTTCCTTGTTATTTTTAGAACTGCAAATTACCAAACAAAACCGTCAAAAGAAATAAATAAAAACAAATTATCATTTAAGGGATATACATAATGAAATTGAACATTTTATATATCTAACCAAAGGGTTCCCCTATGTTTAGACATATAAACTATTAAATTCATACAAGATCTACTATAAAATCATTTAAAATGACTTTATACAAGCCAACAAAATGGTACAAATGCCTTCTACAGGTCCAAAAATATACGCCATCAATCATGGCCACCCATAAATGGTACAAAACTTGATTACTACCCATAAATGACACAAAATTTAATTAATATCATAAAAATACAAAACTCGATTAAAACATTTATTTAGGAAAACAATTATCCCACTAATAAAACATAAAACGTAGAATATTTATTTAGGGAAGAATGAAAATTGAATTTAAGAATTAAGCAAAAAAGGAAGACAGTTATCCCACTAATAATTAAATAAGGAAAACATTTAAACAGGAAAAACAAATAATTAGGAGGTCAACAAATCAAAAATCTAAATATCAACTAACATTTAATCTAGAAATCAATTAATTAGGAAATCAATAAATTAACATAATTAAAATCGCAGCCAATTAGCCACTAATAATACAAAACCTCAATCAAAAAAATCAATTAGCAATTAATGATAAAAACTGATTTTAATAACCGCATTAATGCTATTAAAACTAAACAAATAAAATTGAATAAAATCACTAATAATCATAATCAAAAATCAATTATCAATTAAAAATCCATTTATTCCCAAATCAAGGATTTCAAACCAATAGAAATCAAAACAGAAAACATAAAATTACACATTAATTCAACACCAATCGGAAAACACTAATACGAGACAAACTCAGAAAAATAGATCAAAAACACCACTCAATGCAACTCGGTTACCAGCAACAAAAATAATGTTCAAAACTAACATTAAGCTGACTTAGTTAATTCAGAACCAGGACAGGACTTGGATACACACATCACTAACTCGGAAACTCAGAACACAGACTCGCTGCAGACTAATCAAAACAAAGACACAAAACGCTAACACTCGAACCGAGTTGACTAAGAAAACCAGCAAACAAAACTCATTCTAACAGCAATTTACAATCCAAAAATAGCAAAGAAATACTTGATTACAAAAATCAGCAACAAATCTGGAAAACAGTAATTTTTTACAATTAAAAATGTAAACATTCTAGTGATTACAACTCCAATAGCAGCACAACTCGCAATAACTCGGGGAAAAAAACAGCAAACCGGACACAGATTAGCGACTCAACAGCAAACAAATACACTCAGCACCAACGATTCGACTCAGCGATGACTTAGAAGAAACCAACGATTAACAAAATACAGACTCAACGGCCAAAAAAACCAAAATTCAACAAATGACACAACACTTAGTAACATAGCACTACACTCAAATACAAACAAATCGAACTCGCTGCATGATCAACTCATAGACGTATCTTTCATTTTGGTCCGGGTCCAGATTCCTCCGGAAAATGCTAAGAGCTTCTCGCTCATCCAACCGCGAGACTTTGTTTATTGCTTCCTGGAATCGTTTCGTATAATCTGCGAGTGTCTCATCATCATTTTGACGGATAGTCTCCAGATGGCACATGTGTAATTCATGAGTTCGGTTTGCTCTGAACCTCTTTAAAAAGGACTCACGGAATTCTTTCCATGAGCGAATACTTCGGGAAGGGATTCGACTGAACCACCTCTGAGCTCCTCCTTTTAAGGTTGACGCGAAAAACCTGCATTTGGTTATGTCATTGTAGTAGTAGATAAGAGCAATCTGCTCAAAGTAATTAACATGCTCCTCTGGGTCCCCCAACCCATCAAAGGAGTCAAAGTTGTAATGCTTCAGGTTCTTTTGTCTGGGGATAGCTTCCAGAGATCGGCTGAACGGAGTTAAAGTCCCCTCAATTTCAAGTCCGGAGTCGTGCCCCACTTTCTTTTGTAGCTCATGAATCATTTGCATCAAATTGTCTTCGGGCTCGTCTTCGTCCGAGATTACCTCCGGACTGACTTCTCTTAGAATTCTTTTGGATCCGGTCCTCCTGAAGATCCGGTCCTCTTCTTCCTGTATTCTTTTCTGTATTTTGAGTTCGAGCTTTGCTTCCTCCTCCTGTCTGATTTGTTCCTTTAGATCAGCCAGCTTTTTAAGTTTCTCAACTTCCTGGCTTTTGCTCTGAGCTTTATTGGCTGTCTATTTTTCTTTGCCTTTGTTTTCGAGCCGGTCAAAGACTGACATCCTGGATCGATGAGAGTGTTGGGAGCCTTGGGAGTTTTCTGCCTGCTCCGGTTCAGGAGGTGGAGGTGCTCGGTTTGCTCTAAATATCCGGATTGCTTCCGCCAATTCCTCCCGGGTTAGATTTTGGAGATGCATTCCAGCTAGAGGCACATCCGTGTATTTGTACTGATTCACCTCGATGTCAACTCGGGCATCGCCCGGTGCGATCTCTGTTCTCTGCACGACTGGAGGCACTTCAGCCGGAACTAAGGTCGGTTCTGGGGCTGTTTCGTGGTCCCGCGCCCGAGTGTTGGCTCTTTGCGTAGATTTACTTCCCCTTACCATGATTCCAACTTTCCAAGCGGGATGATTCACAAGGCAACAATTATAACAAATCTATACTGTGCTCTGTATAAGATAACTTGAATATGGGCTCAATACTCAAATGAAATCAAAAGGCGGTATATATAGGTACTTAACCATTGATTCAGATCTAAATTTCAGCTAAGCTTAGAAATTAAAGAATCGCAATTTTATCACAGATCTGGGTTAATAGAGGCTAGACGGGACTAAAAACATGCACATATAGTCGAAAGGTGTAAAGGTTGCGTTTTTATCAAAGGTTGAAGTGGTTTTAGATCTTACTGGTTTTGGTTAGGACTCTTTTTCAAGAGTTTGTCGCTGGAGTCGAGTCCAGTGGCACCTAGACCAAAGGACAGAGCCCCTCCTTCTAGCGCCAATGATAACTCTATATTCCGATCCGGTGTTTCCTCCGCCGTCCTCAAGTCCGGAAAGCGGTGTAGCTGGTGGTTGGGACTCTGCAAAACAATGCCGGGAGGTGGGTTTGGACCCGCGGCACCTCCGGCGTGAGAATAAGTGACGGCGTTGGAAAATCAAAGATAAGAATCAGAGTATCTAATTATGGAGGGTGTATGTGTATGAGTGTGTGTAGAGAGAACGTAACCCCCAAACCTTCTTTTCTGGGTCTATTTATAGTCCCAGAATTAGGGTTTCGGGGTTGGTACCTTAAATCATGGGCGTTCAATCCTAGGTAGGTAGGACACCTGGGACGTGTAGATGCACGACACCTGTCCAGGAGAATAATTGTGGGAAAGTGTGTCGGCCCCCTTTTAGAGTGTGTCTTCCTCATTCTTGTATTATGCCCATTATTGGTAATCATTAGCTGTCGTTTTTAGTTGGGACCCTTTGATGGTGACAGGAGCCTTGGAATGCCACATGCTCTATTACCTCGTTTTTAAGGATCAATAAGGAACCTGAGAGTCTGGCTGCAGCATACTCCATGGCTGCACGATTTATCAAAGAAAGTGATGTATTACAGGCAATGAGAATGACCCGCCAAGGGAACTCTTCACACCGAACTGCCAGCGATGACCGCTCTCGGGGTGGTTATCAACCTGACAAGCGATTCAAGCCCAACAGACAAACAAATTATATCCAAAATTCACAACCATCGGTCTTCGAAAGGATCTCAGAACCTGTTGCAGTAATTGTTAGTCCGGATTCAAAGCCCGCTAAACCACCCAAAGCTGAACCAAAGCCGGAGCCGGAGTGGACTCCACTCAGCCGAACACGGGCTGATATTCTGAAAGAAGTCCGTGACAAACCATACTTTTATCCACCCAAGCCGATGATCACGGCACCAGAGAAGCGCCCGACACACAAGCAATGTGAGTACCACGGGACTCATGGTCATACAACAGAAAATTGCTTGTCCCTTAAGTACTTCATTGAAGATCAAATCAAAAGAGGGAACATGGGGCAGTATATAGCTCGGAAGAACACGGAAAAGGAAACAGGAAAGAAACATGTGGTCAACGTGGTAATGGGGAGGTCCAATTCCCCTCCCCCAAGCCCGGACTCAAGTGGAGAAGTAATGATGGTCCAATCTTTCCCCGAACAAGTGATCACCTTCAGTAATGCCGACTTTGAAGGGATTGATCCGAACCACAATGAAGCCTTGGTGGTAAGCCTGGATGTGGCGGAAAACGAGGTCAAAAGAATCCTGATTGACAACGGATCTTCGGCCAACATTATCTTCAAACATACATTCGACAGAATGCAACTGGGCAGCGTGAGAATGAATGAATGCAGAGAGGACCCTCTCTTTGGATTCAGAAACAACTTAGTGCCGATTCAAGGGACACTATACCTGCCTGTTCAGTTCGGAACTTTCCCAAAGCAAGTCACTCATATGATAAAGTTCTACGTCATCAATACCCCTTCCTCCTACAATATGATCCTTGGCCGTCCAGCGTTAACAAGACTCCGGGCAATAACCTCCACCCCTCATCTAAAGTTTAAATTCCCCACCCCCTCAGGAGTTGGGGAGGTCAAAGGAGACTCTGAAACCGCTAGTCGTTGTTACGGCCAGGCACTGGTCATGGCTGAAACTGACCCGGAGAACAAACGAAAAGCGTCAGTGTACCACAAGAACTTAAGCAGAAAGAAGCACAGAGCTTACTTCAAAAATCAGCCTGGACATGAAGTCCAAAATATCGAAAGAATAGAAGCCCAGACAAAAGAAGAACTTATTGCCAAAGCCAGGGAGTATCTGGAAACAAACACCCAGGCCCGGGTTCAACAATTTATGGCGAAGAAAGACTTGGGTAAAGTCGAGTCGGCAGTCGAAATCGAGATGATCGAATTGGAAGAAGGCAACCCGGACCGAAAAATAAAGATAGGATCCGGACTGGACCCTACATTCAAGAAAAACCTGGTACAACTACTCAGGGATTATGCGGATGTCTTTGCCTGGAGCCTGGAAGAAATGCCTGGGCTTGATCAATCGGTGGCCATGCACAGTCTGGATGTCAATCGTAACAAAAAGCCAGTAAAACAGAAAAGAAGAAACTTTGCTCCGGATCGACAAAAGGCGATTGATGAAGAGGTGGAAAAACTACTTAAGGCAGGAATAATTTGCGAGATAAGGTATCCGGACTGGCTGGCCAATGTAGTTTTGGTTAAAAACCCAATGGCAAATGGAGAATGTGTGTCGACTATACAGATTTGAATGCCGCATGCCCCAAAGATCCATATCCTCTTCCCAGCATAGATCAACTCATCGACGCTACTGCGGGGCACGTGATGTTCAGCTTCATGGATGCATTCTCCGGATACAACCAAATTAAGATGAACCCGGCCGACATAGCCAAAACTGCTTTCATAACTCACCGAGCGGTTTACGCATACAAATATATGCCGTTCGGATTAATGAATGCCGGGTCATCCTACCAAAGGGCGATGGTGGAGATTTTCAAAGATCAATTGGGCCGAAACTTGGAGTCCTATGTGGACGATATGATAGCTAAGTCGAAAGCGGTGGAGGAACATGTTCCGGACTTACAGGAGTGTTTTGAAAATCTGAGGAAGCATGAGATGAAATTAAATCCGGAGAAGTGCACCTTCGGAGTCGTAGCTGGAAAATTTTTGGGATTGATGATCAGTCAAAGGGGAATCGAAGCAAATCCGGAAAAGATTAAGGCCATAATGGAAATGGAGCCGCCCCGAACTCAGAAAGAAATCCAGAAGTTGGCGGGCTCTTTGGCGGCACTGAGGCGATTCATCCCAAAGCTGGCTGAAAGATGCTTGCCCTTCTTCGAGCTGCTGAAAGGGGCGAAAAACAAAAGAGAAATAAACTGGAATCCGGACTGCCAGAAAGCTTTCGACTCTATAAAACAATTCCTGTCATCACCACCAATTCTATCTAAAGCTGAGCCAGGGGAAACATTGTTTCTTTACTTAGCCGCAGGACCACAGGCTGTGGGAGCGGCCCTGATCAGGGAACACGAAGGAAAACAGAAACCGGTGTATTATGTCAGTCAGGTACTGAAGGACGCAGAAACTAGGTACCTGAACTTGGAAAAGTTTGCTTTTGCTCTGGTAACAGCCTCAAGAAAGCTAAGGCATTATTTCCAAGGAAGAGAAATCAAAGTCGTAACTGGCCAGCCTCTGCGAAGGATAATTCACAAGCCGGATGTGTCCGGCAGACTTGTAAATTGGGCTATCGAGTTAAGCCAGTTCCAACTCACGTTCGTACCCCGAACGGCAATCAAAGCTCAGGTGTTAGCTGATTTCGTTGTGGAATGTTCTTTCCCTGAACCCCAAACTAGTCCCATGACTGTGGATCCGGGAAAAGAGGAAAATGAATCAGACCCGGAGGCCTGGTCTTTATATGTTGACGGATCTTCAACAAACGAAAGATCTGGGGCAGGGTTAGTTCTGAAAAGCCCTCATGGCTTCCAGATACAGCAAGCCATAGCCTTCAAATTTTTAGCTACAAACAACCAGTCAGAATACGAGGCACTTTTAGCCGGACTCCGCTTGGCAAGATCCTTGAAAGTACAGAGCTTGAACATTTATAGCGACTCCCAAATTGTGGTAAAACAGACCAAGGGAGAATATATTGCCAAGGATCAAAGACTAGCTCAGTACCAGGCCCTGGTCAAAAGCTACCTGGCTACGATCCCGAAGTTCGAAATGATTCAGATAAATAGAGAAGAAAACACAGAGGCCGATGCTTTGTCAAAGCTAGTGCAGAATGATGCCGAACTGGATAGCTCGGTATACTTTGAGGAGATTGAGAAACCAACCATTGAAAATGTCGAGATAATGGAAATAGATGATCAACCTAATTGGATGACCCCTCTGATTTCGTATTTGGATAAAGGAGAATTGCCCGAGGACAAGAATAAGGCTCAAAGACTCAAGGCCAAAGCTGCTAAGTTTTTTCTAGAAGAAGGACAACTCTATCGCAGAACGTTCTCCAGTCCGGTCCTGAAATGTATCGGTCCAGCAGAAGCAGAATATTGTCTACAAGAAGTTCATGAAGGGATTTGTGGAGACCATTTATCCGCAAAGGCCCTGGCTTACAAAATAATAAGGCAAGGCTATTACTGGCCCACAATTCACAATGATGCGGTGGAGTTTGTCAAAAAATGTAAGAATTGTCAGTTGTTCAGCAATGTGCAAAGACAAAGTCCAGTTATACCTTCATCCGTCCTGTCTCCGGTGCCTTTTGCTGTCTGGGGTATCGACATTGTTGGTCCATTTCCTCGGGCTAAGGGAGATCTCAGGTACCTATTGGTAGCCATCGATTACATGACTAAGTGGGCAGAAGCAAAAGCCATGAGAACTATAAATCAGCAAGACTGCATCCGGTTCATGGACAACATAATGATGAGGTTTGGGATTCCTCAAGTTTTGGTCTCAGATAATGGGCCTCAATTTGTCGGATCCGATTTTGAAAACTACTTGAAAGAAAGGGGCATTAAACATAAGAAGTCATCGGTGGCATACCCACAAGGTAATGGACAAGCGGAAGTAACTAACAGAATTTTGCTAAGGGGAATAGAGAAAAGGCTGCAGGAGTGCAAAAACAAGTGGCCCGAAGAACTGCCAAACGTGCTATGGGCATACAGAACTAGTCCCCGAACAAGCACAGGCGAAACACCCTTCAAACTGGCATATGGGACTGAAGCGATGCTTCCGATAGAAGTGGGCTCGCCCTCTCACAGGGCTATTAACTTTGAGGAAATTACAAATGAGGAAGGGCTCCGAATCAATCTCGATTTAGTTGACGAAGTCAGGGACGGAGCAGTTGCAAGAATGGAAAAGTATAAGGAGAAAACAAGAGAATATTTTGGAAAGAAAGCCAGAATCAAAAACTTTCAAGTCGGAGATCTAGTTTTGCGGGATACAGAGGCTTCGGACCCAACTAACACCGGAAAGCTCAAGCCAAAATGGGAGGGCCCGTATAAAGTCAAAGAGGTCCTTCGCCCCGGAACATACAAGCTGATCAACATGGATGAATCCGAGGTTCCCAACACTTGGCATGGTCTTCGACTAAGGAAGTTCTACCAGTAAAAAGAAGGTCAAGGCCCGAGTAATCAATCAATGAGCTACTTCAAAGCCCAAAAAAGTCTTCAACAGATAGATTATCCTCTGTAATGAAGCAAGAATAAGTTATTTGTAGTAGGGATGTTATAATTAATGAAAATAGGCCTGGCCTTATGCTATTTATATTTCGTTGTAAATTTATTGTAACACTCACAAACACAAGTCCCTGATCCGGAGCCATAGGCAAAATTGGAACCAGGGCAAAAGCAATATGCAACCACCACTTTAGTCCGGGTTCGTTTCTATGAAACAATCCGGACTGGGGGGCGAAAACGAAAAATTTCTCTAAGTAACCCAAAGCTATAAAGCTTTGGACTTAGCTAAAACACCACCACTTTAGTCCGGGTTCGTTCCTATGAAACAATCCGGACTGGGGGGCGAAAACGATAAATTTCTCTAAGTAACCCAAAGCTATAAAGCTTTGGACTTAGCTAAAACACCACCACTTTAGTCCGGGTTCGTTCCTATGAAACAATCAGGACTGGGGGGCGAAAACGAAAAATTTCTCTAAGTAACCCAAAGCTATAAAGCTTTGGACTTAGCTAAAACACCACCACTTTAGTCCGGGTTCGTTCCTATGAAACAATCCGGACTGGGGGGCGAAAACGATAAATTCTCTAAGTAACCCAAAGCTATAAAGCTTTGGACTTAGCTAAAACACCACCACTTTAGTCCGGGTTCGTTCCTATGAAACAATCCGGACTGGGGGGCGAAAACGATAAATTTCTCTAAGTAACCCAAAGCTATAAAGCTTTGGACTTAGCTAAAACACAACCACTTTAGTCCGGGTCCGTTCCTATGAAATAATCCGGACTGGGGGGCGAAAACGATAAATTTCTCTATTCATTCCTATGAAACAATCCGGACTGGGGGGCGAAAACGATAAATTTCTCTAAGTAACCCAAAGCTATAAAGCTTTGGACTTAGCTAAAACACCACCACTTTAGTCCGGGTTCGTTCCTAAGAAACAATCCGGACTGGGGGGCGAAAACGATAAGTTTCTCTAAGTAACCCAGAGCTATAAAGCCCTGGACTTAGCTAAAAAACGACCACTTTAGTCCGGGTTTGTTCCCACGAAACAATCCGGACTGGGAGGCGAAAAAGATAAGTTTCTCTAAATAACTTCAAGTTATAAAGCTCTCGGATTAGCTTGGAAATGACCACCCTAGTCCGGATTTGTTCCCACGAAACAACCCGGACTGAAGGTAGGCGAAAAATCAAGCATAAAGATGCAACAAATTCAAAACAGACGCCAAAGAAACAAAAGAAAACGATTATGGCTGTTTTTCAAGCCATTTTTATTAAGCAGGGGGAAGGGGAGGTACAACAGTTATCAAAATAAAAAAGATAAAAGCTTATATCTAAGCGGTGGCAGCACCAGCACCACCAGCACCGCCAGAACCTTCCCCGCCGTTCCCAGGCCCGCGGCGTCCCCTCCCAGCCTGATCATCCACCATCCTGCGCAGAGATAGAGCATCATCAATCCTTTTCAGGACCGCATCGATCTCGGCCATGGTGGTGGGGCCATCGAACACCATCCCATCTACTATAATTTTGTTATTCTCATAGTCGTAAACCAGAGTTTTGGGATCCATGGCTCAAAAAGGGGAGAAGATGAGAAAAGAAAACTGAGGAAGTTTGTGGCAAGAATAAAGAAAAAGGTGGATATCATGGATATTTATAGGAAGGAGGTAAGGACGTGCTCAAGGCGTTTCCAAACGTCAAATACATGGGAAACTGAAAGGACATTAATGCTGGTCGACTAACGCAAGGACCAAGGCGTTTGACCCTGGAAGCCACAATGTTCACCAATTCCCTGGCTAAATGCAACAAAAAACGAGGTACACACAAAAAACTATGAGAATAAAATAAATTCTCACCACCATCCGGACTCCATCTTTTGGGATTAGATCCAGACTGGGAGGCAAAACTTTACGAAATCTCTATAAGCCACTCAGCTTAAGAGAATATACGTAAAGCTATTACAACCAATCCGGACTTAATTTTTGTTTCAAAATCAGTCCGGGGAACGAATTGCAGGAGGTTTATCTAAGTCACCTCAGATTCTTAAACGCCAAATTTAAGAGAAACAAAAATATGGAAAAGAGCAAAAGGAGTTAAATAAACTGCCGAATAGGCACCACGATACAGATAACATTTAACGAGGGACCGAACCAGCCATATGATTCGAAACATCCCGGAGAAAATTCGACCACTAAAGTTATAGTTCGATATTACAACAAAGACATTCAAACGAAAAGAAGTCGAATAACTATACGGCTGGAGGGTCTTCAGCCGGAGGTTCTTCGGCCCGAGTTTCTGGAGGGACGATGGCTTTGTTCAGAGATGGGTCCTGGACGTCCTCTTCCCTCTCTTCACCATCTTCATCATCCGAGTCAGATTCCTCCTCGGAGTAGTAAGGTTCTGGATCTTCTCCGGTGGCAATGAAATGTTGTTCTGCGGCAATGAAGAGAGGTTTGAATTCGTCCCAGCCAGCGGATGGGTTTTCCTTCAATAACTTGTGAGAAACGATCCACGCGCGACAAATTTTCGAGGCGGCCTTCTTGCCTAATTCCGTGTAGTACTCCTGAGAGTGACGGAACTCATCTAAGATGGCAGCGGGTTCTTTGTAGCCGGCGAGCTTAGCTCGGAGTTGTTCAAGCTCCTTCTCGGCAGTCTGGGCCCGGGCTTCCGCATCATCAGCCTTCTTCTGGAGAATTACGAGCTTCCCCTCGGACTCTTTGGACTTCAGCTGCAAATCTTCAACACTTTCCTTCAACTTAGAGTTGGCATGATCCAAGTCGAAAATTTTGATGTCTTTCTGCTCTGAAGCGGAAATAATAGCCCGTGCAGCTTCAACGGTCTCCAACTCCCTGTTCCCTATCGCAAACAGCCCGGCCATCTCAGAGCCCATCTGGAAAGACAAGAATAATGTGTCAGAAAAAGTATGTTAAGTAACGACAAAGTTTAAAAGGACAAGAAAATCTACCTTCAGCCAAGTACTCATCATCTCTTTGAACAAGGGGTTAAACCCCAAAGCCTGATAGCGCGACCATTCCTCCTTATCGGGCAGATCTGCGATGAATTGGCTGCATTTCTCGGCCTCAATTCGAGGCTCTTTCTCCGGGCGGCTTCTCTGACTAGGACCGGAGACGGTTCCAAACGTCTTAGCAACCTCGGGTGCAAAAGGAATAGAGCCCGGGGCAGAGGTTCCAGAAGGCTTCACCCCGGTGAGATCCATAACAATATTTCCAACATCTCCTCCCCGAGCCCGCTTTGATTTCCGTTCGAGCCCCTGCGACGGTTCGTCCTCAACCTCGGGGGGAACAGATTTCCCTTTCATATTAGCCCCGGACTCCGAATCTTGCTCAACACTCATGTCCGTTTTGGAACTCTCTCCTTCGCCAGCGGCGCTCTTCTTTTTCCCTTTCTTCGAGCGCTGATTCACTTTGTGTATGCCACCTATTCCCTGCATAGCTGTGGCCAGACATGCCGTTTCAGTATCCAGTGCCTTCATCCTCTCTTTATGGAAAGGGCTGTATTGAGGCAAACCTGAAAAGAAGACAGGGTAAAAAACAGTCAGAGCGATCGATAAAGGGAAAGAAAATCTCAAGATACAAATAATTACACACTACTTACATCCAAAAGAATGTAATATTTCATGGTCCATGAATGAATGCCGAGTTGTTGAAACCCCTAACGCCCTACAGAAGTCATGAACCTTTATCCGGGCAACGCCTGTTAGTTCATATTCTTGGAAGTTACGACAGGCCTCAACCCGGAACAGAGGCATATATTCAATATCTTCGGACTGTAGGAAGGCCCACTCCTCATGCCAACCCTTGAGGGAGGACATCATGGTGACAGGCATCACCCCTCCCTTCTTAAAACCACACCGTTGGTAGTTGAACCGGAGCTCATACAAGGGCACTAAGGTTGACTTCACCAGAGTGAAAATGTAATGGAAAAGCCGGAAAGTAGGAAGAAATCCTTTGACATTACAACAACCAAGGAACCACATGATCCACTTGACGGCGTTCGGGGTAAGTTGAAACAAGGGGATTTCATAGTGAAATTTGCAGAGGCACTTAATGAATTGATGACAATGAGGATTGTATCCTGATCTAAGGTGCTCCAGAGAAACCCCTACCAAACCATCCCCGGGCCTATGGTATATTCTTTCGTGGGGTTCGGGCCACCTCCAAACAACTTTGTCGTCTAGATGAAAGCACGACCTGAAACACTCATCTAACTTACCGGTATTGGCAATATCTAGCAGAGGGGCCATGGGGGTGCTAGTGCCGGGGAGATGTGATAACTCGGCGTCCATAGAGCACTGATCATAAAACACAGGACCCCCAGGAGACATTTTATACACTTCGGATAAGTTCCTGAAATAATACTCATCGGGGACAGAAATATCTTTCTCAACAAAGAAGAATTGGACATCTCTCCAACGACCCTCGGACGTACTAAGGGTCTCCCCCGGGGAGAGTCGCAGGGTGGGGAGCTCGTCTAGAGTGGTCTTCGGGAGTTTCCTAGTTCTGTGGGTCATTGTAGATGAAGAGGAAGAACCAGATTTAAGCTCGGTAGAGAGGTTTGAGTCCGAGGAAGAGCTAGAAGGTATAAATGTGGATCGGGGTCATTTAGCCAATTGCTTCTTATACACCATAAAACAACACACTACCCCAGATTTCCCAAAATACAGCAGATCCCCGAACCAAAAAACAAAAAGACAAACACGATTATCAGAAACACCAAGACAAAACAGAAATCAGAACAAAAGATCTACACAAATTGACACAAATACATGCATACAGAAAACAAAATTTGAAACCCAGAAGCTTCAAGACCCAGAAATTTCGAATAAACTAAACAACCACCATAGTCCCAAATACTAGAGATACATAAACACAAAGCCTCAAATGACCCAAAAAGCAAAACAATCGCTTCAGCTTTAAATCTCAACGAACACAGTAACAGGGAAAGTAAGCAGTTATAGTGACAATGGAATTTGAACAGTTGGGGAAAAATAACATCGAATTACTCCGCAAGAAGTGCAAGTAAAGACAAGAAAAGCGAAAAGAAATAAGGAGAAAGAAACGCTTACAATGAGGAAGAAGACGCAAGAAAAGCTCTCGCCGCCGATCAACAACCAAGGTGTGGAGGAAAAAAGAAGAGCGGAAGAAGCGTACGGTAAAAATGAAAAAGGGGGAGAAGCACAATTGAAATATACTTATAGGGAAACTGAAGTAAGCAAACGGATGAGATGCTGCCACGTGGACGGCCAGGAAAAATCTCGATTAAAACAAAAGAGGTTGTCATAAAAAGCAATCATGACTGCGCGTCTAACGAGGAAAATGGACAAGCTCTGGAAATTCGGAAATATGAAGAAATATCAAAAAACAGTGGATTAACGTTTCGAGTCCACCAGCCTACAGCCCCGGACCGTGTGCAACACACGAAATTCGGGCTAGGGAGATTAGAAATGTGGAATTTCCCTTCTCAACTACTCAAAACAATGGACACCGAAACCCAAACTACTACTCCCCCATCCAGAAGAATCTGCATAGGGGAGTGGGGGGCAAATGATAGGATACCCTTTACAAGCCGGAATTGCTATCCGGGCCTACGACAGCTACTAAGTCCGGAGATATGTCACCATTATTAGGTCCGGGTCCGCTCCAGATCCGTGACGTTACTCCGGTGCGAGGTAATAGAGCACGTGGCATTCCAAGGCTCCTGTCACCATCAAAGGGTCCCAACTAAAAACGACAGCTAATGATTACCAATAATGGGCATAATACAAGAATGAGGAAGACACACTCTAAAAGGGGGCCGACACACTTTCCCACAATTATTCTCCTGGACAGGTGTCGTGCATCTACACGTCCCAGGTGTCCTACCTACCTAGGATTGAACGCCCATGATTTAAGGTACCAACCCCGAAACCCTAATTCTGGGACTATAAATAGACCCAGAAAAGAAGGTTTGGGGGTTACGTTCTCTCTACACACACTCATACACATACACCCTCCATAATTAGATACTCTGATTCTTATCTTTGATTTTCCAACGCCGTCACTTATTCTCATGCCGGAGGTGCCGCGGGTCCAAACCCACCTCCCGGCATTGTTTTGCAGAGTCCCAACCACCAGCTACACCGCTTTCCGGGCTTGAGGACGGCGGAGGAAACACCGGATCGGAATATAGAGTTATCATTGCAAATCAGAACTCAGGAACTCAGAAATCATAAAAAAGAACAAGAATTCGTAAACTTGTATTTCGAAGAAGAAATAAAAAAGGAGAGGCTGGATTTAGTGGGTTTTTCGAACAAGAAGGAGAAAAGAAGGAGAGGCTGGATTTACAAACTTGATCACTTAAATGTGTACCATGTACCATTAAAACATGATTTTGCACATTAATATAGAGTATAGATTTGTTTTGTTTAAGTCATTAATATAGAGTATAGATTTGTTTTGTTTAAGTTTTACCAGAGCTAAGAAATTAGGTTGATTTTAATTTGTATAATTGCATTTTATAATTGAAAAGATATCGTTTCTCTAACATTTTAAAGTCAAATTTTAGAACAGTTAATTACTTAACATAATATTAGAGTTCAGCATGCATATAAAGACCCAATCGATCCTTTTTCAAATACTTAACATTTTTTTTTTGAAATGCTAATACTTAACCTTTTAAAGCATATAGTATATTAAATTTTTTGAATTACATCCTTTATTATCAAACCTGAGTCTACCACACCATCCAGTTAATTAATCACGTACCCAGTTAACCAATCAGAAAACTATGAATTATTTTAGAACCAATCATATGCCAATTCTAAATCATGGACCAATCAAATAAAAAAAATTTGTTTCCTTATATAATTTAACTTGCTATCTTTTAACCAAGGTTAAACCAATCAATCATTCAAAATATATTTAAAATTGAATTATAATCCTAAAAGTCTGTTCCCTTATATAATTAGTTAACACTTCTAATTTAAACACAATAATGATTTTATTAAATATATCCATAAATACAAATCAAAATAGTTACATAATAACTAAACATAATAACTAAACATAATAACTAATAAACATAATAAAATAAAATAATAACTACTAATTTTTATTTTTTTTCATATCAATTAACTAAACATAATAACTACTAATTTTTATTTTAACTGGAAACTAATAAACAATTTATAAAAAATAAAATTCTTACAAACTAAAAAATATAATTATTATATGATTTTAACTGGAAACTAATAAACAATTTATATAAAATAAAATTCTTACAAACTAAAAAATATAATTATTATATCAACTTAAACATTACAGAAAATCTAAGGCTCTTATTCCCCATTCTCCATCAGACCTAGCCAACTTTAATAAACAAAGTGTATGCATCAATTCTCCTTATGGCTAAATCATATCAATTTCGATTAAGGTACTACTTTATATCTTTTTGTTGTATGACATTCTATACTTGGACAAATTATTTTTTATTTCGATTGTATATATGTATTGTATGTTTCGTGTTTTAATTGTCCAATTAATTCAACAGAAAAACGTTTTTGACAAAAAAAAATAGAAAATGATTTAGGTTATCATCATCCCCAATTCGGATTCTTCCGAGTTACTTTCCATTAGATAATTCAGTAGCAAACTCCAATAATTCTGTGACTTACTAAATTGTAGGCATCAATCCTTATCACATTACACTGATTTGTTTACATTATTAGTTGTGCCTATAGATAAATATTTTTTTACAGTGTTGGGTTGCCAATGTTATTCAGTGATTACTTAACAATTTTATTTTAAATACAACAATTATTTAATTAAAAAAAGTATACATTAATACATGAATCTATTATATTTATAATAGATATTTTGATATCTGAAACTCTCAATTCAAAATCATAAGATACAATTAAAATCATGAATTAAAAATTATTAACAATATAAAACTATTTACCACACTATTCTAAATACACATTCAAAATTTAAGTTATGTAAAATATTAAATAATTCAATCATAAAAAAAGTTAGGAACAACCAATTAAAACATAAGAATGAATTTTAAACCAATCATCTTTTAACATTTTAATTACGAAAATTTTTAACTATGCAATAATTAATGGAAAAATAATTTGGCCTGACAATATATTTGAATTATTCAAAATATTAAATATACTCTTAAATAGTACTATACATTATATGGTGTATAAATTATCAATCAAAAAATTAAAAAATATTACAGAGTCAATGAATATATATATATATTGTTATCAAACCCGAGTCTACCACACCATCCAGTTAATTAATCACGTACCCAGTTAATCAATCAGAAAACTATGAATTATTTTAGAACCAATCATATGCCAATTCTAAATCATGGACTAATCAAATCAAAACAAATCTGTTTCCTTATATAATTTAACTTGCTATCTTTTAACCAAGGTTAAACCAATCAATCATTCTAAATATATTTAAATTGAATTATAATCTAAAAGTCTGTTTCCTTATATAATTAATTAACACTTCTAATTTAAATACAATAATGATTTTATTAAACATATCCATAAATACAAATCAAAATAGTTACATAATAACTAAACATAATAACTAATAAACATAATAAAATAAAATAATAACTACTAATTTTTATTTTTTTTCATATCAATTAACTAAACATAATAACTACTAATTTTTATTTTAACTGGAAACTAATAAACAATTTATATAAAATAAAATTCTTACAAACTAAAAAATATAATTATTATATCAACTTAAACATTACAGAAAATCTAAGCCTCTTATTCCCCATTCCCCATCAGACCTAGCCAACTTTGATAAACAAAGTGTATGCATCAATTCTCCTTATGGCTAAATCATATCAATTTCGGTTAAGGTACTACTTTATAGCTTTTTGTTGTACGACATTCTATACTTGGACAAATTATTTTTTTATTTCGATTATATATATGTATTGTATGTTTCGTGTTTTAATTTTTCAATTAATTCAATAGAAAAACGTTTTTGACAAAAAAAATAGAAAATGATTTAGGTTATCATCATCCCCAGTTCGGATTCTTCCAGAGTTACTTTCCATTAGATTATTCAATAGCAAACTCCAATAACTATGTGACTTACTAAATTGTAGGCATCAATCCTTATCACATTACACTGATTTGTTTACATTATTAGGTATGCCTATAGATAAATATTTTTTTACAGTGTTGGGTTGCCAATGTTATTCAGTGATTACTTAACAATTTTATTCTAAATACAATAATTATTTAATTTAAAAAGTATACATTAATACATGAATCTATTATATTTATAATAGATATTTTGATATCTGAAACTCTCAATTCAAAATCATAAGATACAAATAAAATCATGAATTAAAAATTATTAACAATATAAAACTATTTACCACACTATTCTAAATACACATTCAAAATTTAAGTTATGTAAAATATTAAATAATTCAATCATAAAAAAAGTTAGGAACAACCAATTAAAACATAAGAATGAATTTTAAACCAATCACCTTTTAACATTTTAATTACGAAATTTTTTAACTATGCAATAATTAATGGTAAAATAATTTGACCTGGCAATATATTTGAATTATTCAAAATACTAAATATACTCTTAAATAGTACTATACATTATATGGTGTATAAATTATCAATCAAAAAATAAAAAAATATTACAGAGTCAATGAAAATATTGTTACTGAATATTTCCATAATAAATTGGTCAATTTAGCACAAATTTTCTTATAAATCATTATTTATTTATATATAATTAATTCATCAATAAAATGACATATGTCATTCACAAAAATAATTAAACATGCAAAAATCATCAATAAAAGGGCATACAACATCTACAAAAACAATTAAAATTGAATAAACACTTAGTAAAATAGATCACTAATTTCCTTTATCCAATCATTGAACAGATCTTCAATTATGTTACATCTCTAGCTTATATCACTAAATTATACAGTTTTTTCGGTGAGATAACCTAACAATTTGTTATAAACGTGAGAAATATGTAATTCTGATTTGTCATAACGTATTCAAACAACTAACCAGAACTGTGATTCTATACTATCCAAATCAATGAACTAATATAACAAAATCTAATATATGGGTAGACAAAATCCACGAATAGGATATTAGGCTCTCAATAAAGAGAGATATGTATTGAAAGCCAAAGTAAATCAAGAAAAAAAAATAAGGCTTATCATTTACAAGGAGATAGTACAAAATCTAATATTTTGGTAGATAAAATCCACCAACGGGCAACGAGGTACTAGATTCTAAATATTATATTTATTGAAAAATAAAGAAAAATCAAGAAAAAAATTCTAAAAAAAACTTAAAAAACTGATATCAGCTCCTAAACTTTAGTTTAGCATTTTTTGGGAAAGATGGAGAGAGAGAGAAAGGCAGCTACAGTTTTTGTTATAAAAATTATTAATAATGATAAATAAAAATGGTATACACTTAAATAATATATTGTTTTTAATAAAAGGGTGCCTTTTTAAATTTTGTATTCTTGAATTAAAGTAATAGTATCAATTCCCATATCTTAACCTAAGAGCATATATTGAATTTGTTTGGTTGGTTGATTATATTTTTTTATATCAACAAAGTATAAAATATGGCTAAGAAAACTAAATAACTTGGTAGAAAGATTCTACAAGAAGAGAGATATTTGTTAATATAAAAAGGAGGGTTTCATTTTGTTTGGGAGACTTTACACCATGCATGCTACTCTTAGTTTTGTTTTGTAACATCTCAATTTTGTTCTAAGACATATAATTATATATTTACATAACTTGGATACATAGTAATATTTCATGTAATTGTCATATTTTTCTATTCGCGTATTTCATTTAATTTTGTGTACACAAATTTTTTTGTGTAATTTAGGGTCATTTTGTGTTCTAATTTCGGACACACGATTTAATATCATGTCATTTTCGTTAAAGACCCTAAAGTACATGATGACATGAATGTACAAAACGATTTGTCAGGTCTAGATAAGCTATTTCTTCTTATATATGTCGGAAAAATATACTCACTGTTAAAGGAAAATGAATTTCATGTTATTTAATCCAAAATCTGAATTACAAGGACACATATATAACAATGTGATTAATGTGTTTATATATTACACACTTGATTTCAATTTTATGGACAATAACTTATTTTCACAAGTTAGTAAAATTAACAAAAAAAATAGGTGATACTCATTCTCATATGTCTTATGTTAAGAATAAAAGAAAACTAAAATTTATTATTCCATATTTACTAGAAAAGAATAAAAAAAACCAAAATACAAACTTCCAAACTGAAAATGTACATTTTAAGTTATCTTTACAAATAAGCTAAGGGTAATAACCATAAAATCTAACAATCAAATGTTACTCCAAGAGCGCGATATATTGAATTTGTTTGGTTAGTTGATAATATTTTTTTTATAGTAAATCAATTCATTAATAATAGGACATATAATTTGTAAAAATGATATTGAACAATCACATAGCAAACTAGATTACATGAAAGTTTCTATTGTTATAATTACGTTTGTTTCATCTATCTTGCACAGTAGATATTCTTTCTCATATCGCTGAAACATGCAATCTTTTTTTGATAGACAGTCTAATGATTTATTGGAGTCGTGAGGATTAAGTTTCTATACATTTTTAATATGTTATCGAAAAATTAACCATGACAATACAAATATTTTCAATGAATTAATATAATAAATATTTTAAGGATTCGATATTGAATGAAAATACCAAATTATCAGAATATGGGTGAAAAATTTGTTAACATAATACGTAGAAATATTCTCTAAAAAAGAGAGAAATAAAATGAAAGCTAAATTAAAAAAAAAACAATAAAGATGGATTTTGAACTTTTCAACGGGGGTTGTATTTGTTTTGATGATTGGTTCATAATAAATAAAGATGGATTTTGAACTTTTCAACGGGGGTTGTATTTGTTTTGATGATTGGTTCATAATATTAATTCAATTTGTATGAATTCACATATAAGTAATTTTATACGTACGTTAATTAACATTCCAATAAAATTATATTTTTTTAAAATAAAAATAATATATTTATATTAATTTGATAATATAATTTATCGGTCGGTGCGTAGCACGGGTAGAACGCTAGTTACAATTTAAAAAAAAAATTACAATTTACAAGTGGCATTGATCTTACCATACTTTACAACCACTATCCTCTGTCTCTAGTCTATATCCGTGTATCACTTGCACACAAATTCCATTTCTGTACCATAACTTAACTTGTAGCCTACATCCATACAAAGCTAAGTACCCAAACTGATTAACCTAGTAAAAAAGTCGCACATACGTTATGTTTCTGTTCAGACAAGACTTACCAAGTACAGTACTAATCTCAAACGCGCCACTCACAGAGCGTGAATAATCTGCGGCTTTATTACATACACTGGTATTATACATACATGTGATAGCTTATGTTTATACACACACATAGTAACTGTTTCTGCCCCCACATCTTACTTTCCTCTTCAGCCTTGCCCTTTTTTCTCTACTTTTCTGTTCTTCTCAATTAATGCCTTCTATCCTCTCCTTCTTCTTGCTTATCCCCACTGCCCCTCTTCTTTCTAGCTTGCTTCTTAGTTGCTCTCCACCCCCATCTCCCCAAGTTTGGCTTTTTTCAAAGGTATGTACTTTGCTTTACTTGCTTCTTCTTGTTCTTCACTCTTTTGTTTGTGTTGCTTCAAGACTTCAATTTTAGCCCAACCCCTTGTGTTCACTGCTGTAAAGTGTTTGTGTTTTCTTACAAGTTACTATCTTTTTGTTGTTTTTTGGTGAATTCAAGTTCGTTTCTACTATTTTTGGTTTTAATTAATGTTTGTTTAGATGACTAGCATTCTATATGTCTAAATTCTTTTGATCTTTTATCACAACAAGTCGAGAGTTCGAGTTTCAGTGGAGGCATGTATGTGTCGAGGTTGAGGATTCGAGTCTCGGTTGATGCATGTTTGTGGCATGATCATGGCCCTGTCAAACCAGTAACTTGCCTTTAAAAATATAGAGGAGAAGTAAAATGTTTGTTGTTGGTTAAAAATAAGAAAGAAAATTTATGAATGTTGTAGTGTGTTGCTCTTACTTGAGTGAAGCATTGCTTTTAGTATTTTAACTTTGGTGGATAACCAATTATGGTTAATTGGAATTAAGATTGAATTTTATGTTTTGTTAGGTCATTTGGGTAATTTACCATGTTTTCATAATTGATGAGGTATCTTATGCATATGTTTATGCATTGTTTTATGGCATGTTCTTGGTTTATGTTTCCTAGGTAATCAGGTTGCTTAGGGCTATGTACTGGCTTGCATAGTTTGTGATTAATATTGTCTGGATATAAGGACATAAAATTTTCCCACTTGATTTGTATAATGAGATCCCTCCTTGAGGACATATGATTACGACAATTTTGTTTATTTTATTTTCTTCTTTCACATGCAATACATCTTTGACTATGTTTTTTGTGATCTGTTGTGCTGCCATCACGCAGCAATTTTGCATTGCTTAATTGCTTACTTAATTAAATATATGTATTATTAACAGTTTTTTTATCTTTTGGTAAACTGAGTTTTTAATAGATAAACATTGCCTGCAGGGTTGTTGATATTGGACTATATAAATAGGCACTTTCTGGTACAAAGTTGCATAGCACTCGTTATTGGCGCATAAAAATCTTTTGAGTAAAACTTCCAGGCATTCAATTGACTGTAAACCGTATCGCTTGATTTATTGTTAGATCTGTTTAGCAATAGAAAGAATCTTTTCCCTGATTTTACGCAAATGGTTTCATTTTGATCTGACTAAATGGGGTGTTGTGTCTCAACTAGTAGTCAAAGTAGTTCTAGTAGCAGGAGTAATGGAGAGACAGTTAGTCCATCTTGTTTTGAAATTTCGTGCGGGGGAAGGAAAAAGTTTTCTGACCACATCAATATGTTGAAGCATTTATCCTCCATACCTAACCGGATTTTCACTAATGGAAAGAGCCGGAGTTCTTGTATATTCACTCAACAGGGTCGCAAGGGTATAAACCAGGATGCCATGATTGTTTGGGAAGTAAGTTTCTCTCCTAGGTGATCTTTAATTTTCATTTGGAGGTCTATATCTTTATGCATTGAGTCTTTGTAGGATTTTATCAATGAAGATACAACTTTTTGTGGAGTCTTCGACGGCCATGGTCCACATGGACACCTCGTTGCTCGCAAAGTAAGGGATACACTGCCATTAAAGCTGCTGTCTTTCATAGAGTCCTATGAATATAAGCAGAACAAGCATAGAACTGCTTGTTGCAAAGGTAATAATGTCAAATCAGATGGAGGAGAGTCTGATAAAGATGGCTCGATAGAGGGCAAAGAGGAGTCTATCTGGAGAGAAGCATTTCTAAAGTCATACAAGACTATGGATAAGGAGCTGAGATCCCATCCCAATCTAGATTGCTTTTGCAGTGGTAGCACAGCCATCACTGTGGTAAAACAGGTATGAACAGTGAACAAGAAATATGCAACTTGATCTTATATTGCTATTATCTGCTCTTTGATGAAATATTACCTTTTGTTTCTTATTGAAAGGGGTCGAATCTTTTCATGGGATATATTGGGGATTCTCGAGCAATATTAGCATCGAAGGACATCAATGATTTAATGGTAGCAACTCAGTTGACTGTTGATCTGAAGCCTGATTTGCCAAGTACGTCTTATCCTTATTTCTTAGTTTGGAAATTATCTATGTTGTGTCCATGCTAAAGTGATTATTGTAATACTTGCCTTCTCTGTTCCCAATTTTTCTTTTACTGATAGAGGAAGCCGAAAGAATTAAACGCTGCAGGGGTCGGGTATTTGCATTGCAAGATGAGCCTGAAGTACAAAGAGTCTGGTTACCATTTGATGACGCCCCTGGATTGGCAATGGCTCGAGCGTTTGGGGACTTCTGTTTGAAGGACTATGGAGTGATCTCTATTCCTGAATTCTCTCACCGGACTCTGACGGAGAGTGATAAGTTCATTGTTCTTGCTTCAGATGGGGTAAGTTTTACATTTTGTGAAACACCGGTGTGGCAATTACTGGTCCAATATGTCCATAAGTATGGATGGTACTTTCTCCAAGCATTTTGAATAAGTTGATAATTTGGTATCATGCTACATTATTGTCTTATCTACTTTTTTTTAAAGGTGCTTGTCTTATCTACCTTTAGTTTTAGTGGATGTGAGATGTAATTTCTCATATAGTTCATTTAAAATTTTAATTTGTTCATCACGTGAATCCTTATAGAATATCCAATACATTATTTGAGATCGAAGAGAAAGCGCTTAAGGTCAAGACTTGTCAGGTTATTCTCAGAAAGCCTACCTAAGCTGAGACTATTGTAATCGTCGGTGATGCTACTGATATTTGAATTAATTCTCATTCATACTGCTGCTGAAGAATGTTTTAGGAAACTCTTTGAAAAGTGAATTGGTAAGCAAGTTTTCGCTTATGATGAAACCTAGAAAGTCGTGGGTGCTCGAATTGACCTTCTTAAAAAGGAATGACACAGGTGGTCTCATCTAAGAATCTGTTGTTCTACTTATTTCTTCCGAGTACACTAGTTGTTCCTTTACTTATGGTCCTAGGCATCGACGAAAGTGCACAGTGGAATAGGTTGGAATGCAGTTATTGCTGCCTCCAGACTTGTATAGTTGTGTCAGGGGAAAATGAAGATAAAGAGGATACTTTCATACATAAATTCTTAGCTACTGAAGCATGGGTGCTATAGTGTAACTTGAAATGAATAAGGGTTACACTTCTCCATCGGTGAAGGAGCGTAGAGTTAAGGAAGTCTATTTGTATTCTAAGAGGTCTCCCCCTATAGTGATAGTGGATAACATTCAATTTGTTCTTCCTGGAATCTCAGATGTTAAGATTCCAAATTTAAGTGGTCCAATTATTTAAAGTAAATATATCATGTGTAAATACTTATGATTTGAATGGATATCTAGAGGAGAATAAACTGTAATCATATTTTCATCATAAGATTCATTAGCCTCACCATTTTGGGTGTTGGAGGGAAAAAGTGTTTCACTAAAAGTAAAATACATTGAAATATCATCTTTCTTTGGGGTTTTTTTGCTTGCTAAATGCATCGTTATCTGGAATGTGTAAATGCGTGCCTTTCACTTTTTTGTCGTGTTTTGTTTCTAAAAGAGCCCATCTGAAGAGATTGATGATCCTGGTAATATTCTACCCACTTAAGAAATTCCAACTTATTACTTTTCATAACATCTTTCCTTAATTACTTGTTTTAGGTTTGGGATGTCCTAAGCAATGAGGAAGTTGTGGAGATAATTTCATCAGCTCCAGCTCGGTCTTCAGCAGCACGGATATTGGTTGATTCTGCTGCACGCGAATGGAAATCAAAATATCCAACATCCAAGATGGATGACTGTGCAGTCGTTTGCTTATATTTGGATGGGAAAATGGACTTGGAATCTGATTACGAGGAACAAAACTATTCTTCAGCTACTCTTCAGAGTAATCATTCTGGCAACGCTGGGGAATCAGATGATGGTCAAAATTCGGAGCCGTCATTGCAGAGAAATTATACTGTCAGGTCATCAGAAGAGAATGATGCCTACAAAAGAGTAGCAGCAGCAGCAATCGAGGTAGAAGGAACTAGTGAAACTGTTGCCCATGAAGATCAAAACTGGTCAGGGTTGGAAGGTGTGACACGTGTCAACTCCCTTGTTCAACTCCCAAGATTCTCTGAAGAAAGGCAAAGGCCTTAATTTCCTGTACAGTTGAGCTTCTCTGTACCATGTAGTTTCTCACAAATCTAAGAAATACAATTTTTTTATTGGTGTTGGGACTTATATTTCTCTTGCAGCAAGATTTTATTTGATCAAACTGCTGCTTTCCGAGTCTGGTTATATGGGCTTTAGTATGATCCCTGTTTGTCTTTTTACTTGTTTATGTGAATTTAAAATCCCGAAGTGTCCAAATAACCAAATGTTTCAAATTATAACAAGAGCACTCTCATCATCACCGCATGTTGAGCAACGGATCAAGTCCGCAGATACAAATTTATGTTAAATTTTTTGGGAGTTGACAGAGTCATGATTAAATTAGTTCAGTAGCCTTAACTGGGGTGACTCACACTTTAGTTTTGGGGAGTCAGCCAAGCCCTCTTAACTCGGTAATAGACAAAGCTTCGTAGGATTGATAACAAACAAGCCCTCTGAACCCTTGTAAAAAGATAAACAGGGATCATAGGAATACAAAGGTTCGTAGGATTTTTGCTAACGGAAGTTCAGAATCTTTGTTGATTCTGATTCCCTCTGAACCTTTGTTGATTCTTAACTCGGTTATATGTGCTAACGAAGTTCAAAATCAACAAAGGTTCGTAGGATTTTTTGCTAATTCGGCGACCACTTGTCGTTGATGATTGACTTAATGATCAACCCGTTACAATAATAATCAGATTTATATACTGATTGCTGACTTAAGAATGGTATAAAATGTCTGTGATCTGATTTTCCAAAAAGAAAAAAAAAATCTAGTCGCACTGGTTTTTAAATTTTTTAGCTTCATCAGTAACAGAAGATCCTATCATTTACTCTACATGCCACAGCCTTTTGTGCAAGTTCGTGCATGAAATTCATTGATAATTCTTACTTATTTCAGCAGAAACATAGTGGTCCTGAAACAGGACCTGGTGACTTACCAGTTACCAACACTTAAATTAAGGCATTCAATACTAAGGCCAGGGTACATGCATATAAATATATAATGCAGATCCCATCAGAGTATCATGCACATATGCTTTCTAATACAAACATTTATGCATACATACATGATCATACGTGTGCAATTTTTGTTCTCACGTTCAGAGAAAAATAGCGAATGTGATATTTTTGTTATAGGAAAGGGGTACATAAATTTAGCTGCATGCAATGACATCAAATAATAAAATGAATAAACCAGTCAATACGTTGACTTATGCACGACGTCGTTTTGGAAACAAGAAGAAAGCGTGTCAAACAGAAGGGTAAAGGGGTAATTACACATGAAGAGATATTTTGGGGGATAGAGGATATAGGGAGAAATGATGGATGGATCGGGTTATGCGTGAATTATTTTATAAACCCTAGAGTTTTGGGAGTTAGCAAGCGACTCGAAAGCTTTGCGTTATCTTTATTGTAATCGTTTAATCATTTGTAGAGCACTGTCGCTGTTTGTTCGGAGAAGTTAAATATATTCGTGGTGGTTGTTCTTGTTTGAGCTTAATATAATCGTTATATCTGTTGAGTCATTACAAATATGGTATCAGAGCATCAAACATGGCACCGCAGCCGAAGACGCGTCAAGGGTCGAGAATCGAATTAGTGGAAGGGGCCGTTGCAGATCTGAGAAAATCGATGGTGGAAGAGGTTACCACGGCGGTCAACAACGCCACGATTGAGATGTAGAAATCGTTGCTCACTCACCTAACCACCAATCTCGACCAAATCACCCAAAAGCTCCAGATACGCATAGATCGAGCACGGGAGATCTATGAAACCCTAATCGAAGAGATTCAGAGGCAACAACTGGAGTTTCAAACTGAGATGAGATCTATGGTGACGACGATGAGATCTATCAACCTAGCGACCTCAAGAGGGGATATTGGTGGTTCAAAGCAGTTGAGCGAAGGTGCTGGGTCTGGGTTTGGGAATCGTGGTGGAGGAGGGTTTCTAGGTGGGGGTAGAGCAGGTCGAGACAAGGGGATTTCTGAGGGAGGAGAATGGGGCCCTGGAGAAGGGGGGATGCAGAGGGGTAACTGGAAGTATAGAAAGTTAGATTTTCCCCAGTTCGAGGGAACTAACCCAGATGGATGGTTGCTAAGGGCGGAGAGATATTTCTCGTTTTATCGGTTAAATGATGCCGAAAAACTAGATGCGGCGGTGGTAGGCTTTGAGGGCGATGCACTATCATGGTACCAGTAGGAAAACAGAAGGAGACCTATTCGAATGTGGGAAGATATAAGAAGTATGATTTTGCAGCGATTTCGACCACTCCATTCAGGGACACTTTGTGAACAGTGGATGGCCGTGAAACAGGGCAGTACGGTGGAGGAGTACAGGCGACAGTTCATCGAATTGGCAGCCCCGTTGGAGTAGATTCCTGAGAGCGTGTTAATGGCCCAATTTGTAAACGGGTTGAAGGATGAGATTAAAGCAGAGGTACGAATGTTGGGTTTGTACACCTTAGAACAAACTATGGAGTTGGCCTTGAAAGTGGAGGAAAAAAATAGGGTTAAAGGGTTAAATAGTGTACTGTTGACTTATGAAGATGAGGAGGAGATCACTGATGGAATTGACACACAACCAGTGGAGGAGGAAGAGGCCCTGAATCCGGAGGTATCGTTGAATTCAGTAATTGGGATTTCGTCACCCAAAACGATGAAACTCAGAGGTAACATATTAGGGTGCGAGGTAATTGTCATGATTGATCCTGGGGCGACCCACAACTTTATATATGTGGATTTTATCGAGAAATTGGGGATACCCGTGGTGAATACGAAGGAGTTTGGGGTATCTTTGGGCAACGGTGAGGCTGTGCGTGGTTCAGGTGAATGCAGAAATATGTTTTTGCAGTTAGAAACCGTGGACATTGTAGAGGAGTTCCTACCATTCAAGCTGGGTAATTCCGACGTGATACTAGGGGTTCAGTGGTTGGAAAAACTTGGAGTAGTGACCACAAATTGGAAGTCTCAGCGAATGAAATTCAGGACGGGGAAACAGATGGTGGAGTTGAAGGGGGATCCCACCCTAGTTCGTTCGAGAGTATCTTTAAAGGCTATGGTTTAAACAGTGCGAAAAGAATGGTTAGGTTTATTGTTAGAATTGTAACAGGTAGAAAAGAGGGGAGCAGAAATGAAGACACCAGCTATTCCCGGGTATCTACATGATAAAGAGATACGAAACCGTGTTCAAGGAGCCAATAACACTGCCCCCGTACAGGGGCCATGAGCACTCGATTGTAATGAAGGAAGGCAGTGACCCGGTAAGTGTGCGACCCTATCGATACCTTCAATTTCAGAAAGATGAAATCGAGAGATTGGTCCGTGAAATGTTGGATGGGGGAATTATTCGACCATCTACCAACCCTTACTCAAGCCCGGTACTGTTGTTAAAAAGAAAGATGGTTCTTGGCGGTTTTGCGTTGACTATAGAGCCTTGAATAAAGAAACCGTACCTGACAAATTCCCAATACTCGTTATTGACGAACTCTTGGATGAGTTACACGGGGCCAAGGTATTCAGCAAGCTAGACTTGAAGGCGGGCTACCACCAAATTAGGGTGCGCGATGAGGATGTGAGTAAAACGGCTTTTAGAACCCATGAGGGCCACTACGAGTTTTTGGTGATGTCCTTCGGGTTGTCGAATGCGCCTTCTACTTTCCAATCGTTGATGAATACGATTTTCAAGCCATTCCTACGAAGGTTTGTCCTTGTCTTTTTCGACGACATACTAGTCTACAGCCCTTTCATAGAAGAACATATGCAACATGTGTCGAAAGTGTTTCAAACCCTGTAGGAAAACAACCTGGTAGTCAACTTAAAAAAGTGTGAATTTGGGAGAGAAAAATTGGAATATCTGGGGCATGTTATATCGGCGAGTGGGGGTGGCAGCAGATCAAGAAAAAATCCAAACAATGGTTAATTAGTCAGAACCCACGAACTTGAGGGAACTACGTGGTTTTTTGGGACTAACCAGTTATTACCGAAAATTTGTTGAAAGGTATGCCCAAATAGCTCAGCCTCTCACGAATCAACTAAAGAAAGACAAGTTTGGGTGGAGTGAAGAGGCCTCAGCTGCGTTCGAGCACCTTAAACAGGCTATGGTGACTGCCCCGGTTTTGGCAATGCCCGATTTCTCCTTGCCTTTTGTGGGTGAAACAGACGCGTTCGGGTATGGAGTGGGCGCGGTCATGATGCAAAACGAACGACCCATTGCATACTTCAGTAAAATTTTGGGGCCTCAAGCAAAACAGAAATCTATATACGAAAAAGAGCTCATTGCAATTTGTTTGGCAGTAACGAAGTGGAAACCGTATCTTCTGGGACGTCATTTTCTTGTTCACACGGACCAGCAAAGTCTGAAATATATAATGCAACAGAGGGAAGTGGGGGCTAACTATCAGAAATGGGTTAGCAAATTAGTGGCCTACGACTTCGAAATTCGGTACAAGTTGGGGTCGTCCAATAAAGTGGCAGATGCCCTATCGAGGAAAAATGAAGGGGAAATCGTGTTGCAAGAGATGGTAACTACAACGACCATTGACTGGAGTGAACTGTTAACAGAAATTGAGAGGGATCCGTTCATGCAACGTCTCAAGCAGGACATAGAAAGGAATACGGAGAAATTTCCAAGATTCGAAATGGTGACAGGTCGGTTGATGTTCAAACAACGAATGGTGATTCCTAGTTCATCGTCGTTTATACCTAAGTTACTGCAGGGATACCACGACTCACCGGTGGGGGGCCATTCAGGCGAATTAAAAACATACTTGAGGCTCGCCACTGATTGGTTTTGGCAGGGCATGAGGAAGGCCGTGAGTAGTTATGTTCGAGAATGCGAGGTCTATCAACGAAATAAAACCTCTAACCAGAACCCAGCTGGCCTTCTACAGCCCCTACCCATTCCAGCTTTGGTTTGGGACCAAATCACAATTGACTTCATCGAAGGTCTTCCGAAATCCAAAGGGTTTGATGTAATTCTGGTTGTAATGGACAGGTTGTCCAAATATGCCCATTTCATCAAGTTGAAACACCCTTTTTCGGCATTAACCGTGGCTTCAGTGTTTGTAAATGAGGTAGTCAAGCTCCATGGGTTTCCCATCACCATTATTTCAGACTGAGACAGGGTCTTTATGAGCTTGTTCTGGCGAGAGCTGTTCCGATTGCAAGGGACCACACTGAAGAGGAGTTCCGCATACCATCCACAAACCGACGGTCAGTCTGAGGTGGTAAACAAGTGCCTCGAAACCTATCTGAGATGTTTCGCATCGAGCCATCCACATTCGTGGGCATAGTGGATCAGTTGGGCAGAGTTTTGGTACAACACCTCGCCACACATGTCCATCAAGATGTCTCCTTTCCAAGTGCTATATGGGCGAGAACCACCCCATCTGCTGAGACTAGGAGTTAGGCATACACCTGTGGACAGCCTTGAAGAGAATCTGAAAGCCAATGATATCATGTTAGATGAGCTGAAACTGCACCTCTTGCGAGCCCAACAAATTATGAAGGATGCTGCAGATGCTCACCGAAGGGACCTACAGTTACAACCGGGGGAGAGGGTGTACCTTAAATTACAGCCGTATCGACAAAATCTATAGCAAAGAGGCCATTTGAGAAGTTGGCAGCCCGCTTTTATGGTCCTTTTGAGGTGTTGGAACGAATCGGAGAGGTGGCGTAACGTCTGGCACTTCCAACTTCCAGCAGAATACACCCCGTCTTCCACATTTCCCAGTTGAAGAAGGCTATAGGGAAATCGCAACAGGAGTTGACATTGCCACCTAACATCAATTCTGAGATGGAGTTTGAGGTAACCCCAGAAGAAGTGCTAGCAGTGAAGAACAAGCAGACATGTCAAGAGATGAGTACGGAAGTACTGGTGAAATGGAAAGGGTTACCTGAGTTCGAGGCAACTTGGGAGGAAGCAACATCCATTGATGAACAGTTCCCACTATTCCACCTTGAGGACAAGGTGAAAGTTCGGGCGGAGGGTATTGCAATGACATCAAATAATAAAATGAATAAACCACTCAATACGTTGACTTATGCACGACGTCGTTTTGGAAACAAGAAGAAAGCGTGTCAAACAGAAGGGTAAAGGGGTAATTACACAGGAAGAGATATTTTGGGGGAAAGAGGATATAGGGAGAAAAGATGGATGGGTCGGGTTATGTGTGAATTATTTTGTAAACCCTAGAGTTTTGGGAGTTAGCAAGCGACTCGAAAGCTT
Organism: Kitagawia praeruptora; assembly: GCA_037693485.1. Taxonomy (NCBI): domain Eukaryota; kingdom Viridiplantae; phylum Streptophyta; class Magnoliopsida; order Apiales; family Apiaceae; genus Kitagawia; species Kitagawia praeruptora. The sequence goes on along the minus strand of CM075346.1, from coordinate 32,775,191 downwards.
TGCGTTATCTTTATTGTAATCGCTTAATCATTTGTAGAGCACTGTCGCTGTTTGTTCGGAGAAGTTAAATATATTCGTGGTGGTTGTTCTTGTTTGAGTTTAATATAATCATTATATCTGTTGAGTCATTACACTGCACAAATGACAAATCCATAAGATGAACATTAGGACAGTAAGATATATGTATGACAACACAACACTTTCATTTATTCGGTCATTCAAGCAGTTGGTTGAGGTGATTTGTTGCAGACGTTAACTTTTTACGCGCATTTACGAGGGATACCATTTCTTAAATGACTGTTTTGTTTAGGTTTCCGCAGTCTGATGAAAACCTCAAGTATATAACACCACAAGACCTATCTTCTGTTAAACAATCATCTTTTTTTGTCAAAGAAAAGAAGTAGCTAGGTAGTGAGCGCAATGGCTGTGAAACCTTACTCCATCCTTGCTTTCGTTGTCATTCTCAACATCATTTTCTCATTGGCTACTGCTGTACGGGACATGCCAAAAGATGTTGATGAGAAACAGCCAGAGACCTTCACACAAGAAGGCAGTGTCCTAATTCCTAGAATTGGACGTGTCATGGTTCCACCTAAAAAGAAGTGCTTTCACAAAGGGGTTAATCCTTTCACCTACAATCCGGTAACAGGCACCAATAGAGGACATGGAGTCAGCATTCCCACTCTCCCTGCTCCAACTACTGGGTGCTCTGTTCCTGGTTATATTCCTGGTGGCGACGACACTACTGTCCCCAACCCTGGATTTGAAGTCCCAACCGGTGCCCTTCCATCGCCACCTGCTCGTCATTAGAAGTGTCTGTTTAAATTATAAAATGCCATGTGATAGAATAGTATGCATGGCCTTTTGGTGGACCTGTGTATACACTGGTTTTTTAGCTATTTACTTTACTGCACTCTGTTGTACTTACTTTCTGTCATTGTGTATCGTACCATTGTATTTCTTGTACTAGCTTAGTGCTTTATATGAATAAAAGCCATTAGATTAAACTGAACATAAATATGGATGATTCTGGGTACAAACAATCAGTAGTTATTCTTCACTTCATTTAATGCTTAGTCTGTCAACACTACAAACAATTTAGAAGTAGATACTGCAGATTTATTCTTACTTGTATTTAGAAACGTACACAACTCAAGTTTGATATCACCTTTTCATGATTACAAAATCATACTACATAAACAGCTTCTTTTGAGAAAACTCAATGTTATTGTCATAAATTGTAATAAAATCTATTAAATTATATGTTCGTACCTGCAGAGTCATGATAAATTGATTTAGACAACATATTTATTTGATGGAAAGATGCAGGTCGATTCATATATAATAGTCATTAGACTGCCTAACAACTAAATTTTATAAATTTAGTTTATAAAATTTAGTTTGTCGAACGACTTCTACTCGTTCTTACTGTCTTTACACTCACTATTAGTCATTTTCACAACGACACCAGACCTTGAATTTAATTAATCAAAGCCTCAAATGAACATAATAAAGAATTATAATCTTCATGCACTTTGTGATGTATCAGCCTAGTGGAAAAAAAATTGTCGTGGTAGAATAATTTAGTTGGGCAAGCCTAAAGGAGGGGGGAATAAAGCTAAAGATGTTGGTAGAGTTCAGTAGTTCACCATCAAAGATTAGTTCTAATAACATGGTGATTGACTAGATACCGGGGGTGGGCTTTGCTATAGATGAACAAGTCTTGCACCGAGGACCCTCAACACTTAAGAACTCTACAAAATATGCTTCGTATCTGTACATTAGGGCTCCATATATTGATTTTGACCAAGGCTCCCAAGACCTCAGAGCCCGCCCTGCTAGATACGTGGCCGCAAAAATGTGGCAAAGCTCATAAATCCACCAGATATCGTAAATATTCGAATGTACATTGATAGGTGAATTTGGTGCACAATAAATGAACAACTTAATACTATACCTGCCAACTTGAAACTTCTAACAAAGAGCTACAAATATAAGCTAGAATGTTCATGTACATAAAACAGAGAGATCCATATATGTAATTAAGTAATTAACAGATGCTGTTAGTCTATAATTATGACAAGCCACTTGTTGTCTTAGGTTCCCACACAGTATCATTGTTGATTGAGAGACATGATCACTTGTATGATTGTATAATTGACCCCTACTCGTTTTCTAATAACATCGTGATCGAAAAAATATTCCAAACAAAATTTGATTGCAGTACATTTGATTTTGAAACTTGAGACAAGATGCAGGTTGGGGTTGGTCTTATGTACATCGCCATCTAATAAGTAAACCTACCAAAGGTCGCAAGCTGATCAACATTTTTAATTGCATATACTAAATGCTTCATTCAAAGAGTGGACTGTGTGTGTGGTGAAAGATCATTGTGATCCATATGGAACAGGACAAGATCATGATGCTAAATTTGGAAGGCTCGTCGGGGTCCAATAGTTTTTCAGCTTACACATACAGGATCTTCCTACAACTACAAGGAGAATTACTTCAGATAAATGGACAAGATCTTCTTCGTAAGTACTTGTAACTAAATGTTAACTATAGCTTATTTCTCCGAAAAAGTTAACTACAACAAATTTTGTTCATAAAAAGTTAACTATAGAAAATTTTGTTCATAGAAACGTGCCAAAACTGCAGTGGTAGGAGAATGTAGGTGATATAAATAAGCTATGAATGTTTTTCCTCAAGGGATGCAATTTTATTTCTATAATACATATACCAGAAATGAATGGAATTCACGTTGTAACCAGATCAAAATATAATATTAAAATATTAAACATTATATTATTGACAATAAGTATAATTATTAAATATTATTTACATATGTATTTGTACAAAATTCAAATAGGATGAAAAAATATATAAATAAATATTATTTAATTATTTACTGAAATTAGGATGATAATGTATGATAAATTAATATTATTTGATTATGTAATTATATGGATTCGAACTCGGGATAAAATCAAAATATAATTATGTTGTTACGCGGAATCCAATCCCAATTTATTAATAATAAAATAACAAGTTCAATAAAAAAACATCTAACAAAATTTACAAAGAAATGACTATAAAATTACAACAAAATGTAGTGTTACATTTAAAAAGTAATTATAATACATTTTGAAAAATTGCCCAAAATATCCACTGTTTTGCTCCTTACTATCAGAAATACCCGTTTCTAGAAATACTGCCCTAAATACCCACGGGATACGTCGTTGGGAGAGGCGTATCCCAAATACTGTAGCACTTCTCTCTCCGTTCTCTTCATCGATTCTCGATCTCTCTCACTCAACAGCACTTCTCCGGCCACCAATACTCACCACAGCACTACTCATCATGTCCATCTCATCTCCTTCATCTTCCCGTATTTTTATATCTCCTCTGATCCCGCAGGAACGTGTAGAAGGTCGTAGGAAAATTGTCGTCGTCGTAGCTAAGGTTGAAATAAGGGGTTTAAAATCCGCAATTAGAATTTGTTTAAGTTTGACATAGGATTGTAGATTGTTGCAATACGTCTATTGATATATATAACATCAACGTAAACTGTCGTGAGAGGGATAACGGAGAGAACGAAGGTTTGCCGAAAAAATGCTGGTGAAATCGTCATGGTCACTCAGGATTTCTTCTCTGACAGAAGGAGGATGCGCCTTCTGGAATGGCGTATCTTGTGATACGCTTTTCTAACAGAAGGAAGATGCGCCTTCTGGAGTGCCGCATCTTTTTGATACGAGGGTAGCTAAAGCGTATCCCTTGTTTTTACGATTATGCTGTCAGCGTAAACTATGGCCTGCGTCTCATATGTGGGCGTGATCGAGGATACTCCTCTATCATGGGCGTATTCCTTGGGTATTTATGGCATTATTCGCGTGAATTGGATAATTTGGACTTGAAATAATAAAAAGTGGGTATTTAGGACATACATTTTTGCACTCTTATAATGATTATTACAGTTTGGAGTTATTTTATTTGAGACCATGCCTCAATTTGTTTTAGTTTTTTCTCTTTTTACCACAAGTTGTAGATAATTTTTGGTCTAAAGAAATAGCTAGTTAAATATTTATTTTAAATTATAAGATGTTAACATTTATATTCATAGTCTATAGTTTTTTTTAAAGGACACCATAATTTTTTTTGACGAACTTTCCTTGCAAATAAAACATAAAAAATAAGAAAAATATATTTCTATTAAAAATCAAACAAATGGGGCCTCGGAGTTGCACTCATTTAGAAGTACTAGCTGGGTTGGTTAATAGTAAAAGAAGTTGGGCTTTTACAAAAAGAATGATAGACACGATGCTACTACCAAATTGGGCTCCCAAAAATGATTTTTTTTTTTTCTAGGGGTCCTTCTAACCTCTGAGAACGAGTCGTATTAAGAGGCGGTTCTCTTTTGTAGATCACGCAATCTGTGCAGCTTCACTACATAGTTTCAATTTGGGGGTAAAATAAAAACAAAACTTCAGGAAGTTTCCCGCTCATTTCTACCGCTCTCCGATCCATGGCGCCCAAGCCTGACAATGTCGAAGGTGCTCTCTCTCTCTCTCTCTCTCTCTCTCTCTCTCTCTCCCCCTCCCTCATATTGAATATTGTAGTAGTAGCTAGTAGTATGAGTTTCATTTGCGACATACTGTGTATATGTATATATCTGTGTGTGTATTAGGCTAATCCTTCGGTAATTTGCAGGAATCGTGCTCAATTTTGTGAATGAGGTATGTTTTACTTCAATTTTTTTTTATATATACACATCATACGATTATTCGACTTTGTGCTTGGTTGTTTTTTTTTAACATTTTTTACAATTTTAATTAATTGCAAAGGCACCAGAATATTATAGGTAATTTACGTGGAGGTTTATTCTGACTATGTGCTTTTTAAATGAGAAGATTAAATTTCTATATGATTGCGGAGTAGATTAAAAAAGAGAGTTTATGGAAAGTCTTTTTTGTTGAATTTCGTATACTAATCAGCTTGTTGTGTTTGTTAAGATTTGTTCTTTGGTTGGATTTATAGACAAAAGTAAAATTAAATTTTATGCTTATAGTTTTTAATACTCTGTAGTTCTATCATTTATATGATTTCGGGGATGAATATATGGAAACTGTAGTTCGAATATGGCATTATTAGGCGTGTTACAGATAACACACACACGTGGTTCCATTTTTTGTATAGATGTTTTGCTGCTGTATTTTTGCTTCGTTCTAGTGCTAAGTTTACTTTCGATTATCGGAGAATGAAATATTTAATCATGCCTGAGCCTAAGCTACTTAGGGGGGGGGGGGGGGGGTTGCGGGTTTTGATCTTGGGGGATGGGACTGTAAGAAAGATTTGTCACTAGCAGACCCTAACGCTGTTTAAAATGAAAGCAATTATAAAGCTTAGCATCAAAGTATCAATCCTATTCTCCTTTATGTGTACTCAGAATGAAGTGGTGATGGGTGATAGATTGAATGTCCTGTAATGCTGTGAACATTATAATATTATCATCAATTTGTTTTTTCTAATGATATTTATATAAATAAAAAAAACAATGACATACATATACCCTCGGGAAATTTCTTCTTACTCAAGAGGTGTTAAGCTTTTGAGATTGTGTTTACCCCTGGTCATAGGAGTTGCTATATATGCAGTATTTTGTGATTTATTAATTATCTACAATCCCTCTAAATATATTGTACATCTTAACAACTGCAGCAAAACCGACCATTGAATTCTCAGACAGTCGCAGATTTTCTGCAAAAGTTCAACCTAAAAAAGACTGGTATACAGAAGGCATTAGACACTCTTGCTGATGCTGGGAAAATATCATTTAAGGAGTATGGTAAGCAAAAAATCTACCTTGCTAGGCAAGATCAGTTTGACATTCCAAACAGTGAAGAGCTTACTCAAATGAAGGAAGCGAACTCTAAACTGCAAGCTCAGCTGGATGAACAAAAGAAAGCAGTCAGCGAGGTAGAGGGAGGTACTGCTCTTAAACTTTCTGGCAACAATCATCAAAAAACTAAGTTTATGGTGTAATTATTTAATTTATGTGCATTTGCAGAGATCAAATCTCTGCAGTCTAATTTAACTCTCGAAGAGATACATGGCAAAGAAATGAAACTGCAAAAGGAGGTTCGTTTCTGTGAATATGTGCATGTATAATTCACACTGATACTTGTTCACTTAGTCTTCACAGCAAAACATTCAGACCCTTTAATTTTTATCAGGTAAGCAATATGGAAGAGAAATTGACCAAACTACGTGGAGGTGTCACTCTGGTAAGTCCAGAGGAGCGAAAAGCTATTGAGGCATTGTATTCAAGTACAATCAGTCAGTGGAGAAAGCGCAAGAGAATGTTTAAAGATATCTGGGATTCTATAACAGAGAACTCGCCCAAGAATCTGAAAGAATTCAAGGTCTTGTGTCAGTTATTGCCTTTCTGCTGATTAGCACATTGCAGTTTTCCTTTTTTAAATCATCTGGTTGGCTATATTTTTCAGGAAGAGCTTGGAATTGAATATGATGAAGATGTTGGCGTGAGTTTGCAGTCTTTCTCTGATCTAATGCCACAAGGAAAAAAGCGTGCTAGGGGGCAGTAGATTTATGTGCATCGTGCTACACTTATCAACAACTGTAGGGAAATTAGTAGCAATACATACTTCTACAGGTATATCAGACATATACGTACACAGTATGTATGGTAATATCTGATAAATGCGTCCTGTACATGACTAGTAACTTTCTCTTGGAGTTTATCTCTTTATATCTTACCCCTTACTTTGATGCACCTCAGTTACAAGATCAAAAAGCAATAGATCCTTAGCTAAGATCAAGGGGGTATCTTTATTGAGAGACTCAATAAAGGTCCTTAGCTCAGCATGATAACACATGAATCCCACGAGTAACTGAACATATGAAATATATTATATCCTCATTAAGGCTATAGAACATTCGTGATGGTAATTGTTTGACACCCTTAATGTCCCTTTGCACACTTGGAAAATGCCATATGAGTGGCATATCATATATGTACTTCAGGCATTTAAATATTAGATTAAATCATCTCCCTGGGTTTGCTGTGCTATCATGAATGCTTCTTTACTCCACTGATGCATTTCTGATATCACTAAACCATCAATTTAGGATGTATTCAGACTGTGGTAGAAGTTTGATATGCCAGCCTTCCTGAACCTCTATAACTATTTTAGGTGATAGTTTCTGCCTTTCTGGTTCTCGACCCTGCTAGGAACTGTTTCAATTTGAAATAATGTGCATTTTAACATTGACAAATCATAAGACTGTCGTATGATTAAATAAAACACTAGAATGTTATATAATCAACAATACCTAGCAACAATTACATAATTTCCATCATTACATTATAACAGTACCAAGGACAACTGCTATGGAATGACAGTCATATGGCAAAACTAGAAGGATTTGTAATGCATGTACTCAACTGCTATTAAAATATTAGTCATCTGGGAAATATGGTAAATACATGTAATGTAGACACTTGGGCTATTATCTTGCAACCTGAAAATCCTGTACAACTTCTTGGTTCTTTATCAATTTCAATTTCCGATACACTCACCTGGTCCTCACCGACACAGGCCTATTCTGCAAGTTTAGTCGCAAAGAACGTTCTGGTTTAGATCTTTGAGCATAATTGATTTTAGGGTTTGCAGCTCCCTGTTCTAGCTCCCTCTCTGAAGCAGCTTGAGATTTCAAAGGATATTTCTTGTCAAATTTGGTAATCTCTGAATTAATCTCATATGAGGTATCGTCAACATTAATCGTTTTAGAGTTACGATTTGAAGGTCTATTGGCAAGGAACCCATTTTTCATCTCATATTTCATATCCTTGATTCCATTTAGGAACCTAGCACGTTGTTCGGTGCTTCCTTCATCATCACTTTCATCAAAAACTACTTCCCTCATGAATGATGTTGTTTGGACCTCTGTATTAGTTGGAAATGCAGTTACTTGTAAAATTTTGTCAAAAGAATCTGGACTTGAGCCGGGTAATGATCTTCTATATTCTCTTGCATTCTTCTCCTGTCTTAACCCTCCATTGTCATTTGACATTTGCATTTCTTCCTGACTAATGGCAAGTCTAGGGTCAGGGGTGTTAGATACCTTTTTGAAATGAAAACTTGGCGGAATTTGATCGTCTGGATCATGTGACGCAGACCGAGAAAGTTCTACAGCTGCTCTTGCAGCATCTGCTGCACAAGCCGCAGATTCAAATGCTGCTTGTGCTGCATCAGCTACATCCCTGTACTTTATCTTTGCTTTCATCGAGTCTTCAACATTTTCTTTATTCTCCAGCAAAATTGGAGAAATCTCTTCAAACTTAGCTCCTGATATTATTGGTTGGTCAAATCTAGAGTGGTTCTGTTTTGATTCAGCATTGAAATTCTTCTGCACAGTCATTACAAGGTTCTAAATCATTTTTTTTTAATAAAAAAAATCATATATCCATGATTGCTATCTTCAATCTACTTGTTTCCCTGAAGTTATGTTGTTTCTTACCTCTGTTGTAATGGAGGATTCTTCCTCATCTTGTAAATTAATGTCATTCTCAGATGCAATCTCTTTAAGCACCTTCATTCTACTCTCCAGGTTTGGCCGTCTAGTTGACAGCTTTGCCACGACCTGTGCACAAATTCATACAAATACCTGAAGAAATACTGTCCATTTTGGAGTAAAAAAGTTAATTATAAACTTCAACCACCAAACTATTTTATACCTTAGAATTGACTCTGCAGTTGTTTCGCAAATCAACAGCACTAACTGTGAACTCTCTCCCAAAACGTGATGTGAACATTGCGCGCAGCTCTTGAAGCTCTGGAAACTCTCCACATCTTGTAGAAGCATATATCAAGCTTGATACTGCCTCCTCCAGTTCTTCTGGACATCCTCTGTTGAAAGAAAACAATTAATTAAATCAAATAAATTGCAAAACAACATATGAATCGGCCATACATTAAAGAATACAAAAGGACTAACCTTTCATTTTCGACAAGGTTCAGCCTCTCTGTGAGGAGATGACAATAGCCTTCTATCATGACAAAAACATCTAACATGTTCTGCTCTTTGATCAGTTGCTCAACCTGTTAGCATTCAATGTCTGTTAGACCTCGATTTCTAGACGCACAGGTACATATTAGATAGTTGCATTACGTGGGTGTGTGCAGAAGGATGTGAGACATTGAAGGATGTAATGGGTCCGAATTTACCCGAATAAGAGCACGCTTTTGATGGCCAAGCTTGAGGAGCTCAATAACATCAGACTGAGCCACAGACATGCGAGCCCGACGCTGGTTTTTTAGCACAGAAATTCTAGAAATGGCTAGGCTAATGGCAGGTTTGAACTTTGAAGTCCTGAAAGTACGGCCTAGTAGAGCATCAATCTTCTTTCCCATAACAGTTTAAACTTTATTTGTCAGCAAAAAGTAAACTATGAGAAAGCTTTGTATCAACTTTAAACCTTCTTATAGTAGCAGTTGGCCGTGTCGTTTTGTAGACTTATTAGATTGCATGTCATTTAAATGAACAGTTGCAGTTGCAGACTTAAGCGTGTTACCTTAAATTGTTTTTGGTTAATAAATGTCACAGGACAATTTGACGCGCAGCTTTCTTTGCCGACCTTAAGTTACATGAATCTGTACTCTATATTAATGTCCAAAACCATGTTTTAATGGTATACAATAGTACCAAAGTACCAAAAATACCAAATTTGGTTATCACTTAACTCGGGTTCGATCCCTTCCAACTACAGAATTATACAAGATTTATTATTTAATTTAATTTCACCCCATGTTCGATTTCCTATAAGGGCTTCAATTAAGGGGTTTGACGGTTATCACTTAACTCGGGGTTCGATTTTTTCCAACTACATAATTATACAAGATTTATTATTTAATTTAATTTCTTTAATTTCATCGCGTGTTCGATTTCCTATAAGGGGTTCAATTCCTGACATAATTATAAAGATTTATTTACTTTAATTTTTTTAACTTTATCTCGAATTCGATTCTTTATAACTACATAATTAAACAGTGTATTAATATTAATTTTTTTATCTCGACTCGTGTTCAATCTATGCCCGTGCTTCGCACGGGTTATCAGCTAGTAACAAATTAAAAATATTAATATAAACAAAAACAAGATATGCACATACTTGGGTTTTAATTTATTGTACATTTTTTTTATGAAAAAGACAGTTTTGTAACTGAAATATAGCTTAGAGCCAGTGCGGTCCTGAAAGTCTTTCGGGCTCAGTGTGAAAAAAAATTCTAGGTCCTTCATTTTTGAGTAAAATAAAATTTAATTTCATACTAGCTTATAACCCGTGCGAAGCACGGGTTCTTTTGATAGGTTATAAAATTTATTTAACATTATAATTATGAACTTTGAATTTTTAGTAAATTAATTTAATCATGTAATATATATTATTATTAGATCTAACGATTCTTATTTATTACTAAAAATAATGATTTGAATATATGGTGAGATATTTTTGAGTGTATATTATTTAATTTTATTAAATAGAACCGTCCGTGATATTATTGGAAAAAGAGAGATTTTAGTTTGAAAAAATAGAAAAAGATAACGTGAAAATTAAAAGGTGACATACTTTAGGGTGAAAATGGTAATTAATTAGTTTATAGTAATTATAATTTAATTTTTATTCTACTAAATAAAATTGCAGGTAATATTTTTAGAAAATGAGAAATTAATGTTACCGTGATATTTCTAAAAAAAGGAATTTAATTAGAAAAAATAAAAAAGATGATACGTTTTTAGCTGAAAAGGTAATCGGTTAATTAATAGCATTATAATATTATAATTTTATTTTTATTAAATAGAATCGTCCGTGATATAATTTGAAAAAGAGAGGTTTTAGTTAGAGAAAATAAAAAAGGTAACTTGTTTTGGCTGAAAAAGGTAACCCGTTATATAATTGGAAAAAAATATTTTAGTTAGAGAAAAGAGAAAAGAAATTTTTTTTTATTAGTTAACAGTATTTATAATTTTTTTTAATTAGATAAAATATAAAAGATATTATATTTTACCTGAAAAAGGAAACTGCTTAGTTATTAGAAAAAAGGTAACACGTTTAACCTTAAAAGTAGGTTGATTTGTAAAGTAAAAATTTTAGTTAAATAAAATATAAAAGAAGATTTTTAAAAGGTAACTCGTGATATAATTGGAAAAAGAGATATTTTAGTTAGAGAAAAGAGAAAAGATAATTTGAACGAAAAAATTAATTAATTAGTTAATAGTAATTATAATATGCTTTTTAGTTAGATAAAATATAAAAAATATTATATTTTAACTGAAAAAGGAAACTGCTTAGTTATTAAAAAGAAAAGAAAAGGTAACATGCTTAACCTGAAAAAGGAAATTGATTAGTAAAGCAAAAATTTTAAAGGTAACATGTTTAACCTGAAAAAGGAAATTGATTAGTAAAACAAAAATTTTAGTTAGATAATTCCAATAATATCACGGGCGTTTCTATTTAATAAAAATAAAATAATAATAATATTATAATACTAATAATTAACCAATTCAACTTATCTGTAATTAAGTAAGGGTAATTAGGTAAATTCAATAGGTACCACCTGAAAAAGGAAACTGCTTAGTTATTAAAAAAAATGTAACACGTTTAACCTGAAAAAGTAGGTTGATTTGTAATGTAGAAATTTTAGTTAAATAAAATATAAAAGAAGATTTTTAAAAGGTAACTCGTGATATAATTGGAAAAAGAGATATTTTAGTTAGAGAAAAGAGAAAAGATAATTTGAATGAAAAAATTAATTAATTAGTTAATAGTAATTATAATATGCTTTTTAGTTAGATAAAATATAAAAGATATTATATTTTAACTGAAAAAGGAAACTGTTTAGTTTTTAAAAAGAAAAGAAAAGGTAACATGTTTAACCTGAAAAAGGAAATTGATTAGTAAAACAAAAATTTAAAGGTAACATGTTTAACCTGAAAAAGAAATTGATTAGTAAAACAAAAATTTTAGTTAGATAAAATATAAAAAAAGATTTGTTTAAATTGAAAAAGGAAATTGATTAATTAGTAACTGAAAAGGTAATTGGTTAATTATTAGTATTATAATATTATTATTTTATTTTTAATAAATAGAAACGCCCGTGATATAATTGGTAAAAAAAGGTTTTAGTAAGAGAAAAGAAAAAAGGTAACGTGCTTTGGCTGAAAAAGGTAACCGTCCATGATATTATATAATTGTGGCAATGTTTTTAATAATGGAGAAATTTTAGTTAGATAAAATGTAAAAGATTTTATAAGATTTTATGTTTACAGGTTATTGAAAAATAGAAAAGGTAATATGTTTAACCTGGAAAAAAAAATTGATTAAAAAATGAGAAATTTTAGTTAGATAAAATATAAAAGATATTGTATTTTACTTGAAAAGGGAAATTACTTAGTTATTGTAAAATAGAAAAGATAAAATATAAAAGATATTGTATTTTACTTGAAAAGGGAAATTACTTAGTTATTGTAAAATAGAAAAGATAATATGCTTAACTTGAAAAAGGAAATTGATTAATTAGTAGGATGGATTTTATTCATAATTGAGTAAGGGTAAATAAGTAAAATCAATAGGTACCAACCAACCGACCAACCAAACTTTTAATGTTTCGGAATTTATATAATAGTATAGATATGAAATTCAACCAAGTATAAATGTAATTATAATTCATACATAACTAGATTCTTACGTTTTAGTAAAATAAAAATATAAAACCTTAGAACCAAATAATGTACTAAATATTTCTTCGTATTTTTCATTTTTTAAACATATTTACAAATTTATAAATAAAAGTTATTTAATAAATCAAAATTTAACTACAAAATAAAGAGTTCCCTTTTATATGCTAAGATTTATACATGGGCCTCTACAAAATATATCATTTACTAAAAATTTTCTTGCAATCACTAATTGATGATTTGCTTATAATGTTTTGAACCGTTAACTATGAATGCATGCATAAAAATTAATCTCAAATTAATTACATATACACACATAAACTGAATTATACTCCCTCCGTCCCAGCCAGTTCTTTACATGGCGGCTGGGCACGGAGGTCAAGGATAGTGGATGTAAAGTGAGTGTAATATTGTTAAAATAAATGAAGTAGTGGGTGTAATAGTGATTTTATTGTTAAAATAAGTGAAGTAGTGGGTGTAATAGTGATTTTATTGTTAAAATAAGTTAAGTAGTGGGTGAAATAGTGTAAAGTATTGTTAAAATAAGTGAAGTAGTGGGTGTAATAGTGTTAAAACTTACTATTTTGGGTAATGTAAAGAAATGGTGAGACGGCCCAAAACGGAAATTGTAAAAAAATGGATGGGACAGAGGGAGTATAAACTTTTGGACCCCTAAACTCAATGGGCCCTGTGCGGTCGTACGATCCACACTCAAGACCGCCCATGCTTAGAGCCTTAAACTAGTATAGCTTAGACCCATTAAACTAGGCCGGGCATTTGATTGGTTCGATCATCAAACCAAATAAATTGAAAATTGAATTGTCAATACTTTTAGAATTGTATCGAATCAAATTGATATTATGGATCGAATTGAATTGAATTGAAATATTTTTATTTGGTCCGGTTCAATTCTTAAAAACAAATTTTTTTCATAGAAAATATTTTTTGTAAGTGAAAAAATAAAAAATAAGTAAGATGACTTTTTGATGGAACATGAATACAAATATCTAAAGAAAATCAAGCAGAGGCCTAATAGTAAATCAATAAGGAAGCATTAATATTAACTATTAGTTCTACAAATATTTATTAAGAAAAAACAATTGTATATTAAAAAAATATGATTCCAACTAATAAAATATGCATATTAATCAATTAATTAGAACAAAGTTGCATTTCTCAAATATATATTATTTGAATATAAAGCAATCGATATATATATATATATATATATATATATATATATATATATATATATATATATATATATATATATATATATATATATATATATATATATAGGCTAGCGTTCAAATAGAAACCAACCTTAGAACAGAAACTAGAAACCTACACTAAATAAATTATATTTCATTTATTTTAATGGCCCCGCTAGGGGCACCTTCACAAAAAACTTATAAAATTCTTGGCTCTATTCAACAAAAATATAAAAAAAAGTTACTGTTCACGTGTGAATAGTAACTTTTATTATTATTATTATTTATTATTTTATTATTTTTTTGTTGAATAGAGCCAATAATTTTAAACGTTTTTTGTATTGGGATACCCCTAATTTGGTCATTAGATTAGCTTGAAATATTTAATTTATGTTTAGTTTCTATTCTAAGTTAGTTTTTATTAGAACAAGACCCTATACATATATATATATATATATATATATATAGGGGGCTGCTCAAATGAGACCCCTCTTATAATGATAACCTTTCTTATAATGAGTCCCCCTCATATTTCTTTTATTTTAAAAGGCCCCGCCAGGGGCACCCAATACGAAAAATGCTTATAATTATATCCTCTATCCATTCATCAAAAAAAAAATTAATTTTTTTTTTAAAATAAAAAAACTGGGTGCCACATCATCATTTTTTTTTGAAAAAAATATTTTTTTTTAATTTTTTTTTATGAATGAATAGAGAGTAGAATTATAAGACTTTTTCGTATTAGGTGCCCCTGGCCGGGCCCTTTAAAATAGATGAAATATGAGGGGGACTCATTATAAGAGAGGGTCTCATTATAAGAAGGATCTCATTTGAGCACCTCCCTATATATATATATATATATATATATATATATATATAGGGTAGGGTTCAAGGGAGAACCTCCCTATCAAGAAAACTAGGAGACCCAATCTTGGACCATAGATCATTGCCAGTTTTAAATTATATAAGAAAATAATATTCAATGGCAATTTCGTTATTATTTTGAAGTCTGAGACACATATCATAAACGTTTTACACAGACAACTCTATCGAATCTTATGAATATGGAAAGATTTTTTTATCAAATTCTGATTGACGAGAAAGATGATTATGTTTAACATGGAAACAATTCACCAAATCAACAATCAAAATAGAATACAATTGTACAATAACATACCTATACACGTTCAGAACAAGTAAATGTAAAATTGCTTGAAGCAAAAGACGACCAAGAAAAAATGGCGGATCACACTGTTATCAATGAGTAAGTCACTATTCTACCATGATTTTATTCATTTCGATTATCTAAAAAACATCCTGTTATCATCTACAATCAGTTTTTGTATCCAACCGATTCTGCTATGTGTTCTATAATAATGCTAAGATTTTGGTGTAAATCAACATACAGGAACGACCGGACATGGATACGATTCATTAATCTTAGCGATGATGAAACCGAAATGGGTGATTGAAACAGTGTTTCAATCATTGTTATTCTTCGGTATTGAAAAAAATCAAGAGCATCTATGTTAAATACTATCCAGAACACTTCCATGAGTGTCGGAAAATCTATCTTGGTGATAATAAAGATTGATGTATCTGAAAGGTGATCCGAATAGATCCCAAGCTTTCTGACTAATATTTATGTGTTATTCAGTCGTCTGTGACTTTTATGATTTGCATTAGATAAATTTATGCCTAATTGTTTTTCAAACATTTTAATCTCAAGTATGCGTTCCAATCGTACTAGGATGCTCAAATTTTGAAATTTAATTATCCACTATCAACTGTTAGTATGGCAATGTAACTCCGGGGATAACCTTGTAGTTGGTTAATACTACTTTATTGGATCAATGTATACTACAGTCCAATTTCAACTGCAATTGGTTAATATTGAATAGTTTTCTTTGAAGTGCTGTGCGGATCATCACATGTTTAAAGAACTAGTTTGCACTTGGACAGTCATGGTCATGTGAACTAGTCGTTGTGAAAACAATGCTATGCTAGGTGAGAGGAAGAATGTGAATCTTCCTGCTGTTGTTGAGGATCTCCCAACACTTACAAAAAAGGACAAGCAAGACATCTTGCTGTGGGGTGTTCCGAACAAGATTGACATGCACTCTCGTTTGTTCGCAAGGGTTAAGAAATTGTTAATGTTCGTAAGGTCCTTAATTGGGCACCATGCCAAAACTATACAGTTAATGTCAAAAGGTGTGTAGGTATCTTTGCTTAAATGAAAAAATTTATTGTATTGTGTGCCAATAAAATTTGGTCATTAAAATTATGTATGTTTAGCTTCTTATGGGACGTCATTGACATGCTGAGTTTTATAGTAGATATCTAATGGGACTCTTTAATCGATATACTTGTCATAATGACAACTTGTGATTAATCCCTTGTAGGTGGAGTATCAGGAGGGAGTTATCAACTTTGATGAAATTTTGCGTGAGACAGACTCATTTATGGTTGCTCGTGGTGATCTTGGAATAGAAATCACAGTTGTGAAGATATTCTTGGCATAGAAGATGATGATTTATAAGTGTTATCTTGCTGGAAAGCCAGTGGTAACTCTCAGACGCTTGAATCAATGATCAAGTCTCCACATCCCACCCGTGCTGAGGCCACTGATGTTGCTAATGATGTCCTATATGGGACTGATTGTGTAATGCTCAGTGGGGAAAGTGCGGCTATGGCTCATATTTGTATCGACGCAGATGTAGTGTAATAAGAGATGCGCGCTAATAGCTTTGATGAGAATTGTACATAGAGAGATTTATTATTTGATGTCATTAAACAACGGAAAGAGTACTCTTGGATGGCGGTTGGTTATAGATTCTTTAAGGTGTTCGGATAAAAATTCATTAACGTCATATGTAGTAAATTTTTTATGCATATATTCTCTCAATTTTTTAAAAGGTTTAGATTTCTTCTAGTGATGTAAAATTTAGTAAATTTATTTGTGAAATAGAATTAAAAATTTTACATGCTATAATACTATTGAAAAAACACTTTAAAAATTCTCAATGTTTATAAAAATATATTTTTCAAAAGAGTATTCAGATTATTGAATATTTTATTAAGATTTTGTTAGTGTATTTATTAGAAATATAAAATACCTTAAAAAATCATAAAGCATTTAATGGAATCTTAAGTATTTTTAAATAACGTAAGGCATTTTCATCGAAAAGAAAATAGATGTTACTAAATTTTGTATAATACATACTAAAACTCTCAATCGAATCTTTGGGTTCCATTAATTTATTCATTTTATTTTAAATATAAATTGTGAGATTTTTCATGGAAAGGTTAATTATCCTAGTATTGTTTGATACCACACCATTCTCAGTTGTTGAAAAAGTAATGATACTATTAATATAAATTCTCAGTGTTGAACAAGTAGTAAAACACTTAACGGAATCTTTATTTTATATTATTACAATAGATATTTTTTTATAAAAAATATAAGTCATAAGATTCTCTTGAGTGTTTAGTTTTTATCAAAATGTTAGTGCATGAAATTTTAGAATTTTGTGAATATGAGGACAGAGTAAAAGTGAATGTACCCTAAATAATCCAAGAAAAAAAAACATAACAAATTAATATTTATATTTTTAAAAACACCACAACGATTCTCAAAAAAGTAAGAGAAAATCCTAAAAAAGGCTCATTTTTTTAAGACATTTGGAGAAATATTTTGAATTTCACATTACAAAGTTAAATTATTCGGAAATTTATATTGAAATATTCTATTAAATATTTTACATTTCAATTTTAATTCGAAAAAAAAATATTTTTTAGGCTTTCTTAAAAGTTGGATAAATTATTTACAATGATGTACTTGTAACTTGTTTTAAATCTATAAAATATTTAGTAGAAATCCTAATACGAATATCTAATAAAATGATATTACATTTACAAAATAACTAACAAAACACCTAAGAGAATCTTGATGTATTATGTTAGTCACAGAGGCATGCCTGTTTACATCAAATAACAAGCCTAATTGTCTGTAATGCTTTCCATTACTTACATGACCTCTTAACTGAGGGAACCTCTAGTTGTAGAGTCTCTACTTGTTCTGTACTTGTAATAGGCACCAAATCCTAGTTGTGTAACTGTACTTATATAGTCAAGAATAATGCTTGAAAGAAGTTCCAAGGTTCATGCCTCAAGCAAGAAGATAAAGACTGTCAAATAATCACAGTTGGGATTTGAAGAAAGTGAAGAATTTGCCTAAGTACCAATTCGAGAAGTACATTTGTCTATTCGAGAAGTCTAGCATTCGAGAAGTCAGGGATTCGATATCTCAGAAGACACTATTCGATATCTCTGAATACACTGTTCGATATCTCATTCGATATCTCAGAGATTCGATATGCCTATTACTCTGTTCGGGAACTCAAGAAGTCAACAAGTCGAAAGTGGTATTAGAGTTCTCAAGGAGTCAACAAGTCAAAGTTCCATTCGATATCTCAAGGACTCAGAAAGCTATTCGATATCTCAAGGATTCGATAAGTCAAGTGTTCTATTCGACAACTCAAAGAATCCTGATGAAAAATAGCTATTCGAGAAGTAATTCGATATGTCAATATAACAGTGTTCGAGAACTCAGAGTTATCGATCAAGTCAATTCTAGTTCTCGAATCACTTACTTAGTCACTTCTCGAATACGTTCTTCGAGACAAAATACTGGAGAAATTGTACAAGTCAGAAACCTGCAACAAGCCAATGCACTTTATGGACCTCAATCTGTAACGTGCTCTGGAAAGCCTACAAAGAAGCTTGGAGAGATATAGAAGAGACAAAGGGCTAAAGAAGTGGATCTGAACAGGCTTTGCAAAGTCAAATCTGTAACCGTTTGGACTCTTACTCAAATAGGATAGACAGACTAGAAAGTAATTTGTTTAGCTACCTTATTTGTAGTAAGTAGGTTGTATCCATGTTCTATAAGGATACAGCCTCACTTCCTTAGCAATTAACTTTTTGTGAGTCAAGTTTTTCATTATTCATTGTAAGCCATATCTCTCTGAGAAAAATGAAGCTGAGAATACTATCATTTGTATTCACAGATTGTAGCAACCTTTATCTAATAATACATTAGATTAAAGTGATATTGTGACTTGTGTTGTTCTTTATCCGCACATATATCTTTGCACACACAAACACTTATCTGCTACACAGACTCAACAAAGAAAAGTTCAAGAATCCATTCATCCCCCCTCTGTATTCTTTTACTGTATTCTATACTCAACAAGTGGTATCAGAGCGGGCTGTTTATTCAAAAACAGAAAAACGATCATGAGTTCGAATACACCAAAGACCACAGGAATGGTGAAAGTCCCTAAGTTTGACAAAGAAAACTACAACCTCTGGAAGATCAAGATGCAGTTGTTCATCAAAGCATCTCATCATTTGTATCCTGAGATTCTCAAGAATGGTCCATTTGTTCCCCAACAGGAGATTCCTGAAAAGACTGTTGGAACCACTACTATTCCAAGATCTTATGTGGCTAAGGATCCATCCAAATGGACAGAATCAGAAAAGGAGATAGTTGCCCTTGACAGTCACCTCATGTTGCTGATTATAGATTCCATGGACATGTCAATGTTTGCAAACATTGCTTCATGTACCACTGCCAAAGAAATGTGGGATCACATTGAGGTGTTATGTGAATGAACTGATGAGGTCAGAGAGAACAAGAAACAGATACTGGTCACACAGTATGAAGCTTTCATGGCACAGCCCAAGGAAAGCATCACTGAGATGTTTGAGAGATTTTACAAGCTAGTTACTGAGTTGCAGATGAATGGCAAGGTTTACAGCACCAAAGAATTGAACATGAAGTTTCTGCTATCTTCACCAAATCATCTAGAGCAAAGGGTCATTTCTCTAAGGGAAAGAGATTTGAACAAAATCACTTATGATGTGCTCTATGGGGTTTTAAAGACTCATGAGCTTGAGTTGCTTCAGAAAAGGGCTATTCAAGCCAACCAAGGCAGAATGATAAATACATCATGTGCCTTGATTGTCAACAAATCTATTCAAGACCTAGAAGCATTTACAAGCCAACTGAGGATAGAGGAAGTGGTAGAGGATGAAGAAACTAAAGCTGAGGTAAGTGAACCTGTTGAGGAGAAGGAGGAAGATGAGTTCTATACTCTTGAAGAACTAGATGGCCAGAAAATTTCATGGCCAGAAAATTTCCAAACATCAGATTCAAGAGGAATCAACCCTTCAAACCCAAAACCCAAAACCATTCATTCAACAAGAACAAGGCACCTGTGAAACCAAACAAGACTAAGTTCAAAACCAGCCATGTGGATAGGTCATCTGTAAGGTGTTATAGATGCAATGACCTAGGGCATTTTGCCAGTGAATGCAAGAAGCCTAAAAAGAAGGATAAAGATTATCTTGAGCTCGAAGCTAAGTATGAAGCCCTTCTGAAAAAGCAGACACAAGGTAAGGCCTACATAGCCGAAGGGAAGTGTTGGGATGATTCTGACAGTGATGGAGAGGAACAAGAATTTTGAAATTATACCTTGATGGCCAATTCCAAGGATGACACATCTCCATCAGATCCTCAGGTACCATCTCTCACTACTATAGACATGTCTGTTTCTGAGTATAAATGCATGATTGAACAACTATCTGTTGAGATGTTTAACATTCATACTAGTATGACTACTTCTAATGAAGAGATTACTAAACTGTCTACTAGAAATGAAATGTTAATAAAAAAGAACGAGGAACTTGAGCTAACTGCTATGCAAGTAGAAAACCTTAAGAAAGAAGTTGAATATCTGCAGAATAAGGTTTTGTGTGCTAGTCAGGTTGAAAAGGCTCTTAGGGATGAATTAGCTGAAAATGAATTCAAACTGAAAACTTTCAAGAAATCATCTGGTCTAGTGCAATCCTACTATGAGAAAATTGAAGCTAAACCCAAGGCTTCTATTGGACTTGATTATGGCACTCTTAAACAGAGAAAAGACTATGCTGTCATTGAAGATGACACAGTTGTTCATGGGGAAGTGCCTCACATTTTGAAAAAGACTAAAAATCCAATTTTTAAAGAATCAACATTTGAAATTGATGAGAATGCCTTACTCATCAAGCAAATGTTGAATGATGAGGATGAGGCACAATCCAATGAACGACAAGCATCCTCTAAGAGTGAGAGTGTCAAGTCAAAATCCAAGGAGCCAGTAGATGATAGGTCAGGACCTAAGAAGTTTGTTAAGTTTGTTTCAGTTGGGAAGAGTGAATCAGAGAAGAAAGTGACTAAGAAGAGACAGAACAGAAATGGCAAGTTAGGATTAACAAAGATAATAACTATGCTTATATGCCTAATGCCCCTAGGAAAACTTGTCAGAACTGTTTCAGTACCAATCATCTAACTCATGCATGCAAGAAACCTGTTGGTAGTGTGCCCAAACCTTTCTATGACTGCTCTATGCCTCTAAGACATAGAGATGCACAATTTTGTGATAAATTTGACTGTATGCCATGAAATATGAATGTTATGACTAGTTGTTTCAATTTGAGAAGGCAGTTCATTGATGGTTGTATCAGTCACAATTCTCACACACACTACACAAGGTCAAAGTCTTCAAGTCCTCCTAAAGCTAGGAAGGTACCTCTGTCACCTAAGTTTGAGACCTCAGGTTCTAAGACTTCTAACAGTGATAAGAAGACTAACACCAAGAAAGTTGATAGGCATGTTGGTTATGATAAAACTGTTTCTAAGTCACATGGACCCAAACTTGTTTGGGTACCAAAGGAGAAGTAATACCTTTGTGTTTGCAGGGCAAAGAAAGTGAAAAGAAAGTCATGTGGATCTTGGACAGTGGATGCTCAAATCATATGACTGGTGATATGGCCCTGCTATCACAGTATGAGGAAAAGGCTGGCCCAATGGTTGCTTTTGGAGATGACAGCATGGGTAACACATTGGGATATGGCAAGTTGAAAGTTGGTAATGTCATCATTGAAGATGTAGCACTAGTCAAGGGACTTAAGCATAATCTACTAAGTGTTGGTCAGTTTACTGATAGAGGATTCAAGGTGAATTTTGACAAAGATGAATGTTTGATCACCCACAAGAAGACTGGTGATTTTGCTCTATCTGGAGTAAGAAAAGGAAGCCTGTTTGTAGCAAATATGGACTCTGCAAACAAGGACAAAATTTGTTGCTTCTACTCAAAAGCATCAAATGAAGACTGTTGGCTGTGGCACAAGAAATTATCACACCTGAACTTCAAAGCCATTAATTCTCTAGTCAAAAGAGAGTTAGTGAGAGGCATGCCCACACTCGAGTTCTGTCAAGAAGGAGTGTGTGAGGCTTGTCAAAAGGGAAAAATGAAAAGATCAAGCCACAAGTCAAAGACAGTGACATCAATAACCAAGCCCCTGCAACTCATTCATATGGATTTGTTTGGGCCTGTCAATGTCATGTCACTAGGAAGAAAGAAGTATGCCTTGGTGATGGTTGATGACTTTACAAGGTATACATGGGTGGAATTTCTGGCATCAAAAGATGAGGCTCCACAAGTAATCATTGAGCACATAAAGAAAGTTGACAAGGAAGCAAAGGCCAACAATGCAAGTGTGATTGCACTGAGAAGTGATAATGGAACAGAGTTCAGAAATGCCATGCTTGAAGCATTCTGTAAAGAGAATGGGATTTCTCAGCAATTCTCAGCTCCAAGGACTCCACAACAAAATGGAGTTGTTGAGAGAAAGAATAGAACTATAATTGAGGCTGCTAGAACAATGTTACTTGATGCAAAGGTGCCTACATGTTTTTGGGCAGAGGCTGTAAGCACTGCATGCTATATTCAGAACAGAACCCTCATCAACAAAAACACTGGAAAGACACCTTACAATTTGATGACTGAAAAGAAGCCTACTCTAAAGTATGTTCATACTTTTGGAAGCAAATGCTTTGTATTGAAGGATAATTCTGAATATGTTGGTAAGTTTGATGCAAAGGCATTTGAAGGAATTTTTCTTGGCTACTCTATGGAAAGAATTGCATACAAAGTTTATGTCATCAGTTAAAAGAAAATTATGGAAAGCACAGATGTGACATTTGATGACAGCAAACTACCTGGACTAGAAGAAGCAAATGATGAAGATAAAGATCCATTGAAGTTTGATAATCTAGATGATTCTGATGAAGAGACTGAAGTTGAAACTCAAGTTCAACATACTCAAGTGAATGATAATACAAGAGAAGAATTTGTGCTAATCAACAGTGGAGAAACTAGCATCCAAGACACACATGTGAGTAGTGGCAACCTCACAGGGGGAGGAAATTAGGATGATCATGATTTGGATGATGAAGCAACATCAAGAATGAGAAATCAGGCTGAGCACTCAAGGAAATAGGATAGATCACACATTGCAGAGCAAATCATTGGAGATCCTAATACAGGAGTAAGGACTAGGAGAGCAACTCAGAATGAGTGTCTCTATGGTTGTTTCCTATCTTAGGTTGAGCCTAAGAAACTTGATGATGCACTATTGGATCCAGATTGGATTATTGCCATGCAAGAGGAGCTGAATCAATTTGAAAGGAACAAAGTATGGGAACTTGTGCCTGCACCAAATAATAGAACCATTGTTGGAACAAAATGGGTTCTGAAGAATAAGATGGATGAAGCAAAAAAGAAACAAAGCAAGGTTGGTTGCAAAAGGATACTCTCAACAGGAAGGCATTGATTATGATGAGACATTTGCCCCTGTTGCTAGATTGGAAGCCATCAGAATATTCTTGGCATTTACTGTTCACTCAAACTTTAAAGTTTATCAAATGGATGTCAAGAGTGCATTTCTGAATGGAGAGTTGGAAGAAGAAGTTTATGTGCAACAACCACCTGGCTTTGAGGATCCAAACTTCCCAGAATTTGTCTACAGACTGCTTAAGGCACTGTATGGACTTAAGCAGGCTCCAAGGGCATGGTATGATACTTTATCTCAATTTCTCCTTGAAAATCAATTCACTAGAGGCACACCAGACAAGACACTGTTTTACAAGAAGCATGGTGGTGATATTATCCTAGTTCAGATTTATGTGGATGACATCATTTTTGGCTCAACAAATGAGAAGCTGTATGAGAAATTCTCTAAACTCATGCAGAGCAGATATGAGATGAGTATGATGGGAGAGCTGACATTCTTTCTTGGGTTGCAAGTCAGTCAAAGGAAGGATGGTATCTTTATCAGTCAGACCAAGTACATCAAGGATTTATTGAAGAAGTTTGATTTGGAAGATTGCTCACCTGCAAAGACACCCATGGCCACTGCCACTAAATTGGATGAAGATGCTAAAGGCAAGAAAGTAGATATCTCAGTCTACAGAGGCATGGTTGGTTCTCTACTCTATCTCACTGCAAGTAGGCCAGATATCATGTTTGCTACATGCTTGTGTGCAAGGTTTCAATCAAATCCAAAAGAATCACATTTGATTGCTATAAAAAGGATCTTTAGATATCTGAAGGGCACTCCAAACTTGGGTCTATGGTATCCTAAGGACACAGGGTACAATCTGGTTGGTTATTCTGATGCTGATTATGCTGGATGCAGAGTGGATAGAAAAAGCATCTCAGGTAGCTGCCAGTTTCTTGGACAAAGGTTAGTCTCTTGGTAAAACAAGAAACAACAATCTGTGTCAACTTCTACAGCTGAGGCTGAATACATAGCTGCTGGAAGTTGCTGTGCTCAAGTGCTTTGGATTAGAAATCAACTTAGGGATTATGGACTTGTGTTGGAAAGAATTCAAATCATGTGTGATAACACAAGTGCAATCTCTATAGTTGCCAATCCTGTCAATCATTCTAGGACAAAGCACATTGACATCAGATATCATTTCATTAGAGAACATGCAACTAATGGAACCATTGAGTTGCATTATGTCTCTACAGATAAACAACTAGCTGATATATTCACTAAGCCATTAGATGAAGCCACCTTCACAAGGTTGGTTAGTGAGATTGGAATGCTGAATTCTTCAGATTCTGGCTAAGTGAATACAACATCTAGTTTGTTGCAGCAGTAAACACTTACTTTATCTAAATTCTCAATATTTTTGGAGTAAGTGTTGGCTGAAGTATGATTTATAAATATTTCAAATCTGTTGCATATGTTGGAAAATCATATTTTCTTGTTAACTTGAAATTTCTATGAAATTTTGAGAGAATCACTGTTTAATTTGCTAGAATATTCTTAAATGAATATGACTGGTGAATTTTAAAAGATAGTGAAAATTAATTTTTGTGAGTGATGAGTATATTTCGATAAGTCAGACTTCTCGAGTGATTCACTATTCGACATCTCTAACAAGTCTCATTAGAGCACTCTCGAGTTCTCAAATAGAGACTTTTAGAGTTATCGAATAGAGGTATTCTTGACTTCTCGAATATAGTGTTTTAGTTCTCCATTGATTGAGTTCTCGAATACTATATTTGAGTTCTCGAATCATTTGAAAAGGCTGAATTCTTGCTGAATCTTAACCGATTTTGGACTTTTGTCTAAAATTTTAATTCACTCATAAAAACACATTTTACCTAATTTAGAATTTATTCTAAGTTAGATAGCTGCCAGCTGTGAGTTTTCAACCTGCTTGAGTTATCGAATAAGCCTTTCTTGACTTATCGAATAGTTGTTTTCTACTTCTCGAATGCTTGACTTGTCGATACAAAACATACATATAATCGACAATTCAAGTACTTCATACTTATACAATTTCACATCTATTCGATTCATTTCATTCGATTTCTCAAGCATCAAAGTTCCCAAAACCCCTGAAAACCATAACTGCTAAAAGCCAAATTTCTTCTTCAACCTTCATTCTCTTTTCTCTTCTCTCCGAATCAATGGCAACTGTGAAATTCAACACTAACTTCACTGCTATCTCAAGTGATGTCGAAGCCCCAAATGCTAACTACAAGTGTTTCGTCAAATGGATGTCTGAATCTTATATCAAAGAAGCACTTACGGCCAACCCAACTCTGTATCTAGACATTCTGGAGCAATTTTGGAATACTGCCATTACAGAAACAGTTGCTATAGATGATGGCAGTCTGGGTTATATCATTAACTGCAAGATACTTGGTAAAGAGTTCAGCATCACTTCTGAGGACATGAGCAAGGCCCTGGGTCTTCACTAGAATGAGTATGATGGCCTTGTAACAGATGATCAACTAGTGGAATTCTTTGAACTAATAAGGTACTCAGACACCATCAAGGTTGGGAATCTAAAACGGGCACATCTGCGAAAAGAGTGGAGCTATGTGTTTGCCACTCTCCTGCAAGTATTCAGTGGAAGGAAATCCAGCTTTGACCAACTAAGTGCTCCTGTTCAACAGATATGCTACTCACTTGCCTATGATATGAAAATTGATGTTGGAAAGCTCATAATACAGGAACTCTATGGAAAACTTGGTAAGAACACAACCAGGAGAGGTAATGATATCTTCTTTCCTAGGTTTATTCAGTCTGTACTTAATTATCTAGATAAAAATGTGGCTGATTTACCTGGTTTAGATAAAAGTAGATTAGGCTACCCTAGATCCATGACCAAACTCATTTTTGGTAATTTGGATACTAGGAATGATGTGGATGTAAGGCTTGTAATAACTTCCCATATGCAGAAGTTATTTGAGTCTTGCCCTCACAACTTGCCAACATTTGCCTCCAAATCTGAGTTAGCCAGACCCAAGCAAGTAGAACACAGTGCTAACCCAGGGTCTGCTAACCAACCACCTCAACCAAACACTCTACCAAACACTAAGCCAACTGCATCATCCTCTCAAAAGGGTGATGTTAGTAAAAAGGAGAAGAAGAGAAAACAGGTTGCTTCTGCACCTTTAACCATTTTATCTGAAGCAGCATTGGCTGTAGAATTGGCTATAGAATTAGGAAGTGAGGCACCTGAGTCACCCCTAATCAGGCCAAAGAAGAAGAAAACTAAAACCACCTCTTCAGTCACACAAATGGCTGAAGTTGTAAAATCAGGGGCAAACAGTTCACTAGATGTATCCTCTCAACAGGGTGCATCTATAGAATCAAGCATCCTCCCCAATGCACCTACCTGTACAGAGTCAGCACATGGGAGTGATAAGGATGGCACTACACTGAGTGGAGAGCACATCACAATTGAAACTCCCTCTATCTCTCAGGGGAGTTGCCCAACTTTAATCTATAAGACACTCCTCTTCCAGAATCTACCACTCAAATTTCTTTGCAGCCTACAACTCAAGCAATTGAGGAGCAAGGCATTGACCATCAAGAATTCTTTTCTCTTGATGAGCCAATGATTTCAAGTGACTTAGTGCATGACACTTTGCTCACCACCCAGGACCCACATTTAGATGGTGAGGGAATGCATGCTGGGGCATGTCCTAATGACACCATCACAAACACAGAGGATTCACTAGTTTTCACTAGAGACTCTGTGCCTGTGTCAACTGCTGGTGTAACTCATCCCACTTCTGTGGAGACACCAGTAGTAGAGTCAATCCATCCGGTTACAGAAGTTGCATCTGTAACTGAGGAGTCTAGCTTGCCTAGCTCTAGTTCTGACTTTATGTCACAATGGCTGAAGCCTGTGCACCATGACAGTGCTTCAGGATCAGGGTCTGTTCCACAACAATTGACAGTTGAAGCACTTCAAAGCTTAATTGTGGATCAGATCCCTGAGTTCACAAAGATTGCTCAGCACCTTCTCACTGCTAACATGCCAAATCCAGATTATGAAGCCATTCTTTTATGCCACAGAGATGATGTGGAGATGCCTATCCAGATCAGTATCAGTGGAGGATACTGAGAGAGATGACAATGTAGATGCCTGGCTGCAATGAAAATATGACATACCTCTCTCAGAAGGCCTCCAGTACATCAGAGAAGGGTACATCACTGCACTAGGGTCAAATGCCAAATCTCTCTCCCCTAGTGAGGTGTATGAAGCAGTCAATGACAACTACAAGGGCATTCTCAAGGCTACACACTACCTTGGAAAGGGTCTCAAAACAGAAATTAATGGTGTATGTCAAGCCACAACCCAGGAGGTGAAGGAGATAAAGAGAGCTTTTGAGGTCAAATTCCCTAAGTTGGAGACTGTAATCTAGGACATATTGGAATGCAAATCTACATGCACCAAGATGGACCATGGTTTGGCTCTTCTAAAAGATTCAGTCACAGGTCTAGGTCATAAATTTCAAATTCTATCTGATCAGACTATCGCATCCAATGCCATGCTGAGGACAATGTTCAAAAATCTTTATGGAGACAGGCTAGTGACTGAAGTCCCTGTGCATGAACTGTCAAAGTATGAGGTGAAGAGACTGCAAGATCAATCCTTGTCTGGTTTCAGGGCACATGAGCTGTTTTCTAAAGTGGATACTCTTGAGAAGGAGGTGGTGTCTCTCAAATAATCTAATGCTCATCTTACAGAAAAGGTTGCACTTCTTACTGATCAGTTGGACACTCAAGCAACCACCACAGCTGATGTCTTTCTGCATCAGCAATCTATGTTGGCTGCTATGATGAAGCATATGGGTCTCCCTCTACCTGAAGAATCTTCAAACCCAAAGGTCACTTCTAAAGCCTCTATGCCTGACAACAAGCCTAAGGGGGAGAAAAGGACAAGGAATTCAAATACAAAGGGGGAGAAACCTAAGGAGGAAGGTATAAAGATAAATGAGGGTAGTCACCAAAGGGCATCTAAATCTCTAACCCATGTGCCAGGCAAAGGCAAATCCAAGGTTGATGAATCTCCATCCTCTCTGCCAGTGGTCACTCTACCACCTGTGCACATCACTACACCTAGTGGCCAAAAGCAAACTGTCACTACTACAGTGGTGGCAGGGTCCATGCCAAGTAACCTAATTCATAACCCTAGACATGAGGATGACCCAGTGGAAGCTAGTGTGATCACTGAGGCCAAGCTGATAGAAGTAGCAAATTAGAGACTTATCATGATGCTGCTTTCTTGAAGTTTCTGCAAGTCTCAAAGGCAAAGGTAGGAGGAGATGCCTTGTTGTACAGGAGAAGCCTCAAAGACCAAATTGAATATCTAACAGTAATTCCAAGGAAGCTGAATCAAATCTATCTCAGGGAAATCATGATGGTGGCCAATGGCAAGATATGGCACCTATCTATTGACACATTGAAAGCCCTTAAATTCACTGAGATTGATGCCATCTTGGAATTAATTGAGCAGAAAAGGGAGAACAACAAGAGTCTGTACACTGAACTGAGGAATGGTCAACATGGTATGCATTAAACCAAGAACCATCTTCTATCAGTCTGGTACAAGAATTCAAGATGTTAATCAGTTAGTTATTCCCAGTGATCTCACCCCTCGAAACCACAGACTCATTATTGTTGTTGCTGATCAGCTACAAAAGAAGGGTGGAGTCAGAACTGCTGAAGAGTTGGAAGCACTACACATCCTAAGATCATTCATTGCTACTGGTGTAATTCCAGAAATGGCTCAGCCTAGGAGGAATAAGGATGATAAAGATGATGATAAAAGTGATGGGAGGAGAAGTCATCACAGGAGTGATAAGGATGGTAAAAGTGAGAAGAAGAAAGATAGCAAGGACAAGAAAAATGATGATGACCAAGACAAAATCTATGAGAGGAAGATTGGAAAACAGCAAGTCTTAGGCATTGCTAGCAGTATCCTCACCACAACACAATACTCTGAGTCTAGGGTGAATACTGTTAGTAATGACCTACCAAAATCTGATTCAATGGCTTCTGCAACTGTTTTGCCACTTCAAGAAGAGAAGAAGATTCAAGTCAAGAAACCATGTGTATGTTTCAGAAAGCAAACTGCTAATGGAATACTACTATGGTCTACCAACAAAGGTCAAAAATTTCTGCCAAGCAACCATGTAAAGATGAGTAAATTTAAGCATGCTGCAAGAAGGGTGAAGTTATCCAAGTCGAAGGCACTGACAATTATTCCAGGATTGAACCTACCACCTCTGGATGAAAACTATGATGAAGACCAACTGCAGTTCCTATGGGCTCAAAGAATCTATCATGTTGCCATTGTTGATGATTTTCTTGAAATTAAATATACTGATGGAAGACAGAAGAAATTCAGACAAGGAACATGTCAGCACTGGGGCAGGCTATATGATATAGAAAGGATAATTGCAATGTTGGATTCTGAAGACAGAGTGGAAATAATATGGAAGCTGGAGTTAATTGACTTTGTCAAAATGAAAAGAGATCACCAGGCAGAAAGGAAAAAGAACAGTGAAGAGCTACTAAAGAAAAGGGAGGAGGAGTTGGCTGCAATGGAAGCTAAGGCTGATGAATTGAGAGCTATGGGTCTGTGCAGAGTCAAGTTTAATCCTTACATCATTGAGTACAAGAAATATGGTAGAAATGTAAAGATTAGAATGGACTACATCAGTTCCTATTCTGAGAAACAGCTGAATGAAGTACTCAAGGATTTGTCAGGCTCCCCTCTAATTGAAGAACTCACTGCAATGGAAGACATTATTCTTGCCATGGAGGAAAATGCAAAGAAGAAAGCCAAAGAAGCTGAAGAGAATATGAAAAATGAGAATCTGCAAGCCAAAGCTCAAGAGATGAATCCAAAAGGATATGGCTAGTAGTTTCTCATAACTTGTAAGAATACTTCTATGTACTTTCTTCAATCAATCTACATACCTGTACTTTTAAAGTTTTATCTTTATGTATGTTAGGCTTGTTATCAGACATGAAATTGTGATTAAGGGTCTTACTCACAATTTGGGGGAGATTGTTAGTCACAGAGGCATGCCTGTTTACATCAAATAACAAGCCTAATTGTCTGTAATGCTTTGCATTACTTACATGACCTCTTAACTGAGGGAACCTCTAGTTGTAGAGTCTCTACTTGTTCTGTACTTGTAATAGGCACCAAATCCTAGTTGTGTAACTGTACTTATATAGTCAAAAATAATGCTTGAAAGAAGTTCCAAGGTTCATGCCTCAAGCAAGAAGATAAAGACTGTCAAATAATCACAGTTGGGATTTGAAGAAAGTGAAGAATTTGCCTAAGTACCAATTCGAGAAGTACATTTGTCTATTCGAGAAGTCTAGCATTCGAGAAGTCAGGGATTCGATATCTCAGAAGACACTATTCGATATCTCTGAATACATTGTTCGATATCTCAGAGATTCGATATGTCTATTACTCTGTTCGAGAACTCAAGAAGTCAACAAGTCAAAAGTGGTATTCGAGTTCTCAAGGAGTCAACAAGTCAAAGTTCCATTCGATATCTCAAGGACTCAGAAAGCTATTCGATATCTCAAGGATTCGATAAGTCAAGTGTTCTATTCGACAACTCAAGGAATCCTGATGAAAAAGAGCTATTCGAGAAGTAATTCGATATGTCAATATAACAGTGTTCGAGAACTCAGAGTTATCGATCAAGTCAATTCTAGTTCTCGAATCACTTACTTAGTCACTTCTCGAATACATTCTTGGAGACAAAATGTTCGGTCAAATACACAATAAGCAATCAAATACTGTATGAGTAACTTAACAAGAACACACTGTTTAACAATTAAAAACTGTTTGGAATTAACAATTCCTCTCTCAGTGATGTAAATATCACAGAGAGCTGCTTAGGTTACAATCAATGAATTTCTCAATGTTCGATTACCCTTCTAGGGTTAACCTAACTGTATTTATAGAACATACAGCTTCGTACAATCAGTAACTGATTCTCCTATAATCAAGCTATATAATTGATATCAATCACGATTGCTCCAGTCTTCCAAGTCAACTCAATCTCTTTGACAGCTTTCCAATCTTCAAAGATATTGCTTCCATACTTATCTTGCATCAACCTTTAAACACTGTTGACTCTTCAGACAATACCGCTACAGAGTTTAACAACCTCTGTTGCGCTTCCAGTCAGTGTTTAACTAAACTCTGACTGCTTCCAGCTAAACTCTGTTTTGTCACTATAGCTTCCAAACACTGTTCTCATCAATCATTTCTAACAATCTCCCCCAACTTGTCCATTAGCAAAAATGTACAAGTTTACAGTAAATGATGATGTCAAAACAAATACAAAGTTTACAGTGTTTAATCATACAAACAGAGTTTAAGCTATTACTTAACAAATTCTACAGAAAATAAGAAAAATTCTTACAGACTTTAATTTCTAATCTCTTGAAGATCAGGCATTGTTCTGAGATAGTCTATAAGCAACCTTCTTTCAGCATTTTCAAGCTCTATCTGCATAGCTTCCTTGATTTCTCTCAACTGAGGATCATTCTCATCAGTTTGATAGATAGCAGCTCTAAGATCGTAGATTTTGTTTCTTCTCATTTCATTTCCCAGCCTTATGTACTTCACTTCTTCAGACTTTACATTGAAATCCAGAACAGTAACTCCAAGATCAGTCTTCAGTTTTGTAGTCCCTTTCTCCATTTCTATCAGATTTCCATTCCAATCTCTGTATTTAGGAACATACTTGCTGTTGAATTTCATTTGCCTTCTTGCAAGGTTTTGAATCATTCTTTGTCTAAGCACATTTGCAACTGACTGAGCTCTTTGATTTCTCACTCTGAAAATATACAGAACATATTCAAGTTCTTCCTAGTATTTTAATTCGATATCCTTTTCAGAAACTTTAAATACTGTTCCATCAGCCATGAAATATAGCAAGAAATCCTTCTCTAGACTCTTCTGTTATACAAGCTGTACTGATTCCAGTTTGTCTAAACTCTCTTGAGTGACACCACGACCTGGAACAGACAGTGAAGAAGGATCTCTAGGACCAACATATTGCCTTTTATCTCTGTGTGAGCCTATGCCTTCTTTGTTGTATCCAACTTTACCAGATAAAGCTCTATCATCAGTAAAATCCATTGGAATTGTAGCTTCTAGTCTTGAGTCATGAGGAGCACCTTTCTTAAATGTTGATTTCAACTGAGAAGACAATAATGGTGTGGTCACAACTTGTGCAGCAACAGAGGTTGTGTCTTCATTTTTCTGTACAACATGTGTATCAACAGAGGTTGTAACAATACTTTTCAGCTTTTGCTTAGCTTCTGCATCTGTTGGTTTTCTAAATACTTGCATTCTTTGATTTGTACCAACTGGTTCTTTGATTTGAATGCCTTTAAGAACAGGCTTTGCAGCTTTAGCAACTTTCACATTCTTCTTTGCTTTTTCAGACTTTAGAGCTTTCAAATGCTTTTCTTGTAAACTCTTCTCTTCAGCTTTAGCATCTTCTAAAGTAACTCCTTCTGCATTCTCTTCCATGAAAAGCTTAACAGCTAACTCCTCATCAGTCTTTGGATTTGATATTAATTCCAAACTCTTGGTCTTTGAAGTACCTTGAGTTTCAGTGTTTATTCCAACAGACTGTGATTTAAAAGATTTGCCAGATCTCAGAGTTTTCAAGTTTCCTGCACATCCAATTTGCTCCAACATTGTCCTCAAGCGATCATGACCAACAACACTGTAAGAAGTGTGTGTCTCAAAATCCAGAGCATCCCTAACCGTAGTTGGAGTAATGATATACTCTGATTCATCATGAGTGAAAGTAATTGTAGGAGTGCCAGACTCTTCTCCATCATCATATACAGAGTTTGTCCAGAAAGCAGCAATTTGTGATGCAGATAATGTTGGTGGTGCAGTTAAAGCCTTCCCTATTTCAGAATCTTTCAAGAAATTTTGGAACAAATGAAACGCCTCTGGAGCATTTGCATTCTCCAGTGGTGCCGCATAGTTGCTAGGAAGAAAAACTAACCCTGCTGCATCAAACGCTTTAGTTGCCATTAGTAAGATACAATACGAAGAGATTTAGAAAGAAGATGTACGGTAAGTGTTTACCAAAATGTGAAGAAGAGTATATGAGAATTTTGAAAGTGAATGATTATGCAAGTAACTGTGAGTGGGTGAATGTGAATCGATATGGAGTGAGAGACTAAAGACGATTAGAGTAAAATTAAAACTCAATTGTTTATTTAGTAAAAGCGCGCAACTGTTGTAGAGTAATGTGTGAGTAGGACACTATCATG
This sequence comes from Kitagawia praeruptora, assembly GCA_037693485.1. Taxonomy (NCBI): domain Eukaryota; kingdom Viridiplantae; phylum Streptophyta; class Magnoliopsida; order Apiales; family Apiaceae; genus Kitagawia; species Kitagawia praeruptora. The sequence goes on along the minus strand of CM075346.1, from coordinate 32,741,184 downwards.
GGACACGTGTCAAACAACCAATGGATCACTTAATAATTACCGCTGTCATTCCTATAATCACGACACTTACACTAATTAACAGTTGTCAACTACCTCAATTACTCCAAAATAGTCAAATCATCTCAATGAAAATGTTACCTTAGAGTACTTAACACAACTCAACAGTGTTTATCAATTTTCCAACTTTATCACTAAAACCCTTTCAAAAAATTGCACAGTTGTGAGTATCAGTGTGTGTGAAGCAGAGTTTACTAAAATCAATTTTTAGAGCATCTAATATTTCATAAAATCCATAACAAAAATCAATAAACACTGAATGCACAAACTCTCATATTAAACACTGATTGTTTGATGAATGCTAAACTCTGTAGTTACTGTAATACAGAAATCTGAAAACTTCTATTCCCTTTGATGTCCATGATTATCCAAGTAAGCACACAGTCTTTGAAGACAAAAAGATCAAGAGATAGAAATCATAGCATCATTCAGTGAATAACAGTCATGAACTAAATAATCTCATAAACTCTCAAACACACAAGTGTTTAGGTGAAGTGTTTACACTCACATTCAATCAGAAATAACAGAGTCTACCATATGCTTGAATGTCCACCAATTCTACACTACTTTGAATATATGTATGCACCAATCAAAAGGACTTTATTCAGGGTTTAAATGGAGTAAGATCAAACAGATGAAAAGAGATGTTTTATTCATGAGTGAGTTCAAGCTGAACATTTTAATAGAACAAAGTGTTCAGTCACAATGTTAGTACATATTTGTACAAGATCAGTATATATGCCCTTTTTTATTATTATTATTATTATTTTTTTTTATTTAGCATATATACTGAGTAAACTTTTCTTTTCTTGAGAAACACTCATTTGCTTAAGAAAAGAAAAAAAAATATATAACTGCTCTTAACACTTCAGAGTATAAGAAAAATGAGCAATTAATAAGGCTCAAGGAGGTTTACTAAGGATGGAAATTATGAACAGTGTTTATACAGTGTTTGAACAAAGTTCAAAAGAATTTTGAACAGTGTTTGAAGAAATGGTGAATCCTATTGCCTTTATCATTTTCATGCACACACATATCATGTAGTCTCAAAATGGTTTAATACAAGTTCTAGAGAAACATACTTCCTGATGAATATCACACAACAATAAATACTGATTGATAGAAAATGTATCAATCACTGATTTGGCTCAAACTCTCACAGGGTGTAGACATGAATCTGAACTCACCAAACTAATCAATGACACATCTCAAGTTTTATGGTTTTCACAAGTACAAACAAGGAATCATCAGGAACCATACCTTTGGAAACAGAATGTCACTAATCAGAGTTTAGAGTTCATCAATAACCAAAATTATTTATGAGAGCCAATGCACACAATATTCATAGACTCAGAGTTTAGGACTGAATAAACTAAGAGATGCTATAAATATGAAACAGTATCATGCTGTGTTGATTTACTGCACAAAGTCTGATTAGATTACAGTGACTCAGAAAGAATCATGATTTATTTACTGAGAATCATGCTTCTTACATTTTTCTTCATTGGTGTTTTCATTCAGACAATAATCAATTCTGAATTCACTGAGTGTATCCAACATATTAACAGTGTTTAACAGACAGATATGCTGACAGAGTTTAACAAGGTTTAAACATAAGCATGCATAACAGAGTTTAATACTAAGGTTCACATAGCACTTAACAATTTACAGAAAACATGAGCAATAAGTTTTTGAGTCTAACCAACATCTCTAGTCAAAACTAGAGACCATTCCTAGTTCATTGACCAGTCTTGTAAATGTAGCTTCACTCAATGGCTTGGTGAAGATATCTGCAAGTTGTTGTTCTGTAGACACAAAGTGAAGCTCAATGTTGCCTTCCTCTACATGCTCTCTGATGAAGTGATACCTTATGCTGATGTGCTTTGTCATTGAATGTTGCACTGGATTACCTGTCATTGCAATAGCACTTTGATTATCACAGTAAATAGGTATCTTGGTATACCTTAATCCATAATCCAGCAGTTGATTCTTCATCCATAAAATCTGTGCACAGCAGCTACCAGCAGCAATATACTCTGCTTCAGCTGTAGATGTAGATATTGACTTCTGTTTCTTGCTGTACCAGGAAACAAGTCTGTCACCCAGAAATTGACAACTTCCACTGGTGCTTTTTCTGTCTATCTTACATCCAGCAAAGTCTGCATCAGAGTAACCAAGAAGTTTAAACTCTGATTCTCTTGGATACCACAGCCCCAAAGTTATAGTGCCCTTGAGGTACTTAAATATCCTCTTTACTGCTGTTAAATGTGGTTCTCTTGGATCTGCCTGGAATCTTGCACACAAACAAGTTGCATACATGATATCAGGTCTGCTAGCTGTCAAATACAGTAAAGAACCAATCATTCCTCTGTAACTTGTCACATCTACTGATGACCCTGCATCTTTGTCCAATTTTGTTGCAGTTGCCATGGGAGTTGTTGCAGATGAACAATCAAGCATACCAAATTTCTTGAGAAGGTTTCTGGTATATTTTGCTTGATTTATAAAAATTCCATCATCTGTTTGCTTCACCTGTAGGCCTAGAAAATAACTAAGCTCTCCCATCATACTCATTTGATATCTTGACTGCATGAGTTTGGCAAACTTCTTACAGAGTTTATCATTAGTAGATCCAAAAATGATGTCATCTACATATATCTGAACTAAAAGCAAGTCACTACCAGTTTGGAAGTAAAACAGAGTTTTGTCAATAGTACCTCTGTGAAATCCACTTTCTAGTAGAAATTTGGCAAGGGTTTCATACCATGCCCTTGGTGCCTGCTTAAGTCCATAGAGTGCCTTGTCTAATCTGTAGACATAGTCTGGATATTTTGGATCTACAAAACCTGGTGGTTGTTCCACAAACACTTCTTCTTCAAGTTTTCCATTCAAAAATGCACTTTTTACATCCATCTGAAACACTTTGAATTTCATGTGAGAGGCATATGCAAGAAAGATTCTGATTGCCTCCAATCTTGCCACTGGAGCAAATGTTTCATCATATTCTATTCCTTCTTGTTGTGAGTAGCCTTTTGCAACCAGTCTTGCCTTGTTCCTTGTGATAACACCCTCACTGTCAGTTTTATTCCTGAAAACCCATTTAGTACCAACAATGGATCTGTTCTTGGGCCTAGGTACAAGTGTCCACACTTCATTTCTTTCAAATTCATTTAGCTCTTCTTGCATTGCTGTTATCCAGTCAGCATCTTTAAGAGCTTCTTCCACTTTCTTTGGCTCAGTTTGTGACAAGAATGCATGAAATAGACATTCATTTGTTGTTGCACTTCTTGTCCTTACTTTTGCATCAGGATCACCAATAATCAAATCAGGTGTGTGAGATTTAGTCCATTTTCTTGCAGAAGGCAGATTGCTTCTGTCATCATGTGATCCTCCCCCTTGATCCATGCTCTCCTGATTTTCTTGGTGCCTTTCTTCATTTTCTGATGCTCCCCCTGAATGTGACTTCTCAGAATTATCAACAGAGTTTGAATCAACAGAGTTTGATTCAGAATCATCAACTGAGTCACTTTCAGTGTTTAAATTATCACTTTGATGTGATTCTTCATGCTCCCCCTCAACTGGTTCTTCCCTTGTTTCTGATTGAAGAGTTTCTTCAGTATTTACCAGTAGAGGTTCAGAGTTTAGATCAACAGAGTTTGTCAAATCAGTCTGATCAGAGTTTACTTTTTCAGAGAATAAATCTTCATTTTCAAAGTGCAGTTGATCATGTTCATTTACTTCTTCAAGTCCAGTTATTTTCTTGTCATCAAATGACACATGAATTGATTCCATGATCACTCTGGTTCTCATATTATAAACTCTGAATGCCTTAGTTGACAGTGGATAGCCAACAAAAATTCCTTCATCTGCCTCTAGGTCAAATTTGGTCAACTGTTCAGGATGAGTCTTCAACACAAAGCATTTGCATCCAAAAATATGAAAATATTTTAGATTTGGCTTCTTCTTCTTCACCATTTCATATGGTGTTTTACCATGCTTGTTGATCAGTGTTGTATTTTGAGTAAAACAAGCAGTTTGAACTGCTTCTGCCCAGAAATATGTTGGCAACTTTGCTTCATCTAGCATGGTTCTGGCAGCTTCTATCAAGGTTCTGTTCTTCCTCTCCACTACACCATTTTGTTGTGGAGTGCCAGGTGCAGAAAACTCTTGTTTTATCCCTTTACTCTTGCAAAATTCTTCCATTGATGAATTCCTGAACTCAGTTCCATTGTCACTTCTGATTATCTTCACTTGATTTTCTGACCCTTTTTCCAGTTGTAATATATGTTCTGTCAGTGTTAATGCAGTTTCATCCTTCTTTGCAAGAAAATATACCCATGTGTACCTGGTATATTCATCAACAATGACTAGAGCATATTTCTTCTTTCCAAGAGACATCACATTCACTGGACCAAAAAGATCAACATGTAGTAGATGATAAGGATCAACAATTGAAGACTCAGATTTGCTTTTGAAGGAGGCTTTTCTCTGTTTAGCCTTTTGACAAGAATCACACAGTCCTTCTACATTCAACAAGGACTTTGGTAAACCTCTCACAAGATCATTCTTTATTAGCTCATTGATGTTGTTCAGGTTCAAATGAGAGAGTTTCTTGTGCCACTTCCAACTCTCCTCACTGGACATTCTTGTTGACAGACACACTGCTTTGCCATCAGAGTTTGTTGACAATTTAATTTCATATATGTTATTGTGTCTGTTTCCAACTAGAGCAACTTTCCCTGTAGATTTGCTGATCACTTGACAATATTCAGGTTGAAAATCTACATGATATCCTCTGTCACAGATTTGACTCACAGATAGCAGATCATGCTTGAGTCTTGGAACCAGAGCTACATTTGTGATGATGACATATCCAAGATTAATATTGCCATATCCCAGTGTATGTCCTATGTTGCCATCTCCATAGGAAACTTCTGGGCCAGCCTTCTCCTCAAACTCTGATAGCAGGGCTTTATTTCCTGTCATGTGTCCTGAACATCCACTGTCCACGACTAGGGTACTAACCCTGTTGCCCTGCAATCACAAACAATCACTGATTATTAGTTTTAAGGATCCAGACTTGCTTGGATCCTTTGGCTTTCTTAATTCTGTTAGCTTTTGCAGCGGAATTCACATTATCAGAGTTTAAGCTAACTTTTTCAGAGTTTACATTTGCAGAGTTTACTTTAACCCATTTCAAATTTGGTTTGGGTTCATAGTAATTATAGTAAATAGCATGATAATCTCTGCAAGTGTAAATAGAATGCCATGTACTTCCACAGTGTTTACATAAAGTCTGTGGTCTTGTTCTCACATAATCACTCTTCACTGCAGTTTTAGAGGGTAAAGAATTAATGTTCTTATTCTTACTGCAGAAACTAGCAAGATGATTAGTGCTACCACAATTAAAGCATGTTTTTCTAGGAGCTAATGAAGCAAGCATTGGCTTAATTCCTAATGTTATGCCTACCTTTCCATTTTTGTTTTTCTTAGGCAATCTCTGTTTGTTGACAGATTTTATCTCCTTAAGCTTATGCTTGAGTTGTTTATCTGTCATTAAACCAATGTTAGCCTCTTTAACAAAAGTTTTAGCATATGACTCTTTAACAGCCTTTTTCTGTGTTTCAGTCTTAGGTCCACCTGTTCCCATGACATTACCTTCAGATGAACGATGTGGTCTAACTTTTACCTGATTTTCAAATCTAAGTTCATCTCCCTCAGAGTAACCTAGACCTACTGTATCTGACTGAAACACTTCTTGAGTGTCTTTACCAGAGTGTGTCCAAGTTTTAATGATGTGTTTAGTATCCTCCAATTCAGATTCTAATTGCTTATACTTACCTAGCAACTCCTGTTCAATAAACACTGCATCATCTCTCTCTTTTTGAATTTTATTCATGTTCTCTAGCTGTTCCTCAACAAGTTTATTTCTTTCTTTGAGTTGAGAGCACTCAGTCTTTATCCTCTCATTTTCTAAAGTCTGATCCCTATAACTGATATGCAATGCTTTAAGATAGATTCTCAATTCAGTTATATTATCAGTGTTATAAGCATAGGTAGTTGGGGGTACCTTAAGATCATCATTTTCAGTCTGAGTAGTAGCCATGAGAGCATAGTTGACTTCCTCATCTGAATCTGAAGTGTCTGCCCAATCTCTGCCTTTGGTGTAGAGTGCCTTCTCAGTTTTACCCTTCTTGCACTCAGGAGCATAGTGACCCATCTCCTTACACTTGTAGCATTGAATTTCAGACTTATCTTTCTTACCAGATTTGAAGTCCTTTCCCTCAGATTTCTTGAAATTCTTCTTGTCAGACTTTGAGTAGTCCCTGGAGAATCTCTTTCCCTTCTTGAAGTTCTTGTATCCCATCTTCTTGAAGGTCTTTACCATCAATGCAGCCATTTGCATCATCTCCTCATCATCTTCAGAATCAGATGATTCATCTGTGTTTGAGTCAACATCAGTGTTTGATGACTCATTCTCTGAATGTATGACTAAGGCTTTCCCTTTTGCCTTTCTCCTTGATGCCTCCTTCTTTGATGGTTTCTCCTCAACTTTAAGAGCAACAGACTTTGACTTTCTACTAGATCTTTTGTTTCTCTGCTCCAATTCCAATTCATGAGTTTTGAGCAGCCCATAAATTTCATCAATCTCTGTTTCACCAAGTTCATAATTATCTCTTATAGTGGTTGTTTTCACATCCCACTTTTCAGGTAGAGAAAGAAGAAACTTGAGATTTGAGTCTTCTAAATCATACTCTTTGTTAACCAATGACAAATCATTGAGCAGTTTACAGAATCTGTCAAATGTTTCTGTCATGGTTTCATCAGACTTTGCCTCAAAGTGCTCATACTCCTGAGTGAGTATATTTCTTATGTTTTTCTTGATTGCAGGAGTTCCTTGACACCTAACCTCAAGTGCATCCCATATTTCCTTTGCAGTTGTGCAATTAATCACTTTATTAGACATAACATTGTCTAATGCACTGTGAAGTAAATGTCTCACTTTTGCATCCTTTGCAATAGATGAAAGATCCTCAGCAGTTAGATCTTTCTTTTCTTTTGGAATGACCTTTGATTCCTCACCAGCAGCAGCAGCAGTTAACTTTGTAGGTTTGTGAGGACCTTCATAAATTCTATCAAGGTATTCTGGATCTGTGGCTTCCAGAAACATGGTCATTTTTACCTTCCAGATTGCATACTCTGATGGCCTAAGTATTGGAACCCTTATTGTTTCATACCTACTAACAGTAGTAGGGGTTTTCTCAGTTGGTGGAGGTATCTCTGCCATTGATTACTATTGTGTTTGGATCTTTAACTGTAATAAAGTAACAGATTAGGCTCTGATACCACTTGTTCGGTCAAATACACAATAAGCAATCAAATACTGTATGAGTAACTTAACAAGAACACACTGTTTAACAATTAAAAACTGTTTGGAATTAACAATTCCTCTCTCAGTGATGTAAATATCACAGAGAGCTGCTTAGGTTACAATCAATGAATTTCTCAATGTTCGATTACCCTTCTAGGGTTAACCTAACTGTATTTATAGAACATACAGCTTCGTACAATCAGTAACTGATTCTCCTATAATCAAGCTATATAATTGATATCAATCACGATTGCTCCAGTCTTCCAAGTCAACTCAATCTCTTTGACAGCTTTCCAATCTTCAAAGATATTGCTTCCATACTTATCTTGCATCAACCTTTAAACACTGTTGACTCTTCAGACAATACCGCTACAGAGTTTAACAACCTCTGTTGCGCTTCCAGTCAGTGTTTAACTAAACTCTGACTGCTTCCAGCTAAACTCTGTTTTGTCACTATAGCTTCCAAACACTGTTCTCATCAATCATTTCTAACACAAAATACTGGAGAAATTGTACAAGTCAGAAACCTGTAACAAGCCAATGCACTTTATGGACCTCAATCTGTAACGTGCTCTGGAAAGCCTACAAAGAAGCTTGGAGAGATATAGAAGAGACAAAGGGCTAAAGAAGTGGATCTGAACAGGCTTTGCAAAGTCAAATCTGTAACCGTTTGGACTCTTACTCAAATAGGATAGACAGACTAGAAAGTAATTTGTTTAGCTACCTTATTTGTAGTAAGTATGTTGTATCCATGTTCTATAAGGATACAGCCTCACTTTCTTAACAATTAACTTTTTGTGAGTCAAGTTTTTCATTATTCATTGTAAGCCATATCTCTCTGAGAAAAACGAAGCTGAGAATACTATCATTTGTATTCACAGATTGTAGCAACCTTTATCTAATAATACATTAGATTAAAGTGATATTGTGACTTGTGTTTTTCTTTATCCGCACCTATATCTTTGCACACACAAACACTTATCTGCTACACAGACTCAACAAAGAAAAGTTCAAGAATCCATTCACCCCCCTCTGTATTCTTTTACTGTATTCTATACTCAACATATTAAATAATATTTTCATATATTTCATTTTTAAAAAAAATTAAAAATAATACATTTCTTTTAAAATTAAGTTACATATAAAAATATCACTTTAATTCTTTCATGATTTATTTTTATATTTCAAAGTTTTTTTTGGAAAAAAAAATTGATCTATCTTATTTTTTTTATTAGAAATTTTAGAATTTTAGAAATGTTTGTCCATAAAATTTTAGAATTTTGTGAATAGGAGGACAAAGTAAAAAGTGAATGTGCTAAATAATCTAAGAAAAAAATACATAACAAATTAATATTTATATTTTTGAAACACAGTAATTAATCACAAAAAAGTAAAAGAAAATCCTAAAAATGTTCATTTTATCTTAAGAAATTTGGAGAAATATTTGAATTTTACATTACAAAGTTATATTATTTGAAAATTTATATTGAAATATTCTATTAAATACTTTACATTTCAATTTTAATTCAAAAAAATATTTTCTAGGTGATAAGTGGATTTATATCCACTTGGAACATTCTAAATCGGCTTAAATTGATTGTCTTGGGCTCAAGTTTCTGGTAGTTTTGATGTGTTTTGCTTAGTTGTGCAGATTTACGAGAATGTTGACTAAGGTGGATGCTTCTATAATTTTTTGGGAATTAATTGATTAAAATTCGGATTTTCTGGGAAGGCTGCGCAGCTTACACTGTTTTGGCCATATCTGGAGTTCTGTAAGTCCGTTTTCAGTGATCTTACTGCCCACGCGAAGCCTGGGAGATTTTCTACAACTTAGGATAGGATTCCCAAGAGCAAATTGCGCCAGGTAGGAGCAATCTGCGCGAAGAACAGACTGCTGGGCGCAAGTTGCCCTGCAAGTTGCCCCTGAAAAATACAGTTTTTACTATTTTGGCCATATCTTGAGTTCTACAACTCCGTTTGGGGCCCGTAAGCAGTCCACGCGAAGATAACGAGATTCTCTATCATTCTAAGGTGGTCCAGAAGCCCAATTACGTCTGGAACGGCTCTGGAAAACAGAAGAAAAGTCAGCTACGAATTTCCCTTAAAAAACAGAATCAGTTTAGGAAACGTATCTTGCAGAAATTCTATTATAATTCTGTTTTGGTATTTTTTTGCTGGGCAAGATGTCTAGAGCCTATATAAACACATCCAACCCTTGTAAATTGTATAATTAGGAAGATCATTATCATTAGGAGTAGAACTATTACATATCAATTACTTAGATTTATTTGTGTCTTTTCATACTTTGTTTTTATCATGGTTTCATCAGATCCCATGATGACGAGAGGTTCGATTATGAACTAATTGTTGTCATGGGATTCTAACGGATTTATTTATGGAGTTTAGTATCTTGATGCTTTAAAGATCTGTGTGTGATGTACATCTGATATCCTCGTATGGTTATGCTTAATTGATAGATGCGTCATGAACATCTAATTTGTTAATCTCTTGTGAAGTGAAAGTGGATCTTGAGATTTAGAACTTGCCATGCTAGCATAGGTTCATAATTGTTTATCAATATGGTTGTGGTACGAGATGAGAATACTTGTATTGCCCTATGTGATCATTATGGATAACTTGTTCTTCAACCGTTATGTTTTCAAATTCTATAGACATATAGGGTCTAAGCATAATTGGTGTCTATTCATCTTCTATCTCTTTTGTGGATGTATGGGTAGTTTGGTATACGTATGCTGACAGGTAGCGTGTACTTGTTTCGTGTTATTCGATCAGATATCATAACCATTGCATATAGTGATTAAAGGCGTCAGATCTAAGCAAAGTATTTAATGAAGTTAGGATTCCATGGTTTTTCTTGCAGAAGTAATTAGATTTCAATTCTTGTTAGTTAGTTAATTCTTAGTTTGTTAATTTACTTTCTTAGTTTAATTTAGTTAATTAAAACCCAATTTGTTATTTGTCTTAGCAGTGAATTAAAACCATACATTGTTGCATAGGTACAATACTGAATTAAAAACCAGATCTCTGTGGGAACGAACTTGACTTATATCTGTATTACTTGTGACCACGTACGCTTGCGTGATTTAGCATAACAAGTTTTTGGCGCCGCTGCCGGGGATCATCGGTGTTTTTATTTTAGTTTATGTGCTTGTCAATAGTGGTCGTTAGAGTTCACTGACTCAGATTTCTTTTTCTCATCTATTCTTGTAGTTAGTTGGTGTTTCAGGTACTCGTCAGAGAGCATTGTAGTTGAAGATGGATTTTCTAAATTACTATGGAGTTCAGCAGGTGGCTAGTGTTTGCGAGCTATGTGCGGGCGCACATGAGACGTATCAGTGCTGGAGCAACCAAGGTGGTATTCAACAGCCTCAGCAATGTGAGCAGTATTTGGGCGTTCATGATCCATCGCAATATTGTTACTACGGAGGAGTTGATCCATATGTCACTTATGAAGAACAACCATATTTTCAATACTATCCTCAACAGTACCAGCAAGATGTTCCAGATATGTCATATGTCTTTGGTAGTGAAGAGTTTCAACATCAGCAACCTACTCCTACTTTTCAGTCAGATGATGATTTGAAGGAGATTAGGGAGGAGATTAGGATGCTTGCAGAGAATAATGAGAAGCTTGTCAAATCTATGGGGACATTAGCTGCTCAAGTTTTGAGAGTCTTGGAACAAGAGAATCAGCAATTCATACCAGAAGCAATTCCAGAAAATATTGATGACTTGGAGCAAGGTACTGCATGCTTAATTGAAGAAGACAAATTCCAAGAGGAGGAGAGTGTTCATAAGCCATGTGAGGAATTTGATCAAGCTAGTGAGGTGGATGATTTGGAAAGGGCACTATTTGAGACAGACACTGATGAGCTACGCAAATTTCAAGAATTGTTTTGTGCGAACCTAGAAGACACTGTTGGGCTACAGAAATTTCAAGAATTGGTATGTGCGAACCAAGAGGTTGATAATTATGAGAAAGATGCAGGTCTTCTACTTGTCTCAGAATTTAAAGATGGAGGTAGCGCATTAGAGCCAATGGAGGAAGTTCTAGTTGAGGAACCAAAGGCTTCAGCAATTTACATTTACCCTCCTCCATTATATTCAAGCGAAGCCCGAGTGTTGTTCTACAAATTGGCAGATTTTGGGTCAACAGATGAAGGCATTGGAAGAGGACATGGTTGTTACATGAATAGGCCAAGCGAGGAGAAAGGGCAAAAAGTGTGTCGCCGAGATGATGATGAAGTATTGCGAAGAGAGGACCAGGCGAATTATTATCATCCTTAATGGAGGCTTGGAAGTAACGTCAAGCTATTGACGTTAAAGAAGCGCTTCTTGGGAGGCAACCCAAGGTATGTTTTCTACTTTCCCTTGTATTTACTTCCATTCAATGAGGACATTGAATATTCTAAGTTTGGGGGTGGTTTGAGGGATAAGTAGTGTATATATATGTGATTGTTAGTCATTGTGTTCATGTAGGATTGCATGCTTTGCATATTAGTAGTAAATTATGCTTTTATGTTCGTGTTATCTACGTTTGTTTCACATAGGACATTCTGTTTTTATTTTCGTATATCATGTGAGTTCATAATAGTTGCATTTGCACCCATGCTTGATAGGAATTTTGTGTTGTTGACGCTTTTGATTGAGAAGTGGTATGCTTTGTTCTTGTGCACACACATACACTAGTAAGTTGAAGCTAGTAGACTTATTGAATGTTGTAAGTGATTAGAAGGACATGAATATGTGCAAGATGATTTAGTTTGCATGCTTTGAATACAAGTTGGTGCGTTAGAGAGATTTTTGCTTGGGATTGAGTATGTTTTTCCACCAAGTGAGATTTTGAGCCTTATTGCATAATATCTGCAATTTATTCGTTTGCTTGAGTGTCCACGGATTGTTTGCATTGCTAGCAGTTGTTTGAGGTCTTTCTTGAAACGCATGACATGATTTGACGATTAAAATGATAAAGGCATTTAAGAATAACCATATATTTTCCCATATTACCACACCATGTTTACATGATCAATTAGTTAACCCGTTGAGCTTAATCCTATTTTTTCGGTGACATACCACATTACTTGCCTAGACCTTTTTCTTGTATTGGCCTTACATTAATTTGAACCTACATTGTCAAAGGCTAGTAGAGTGCTTAAGGGAGTAATAAGGTGTGTAAGGAGGGGTTTATTGTTGGTCGTACTTTTGGGGAAAATATTGAAATTTGGGGTTGTGTACTTGATAGTCGACATATGTAATAAATTATGGGATCATTGTTATTGTTATTGTTTATTGTTTGTGTTCTATTTAGCTCTCGAAAAAAAAAAGAAAAAAAAATGAAAAGAAAAGAGAAAAAAAAAAAGAAAAAAAAAAAATATTATGAGAGCATGTTTGTGTTTGTTGTGATCCTATTTCAGTCGACTAGTCGAGTGTTTGTCTTAATAAAATTATGTGGGGGGAAAATAGGGTGTTGTGTGTGATTTATTATGGTACTTACTAGCTTTTGACACTACACCTGTTTTGGCTTATTTGACATACCTTGTCCCTAGCCCCATTACAACCCAATTAAAGACCTTTTGATTATCGTCATTGATGTATGTTGTGTTAAGAGTTAGATTGATACCAAATGTCAAGCGTGTTTATGATTTTGTTGGAATTGAGTGATACACTTACCCTTGTTCTTGAGTGAAAATTCTTTTGTGAGTGGATTGTGAGTGTTTGCTTGTTCTGGCGTATGAGATCCCGAGTGTTGTCTCAAAGATGTACTCTTGTAGGCTTAGCATGTTTACTTACTTATTCTTACACTTGACATGGGCTTGTGAGAACTTATGCATGTTCATTGAGTAGACTATGTGAATACTTGCACTTTCGACACCATGACATTGCGTATTTACTTTGATTCTTAAGTTGATATGGCATGAGAGGATTTGAAGGTATGGTAGATTAGATTAATTGCATTTGCATATTAGTTGCATTCATGCATTGCATTGCATTAGGTTATATGGATTTTGTGGGTACATTCGCTATAGGCCCTCACGAGACCTTACTCGTCCACTAGGGCTGCCTAGGGGTTTAAAGGGCTTGTTGCATATGCCAAATGCAACCGTGATCACCTACGGAAGTGGTACTAGTTAGTTAGTTAGTGTAATTGTTTATGCTTGAGGACAAGCATCGGTTTAAGTTTGGGGGTGGTTTTTTTTTTTTTTTTTTTTTTTTTTTTTTTTTTTTTTTTAGTTTTGATGTGTTTTGCTTAGTTGTGCAGATTTACGAGAATGTTGACTAAGGTGGATGCTTCTATAATTTTTTGGGAATTAATTGATTAAAATTCGGATTTTCTGGGAAGGCTGCGCAGCTTACACTGTTTTGGCCATATCTGGAGTTCTGTAAGTCCGTTTTCAGTGATCTTACTGCCCACGCGAAGCCTGGGAGATTTTCTACAACTTAGGATAGGATTCCCAAGAGCAAATTGCGCCAGGTAGGAGCAATCTGCGCGAAGAACAGACTGCTGGGCGCAAGTTGCCCTGCAAGTTGCCCCTGAAAAATACAGTTTTTACTATTTTGGCCATATCTTGAGTTCTACAACTCCGTTTGGGGCCCGTAAGCAGTCCACGCGAAGATAACGAGATTCTCTATCATTCTAAGGTGGTCCAGAAGCCCAATTACGTCTGGAACGGCTCTGGAAAACAGAAGAAAAGTCAGCTACGAATTTCCCTTAAAAAACAGAATCAGTTTAGGAAACGTATCTTGCAGAAATTCTATTATAATTCTGTTTTGGTATTTTCTTGCTGGGCAAGATGTCTAGAGCCTATATAAACACATCCAACCCTTGTAAATTGTATAATTAGGAAGATCATTATCATTAGGAGTAGAACTATTACATATCAATTACTTAGATTTATTTGTGTCTTTTCATACTTTGTTTTTATCATGGTTTCATCAGATCCCATGATGACGAGAGGTTCGATTATGAACTAATTGTTGTCATGGGATTCTAACGGATTTATTTATGGAGTTTAGTATCTTGATGCTTTAAAGATCTGTGTGTGATGTACATCTGATATCCTCGTATGGTTATGCTTAATTGATAGATGCGTCATGAACATCTAATTTGTTAATCTCTTGTGAAGTGAAAGTGGATCTTGAGATTTAGAACTTGCCATGCTAGCATAGGTTCATAATTGTTTATCAATATGGTTGTGGTACGAGATGAGAATACTTGTATTGCCCTATGTGATCATTATGGATAACTTGTTCTTCAACCGTTATGTTTTCAAATTCTATAGACATATAGGGTCTAAGCATAATTGGTGTCTATTCATCTTCTATCTCTTTTGTGGATGTATGGGTAGTTTGGTATACGTATGCTGACAGGTAGCGTGTACTTGTTTCGTGTTATTCGATCAGATATCATAACCATTGCATATAGTGATTAAAGGCGTCAGATCTAAGCAAAGTATTTAATGAAGTTAGGATTCCATGGTTTTTCTTGCAGAAGTAATTAGATTTCAATTCTTGTTAGTTAGTTAATTCTTAGTTTGTTAATTTACTTTCTTAGTTTAATTTAGTTAATTAAAACCCAATTTGTTATTTGTCTTAGCAGTGAATTAAAACCATACATTGTTGCATAGGTACAATACTGAATTAAAAACCAGATCTCTGTGGGAACGAACTTGACTTATATCTGTATTACTTGTGACCACGTACGCTTGCGTGATTTAGCATAACACTAGGATTTATTAAAAGTTGGATAAATTATTTATAGTGATGTACTGTATTTGAAACTTGTTTTAAATCTATAAAAAATTTGGTAGAATTCTTAATACGAATATTTAATAAATTGATATTACGGTTACAAAGTAACTAACAAAACACCTAAAAGAATCTTATTGTCTTAAATAATATTTTTAATTAATTCTTTTTTTTAAAAAAAGAAAAATTATACATTTCTTTTAAAATTAAGTTACACATAAAAATATCATCTAATACACCAAGATTCTCTTATTCTTTCAATCAATATATCAATTAATTTCCTTTTATTTTTTTATTTCCTTCACGGATTATTTTAAAAGACATTTTGTAAAATAATTGAATTTTAATTCAAAAAATATTCTATAAATTTTCTTAAATGTTCGATGAATTATTTATAGTGATATACTTGTACTTAACTATATTCAAAACACATTTTAGTTCAATAAAATATTTAGTAGAAACTTAATATAAATATCTATTAAAATAATATTACGATTTTCGAGTAATTAACAAAATACCTAAGAGAATATATCTTGGAATATTACATAATATTACTATATATTTCTTTTTTTAAAATAAAAATTAAACATTAATTTTAAAATTAAATTACATATAGAAACCTTAGATAATACACCAAAATTTTAGATCAATATGTCAATTTTTTTAATTATCTTTTCAACAATGTGACTACTATATTACTTATGTTTTTTATTCGAATATCTAGAGATTCCTTAAAGTGATACATAAATTATATCACTTATGATACGCTAAATTTTTTAAAAAATAGCCTCTAAAGAAATCTTTCAAAAAAAAATCTCTGAATAATCCAAATTTAGAAGTACGAGAATATGCTTGCGTCAATATTATAAAAAAGCTCAATATCCAAAAATTTTGTAATATCATACAAAAAGATATATTATTATCTTATCTTTACATAAAAGTATTTAATTTCTTTGTAAAATTATCTTTTTTATATTAAGATTCTTTAATGTAAAATTTGTTTTAAACTTTTTTGAGATTCTTCAAAGTATTATCATATTTCTATTTAAAAAATATATTTAATTTTTTAATTTTTTTGGAATAGAAATCAATTTTTTATATCATATTTATTTAAAACAATTCTCGACGAAATCTCGCTCAAAAATATAATAAAAGAAAATAAACTGATATATTGATGATTTGAAACACGTAAAAGAATCTTGGTGTGTACCTTATTATTTCTAAATGTAATTTAATTTTAGAAGAAGTGTATAATTTTTTGAAAAAAGAAGAAGAAATATATAGAAATATTATGAAATACACCAAGATTCTATTATGTATTTTGTTAATTACTTTGAAATCGTATTATTACTTTATTAGATATTTATATTAAAATTCTACTAAATATTTTATTGATCTAAAATAAGTTTTAAATATAGTTAGGCATAAGTAGTACAACACTATAAATGATTCATAAAAAATTTAAGAAAATCTAAAGATTTGTTTTTTGAATTAGAATTCAAATTTTTTATAGCATGTCTTTTAAAATAATTCTCGAAGAAATCTCAAAAAGATAATAAAAGAAAATAAATTTATATAATGATTTGAAACACGTAAGAGAATCTTGATGTATTAGATGATAGTTTTATATGTAAATTAATTTCAAAATAAATGTATAATTTTCTTCAAAATGTATAAATAAAAATATTACGTAACCCACCAAGATTCTCTTAGGTGTTTTGTTAATTATTTCAAAATTGTAATATCATTTTATTTGATATTTATATTAATTTTTTTAAACTTTTGAGATTCTTCGAAGTATTATAATATTTTAATTTAAATAATATTTTTAATTTTTCAGATTTTTTCAAATTAGAATTTAAATGTTTTTTGAAACACGTAAGAGAATCTTGGTGTGTAACATAATATTTTTAAATATAACTTAATTTTAGAAGAAATGCATAACTTTTTTTAAAAAAATAAATATTTAGAAATATTATTTAATACACCAAAATTCTCTTAGGCGTTTTGTTAATTACTTTGAAATCGTAATACTTTATTAGATATTTATATTAAAATTCCACTAAATATTTTATCGATCTAAAATAAGTTTTTAATGTAGTTAGGCATAAGTACAACACTATAAATAATTCAACGAAAATTTAAGACAAATCCTTAGTATTTTTTGTTGAATTAGAATTCAATTTTTTATAGCATGTATTTTAAAATAATTCTCGAAGGAATTTTAAAAAGATAATAAAAGGAAATAAATTAATGTAATGATTTGAAACACATAAGAGAATCTTGGTATATGTAACTTAATTTAGAAGGAATGTATAGTTTTCTTTTTTTTAAAAAAATAAAATGCATGAAAAAATCAAAATGTTATTTCCAGAGCACATTTTTAATTTCCAGAGTTGTTTGTGCTATTGTATTAGAATATGCTGGGGAATGGATTGTCAAATCTCTCAGCAGAAAACAATCTGATCATAAAGCAATTGTCGTGTTCGTAGAGGAACAAAACTGGGGTCCTAAACCGTTCAAAGTTTTCAACTGGTGGTTAGCAGAGGATTCTCTTAAGAGCAAGATAAATGGCTTCTGGGCTAACAGAGATTCAGATAACAAAGCAAATGTTCAATCTCTTCTTAAAGATGTTAAAGGGGTGATTAAAGGATGGACCAAATCAGCAAAGTCTAGTCTTGATAACAAGATTCAGTGCTTGGAAACTGAATTAGAGATCATTGATCAAAGTAATGATGTATCAGTAAAAGCTCAAAATGTGCGGATGGAATTGGAAGGGTGTTACTTCAAAAGGGACTCGGCGCTTAGGCAGAAAGCCAGGGTGAACTGGTGTTTAAAAGGTGATAAGAACACCAGATTCTTTCATCAATCAATCCTTAGAAGAAGGAACAGAAACAATTTGAAATGGATCTTTTGGAAAGGAAGGTGGCTCTCTAATCCTGGTGCAATTAAGGAGGCATTCTATGATTATTTCTCTAATTTCTTCAGTCTTAAACCAGACAGGATTTTGCTCAAAGTAGGTAGTGTTATCAGTCAAAAGCTTGATTCAAATGATCAATTAATCTTGGACTCATTGTTCACATCGGAGGAACTGGACCTGGTTATCTCCCAATCTGCTAATGATAAAGCTCCTGGTCCAGATGGCTTGAACATGAAAGCTCTTAAATTCCTTTGGCCAAATATTAAGAGTTCTATATTTTTAAGCTTCTTGGAATTTGCTCACAACTTCATCGTTCCTAAAGGGTTCAATTCTTCTTTCATCTCGCTAATTCCTAAAGTGAAGGATCCTCAGACGGTGCAAGAGTTTAGACCAATCAGCCTAATCAATTGTACTGCTAAGCTTCTCACAAAAATACTTGCTAATAGGTTATCTCCTTTGATGGGCAAATTAGTTGATGACACTCAGACATGTTTTATTAAAGAAAGACAAGCTGCGGAAAGCATAGTCATTGTTAATGAAGTCTTTCACAGTCTCAAGAAATGCAAGAGAAAAGGTTTCATTTTGAAACTTGACTTTGAAAAGGCATTTGATTCTGTTGACTGGTGTTTTCTCTTCCAAGCTATGAAGAAACTAGGCTTTGGGGATAAATGGATAAACTGGCTTGAGGCTTTGTTCAAATCTATCAGAATCTCAGTACTAGTAAATGGCTCCCCAACCAGAGAATTCTCACCAAAAAAGGGCCTTCGACAAGGTGATCCTTTGTCACCACTATTATTTAATCTTGCTGGAGAGGTATTGAACATCATGTTGCAAAATGCTAGAAAGTTGAATATTTTTCAAGGAATTGTTTTAAATAACTCTGGAGATCAAATCACGCATCAACAATTTGCAGATGACACGATCATTTTCATAAATTATGATTTGGAGTCTCTTAGAGGCATTAAGAGAGTTCTCCAGTGTTTCCAGTTAATGTCAGGATTAAAAGTCAACTTCCACAAAAGCAGTCTCTATTCCTGTTCTTCTGATTCAAATTTTCTATCTCAAGGAGCTCGCATACTGAATTGTCAAATTGGTTCTTGGCCAATGACATACTTGGGAGTACCTATTGGTCTTTCTCATAGAAAGAAAGTATTCTGGAAGCCTCTTATGTTGAAAATGGAAGCTAAACTAGCTTCTTGGAAAGCAGAATCGCTAAATGAAGCTGGGAGACTAGTTCTTTTGAAATCAGTATTGGAAAGCCTACCTGTTTAATGGACTAGCATTTTCAAGATACCTAAAGGTATATGTAATCAGCTAGAAAAGTTAAGGAGAGACTTTTTCTGGAGGCCACATAGCAGAAGGGATGCTAATTCTGGTTTAAAAAGGTTGCACTTGGTTAACTGGCACACCATCTGTTCTCCAAAGAAGGTAGGTGGCCTTGGTTTAACCTCCTTAGAAATAAAAAATTTGGCTTATTTGGGTAAGTGGATTAGCAAATGGCATACAGATAGACATAGAAGCTGGAATAAATGGATCAGAAGTAAATATCTGGGTTCCAAAAGTGGGGATATTCCAATGAATTCCATGAATACTTTGCATTCTGGATTCATTAAAGATTTGGGGGATCTACAGAATGTTTCAATCTTAGGTCCCAGTATTTCATTCAAGAACTTTAGCTGGATCATCAACAATGGAAATTCAGTGTTATTCTGGGAAGATATCTGGTTTGATGGCATTCCTCTCAAAGACTCTTTAAAGAGATTGTATAGAATTTCGAACCTAAAGGAGGTTGAGGTCAGTCTCTTTTATGACTTGTGGGATTGTTATGATCATAAGAATGAGGTTTTCTGGAAAAGATCTTTGAGAAGTGCAGATGAGGATGAGTTGCTTTCTCTGGAAAATATCTGCAATAGTATTGCATTATCAAATTGCTCTGATAGGTTTATCTGGTCTCATTCAAAGGACTCATACACTGTTAAGGATGGAACCTTAAGGATGCAGGGCTATTCTCCATCGGATCTTAGGAGCTGGAAATTCATCTGGAGTATCAAGGTGCCTGCTAAAGTCACATTATTTCTTTGGAAACTTCACTGTAAGATTCTTCCCACCAAATGTTTTCTCTCTGCTCGGTTAGGATCCTTTATAGGTTCAACTCTCTGCAGTCTGTGTAAATCTCAAGATGAATCTCTAAATCATCTTTTTTGGGATTGTAACTTCTCAAAATCTTGTTGGAAATTTGTTCTAGACTGGTGGGGGCTATCGAACAAAGATGTTTTTTCTAATGTGTCCGAGATGTGGGAGTCTTCTAGTTGGTTTAAATTATCATCAATGAAGAGATTGTGGCGTTTGGTAATTGTTGTGACCTTATGGACAATATGGCTTAGTCGGAATGAGGTCATTTTTAAAAAACAGAAGTTCAATATTGTCCAAACTATCTTTCTAGTTAAATTCAGAGTTAAGGAATGGGCATTGGCATTGGATTTAATTAATAAAGACACTCTGATTTGGTGGGAGTTAAATCCTATGGGCGCTGTGACCAGGTCTGAGTATTTGAGGATACAAGGTCTCCTTCTGTCTGGTTTTGATTATTTTGGCTTCATTGATGGAAGCTGGATAAATAATAATGGAGTATTGCAGGCTGGCATTGGAGGTGTTCTTAAAGACTCAGGGGGTCGTATCATAATGAATTTCTCAGGACCAGTTATGGCTTCAACTCCTTTCTTTTCAGAATTGGGAGCTCTTAATACCTTCTTAGACTTGGTTTTAGAGCACAAACTCAAAAAGGATAACCTGGTGATTTACTCAGATAGTGCTACTCTGGTAGAGTTGGTCCTTACTTTCGAAGCTGTTCAGTTAACCTTAATCCCTCCAGATTATGGTTTGAATAAGGAACTCAAGGAAGCGCATTTGTCAGTTAAAAAAATCTCCAGGTATGATAATTTTGAGGCTGATCAACTAGCAAAAATGGGTGCAAAATATACCAGCCTCTTGTATGCATGGTTTCAGCCTTAATTAGACTAAATTGAGGCTACGATCGGGCTTGTATTGGGCTTAATATTACATTTCATTTTTTTTGGGATTTTGGTACATATTTAGTCTTAGTGGTTAATCTCAATTCTCTCCAAGCCCATATCATAATAATCATTACTTGTTTTCCTTCCAAGGCAACGAACCGTCTTCAATAATTCTTATTGGGCACATTAATCACAGTCGCTTGGGATATTGTGCAGCCTCCTGCAGCAGTATTTCTTGGCTATAATTCCAAGCAATCTTCATTTTATCATATACTTCTTACCTCATTTTCTCTCTTGCCTTCTCTCTCTTCTTTCTCAAGGGCTGTAGTAAGATGGTTGATGTTCAGCCCAGGTGGGAACTCCCAAAACGAGGGTTTGTAAAAATTAATGTGCACTCTTTTTTTTTTCTCTTCAAAGGCTTCCGAATGGTAAT
Organism: Kitagawia praeruptora; assembly: GCA_037693485.1. Classification (NCBI taxonomy): domain Eukaryota; kingdom Viridiplantae; phylum Streptophyta; class Magnoliopsida; order Apiales; family Apiaceae; genus Kitagawia; species Kitagawia praeruptora. Next base: position 32,719,621 of record CM075346.1, on the reverse strand, counting down.
GTTAGTGGGATAGGGGTTGTAGCCAGAGATCACAGGGGCAATATTCTCAGCATGCTAGCTGGTTCCCTGGGTAAAGAAAGAAGGAGGAACAATGAGTACCACGCTTTTCTGGAGGGTTTGAAACTTGCCTATGTCAAGGTCTATCCAAAGGTCACACTGGAGTCTGATCATGTGAATGCTTATTGGGAATGGAAAGACTCTATTCAAGCTGGGTGTCATCCGGATGATGAACTTGTTGTGCGTCAGTTGAACACGAGGAGAAGGGATAAGAACTTCATGCTGGAGATTCGTTTAGCTGATCCTGTTGATAATAGTCTGGCTGCTTACTTAGCTCGTCATGGAGCTTCGCACTGGAAGCAGATGGTTATCATCAAACAACCTTTTGGGAATGTTGTTGACATATGGAATCAAGACATGGGGCTAGGCTTAGCAGATGATCAGCATAACTGGGTTTTGGATGAGGAGGTGAACATTGGAGCTATGGAGGAAGGGGTCGAGGATCCGGAGTGGGCTTTAATGGAGGCAGAGGCTGAGGTTCCTGTCTTGCATGCCGGCAACGTCTTCGTCGAGATGGAAGCCTGGTAACTCAAACGTTTCTACTTCGTGGGCTTTGTCTGCTGGGCCTCTTAGTGGGTCTATTTTAGTTGCTTTAATTTATTTCTTAACTTGTTAATCTTTTTCTTTGGGCCTGCTATCCATATCTGTTTTGGAAGCAGTGATATTAAAATAAAAAAAAGCACTGGAAATAACATTTCCCTAAAAAAATTATGTAACCCACCAAGATTCTCTTAGGTGTTTTGTTAATTATTTCAAAATTATGGTATTATTTTATTAGATATTTATATTAACGTTTTTTAAATTTTGAGATTCTTCAAAGTATTATAATATTTTTATTTAAAATAATATTTTCAATTTTTGAGATTATTTCGAATTAGAATTTAGTTTTTTGAAACACGTTAGAGAATCTTGGTGTATTAGACGATATTTTTAGAAGAAATATAACTTAATTTGAGAAGAAATGTATAATTTTTTTTAAAAGAAATAAATATTTAGAAATATTACGTAATACACCAAGATTCACTTAGTGTTTTGTTAATTAATTTGAAATCGTAATACTACTTTAGTAGATATTTATATTAAAAATTCTACTAAATATTTTAGTGATCTAAAATAAGTTTTGAATATAGTTAGACAAAAGTACAACACTATAAATGATTCATCGAAAATTTAAGAAAATCCATAGAATTTTTTTTTGAATTAGAATTCAATTTTTTTATAACATGTCTTTTAAAATAAATCTCGAACGAATCTCAAAAAAATAATAAAAGGAAATAAATTGATATAATGATTTGAATCACGTAAGATAATCTCGGTGTATAATACGATATTTTTCTATGTAACTTATTTCAAAAGAAATGTATAGTTTTCTTTTTTTAAAAATGCATTAAAAAATTATGTAACCCACCAAGATTCTCTTAGGTGTTTTGTTAAATATTTTTAAATTGTAGAATTATTTAATTACATATTTATATTAACTTTTTTTAAAACTTTTGAGATTTTTCAAAGTATTATAATATTTTTACTTAAAATAATATTTTTAATTTTTAGATTTTTTCGAATTAGAATTTAACATTTTTTGAAACACGTAAGAGAATCTTGGTGTGTAACATAATATTTCTAAATATAACATAATTTTCGAAGAACAAATAAAAACAAAAAAAAACAATATTTAATTAAATCTTATTAGGATTTATAAGTAAACTTTCAAACTTGATTAGTAATGCATACAAGATAAGTCTTCAGGTATTTCTTGTTTAATAACTTTTACGGAATCAAGAACTGAACACTTATATAAAATAAGTATCAGAATGTACCATCATATACAAATCTTCCAAACATGTAAGGGAACACTTAAACGAATTTAAAAGAATTCTTAAGCGAATCTGTTAAAGGTCAGAAATTAAGTGATCACTTAAAGGATCGTTCAAGGGAAAATAGACGGGAACTAAAGAGATTACTTGAAAGGCAGAGTGTATTAACTTGTAACACTATAACTAATGTAACTCAATTAAAAGAAAAGATACTTAACCAGAAGACAATCAAGAACAAGAAGTCACAAGAAATCAACACTATATGAAGACAAGGTAATTGATACAATTGAACATGTTAACTATGATCAAGCCAAGAAGAAATCATTGAGAGAAGTTCAAGTCAAAGTTGTTCATGCCTCAGTGATTTGAGAATTCGAGAATCAAGATCATAACTATCAGTATCAACAAGACCAATTGATTTCAAGTGAACAAGAAGGAAAGAAAATATTGGAAAGCCAAGTTACTAAGTGAATATGGTAATTTATTCAAGAAGCAGAAACACTATCAAGACTAGTCACTTATGAACCAGACCAGTGCATCAAGTGTCAGGACATTGATAGCAAGTTTATGTCAGTAATAAAGATCCATGTTCAAGAGCTTGCTGAAGAATAAAGAAGACATGAAGATATCACAAGCTCAAGATGTGCATTGAAGTTTCAAGTTGAAGACCAAAATATTTTCTAAGTACTAAATGTTCTGGATGGCCAAGTAGAATATTTCTAAGTAGAAGTTCGACTTAGAAATTTCGAGATGGCTAAGTAGAAATTCTCAAGTAGAAGTTCTACTTAGAGTGCAGCTTCAACATGACACATGGCATCTTCTGATTGGCAGATTTCCAAGCTTTCAAGATAAGACAAGATTTATGTGGACATCATTGGGCCACGTACATCTTAGTCTTTGAAGACTACAGGACATAGATTACATGTAGTATAAATAGAAGCACTTGTGTAATGTTTTAGTTAGTGAGCAATATTGAGAAAACACAAGAAAAAGAGAGAGAGTAAATTCACAGAGCTTAGAATCATTCACTTCTCTCTGAACTTCTGTTATACTTTGTAATGAATGTTGTAGCAACCTTTTCAAGTTATATATAAAGAAATATATTCCTTGAATCTGTGTGTTCATTTATTGCATCGTATTTATTGCTACTCATATTCGAAAAGTTGTATTCACCCCCCCTCTACAACACATTTGGACCTAACAATTGGTATCAGAGCGAATGTTTAACATACAAAACATAGATCCTTGTGTTTGGTAGAAGAATCGTGAGTTTTCATTTTCTAGATCTACTTTTCATTTTTTCGAAAAGTGTGCTTTAATTCGTTGGTAGTGAAAACTCATCCGAAAAATTATTTAAATACTCCAGGTGTGATTATTTAGCTTGGGTGTATTTTAATTAATTTTTGTGAATTAATCTGGGTTCATTGATATTTGGTGTTCTTGAGTGTTCATCATCTGTTCTTATCAAAGAAGATAACCCAACAACTTTTTGATCTCCTTTTTCAAACAAATAAAGATAGTCAAAAAGGTGTTTTTGTACTTTTGATTTGATAAATATTCCTTGGCCGAAAGTGTAACAAGACATACTCAGTGCCTAGCAAGTGGGTTAGTTGCTTTCGGTGTGTAAAGTATCAAAAGTCAAAAAGGTGATATTGTTTATTCAATATTAAAGTAATCTGCAGAAAAATTTATTCTAAGGGCAAAAGTTCTACATAGAATTTCTACTTGAGATTTTCTACATAGAATTTCGACTTGGACAATTTCTACTTGGTGAATTTCGACTTGGACAATTTCTACTTAGAGAAATTTCGACTTGAGCAAAATTTCGACTTAGAGAAATTTCGACTTGGCAGAAGTTCTACATAGATATTCTACATAGCCTAGTCTTGGGTACTTAGAAACTTTTAGTGACCAGATTTGAAATGGCTCCTAAAAATTCTTTCAAGATCCCAATGTTCAACCGAGATCACTATGAAGAATGGGTTTTCAGAATGAGACTCTACTTAGAGACAATTAACCCTGAGTATCTGGAAGTCCTTGAAAAGGGTAAATTTGTTCCAATGAAAGCTATTCCTGAGCGTACGGAAGGAGAGGAGGTTATACCTGCTCGGTCTGAGCCTAAAAAGGCAGCGGACTTTACGGATGCTGACAAGGAGCAAATAGCTTATGATACTTCTGTAAGACAAACCTTGATGGAATCTCTTGATCATGAAATGTTCAACATAGTCAAAGGTTTGAATACAGCAAAGAAGATTTGGGACAAGATAGAAGTTGTCATGGAAGGATCTGCAGAGGTTAGAAGCAACAAGACACTTATACTCAAGATGGAGTATGACACCTTCAGAATAAGAAAAGGAGAAAGCATAACAGACGTCTATCTACGATTCAGTCAGTTGGTATTGGATTTGAATCTGGGAGGTGTAACTCTCCCCATGGTTGAGACCAATACGAGATATCTGAGGAACCAGCCAAAGAGCATTGAACATAGAGTCTACGCAATCAGAGAAACCAGAGATTTGCATACAACTTCTCTGGAAGAATATTATGGAATTCTGAAGACCTATGAGCTGGAGACACTTCAAGATCAAGCATGGGACAATGATTCAAAAGGAAAAGAAACTGCATCAGGATTAGTTGCTGATGAGGAAGAGTCTAAGAAGGCAATGGTTGCAGCAAAGCCTAAATCATCACCTGCACCACATCAAGTTGATAATGATGACGAGTGCGCATCTAACAATGATGATGACTACTTCACCCAAGAAGAGCTGGACAACATGGACGATAGTGTCGTGGCATACATGGCAAGGAAGTTCAGCAACATGAGATTCAGAAAGAGCAACCGACCACAGAGAAATTCTTCATCTTACTATCGGGCTGCTAAGGGTGGTGGTAGTTCGTCAGGCTACAAAAGCAAAGGCAAGAGTACCAGCTACAAATCTCCGTTGGATTTCAAAATGAAGTTCAATTGCTATAATTGTGGTGAACCTGGACATTTTGCCTCGGACTGCAAAAAGCCTAAACAGACTTATCCAAAAGAGACATTTGAAGCCCTCAAAAGCAAGTATGAATCGCTGGTGAAAGAAAAACATGGTAAAAGAGCTTTAGTAGTAACAGAAGGAAGAGCTTGGGATGATTCAGATGAGGAAGATGTTACTCATGTAGCAAACTTTGCGCTCATGGCTGAGACATCAGAGGAACCAGAGGTACCAGTTCTAACCCTTAAAGTAGAAATGTCTATTGATGATTATAAGGAACAGAACGGGGCTCTTAGCGAAGAGATCTACATGTTGTGCAAAAGCCTAGACACTTCTCAAAAGGAACAGAAAACACTTGTCGCCAAAAGCAGAATGCTTGAGGCAAAAGTGGAAGAGTTAGAGGCTGCTTGCACTGTAGATACTTCCCTAAGAGATTTTATTAAATCTTTGGAACACAAGCTCGTCCTTAAGGCAGAAATAGAATCATGTTTAAGGAACAAACTAGCTGAGTTAGAAACTAAATGTGAAGCTTACAAACTAGCTGCTAGTAAAGTGTATGTAGATAATGACGTATTTAAGAAGATAACTGGAGTAGGTGTAGGACTTGATTATTCTAACCTTTCTAAGAAAGAAGGGAAGAGACCTATCGACACTACTTCCAGTGACCTTAAAAATGATATTCCTAGCATTTTTAAACCTTCTGTCAAACCCATCTACAAACACCTTGTTCCTAGAATAGAAGAAGAAGAGACTGAATTGATAGCTAGATATGAGATTGAGATGGAAGATCGCCAGAAAGCACAACCTATAACTCCTATCAAACAAGTTAAAATCAATTTCCCTAGTGATGAATCTAGACTAGGAATAGGAGCTAAGGCTGTTAAACAACAAGGGAAGAAAGGCATAAAAGAGGTTAAGGCTGAACGAATAAAGAAAGCATGTTATCACTGCAAATCTACTGAACATCTTTCTTATGCATGTAAAGCTAACATAAATGTTCCTGCTGCACATGCCATGCCTGTCACACACACAATGAATAATCTGCATCCGACTCATGCACAGTGTGGTCAACCTAATTGTATGCCATGCACTTTTAACGTCATGCAAACTTTTGTGAATTTAATGAATGCATCTAGCCAGTCATGCTCAAATACTGCTGCTAGTTCAAACATCAAGAAAAAGCATGTGAGAGCTAAGACTGTCAGTCCTCCTAAAGTTAGGAGTGACAAACCTTCTCATAGGACTGATAAATATGTCAAGTCTGAGAAAGGAAAGGAGAAAGTCGAAAGCTCTAGTAATGTTAAGAAAAGTGCATCTCCTGTTGTTAAATCTGTTGATTCTAAATCTTATCGAAAAGCCGGGCCCAATCAAAGTTGGGTTCCGAAGAATGTCTAACCAATCTGTCATTGCAGGGCATTAAGCAGAAAAGAAATAAAGTTATATGGGTGCTAGACAGTGGAGCATCGAGGCATATGACTGGAAACAAGTCCCTGCTTACAGAGTTGGTTATGAAAGCTGGCCCTTATGTTACCTTTGGAGATGACAGCATAGGTGTGACAAAGGGATATGGCAAATTGAAAACTGGCAATGTCATCATTGAAGATATTTCCTATGTTGAGGGATTAAAGCACAATTTGTTGAGTATCAGTCAATTCTGTGACAAAGGTTACGAAATTGTCTTCAACAAGAAAGGTGTATCAATCACTCACATCAAGGAAGGCTCACTGGCTTTGAGAGGAGTTCGAAAGGCAGATCTTTTTGTTGCAGACATGGATTCAGCAAATCAGAATGAAGTCACCTGTTTCTACAGCAAAGCTTCGGATGATGAAAGCTGGTTATGGCACAAAAGGTTATCTCACTTAAACTTCAAAACGATGAATGCTCTCGCGAGGCGAGAATTGGTGAGAGATCTACCTCAAATGGAGTTCGCTCCGAAAGGACTCTGTGAAGCCTGTGAAATGGGAAAGTCGAAGCGAGCCTCGCATAAAAGCAAAGAAATTTCTAGTATCACTGAGCCTCTGCAACTTCTTCATATGGATTTGTTTGGCCCAGTGAATGTCCTATCTTTGTCTAGGAAAAGATATGCATTGGTAATCGTGGATGACTTCTCCAAGTATACATGGGTATTGTTCGCAATGACGAAAGACGAAGTACCTTTCCTAATCATTGATCACATCACTCAAATTGAGAATGTTTCAACACTTACTGTGAAGACGATTAGATCAGACAATGGCACTGAATTCAAAAACGCAGTGCTAAATGACTTCTGTGTATCTAAGGGAATACGTCGTCAGTATTCAGCCCCGAGAACTCCACAACAAAACGGAGTAGTTGAAAGGAAGAATAGAACATTGGTTGAAGCAGCAAGAACTTTGTTGTATGATTCGAAACTTCCTCTGTATTTCTGGGCAGAAGCAGTGGGTACCGTGTGTTACACTCAAAATCGATCCTTGATCATAAAAGATAAAGAAAAGACACCATGTGAACTAATGAACGGAAGAAGACCAACAATCAAATACTTTCATGTCTTCGGAGCAAAATGCTATGTACTTATAGATGATGAAAATCTAGGCAAGTTTGCAGCAAAAGCTCGTGAAGGAATCTTTGTTGGTTACTCCACAGATGTGGTAGCAGCTTATAGGGTGTTCTTAGTAAATGATCGAAAAGTGACTGAAAGCTACAACGTCAGATTCGACGATACCAAACTCTCATCAATTTCAAGAGATTCTAGTGAACCTGAGTCCCTAAAATTTCAGAATCTGGACATAGAAGAACTTGAAGATGAACTTGAGTTGGTTGTTCCATTAAATGTTCCAAGTGTACGTGAAGAACCTGAGTCTAGTGAACAAGCTAATCCTACAAGATCAGGAGAGACTTCTTCAGTACGAACCGGCAACAACTCAGGGGGAGTAAACAGCAGCTCAAGAACTACTGTTCAAGGCTCGAGTCGAGTTGACTCTAGTTCTGTAGGAGCTGGCACTAACTCAGGGGGAGTTAGTGAAAGTAATCAAAGTAGTCAGCACCACAACTCAGAAAGTCATGCTGAATCATCAAGACAATTTCCAAGAGAACGGGTATGGAATAGAGACCATCCGTTTGAATTAATTATTGGTGATCCAGATGCTGGTGTGTCTACTAGAAGAAATGCAAGAGCTGACCTGGCTAATATTTGCTTATATTCTGGGTTCTTATCCATGCTTGAACCTAAAGAAATAGAAGAAGCTCTTGGTGATGCTGATTGGGTGATTGCAATGCAAGAGGAACTCAATCAGTTTGAAAGGCAGAAAGTTTGGAAACTGGTACCCCGACCAAAGAACAAATCAGTAATTGGAGCAAGGTGGGTATTCAGGAATAAAATGGATGAAAACGGACTTGTAACACGAAACAAGGCTCGTTTGGTTGCAAAAGGTTATTCTCAGCGAGAAGGAATTGATTATGATGAGACCTATGCACCGGTTGCAAGACTTGAGGCAGTCAGGATGTTCTTGGCATTTGCAGCACATAAGAACTTCAAGGTTTTTCAGATGGATGTGAGAAGTGCCTTCCTGAACGGAGAGTTAGAAGAAGAGGTGTATCTGGAACAGCCGCCTGGCTTCATTGATCCAGAACTTGTAGATTTTGTGTATCTTCTCTTCAAATCTGTCTATGGCCTCAGGCAATCCCCAAGATGTTGGTATGAAACCCTATCCGTATTCTTAATTGAAAGTGGTTTTACTAGGGGAGTAATTGACAAAACATTGTTCTATAAGTATGTGAAGAATGATTTAATACTTGTTCAAGTCTATGGGGACGATATTATTTTCGGGTCATCTAATGAGCGCTTGTGCGAGAAATTTGCTAAGCTAATGCAAGAGAAATACGAGATGAGCATGATGGGAGAGCTGTCTTTCTTCCTTGGATTACAGATCAGTCAGAGAAAAGATGGTATCTTTATCTGTCAATCCAAGTATGTCAGAGATTTACTCAAGAAGTATAATCTAGAAGATGCATCAGCAGCTAAGACTCCCATGGCAACAGCCACGAAGCTTGATGAAGACAAATCAGGTAAATCAGTTGACATCACAAGCTATCGAGGTATGATTGGCTCACTTCTCTATTTAACTGCAAGTAGACCCGATATAATGTTCGCGACTTGTTTATGTGCAAGATTCCAAGCGGATCCTAGAGAATCACATCTCATAGCCGTCAAAAGAATTTTTAGGTATCTCAAGGGCACACCAAATCTAGGAATTTGGTACCCAAGAGATACAGGTTTTAATCTAATTGGCTATACGGATTCAGACTATGCAGGTTGCAGGATTGATAGGAAAAGCACATCTGGTGCTTGTCAATTTCTTGGCAGAAGATTGGTGTCCTGGCAAAGTAAAAAGCAACATACAGTATCTACTTCTACTGCTGAAGCTGAGTACATTGCTGCTGGAAGATGTGTAGCTCAAATACTGTGGATGAGGAACCAATTGAAGGATTATGGCATGGAGCACAAGAAAATTCCAATTATGTGTGACAACACAAGTGCCATTGCCATAACCAACAATCCTGTAGATCACTCAAGAACCAAGCACATCGACATCAGGTATCACTTCATAAGAGAACATGTCGAAGAGGGGACTGTGGAGCTACATTTTGTGCCCACAATGCAACAAATTGCAGATATATTCACCAAACCTCTTGATGAAGTAACATTCAATAGGTTGGTTGGTGAATTGGGAATGCTTAACACAAGTTAGTAAAGCCTTCTATCTGTAAAATCCATGGTTATGTTTGTATATGCAAGCTATTTAATCATTATATGCTTAGACTTTAAAATGCCTAATTAATGATTGTTATAGGTTGCATATAGTGTGATTTTACATGAATTCAGTGTGTTTTAAGTGTCTTTTATAGCACAAATCTTTGAATTCATGCTTGTTAAATTGCATGATCATAGGGGGAGTTAAATTCATAATATTCTAAATATTGCATGATTTTTAGATGAATTTACCTATGTTTTTCATGTAATTAGAGGCCTTAGAATTATCAAGGAATGTTTTAATTATGTCATATATTAAAAATCCTTGAATTGATATTTATATTAATTTGACAAAATTTAATTGTTGAGTTTCTTGAAAAATTGTCAAATTATTCTAAGTATCTTCAAAATTTCGAGTTAGTTTCTATCTCGAAACTCATCTAGAAATTCGACTTGGATTTCGATTTGAGCTTCCAGAGTGAAGTTTTGAAAATTCTAAGTCTGGGAAGAATTTCGAGTTAGTGTCTATCTCGAACTTCATCTCGAAATTCGACTTAGGATTCGATTTCGAGTTACCAGTGCCTAGTTATCTTCAAATTATTCGAGATAAAGTCTATCTCGAACTCCATCTCGAAATTGAGATGAGGTTTCCATTTTTGGGGATATTTTGAAAAGAATTGAGAATAACTTCGAGTTAATCTCTGTTAGATATAATTGATGTGATTTAATGTCAGTGTTTAAGTGTTACAGGTAAAGAGAGTTTAACTTGTTATTGAAAGCAGTTGTAACAGAGTTTGAGTATACGCTGATTGCTGGAAGCGCAAACGCTGATAGAGGAAAGCGTAAACACTGATAGCTGAATACATGGAAGCGCAAACACTGTTAGCGTGGAGAGAACAGAGTTTGCTAAAGTCTGTCTACTGGGAGCGTCTACAAGTCAACAGAGTTTGAAGATTAATTTAATATTAATATGGAAGCGATATCTTTGAAGATTGGATAGCTGTCAAAGAGATTGAGTTGACTTAGAAGACGTGTAGCAATCGTAATTGATATCAATTGTATAGCTTAATTTTAGGAGAATCAATTTACGATTGTACGTAGCTGTATATCTTATAAATACAGTTAGGTTAACCCTAGAAGGGTATCCATCGTGAACGAATATCATTCTTGTAACCTAAGCAGCTCTCTGTGATACTTTACATCACCGAGAGAGGAATTATTAATTCCAAACAGTTTTAAGAGTTAAAAACTTGTGTTCTTGTTACTTATTCATACAGTACTTGATTATATATTGTGTATTCGACCTAACAAGTGGTATCAGAGACAAATCTGTTACTTTATTACAGTTAAAGATCCAAACACAATAGTAATCAATGGCAGAGATACCTCCACCATCTGAGAAAGCCCCTACTACTGTTAGTAGGTATGAAACAATTAGGGTTCCTATACTGAGGCCATTAGAGTATGCAATTTGGAAGGTGAAGATGACCATGTTTCTGGAGGCTACAGATCCAGAATATCTGGACAGAATTTATGAAGGTCCTCACAAACCTACAAAGTTATCTGCTGCTGCTGCTGCTGGTGAGGAATCGAAGGTCATTCCAAAAGAAAAGAAAGATCTAACTGCTGAGGATCTTTCATCTATTGCAAAGGATGCGAAGGTAAGGCATTTACTTCACAGTGCGTTAGACAATGTTATGTCTAATAAAGTGATAAACTGCACAACTGCAAAGGAAATATGGGATGCACTTGAGGTTAGATGTCAAGGAACACCTGCAATTAAGAAGAATAGAAGGAATATACTCACACAGGAGTATGAGCATTTTGAGGCAAAATCTGATGAAACCATGACAGAAACATTTGACAGATTCTGTAAACTGCTCAATGATTTGTCATTGGTGAACAAAGAGTATGATTTAGAAGATTCAAATCTCAAGTTTCTTCTCTCTCTACCTGAAAAGTGGGATGTGAAAACAACCACTATAAGAGATAATTATGAACTTGGTGAAACAGAGATTGATGAAATTTATGGACTGCTCAAAACCCATGAATTGGAATTGGAGCAGAGAAACAAAAGATCTAGTAGAAAGTCAAAGTCTGTTGCTCTTAAGGTTGAGGAGAAACATCAAAGAAGGAAGCATCAAGGAGAAAGGCAAAAGGAAAAGCTTTAGTCATACATTCAGAGAATGAGTCATCAGACACTGATGTTGACTCAAACACAGATGGATCATCTGATTCTGAAGATGATGAAGAGATGATGCAAATGGCTGCATTGATGGTAAAGACTTTCAAGAAGATGGGATACAAGAACTTCAAGAAGGGAAAGAGATTCTCCAAGGACTACTCAAAGTTTGATAAGAAGAATTTCAAGAAATATGAGGGAAAGGACTTCAAATCTGGTAAGAAAGATAAGTCTGAGATTCAATGCTACAAGTGTAAGGAGATGGGTCACTATGCTCCTGAGTGCAAGAAGAGTAAAACTGAAAAGGCACTCTACACCAAAGGCAGAGACTGGGCAGACACTTCAGATTTAGATGAGGAAGTCA